>CAKKXW010000002.1:38460648-38650602 GCA_920937365.1 Sphaerophoria rueppellii
TCGTCAACAAAGGTTATTTTATAAAGCAGGTAGGTGACCTGGAGGTCTATAGCAAACAGGTTGTCTCTTTATTTTATATAGTTTGTTAGATATTTGGTATATGAAAGAACGAAACGAGGCGGTAAAACATCTAGCTAGTAAGGTGCGTTGTATAGTGTTATTGATTTTGTTTTTACGCTTATTGGTATTTCTTTAGATAGAACGACGTTCATTTAGTACGTAAGCTCTGGGTTATTGTTACCACCAGGGCTATGCAATTAAAAGCCAGATCGTTGGGGCCTTGTTGGGTCGTGTTGCGTTGCCTGATGTCCATCATTTGTGGCATATTCCACCATTGTTATTGGGTCTCGAATGCATGATTTACTTGCAGCAAGATAGATTTCTTTATGGTTATTCGCATTTTTGTTTTAGTTATTGTGATATGTTGCGTGGAATGATCGATCTACAAAATGGCGGAGCAAAGCAAGAAAGTATATGGTTTATAGATTGTTTGATATATTTTATTTCTCTGTTGGACAAACGATATCTGGAGGTCCAGTGGATGGACGAAATATTTTATTGGAAACAACTGCTTATTAGTATAGTTGTGGGGCTTAAGACATTTTTTGTCTGTCTGAATTTTTGAAATTATAGGGTAAGGTTGTTTTTCTTCAAATATCAGAATTTTGCACAAGAAAACAAATAGATTAAAAAGATTTTACTGAGTAAGAAGATAAATACTTATTGTAGTTTGTTAGTTAAAGAAAAAACTTGTAACTTAAAGGCAAAAATGTTAATTTATTTATTTAAATTGATAGTTTATTAACAATATAACACTTTATGTTCCAAAAACCTGCCCTTACATAAATTAAATTAACATAAACTCTTAATATTCAAAATAGTATGAAAAATATATAGATAGAGAATAGGTTTGAACCGGTGCGGCGCGGCGCGGCGCGGGGATTGTGTATAAAATCATTCAAAATATGTGTGTAAGATGTAGTAGAACAATATGGGGCTGTCCATAAACTACATCACGCTGAATTTAACTGTTTTGACCCCCTCCCTACCCTGGTGTCACGCTTTGTCACACTTGCTGTAACCCCCTAAAATATTACTTAACAAAACAAAGACCCCCTTAACAAAAAAAATTTGATTGATAGTACACAAATTTAAAAACATAATAATAATAATTATAATTAAAAGATAAAATAAAGTGGCCCTATATTGAATTAATTTCTTAAAATGGCGATAAACTTTTAGTTTTAGTTTTTTAATCTAACTTTGGCGAAAGTAATGCTGACGTAGACCCCCCTCCCCCTTGTCACATCTTGCCATGTTCAGCATGACCCCTCCCTCCCCCTAAGTGCGAACGTATTTTATGGACGGCCAAAGTTTATTTTGTCGGCTTAGAAACAACGCACATTGTTTGTTCTGCTACTTAAGTGCATGCATAAGAATTAAAAAGAAAAAAGTACATCTTTGATTTTCTATCATTTGTTCAGAATGAACATCATTTGACAATTGACAAGATAGAAATACGTTTCATGAAAAAACAAGCAATTTGGACCCCATTAGGTAGAGTATATCTTAGCATATTATTTTGTTCTAAATGCATATTTTGCTTTAAAATGCACATTTTTGCATATTTCATTATTTCCAATTTTTGTTTGAAATGTTGGAAGACATTTTTTTTAAACTTTTTTTTTTCGAAAAAGTCACCATACTTTTCAAGTATATTATCCAAAAGTAACGCATGCCACTTGTGTGGCACACAGGCTTCAAAGAGCTTGAGGTTGATCTTTTCATAGCAAACGTGAAAAAAGTTTTTTAAAAGCTCTGTCAAGAATAAGGGTATTCAAGGATATTGCATCGGAAATACCACTTCTTTCGCAATACATTACGACTACTTGGATATCTTAGAAGGAAGCGTTTACTGTTTAAACATTTTTGAAAAAAACTGGAAAGCGTTTTCGACGTACTACATGAAAAGGAATCAGCTGCAATAAATGCTGTAAAAAACATTTTTTAATGCAGTGGCATCAAACGTCACTTGATATTTCTATCATGCATTTATAAATTCTTATCGAAATGTATTGCAGAACTGGAAACAGGCGGCTTTCAGCTAACATAATAACAGTGATCGATGTCCAAGTTAATATTAATATAGTCGACAGCAATATAAAAAAAATAATACAAACAAATTAATCAATATTTTGGAAATAATTACAGGGCTCGAATTGTTTATTAGGACAGAATTTATTAGTAGAAAAACACCCTGCATCTAAAATAATGGCATTAAAATGTACATGTACAACTGGCGGATGTTTAACGTCATCAGTTTTTCAATGTACAAAAATGTTTTCAGAGAAAAAAATGTAAGTAGAACTGTTTTCCTCTATTGCATTAAAAAATTTAACAAGCAATTTTTAAAAATTATTTTTCTGGTTTATATTTTCATTTTTGTTTTTTGATATTAGTTTACTTTTTTCTTTTGTTCTTCTATTTTTGTCTCTAAAGGTATTTTGACATCTTCTGTTTTGTTGACAAACGAAATTTTAATTTTTCTTGCTATTTCGACACTTTTTAGAGGAGCATAGGTATAATTAGCTTTTTAGAGCATAGTTAAAGCGCTTTAAATGATTTTTATAGAGCATATTTTTGGTTACAATAATTATAATCATTGACGTGAAGGACTTTGTCAATTAACAATTGCACAAAGCATAGGGATAGGCTTAGAGATTTTTTTTAGATGAATTGTCAATAAATGTGTTGTTATAATTAATAATTTTAACATTAGTTGGTCTTATACATTTACTTAGCTTTTAGAAAAATGTTAACTTAAACGTTTAACTTAACGGATTCGCTTTTTAGTGATGTTTGCTTTCGCAAGTGATGCTGTTTTAGCACAAACTAACAAATTCAGAATCACTGCATCAAATTTTACAATTCTTTTCTTGTGGTTAATGGACAAAGATCAGCTGAAACTCCCTTAAATGAGTGGATAGAAAGTGTCAATAACGAAGCAAGAAAATACAAAAAAAATTTAAATAAACATACATGAATACAAATATTTTTTTTGAATATAAATACACCTTTTACTTACGAAATTCATAAAAATTTGTTGCATGTCAAAAAGTCATTATTTCTCATTTGCGCCAAGGTGAGGTTTTCCACACCAGCAATTCCTTTATCAACGATTGATTGATTGATTGATTAATTTGAGCTTTCATAACTTTAGTTATAGTTTTTTGTATTTTTCGGTAGCTTTTTTGATTAAATTAAATGTTAAAACTTAAATTTAAATTTAAAATGAGAGAAATAAATAGCTATACAATTTTAAATTACTGCACCCTGAACGCGTTGTTAGGCTACCAACGAAAATAAATTTGAAGAAGATATTACACAAATATTCCTTTCTTTCTAATACGTTTTATTTATTTAGCAAAGCAGTGTTTGCTTGGACAGCTAGTTTTTTTTTATAAATTAAAAATTACCAAATCCAATTTTTATTGATTATTGATATTCATGTAGATGGGGAAAATGGGGTGTCCAAATTTTTGGTTAGGTATATCTTATGAACGACTTGGCCGATTTTGTACAAAATTCTTAAAAGCATGTGTTCCACTATGGAGTAAGTCCTCAACAGATTTCCATTAGATTAATATAAATAGATTATTAATTCAGAAGATTTAATCTATAAATGGCTTCAATTTTTAATTTGCAAATATTATGACTTTTAAACTTTAAATTTGAGGTCGTTTATTTGAAGAAAATAGACTATGCATTTAAACTAATAAGAATATTTAAAACTTTATTTAAACTTTGTTGTAATTCGCGCGTTTTTTGATTATTTTAAAAGTCTTGAAAACTGAATTTCCAAATGACTGAATTCCTCCATATTTTTGTACATGCTTTACTCAGAAATTCAGTTTTTAAGATAAGATAATTAAATAGAGTGAAACAATTTCCCATTAGTGGTTAAATAACTTGTTATCAAAATTTTGATTGATTTTCAAGATATCGTAACGGGTACAATGATTGGCACCCCCAATTATCGTACTTTTTATTGGCACCCCTCATGAAATTAAGAATTAACGAAAAACTACTGTGTCGAGGAACTTAAAATCATATTTTTTCATAAGATGTATCAATTTTCTACAATTCTGCATTTTTATTGAGAATTATTTCAATCTCATTTTATTTTTATCAGTGAAAAAGTAAAGTCGTTCTAAATTCATGAAAAAAGCGCTAAAAATAGAGTGTTCCCGTTAAGGAGACCAAATTTTGTAACTGTCCGTTCTTCAATTATTTTTGAGTTTTTGGATGAATATTTATTTTTTAAAATATAAAAATATAATAAATTAAATACTTTCAATTGTTTTTTTGTAAAAAAAAAATGTTTAAATTGTTAAAACAGGGGTGCCAATATAATTGGTCCAATATAAAGTTGTGATTTAATTATTGGCAGGGGGGTGCCAATGATTCGTGCTATGAGGCATCAGTTATTGGCACTGCCAATAATTGTATTTTAGGGACTGCCAATAATTGTACCCCGTATCAGTTGAAAATTTCAGTTTGAAAAATGGGACAAAAAAGGCACAAATATGGAGAAGAAAATAATCAGCATGCTTTAATAATTGAATAATATTGTATTTATTATAATTTTTAACTTCCAGAAAGTGTTTTTTAATGGGAACTTGACATTTTTGCATATTTCCATGTCTCCCAAAATCGAATCAACCCCTCTTTATTTACTGCATACCTACGCAGCTATGTTTTGCCTCCATTATCTCGCGAGCCACTTATGGTACCGCACTTGATTAATTTTATCACCTAGATCAGTTAAGCGGTTTTTAAAAAGAGTGAAAACTAAAAAAATACGATACTAACCAAATTTGACATGAGGTAAAATCCATTTTCAAGTTTTTAAAGTTAATAACCATTTTTTGATCACCGGTTTTTGTTGTATATATTCCTGTTACATAAGACTATACCGACCAAAACACATGTTGAAATGTCTTAAAATAAGAACAATTAAATGTAAAATTAAAATGTATGTCAGAGATTTTTTAATGAAATAAAATTTTAATTTTTTTATTTGCGTTATATGAAGTGTTTTTGCTATAATAAACAGTTTTTATTTTTAAGCTAAATTTTGATCAAAATAGCTGGCTATCACGAAAAACAAAAAACTCATTTTTAAGGGTGCCAACAATTGTACCTTGTACCTTTTCGCAGCTATTCCTATTTTGAAGTTTTTATAAGATTTTTTGTATGATAATATTCAAGTTGGAAATTCTTACGCTTTAATTTGACAAACGAAACATATAACTCACTCTTTAAATGTGAGAGCAATTTAAAGTGAAAAAATGCTTAGGGTGCCAACCATTGTACCCGTTACGCTACTCAATTTTGAATACAAAAAGTTTCTAAAAATAATTTTCAAATCAAAAAATTGTTTTAAACAAAAATATTATTGAGAATAAAAATTTACAATCTATCCATTATTTTTGTAATATTAAATTAATTGCATGATGAAGCCATTTAGATACAATAAAAATTTATGAGAATGCTTAAACAAAAATGTAGAAGCCATCTTTAAGCAATTTGATTTTGTATTTGAGCTACCTCCGGTTCGGTCTAAAATTAAAAATAAAAGTCGCCTAACCAGAGTTAACTTAAATTACCGATTTTAAGATTTGAAGTTTATCGACCCATTCCCAGGCGGTCGAAATCTATGGCATGGTCCTTTGAAAGATTTGATTCTTGGGAATAAAAAACAAAATATTCCGATCTTCTTTTACTAAAAAATCTTTTTCTTTAAGCTATGGAAATATTTCACCAAATAAGAACATAGTAAGTTCTTCAGAACGAAAAATGTTTAAAAAAGAGGAAAGTGACCGCATAACTTATACAAGCGAGTTTACTACATTTTGATATACAAATAAGAATAACATCTATTTATATATTTTTTTTTTTTTTTTACACTATCAGAATTGGTCGAAGAGAGCTTATAGCAAGCACAGTCTTACGACCAATGGTTTGCCAACATAGTAGACTATGTTATACCACCGGCTCATCACTTAGTGCAGTGTTAGTTGTTAGTAAGCAAACATTACATAACAAACACTCACATGGATGAAACAAAAACAAGACAGTTAACAAAACAAGATTAATACATAACTAAAAATTACAAACATTAAGTAAACAGAGAAACATTTAAAAGTGTATAACACTGGTCTTGAGTAAAGACTTTAATTTATTCTTACTTATATTTAAATCAAATAAGTCTGAGTTGCAGTTTGAAAGCCTACTCATACGTGTCAAGGGCTCATAGAAACCATAGTTGGTACGATGTTTTGGTTCATGTACCAAGTGCTTCCTACGAAAATTATAACCGCCACCCCGATGGTTGAAAGATATAGCTCCAAGTAATTCCGGTGCATCTGTTACACCAGTAATAACTTGATGGAAGAATACCATGTCATTGTTATTTCGTCTACTTGACAATGTTTCCATTTGGAGAGTTAGCAAACGGTTTTCATAAGAAGGGACATTCAAAGGATCACTCCATAGAATACCTTTCAAGGCAAAACGAGTAAAATTTCGTTGAACAGATTCAAGCCTCTCAATATGAATATTGTAATGAGGTGACCAAACTTGGGAAGCGTATTCTAAGTGAGGACGAACATAGCAATAATATAAAGCGCGGGTTATATTTGGATCGCGGAACTCCTTTGACCAACGCTTTATAAATCCAAGCATTGAGTTTGCTTTATTCACGATGTTGTTAATGTGCACAGAAAAATCTAATTTAGGGGTAAAGAAAACTCCAAGATCTCTTACGGAAGTTACACGGGTTAGAATGTGCTGTGAGATAGCGTAGTCATATGAAGACGGTGCACGCTTCCTTGAAAAGGTCATTGTTTGACATTTTATTGGATTTAGGTTTAAACTATTTTTCTCACACCACAATGCAAAACAATTAATGTCATCCTGTAGAAGAATGTGGTCATTACTAGAACAGATATTTTTGTAAATCTTCATATCATCTGCGAAGATGAGGATTTCGCTATTACGTACACATAACGGGGCATCATTAATAGCTAAATTAAAAAGTAGAGGTCCTAGATGGCTACCCTGAGGAACTCCCGAATTAGCAAAAAATGACTTAGAGATAGAATGCCTGAATTTTACTTGGTAAGACCTATTCTCGAGATAAGAGGATATCCAAGTGATGAAAAATGGGGGAAGCCATATGCATTTAGTTTGAATTTTATGATGGCGTGAGAGAGTTGGTCGAAGGCTTTCGAAAAATCTGTATAGACGCAATCGATTTCCTGACCACATTCCAAAGTGCTTACACATTGATTTATAAAAACAAGAAGATTTGTGACAGTAGAACGTTTCTGCATGAAACCATGCTGTTGGTGACAGATGATGTTCCTGCAATGAAATGCCAAACTTTCACAAATAACTTGTTCAAATACCTTAGGAATGCAGGAGAGCTTAGATATTGGTCTATAATTGGTGATGTTGGCCTTATCTCCCTTCTTATAACTGGTATAATGTAAGCGTTTTTTCCAAATTGATGGAAACTTTCCTAATTTTAAAGACAGTTCAAAAATATAACGGAGGGGAGATGCTAAGATAGACTTACACTTTTTTAAAACAACAGGTGGAATACCATCTGGACCACTCGAAAAATCATCTTTCAGAAGAGAAAGAATGTTTATAATGTCATCAGTCTCTACTGAGATGTTGTTAAACAATACTTGTGGACAGCCACGTAAATACTGAAAAAAATCTTTATCCACAACGGCGGGGGAATATTGCATATACCTATTTAGGTATTACCTAAAACTGAATACTCATGCTTGATGGCTGCCCCTGTCATTCTAAATGCTGTATGTAGAGTTTTTAGCATTTGCATTGTTCAAACAAGAGTCCTGTCGTTTGTCAAAATATTAACTCACTCGCCAAAGACAACTTCCTTTCTTCCTTACCTTGACGGTCGTCTGCCCGTCATGTTGTAGTTTTGTTTTTTTTTTTTTTGTTTCTTGAAGCCCTCACGCAAAACCCTACACAAAACATGCATATTCGTTGCACGCAATCCACACCGCCTGATACGTCTATCCTGCGTCCAACATCCGCCAATTTGTACTTGACGTGTTCCAAAAAACAACAACAACTGTTGTTGGCCTTCTGACATGTTGACGGATTCAAGACATACGACCAACACAAAAAAGGAAAACCAAAATTCTTGCTCTTTCGTTTGATCGGGATCGAGATTCTTCTCTTGATGGTGATTCTGAGTTGATCATGAGAGGCGCGGTATCCATAGTCTAAACCAAGTCTGCTGTTTTCGTGTTTCTGTTTTATCAAAACCCGATAAGACATCACGTTGTAAAACGTATCACCACCACTGCCGTGCGCCCGCATCATCTCCGTCCACAATGTGTAATTTTGACTTGGTCGATGTGATGCGAGTCAACACAGGTGTAATTACAGTACACTGCGCCAACGCCATGCCGCCGCCGCCGCGCGCCGGTCGCCACTAGGAGATATGCAAGAGATGCGTTACCGCACTGTAAGACAAAGAAAATTTCCTGCGGTTTACCTTGCGTGGTATGTTTGAGGCCCGAAATGCATCCAAAGAACAATTCAAGTCTACAGAAATCCCTATAGTCTACTTGTTCACGAGTGATACAAAATAAAACAAGAAAACTTAGCTTATGCCCATTTTACGTGCATGGAGTAACATGTGGAAAACAACATCCTCATCCGGAGACAAAAGTCAAAGATGCAACCTGGTTCTGGGTGAGTGGTGCTCTGTAATTATCTATTGGTACCTTCTGCATTGGGAAATCTTTCTCAGATACCTTTGGGATAGGAAACCAGTCTCAATTGAAGCTAAAAGTGTAAATTCAATAATATTCACCTCACCGACCAGGTAAACCGGGCCAGCAATTCGATTTATTGTCTCGATAAAAGACAGAAGTCCTTTCTAACATTTATTTTTTTCGTAAAGGAAGTATCCATCAGAATATCATTCTTTTTTTTGTTTTTGTAGATTTTGCCGACAAATTTTTCTCAATGGAAATTATCCGGCATGCATCTCCGAAATATTGCTGGGGATGAACACATTGCACACGCCCACTTCTTCGTTATTTCGATGGTCTCGTCTATTCCCATCATGTGGCAATGATCAAGGTTTGACTCTAATTGATGTCGGATGAATTATTGAAATTAATTGCCCAGCAATTATAGGATCACAGGAATGGTAATTATTACAATTTGTTCATTTTTGGAGATTTGGATTGTGTGCGCGTTTCGGGGTGTTTTTGCTCCTTTTTTGGGTTTTACATTATGCCGACGGAATATTTCATTCATAAAATTTATATACGAAGGCTTACTTTTCTTCGTAGGGTTTTTTGGAAGAGGTAGGGAGTAAGGCAAGGTGGATGTCTTAACGAACATGGTGGTCTTACATTTTATTGAAGAGAAAACGGGAGACATACCTACCCCTATAGAAATAAATGATAAAAGATAAATTGTACATTTGCTTTTGATTTTTACGACAACTTGTTTTTGCAAACTCTTATTTGAACTCGTATTTCATGATAACTGGATTTCTTAGAGTGGAAAATTTACGTGAAGTGCATTTAACAGATTTTAAAGATGAGTTATTGTAAGTCGCAGAGTTATTTGAAAAAAGGACATCCGAACCATATAAATTCAACATTATATGTCTGATCCTCAAGATCAGGCGTAGCTGACGCTTTTCAGAGGCATAACTAACGCCCTTATTTGGGGAGCTTAAATTTGTATGCAAGACACTGAGTATTTTCGGGTGGTATCATCCTCTATTAATTGTGGAATGTCAACTCGATTTTCTTAGACTTTCACAATTAGGAAACAAAATTTAAATTGAATTCACCTATAACATTTTTACAATCGCTTCAATAGATTTTTTTTTGACAAGAATATCATGTACATTTTTGCTACGATAGCGTCTGAGTCTGAGGTGGTCCATGCAGATGGTCTAACATTTGCACGACCAATTTACCATTACAAAATGAGAAATTAAGTGCTCATTAATTATTTCTCAACAAACGCATTGTTTCACGATTCTATAGTCTGTACACTTTTAGACGAAAATGTTCATTCAAAATAAGCCCAAAAAACTGGATGGATGTGTTTTCGTATAGGTACACTATCTATAGTCTCAGCACTACGTACTGAGCTTAATTGGTCTCAAATTTGCGATTGGTCCTAGAGGTTTAAGTAGGGTGATTTTACACACTGAATCCTCGAAGAACATTAATTTCTCACATTTTCGGTATACGTCTGAACCATTTGAGACGCTATTGTGGTGTGAGTCCTTCCTTCTTCCTTGATTGGACTAAGAGGTGACCTGTCTAATTTATTAAAAATCAAGGCTCTTCAAAAATCTACGGTCTCTGAAGAGAATGCTTATGAGCTGTATAATATAAATGTCATCACTGGATACTGCTATATCGGTCGCCATGATTCACAGCTTGGCGTGAATATACAGAAGTTGCATGGACAAATTTCTTCATGTAGTATGTGATACACAGCATGCCCTGAGCTCTCCATAAAACGGTAAACTCACCAATAGTTACAAGCATTTTGTTGTCAGAAGGACAAGTCACATATGCTCAATGTAATTTATTTTATAAATATAAACCAAAATTCATTAATGAGGAACTACAAATTAGAAAAATTTTACAATTTAAAAATTCAAAAACAATAATTTAAAAAAAATAAATAACAACAAACAAAGGAATCAAGATTAAAACATAGTTAGGCAATTGAGTTTAAAAATAAGCCATTTCATTTGCGAATGGTCTATTGAAAAAAGCCAAATTTCAATCTTCTTAAGAAATAAGATTTTGTACTCTTTCACTTCTAATCATCAGGCAATTTATTAAAAAGACGATGTGCATTAACTTGATAAGAACGAGCAACATGTGATTTCTGAATCCTAGGAACAGTAACTATATTCATGGTATTAACTCGTAGATTGTAGTCAGAATAAACTCTTAAAATATTGTATCCTGAATTATCAAAGAATATTTTAAGTACTTTATACACATACTAGCCGACCCTGCGACCCTCGTCTCACACCTTTCAGAGCAACCTTATTATAATTATAATTATTATCTTCGTGCTCTCGCACAATTTTGCGAATTCGCAATACAAAATTAATAATTTTTTCTATGAAAAGCAATGAGGTTTCCGAGATTTTCATCAAGATCTTTCTATTTTCAATTCGAAAACCGATTTATAAATTTTCCAGTTTTCCATTTGAAAACCAATGCACCTTCAATTACATTCAATTTTCCCTTTAAAAACCAATGAGTTTCCTAGTTTTTCATCAAGAACTTTCTATTTTCCATACGAAAACCCATTTTGAAATTTCCAGTTGTCCGTGAACAGTCCTTAACTCTACTTTTGGTTTTGACCGAGACCGAAAATGAACGAATCAATCCCGAACGACACAGGCCTAATTTTGACCGAGACCGAAATGTATGTACCTAATATTCAAAATGCGAAATGTACATGCACAGAGATTGGAAACTAAAATCTATGCTTCTTTTTAATATCGATGTTAAAATTTTCTTTTGTACAGAAAATCTTACCCAAGAATTCGCGTGTAAACATTGTCTTGGTGTAAGAGCTTAAGTAGGAGTTCAGCCTTAAATATAAAACAAAAGAAGGAATAGGAAATGAAATGGAAATGGAGAGACATTTCAAAAAACTGATGTCGGCTGTCAGTTGCATGAATTTAAAAACAAAATTTCCGAGTAAGTAAATTTAAATCAATGTTTTTTGCTCTTAATAATTATTTCTTTTATTTTCAGAACCTCCTACTGCACAATCAGTGCATAGAAGAGCTATTGTCCATCATTTATAAAGTGAGATTTTTGTTTGTTTGTTAGTTTATCGACTATAAACATACAACCGACAAACAAACAAAAGTATCACTTTATATATTAGATAGATATAGATAAGTGCCTCAGCGGAGAATTTTAGATTTTGAAAAGCTCAAAACTAGGTGTACGGCGGTGCACTTTAAATATAATTCTAATGGCATGTTTTTTTGATAAAAAGAGGATCTAGTTTATGCAAATGCGCACCACCCCAGTTAGATGACCCATATAGTAGCTTAGATTGTATTAAGCTATTGTAAACTGACTTAAAGATTGGTAGGTGACAGTATAAACTTGGATGGTAAAACTGTCCGACAACGTTGTTTAGATGTTGCTTTAGAAAAGAAGTATGCTCCTTCCAACAAAGTTTAACATCGAGAATGATGCCAAGGTAATTAAAAGTATTGACTCTTTCAATCACAAAATAAGTATCAACGCACGAGTTTGCATCATTAAACGCAGGTAATGAATTATGAGAAGAATAGGAATCAAAGGGAAATCTAGAACAACACGGGGAATGATAAAGTAAAGGTACATAATCACAAATATTACCACTTAGGTTAAAAAAACATGAATTTGGTTTTTTACTTGTAACAAGTTTGTGCAAGCACAAATACTTTCTTTAAACATCCAAATCGTTATTTATGATAGAACACAAATTGAGATAGCTGGAGTCTGAGTATGAGACAAATCGGTATCATCAGCGAAAGCAGTCAATTCTCATTTAAAAGGTTGAAAAAATAGGTAGTTGATAAACATAACGAAGAGAAGAGGACCTAATACTGACCCTTGCGGGACACCTATGTTGACGAATTTTATAGAACTGACAGAATTTTTTGTTTTAACTACCTGCGAACGATTAACTAAGTATGATGCTAACCAATCATACATGAAACCTCTGAAACCTGCTTTAAATAATTTACTAAGTAAGAGCTGGTGATCAACCATATGAAAAAGCTTGGTTATATGTCTATTCTATGAATAAAACTGCAGGGTTTGAAGATTCATTCAAGCCTTGGCTGATTTCGCTACAAATGTTCAACAAAGCATTTTCTGTAGATCGTCCACTGCGAACCCCAAACTGCGACTCGCTATAAGGAAACTTGATTTATCGAGAAAAGAAACCACTCTTGACATTATACCCTTTTCGATAATCTTAGAGAATATTGAAATTAACCTATGATAACTGACCTAACCTAACCTTCCACCACAAAATTATTTGGAAAAATGTTTTAATAAAATGATTTTTGCATGTGGAAAATAGATCATTTTGGTATATGAAATTGTGCGAAGGTCCTCATTAAGGAAAGCGTCTATTTTTCTACAAGAAAATCCTTTGACTGCACGTGAATTATAAAAATAAACACAAAAATACCTTACATTTGTGGTATGACCATGATCAATTTTACCAGCCGATGCTTCTATAAAATATTAGCAGAAAATAATTGTTATCATATCATTCTTGCATATGTATCAAGTGGGGTCAAGGGTAGAAATGACTGTCCTACTTCGCGCAGGACACAATTGGCGCTGAGTGCGCCGTTTTGGTACCATACCTCGTGAGATTCTAAATGGATTTGAAAGTGGGTTCTGGATTATGTATGTTCCGAACACACAGTCCTATATATGAATTGGTATTATTCTCCTACCCTACGGCCTATTATCTCATAGTGCCATTTAATGAGGGAGAAATAAAGAGGGGCGGGAGGCGCTAAAGCCACTTTGTATTATTGAGGTAAGAGATCAAATCTTTGATCTTGAAATCTGCGAGTTCCTCAATGCCGTTGAAGAATTCTTTACCTAAATGGAGTGCTCTTTTCCTAGCCAGGGCTGGACAATGGCATAGAAAGTGTGGGACCGTTTCTTTTTCTTCCTGGTTCTCACAGCTACGGCAGAAAGAGTTATGTGGTATACCCAATTTTGCCGCATGCTCCCCTACAGGCCAATGCCCTGTGCAGGTAGCGACAATCCTGGCTATGTCATGCCTTGGTTTGGAAATTAAATTGATTGATTTTGGCTTGTTATAGGCGGGCCAGATTTTCCTAGATATAACGCAGCTCGTTAAACTACTCCACCTATGATTTGCTTCTGATGTGTATTTGATCAGGATATTGCCCTTCACAACTCCAAGAGGAGCATATACTCTCACTGCCAATGAGTTGTGAAGGGCTGATCCTTGCCTGGCTAGCTCATCTGCTTTCTCATTTCCCTCATAGCCCCTATGGCCCGGTATCCAGATTAGAGTGGGGCAAATTAAGAGAACAAATTAATTTGCAATGACAATACTTTCCGTTTGACAATACTAAGAACAATAAATGAATGCCTAAATGAAAATAAAAAGTGAAATAAATTACCTAAAGTGTGAATTCAAAGAATTTGAATGGAAGACGGTACAAACTACGTTAACAAATAAAGGCGCAGCCCCCAAAACGAAAGAGCTGATGTTCGAACCTTAAGTTGATAAGTTTGAAGGATTTTGCATAATGAAAAATGCGTAAGTCAATATTTTTCTATTTTTATTTTTCATTATGCATACATTATTTCATGTTCTTGCTTATAAAAAAAAATAAAGCCAAAAAGCGAAAGATTAACGAACTTTAAGCAGAATTGTTTTTTCTGCGATGATAACCAAACAATGCTTTTGAAATTTAAATACAATTTTCGATTTTAAGACAATTCTGATAAAAATAACTAAAATATCCGGGTGAAATTTCTCATATAATGCTTACACACTTGCTGATAGATGCGTTTTACATTTTCACAACAATAGCTTCTTAATTGAATAGTAAAAAAAAAAAAAAAACACGACCGTTTGCTTTTATGATGATGTGTATAATCTTCGTGTCGCAAATAAAATCAACATCACATTGGAACTTGTAGAGCAAATAGGTGGAAGAATAATTTGTTATGGCAGTTTTGTTCAACACCTTACAAATCTACTTTCAGGTAATTTGTTTATACTTTAATCATATCATGCACACATATGTATGGACAGGGTAAGGCAAACCTACACCTAGTGTGTGAGCATTTTGTGAGAAATGTTGGCAATTCTGTGCACTTAAATTACTACCGACTGCTGCTGTTTTGAATAGGCAAGGTATATTTTTGTGTGTATTATAATAATTTGTTTACCGCCTTGATGCGAATCATATGTAAATTAGTCAATTAATAAGCAGCTTCTGCCTTTGCTTAATTTTGCAGACTAAAAAACACACTATGCCAACGGCATTTTTAACAATTGAAACACCTTCATTCTGGTGCACTGTTAACTTTGTTGCCTTTATTAGTTTATATCTGGGGTTTCTAATAAAGAATACCTCCATAACGGTTCCAATAGCGGGAAGATATCTTTTGACCAGATATTGATATAAATGACATAAAGGAAATATTAACCATTTGGTGACATTAACAAGCAACCTTGTTGGTTACGTGCATTTAAGTGCTAAAGGCGCAGACCCGCTTATAGTAAATCCTTCATTTTTCATTGCTAAATATCTGTTGTTTTTTTGACAAAAGGATTTACAATAAATGGATCAAAGGAAGTATTAAAACGAATTAACATTTTTCTTAGAAGAAGTGGTGTAGTATTCATAGGTGTATTGGTGCTAAACTTTCTCAATGTTAAGGGAAAGATTGTTGGTAAAGACTATATGTTGGTGCCTAATTTCTTTTGTTGTTCTGACTTCTGCCTTTTTTGAAGCCACAATGATAATGAGCAGCCGCACGCGCCACTTGCTGCGGCTTGAGTAAGCGAAAATATTGGTCTACTTGCGTCCCCTGAATGGCATTAAAAGGCATTTGGACAGTACACATTGAACTTATTGGTCGCCATTCCCATTCAAGGCTGAAAATCCACAAAATTTTCCCAAAAGGAATGATATCGTTATCCTCAGATATTTTTAACCAAAATATTGAATTCGGTAAAGGATTCACGAAGAATATTAATAAATTTCCATTTCTCCTCATCAGACATTCCCGCATATCTCCATGAGTCTTCAATTCATCATCTATAAATTGCTATACTGCCACATTTCAATCAACTGATTTATGTCCCAAAATCCTTTTTTTAACAGAGCCTAGATGCTTTCAAACACCATTGTCGTGCTCTCAACTCTATTCCAATCGAACGCGAACCTACACACATAATGGCAGTATCGATCCTTTCGGGCAATTCCATCGAAAATCGAATCAATATCAATCAATCAAAAGTGGTTTCGCTTTTTTTAGATGTCTTGGCGAGTTTAGCCCAGAGGGCGGTAGGCGTGCTGTAGACGCTTTTTCGAAACATTCCTCTTAGCCTCTTTCGACACAAGAGGGAGTGCTAGCTAAAACCTGTGTATTGCTTCATCACGACACACAGCCAAGCCCAGGACAAACATAGCGATCGACAACGACGCGTATATGTTTATCATGATCTGATCCTGTCCTGACCGATTTGATAATTTATTACAAATTGGAGTCGCAATCGATTCTTTGGTTTTGGTTTTAGTGGTGGTGCTTTGTTTAATCGAGAAAAACGACAAGAGGGCGCTCCGATCGAATGATGGATGACTTATTGCAGGCAGTTTTTGACGCGTAATTTACGACTGACAGCTATGGTGGCGGGTATTTTGAATATTAATAAGGCGCGCAATATTAAAGCGTTCGTTCGTTCTTTTTCAGCTCGATTAACATTTAAATTGGAACAAATCTAGCAAAATCAATTTTTTTTCCATCGGCCGATCGATGGTAGGAGACTCCATCAATATCGTAGAAGGCTTGATGATGCTGATGCTAGGTCTCAGTAACTCCTTATATGGAGGACGATTAGAGAATTATGGTTCATTATTTTATTACAATGTGATTACTTATTCAGGTTCAGCCGATGTCTTGGATGTGGAACGGAACGGAACCACTTCTTATGACCCAAAAGCTGGTTGGCTTGGGATTGAAATGAATCTCTGTGTCTCGTCACAAGCTTGATTATGATGATGACGCTCACGCCGCGCCGCTGCTGATGTTGGTAATGGTGGCGTTGATGTTTCTGGCCATGACGATGATGAATTTCTCTCCTATGCCAGCGCGCCAATTGATTCCTCGTCCAAATTACAGTAATTTTCACAATTTTCTAATTATTTAATCGATTTAATCGACTATTATTGATTTTGATGGCCGCTAAAGAGCATCTTTAGGGTGCGTGAGAATTGAGAAACTACTATGAAGCTCTATTCGATCCTGATGGGTGCGATGATGGCCAAGATAATCGCGGGTAACAAGCACGTGGCACATTACCAACAACGCAACGTTTGGGAAAACCCTGGATCCAATGAAGACATAAATGGTTTTACTTGGTAAATGTCCCAGAGATGTGATTATCCCTCGAGGGGTTGCTCTTTATTTTCTGTTTTCAAATTCGATTGTGGATCTGGTATATTATGTCAATTAAGTTGTTTAAGGAATATGTAAGTGCCATTATGTGTTGGGTTGCATTTTCGACCGGTAAATAATTGCGGGATGCCGGGAAAGTGTTTGTTGGAGCAATCAAGTGTAATCGAGTGTTGAATTATTATTTGACCAGCAAACGTGTTTTGTATTCTATTTGTACATTTTTTATACTCTCTCAAAAATATAATAAATTCCTACACGTAACTACGATGTATAGCACTCGATAATGGGAGTCTGTTGATTCGTGGATAATTGGACACAAGTCCATCGACGAGGTGAGTTAATTTGAGTTTTCACTTTCGTTTTTGTCGTCGTCATTGCTGCTCTCTGATTGACAGGACGCGGACGGTTGGCTATGGAATTTTGGTGAGAAAGTAATTTTATTTCGGATACTTATCGGAATGATTGGGTTTGAATATATTTTTTTTTTTTTGGTTTGGTGTTTGTTGTTTATGGTAATGAAGTGAAGTTTGGAATAATTCTCTCTTGATATGATCAGAAAATAGTTCAGGATGATTCAATTAAGGGCATGTTATGTAAAATAATTGGCTATGATAGAATATGGAATCTTTTGAAAAGCAATTTTTTAGTGTTATTTGATTAGTCTATTTTCGCTGTTGAATGGCGGCTTGGAGTTATTTATTGCTAGGAAGGTACGTATCTATACGTTTAAGTACCATGGTTTATGACCAGTTATTTTAAGCAATTAGCGACCAAAGGGTGGGAAAAAAGACGGGTGCATCAGGATGGATTGCAGATTTCTTAGATCCTTATTTTGACAAAACTATTTCGTAATGGAAATAAACCGAGGTGAACCATTTTAGTTCTTTTCTTTAATTATTTAAGGTTGTTTCCCATATTTTTGAGCTCTGGTTTTTGACTTAGGTACACTTTTTTTTAACATTTGTTTGTTCTGTTGTATTTTTATACACTAACTAAACACTAACATTTTTTTTAGTTTTGGATAAAGATTGTGGTGATTTAAAAACAATGTTATCCATAACAAATATGTAAAACACTGTCTACGGCTTAGAATATCATTCACATAAGGTATTTATTGGAAATCCTTGTTTGATATTGCGTCCTTCAAAAGTGCTGTTTCTGAGAAACAGAAACATGCAGCGCTATTTTGCTATCCACGTGATAGATTCGATTCACCCATTCGATTCTACGAACACTGCCTTTACATTCTGCTATCCATCAGGTTAACCAGCTGTAAACGCTATCTGTTTGGATTTGATTTCATTGCGGAAATTACGGATATTATTGCCATAAATAGGTCTCTCTCTTCATTTAATGAAAAACTCGCAACGTTTGATATGCGGATTTGTATTATATAGAATGAATGGGTTCGCGTTCGCGTGAATAACAGAATACCGCGCAGTATTACCGACGATACCGATTCGAACTGTTAGTAGAATATAGTGTGAAGTGAAAATTGAAGAAAAATCCCCCCGATGAATAGCAGAAGAAGCGATCGACTAATTAAATCTTTGTTCAATTTTGGCTGTTGGGTATCGACCCATCTCCTTGCAAACCGCAAGAGCAAAAATTGAACAAAGATTTAATTTGCTTCGTTCTCCATGATTCTCATATTTTCAAGTCTCCAATTTTTCAGATTTTAGGTAAGCGTGTGGTCTGCTGTGTAATCCAAGAGCAGCAGGTAATAATGTCATCTTAGATTTTCATGCATTTGAGTATAATAATTCTTTTTATTTGAGATATAAAATGGTAGTTTTTCCCGCGGGCCGACAATTTTCCACCATCAGGCAATCGTTAGCAACACTTTTTAGCCAAGGAAACTATAAGGGCACTATCTTCCATTTCTCGAAGTATTTCTTCGTTTTGGAGTGAGCATAATAAGACTAAATAAACACAATTGTCAAAACATGAAGCTAATTATAATCTCTTTTCGATAACTCTTCAGCTTAATCAAAATATGTGGGACGTGTGCAATAGTCACATTGATGAAAGGAATAATGTAGGTATATAGCAGTTTACTATTTTTCTGTTCTACAGTAGTTAGCAAAATTGTTTAGGCTAGCAAGATGAATTTATACAGGTAAGGCAATATAGTAAAAACTTTGGCGCTCCATGAAATTTGATGCCTCGGAGTATTGCGACATCCAAGATTTTAATGAATTTTCATTAGTGAGCTCAGGGGTAGGATCGTGTAAGGTGATTTGTGATCATCACTTTTTTTTATTATAAAAGTGATAACATTTTATTTTACTTCTGTGTAAGGTGATCACCAAAAATATTTTGAAGCCCGGCATCATTGTCCAAAAACAACATATGAAGTTTTAGTTTTGACATTAGAATTTCTGCTATCTATTACGACTAGTACCTACAATTACTCTGGCAATAAATTGTAGCGCCACTTTTTAAAAGCATTTTATCATATGAGCTTTACCTATTGAACAAAAAAACGACGTGGCAGAGAATAAGAACATCACGATACCTGATAGTACTATTTCATATAGTAATGTGTTCAGGGTTGAACACAGAAAAACACAACTTTCTTAATTTCCTTAGTTTGTTTTATTTTACATTTATTTTAAGTTTTACAAAGATTCTTTTTTTAGCATGACGTCTAGATTTAGAGATGCGTCTTTTTTATTCGACAGCCAAGAACAAACTCCACATCAAAAACGGCGGGAAGAGTTAAGACTAAACCTTTACTTAAGCAACAATTCTCGTTATAAGAAGAGCTTATAATCCCTTGGCGTCATTTTGTTGCTAAGCGGATGCTTAGCCAATATATGCTCTCTAATCTTATCTTCGACGAAGGTAAGGTTAGAGACTTCTTTAACTTTAATGTAGCTTAGGTGTGTTCAATTAGGTGATATGAGAAGGAAGTTCTATTAGGGTAAAGTCGGGTGATATGGCACCACGGGAGATATGGCACCCTTTCAATATCTCCCACTTAATGACTTCTTTTCAAAACAAATGGATCAACATATCATTCGCTTTTACGTAAGCTCTTGAAATATCCAGTTCAAATCGCAGCAGCCCGTAAGGTACTATATTTAAAGCTGGAGGAAAAAAAAGTGTGTGTTTATTAAGCAAAAAGTTTTTTTGTGTATTAGTAAAGTTCGTGGTAATCCGAAAGTATTTGACGCCAAGTGTTCATTTAAAAAGAAAAAAAACAGATATAATCGTGTATGTTTGTGTTTGCTTATTGCTATAACTGTGCGTGCTTGATAGTTCATGTTATTTCAAATATAAAAAGCAGGGCCAAAAAGGTGATATGGCACCTCAGAAGCTCGGGTGATATGGCCCCGGTGCCATTTCCCCCCATCTTACTTTTTTATTTCTTTTTTTTCATTTTGATCTTGGCATTCATTTAAATTTAACAAAATTTTCCAACGAAATTGAGTATTCGTGTATTAATGTAGTTTGTTAAAGTGAGAAAAGCATTATTTTTTAACATTGTCACCTTTTGCGATTTGAAAAGTATATGTACATTTTGTTGGTTTTAAACCTTCTACCCTTATTTCTCCTTAGTTTAAAAAGAAAATTAAGAAAATCGGTTAGAATAGAACGTACACTAAAAAAAAGTTGTACTTTTTTATATATAAACTAGCTGACCAGGCAGACTTCGTACTTTTAAAATCGAAAAATAAAAGATCTTAACTTTTATAATCCGCTACCACACTATCCGCTTACTTCCATCCACTACCCCACTATCCTCTACTCACTACCCGCTGAACACTTTACCGGTACACATTGCACGATGGCTCAGATAAATGTACCCGAAGATTCGGGGAAATAATCGTGTAGGATAGAGTTAGAACTATGCCCTTACAATGAAAC
Organism: Sphaerophoria rueppellii; assembly: GCA_920937365.1. Taxonomy (NCBI): domain Eukaryota; kingdom Metazoa; phylum Arthropoda; class Insecta; order Diptera; family Syrphidae; genus Sphaerophoria; species Sphaerophoria rueppellii. The sequence goes on from CAKKXW010000002.1 coordinate 38,481,828, forward strand.
CGGACAGTCACTCCTTCGGTTTCATTGTAAGGGCATGGTATATATGTAATAATATAAGTGCATAATATGTCACTTCTGGTCACATGACGTCCTATAACAATATATGAATTTAATGTGGAAGGAAAAACAACGAAAATGTGAAGTGCCATTTCACCCGCAAGCAGGTGCCATATCACCCTCCATTTTTTTAGTCGTCATTTTTTTGAGGTTTTTTTATTTTTGCGAAAAAAAAATTTTTGACTGTGAATTTCAAATAAGTTCATATTTTTTGTTTATCAATAAGTTTTATAATAAAGTTATTTTGGTTTGAAATCAAAATCTTCCTTAATTTCGAAGTTATAGGCAGAAAGCAAAATGGGTGCCATATCCCCCGACTTTACCCTATATGTAACAATATACAAACGCAACGTAAGGACATTATAAACTTTAGAATGACACTTCTATTTTTTGTTGTAATTGTGGATCGTGATTTTTTTTAGATTTTTTTTAGCAAAACCTTCAAAACTATTTTTCTGACCAAAACCAAAACTTTTTATTATAGTTTTGGTAAGTTGCAAGTAAAAGAAATGTAAGATGTGTATATATTTATAGTAACGCGGAAGGTATATAAAATGTGTGTCGATCGGCCTACTGGCAAATCCAAAGTCCGGAGGATGTAAATATCTACAAAAACCTTTCTTTTCTACCACGAAAGTTTTTGTTTTAGGTCTATCAAATTTGATACGTTATTAGACAAAATATAAGCAAACGTTCTTTGTAAAAACAAAACTTTCATTGCATTTTGAAGTTCGAATATGTATCTTTATTCTATTTCGTAGGTCAAGTATCAAAAGACGAACCTCGTTATTAAGTTGTTTCCTCCCTCCATTATTTTCATTTTGTTCTTTTAATAATTATTGCACGTTCATTTTGTACGAAAATTTAACTAAACATTGAAAACAATTGAAAAGGGCGCAAAATTGTATATACATAAATGTGATACCAAAATGGTTGTCACAAGAAAAAGTAGCAAATTGGTGATTATCACTTGTGACTATCACCTTAGGCAGACAAAATTTGTGATTTGTGACTATCACCGATCACAAATCACCTTACACGATTCCACCCCAGGATAATGAAAACTATGAAATACAGTGCCTTGCATAAGTATAACCGCACCCGAAAAAATTCATTTAAAAGAAAACCTACAATAGGAGTGACTCCTTACTATTTTTTTATTGAGTTACATCACTGATGAAGCAAATTGAGAAGAAAATAAAGTACCGTTATTTCCTCTCCTGGTGTTTAAAAATTAAAAACAGATTTTAATGTATTGCAAAAATATAACCGCATTTATTGTTTTTTGTTTTTTCTTTGTTTTAAGTTCATTTTTAACAAAAAATTAATATGCAATTTTGTTGCCTCTATTTTCCACCAATCTTAGAATTCTTTTGGCATACTATTAACTAGATTTTTCAATATGGAGTCGTCTAAAGCGTTCCATTCTGCCACAACTGCCTCTCGCAGCTCAGCAACACTAGCAAATTGCTTATTATGGGCATAAATTTTGCGAGTTAAAATTCCCCAAAGATTTTCGATGGGGTTGCAATCTGGAGAATGTGACGGCCACTCCATCAAATTAATGTTTTTCGATTCGAACCAATCCAAACTTTGACGACTTACATGAATTGGGGCATTATTTTGCTGGAAAACATGCTCAACTCGGCGAAATCGTCTTAAATAAGGTACCAAATTCTCCTCAAGGACCGAAGTGTAGTCAGAACTGTTCATTCTGGTAGAGGTGAAGGCAAGTGCAACCTTACCACGCTCGCAGAAGGCCCCCAAACCATACAGCTGCCACCACCAAAGTTCCTCTTGGAAAAAAACTTTTTCTCTTTCCTCAAATCGTGCCAATATCCGCTAAAACCATCTGGTCCATCGAGATTAACTTTTTTTCATCACTAAAAATAACCTAATAAAAAACATTCATTCCAGTATGCCATTTGGAATAACGAGATTTTAGTGTAGATTAATAGAAAGTCACTTACGGTTTTCCAATCCCGATTTATGTTTTGGCGGGCAAATTCCAATCTTTTTTGTTTGTGGGCTGCCGTTAAATTTGGAGCTGGCACCATTTTTCCCCGAACAATCACTCCACTGCTTTTTAAAGCACGAGAAACGGTTGAAACCGAAACTCCTAAGCCCAATTCGTTACGAAATTCCGGCAAAGAATGCACCGAATTGGATGCAGCATTGATTAAACGCCTGTTGTCGCAACGTGTCAGCTTCTGCGGACGCATGGTCTTATTTTTGTCCCATAAGATTGTGGATGTTTTTAAAAATTTCGAACGACACGATCCGATCGTGAAATTCGTCTTCCAATAGCCCTAAGACTTAGGCCGCTTGACCGAAAAGCCAAGATTTTGCCTTTTTCAATTTGCTTAAATGCGTACCACGTGGCATTGTTGTTTTTTATATGAAAGCACTTGACTGAATGCAGCTTCAAAGAGATTTGCATTGTGCGGTTATATTTTTGCAATACATCAAAATCTGTTTTTAATTTTTAAACACCAGGAGAGGAAATAACGGCACTTTATTTTCTTCTCAATTTGCTTCATCAGTGATATTACTCAATAAAAATAAAAGCAAGGAGTCACTCCTATTGTAGGTTTTCTTTTAAATAAATTTTTTCGGGTGCGGTTATACTTATGCAAGGCACGTATGTATGTTGAATTTAGCTAAACCTTTCTTCATGATTTTCGAAAAATATCATGACCAAATTTTAGACATAAGGAAATCTTTCTAAACCCATGAAATCATCAAAAGAAATGTCTGCTCGAACTCTATTAATCGAAATGCTTACAAGTTTATTGGAAGGTTGGTATCAGGCAAAAAAGTTAATTTTTCGCAAGCATTTTCAAATCGTTATTACTTACAGTTTCATCGACAAAAGTTATACAATTGTACATCCGAAACAGGGCATACGAGTATCATCAACATTAGCCATTGAAAGCGACTTTTAATTATAACAGAATTTGAAAAAGAGGTGTTATTTTGAATAGCCCGTTATTTTGGTAGCTGTCACTTTTGAAGCTGTCATATTTTTGGCATTTGACAAGTAGAAACTAGAAACTACGCCATTTATAAAAATGGAACAATTTACAATACACGCTTCAACAACTCATTGAAATTATTTGCAAATTTGCCAGAGACGGTTCGTAAAACTAAAACATTCTTGGGTCGTCGTGAAGCACCTTGTCGGGCCGCAGTACAGAAATTGGTGGACAAATTCGAGCTGTGAAGAATAAAATCCGAGCACGTCGCTCAAGAACAACTGAGAATATTGCTGTTGTACCCCAAGGTGTTGAAGAAAACCCAGGTTTATCCATTCCTCGTCGTTCTTTGGAATTCGGCATTCCACAAACATCATTACACAATATTTTGCATTAAGACTTGGGTCTTAAGGCTTATAAAGTTCAGTTAATACAAAAACTCAAGCCAGCTGATAATCAACAACGTCGTGTCTTTGCTGATTGGGTCCTTGAAATGCATGAAAATGATCCGGAATTTCATCGAAAAATCATCTTGACTCCACCTCGGAGGCTACGTCAACAAGCGAAACTGTCGCATCTGGGGCTCGTAAAACCCAAAAGTAATTGTTGAAAAGCCTTTCCATGCTCAACGCATGACTGTTTGGTGCGGTTTATGGTCCGGCGGGGTCATTGGACCTTATTTTTTCGAAAATGAGGCTGGAGCAACAGTTACGGTCAATGGATTGCGCTTTCGAATGATGATAAATGATTTTTTATGGCCAGAATTGGATGGTATTGATCTATACAACGTTTACTTTCAGCAAGACGACGCTACGTGCCACAAAAGCAATGAAACCATCGATCTTTTACGGAAAAGGTTTCCGGACCGTGTTATCTCTCGAAGAGGTGATCACAATTGGCCACTGAGATTTTGTTATTTAACACCTTGCTACTTCTTCCTTTGGGGCCACGTGAAAGATAAGGTCTACGCCAACAGCCAAGCGTTGATTCAAGATTACAAAGATGGAATTCGTGAGGCTATCGAGGATAGCCACTTTGCGTTTTGGTTATGGAAAATATCATGGAAAGGATATGGTCCTGTAAGCGTAGTCGTGGCAACCATTAGGCTGATGTTGTGTTTCATACCTTCCTCTTTATAATGAAATAAACATCCGATCGTTTGACTCAAAAAATGCCATTTTTCTTTGAATATTAAAATAACACCTCGTATTGGAAAACCTTTTACATATGCAATTATATTCTTGATACTTTTTGCAAAAATGTTGTTGACAGATGACTTCTTTGCTGTTCTTAAGCCCTCAATAGACATAATAAGCAGAACCTTAAAGGTTTGAAACATTATTAAGATCCTTTTGTGAAGGCTGTAACATTAAACAAAACGTCTCTGTTGAAAATCCTTAATTTGGAATGATTTTAATTGATTTAATTAGTTAAACGATGAATATTGAAAAAAAAATGAACATGTTGGTAAAAAAAAACAGACTTTTAACACAATGTATTCAATATGTTTACATTTAAATGAATTTCTATGATAAATTTTGTACTGCTGTATTGGCAGGCAAAGGTATGGGTAGTTAAATATTTTTTTGTTGCATTTTATAGTATTTGCAAAACAAAAATTACAAATAACCCTAACTGTAGAACTGTTGTGCCGACAAAGAATCATGATAGAGCAGCCAAAACTTTTTCTATCCTTCATTTCATTCAACATGCCCACAAAATATATATTATAGTAGCAAGAAACCCCTTAAGCGGGCGCAGTATCATTCAAAAGCCTCACACGCGAAGTTATAGTGCTTCTCCAATTAGAACGCCTCTAGCTACCAATTATATGAGGTGGGTTTTACCCTAAAGGCCAGCAGCGCTTGTATAAAGGTAGGCGAATTTATAACGGCAAGACAGCAAAAGCCACAGACGCCAACAAACTTTGGTTGTTTTAGACGTTTGAATGTCAGTTTGCCATAACATCCTGCAGTCAGCCACGATGTCGATGTCAGAAAGAACGAAAACAAAAAAAAAACCAAATAGGTTCGAGTCCACAGAGCGCAACATAATTTAACCACAAACATAAAAAAAAGAAACTAGAAATAACATTCGACACAAATGTGCTGAAAACTACCCCCGAGGGCAGGGCTCGATTTCGATTCTCTTTTCCTCTTATATCGGCCTGGACCTGGACCTTTATTGCTGAATTTGGTAGAAACGGCGGCCGAAGAAACGTTGTCAGTGTGTTTACTATCACCATTCCTTGGCCACACACAAGCGAAAGATACAGAATCTCAATTCAAAAGCATTTTCTTTCTATATCACATTAGTTCGTTGGTTATATTTGGCGGATGGGATAGAGGAAAAGATGATGTTCCACGCTCATGAGATGGTAATTAAAAACCATCGAGTCACCATTAAATCATGATACAGTAAAAAAGTGGCTGCAAGACATCCACCAATATTATTAAAGGGTAGTCCCCGACGAAGACGCAACTCAAACCGATCAGCAACGGATGGACAATGGAGTCTTACAAAATTAGCTCGACTGGTGCTTAGCACGAGCCAAAATTGTTATACAGAGTTTTCTGACTTTCAATCTTAACCATGAATGATTTCGTTTGTAATTTTTACAAAAAAAAACCTCTTCGATCTAAATATTGCCCTAAAGCAGAATTTTTATCTAGTTGTGAACTGAAGACGATAATAATTATTTTAATTTTTATAGCTACCGGAATACAACTTTACTGTTGTGCTCGTTGCCGAGAAAGAAATAATTATTGTGTATATGTGGCAGTTGTGGGGCATACCGCCATGCCAGAGCGTCAGGAATCGCACGATATCTTCTCATATGTTTGTAATTATGTTAGGGGTGTGGTTGCCATACATTTATATGAAGTAATTAAAAACCAATGACAACTATGAAAAAGTTATAAACACATGTTCACACCCAGGTTAATGGATATTCTTTCTGAAAACAGTACCTTCAACAATAATTGAGTAATTTGTGTTTTATTAAAAAGGAGTAGGTAATAAGACTCGCGGATGTATCTTAAGTTTAACACTTACCAGATATGGTCATCAACTCTAAAAATTTGGCAGCTTGTTTGCATCACATCTGTCTGACTCCATCCATAGAATTGTTTCCCTGTATCCTCACACTGAAATCGTTATTACGGGCGATTTCAATGTACACAATTCTTCGTGGCTTCTCCATTCGGGCCAGACAACACCCGAAGGAATGTGTGCTGAGATCTTTGCTGAGTTTAACCACCTAACTCAGCTTGTCACCGAGCCCACTCGAATATCGGACATTAATGGCCCAGCGGAAAACACTCTTGACTTGTTTCTTACGTCTGACCCTGATAAATACACTATCAGTGTATTAACGCCTCTAGGCAGATCAGATCATAGTATTATATCTGCAAATTTCTCGTGTCAAGCTAATCCAGTTAGAGAAAGAGCTCCGAAGAGAACCGTGTGGCAATACGAGAAAGCCAACTGTCTCAACAACTTTTTCCGGATCTTTAACTGGTCACTATGCTTCCTCGATAGTGACGTAGACTCCAGCGCAGATATGATTACTAATATGATTATTTTGGGAATGAAAACTTTTATCCCGAATAGGGTTAAAAGCATCAAACCCAAGGAAAAGTCATGGTTTGATTCAAGCTGTAAAGAGGTTATCAGGGAAAAAGAAGTAATGTTCCGGTGTTTTAGAGCCAACCCAACTGAGGAAAACCGGAACAAGTTTAAACAAGCCAGGAAGGCCTGCAATGCCCATATTCGGCGGACCAAATTTTTACATGACCAAAAATTACGGCAAAAAATACTGCAATGTCCCAAAGGCAGTAAGAATTTTTGGTCATTTGTAAAAAATATGAAGAATTCTTCTTCTTCCTCGGTCCCTACGCTCGTTGACATGACACTCCAGTTGTTAGCTCGCTCGCGAAAGCTAACCTTTTTGCTAGGCAGTTCGCCGCCAACTCTTCGCTGCCTGAGAGTGTCACGACTCCGCCTGCTCTTGAGCGCGTCAATGATTCCATGGGACAAATCTTCTTTCGCACTCGTGCTGTGGCGAGAGTCCTAAAGGATCTCAACATACATAAATCCGCTGGTCCGGATGGTATCCCCGCTATTATTCTGAAGAGGTGTTCTTCCACGCTGGCAAAACCCTTGCGTAAGCTTTTCCATCTATCCTATTCTTCTGGGCTCGTTCCGAGCAGTTGGAAAACAGCATTTGTCCAGCCAATCCCAAAAAAAGGCGAATCTTCTTCTCCCTCCAATTATCGTCCGATTGCACTTACGTCCCTTCTTTCTAAGGTCATGGAAACGCTGATAAACTATCAGCTCAAGAAATATCTCGAAGACCGAAAGCTTCTTAATGACCGGCAGTACGGCTTTCGCAGCAACAGGTCCACTGGTGATTTGATGGTTTATCTCACCGAACAGTGGAACAAATCTTTACATCGTTTTGGAGAAAGTAAGATTGTTGCACTTGATATTTCAAAGGCATTTGATAAAGTCTGGCATCTTGCTCTTTTATCGAAAATGCGTGCCTTCGGTATCGATGAATCCCTTCTTCGTTGGATTAGAAACTTTCTTTCGAATCGTTCAATACAAGTTGTATTGGACGGATTCAAGTCTGAAACCCACAATATAAATGCTGGTGTGCCCCAGGGCTCCGTTTTGTCTCCGACCCTCTTTATCATTTTTATTAATGATCTCCTGTCTGTTACTTCCAATCCAATAAATTGTTTCGCTGACGATAGTACCCTTAGCTTCTCATATTCGTTTCCAGATTCACATCCCTCCTCTTCGGATGTGGAACTGCAACGGCAAAATATGATAAGCTCATTAAACTCTGACTTAAACAGCATTGTACAATGGGGAATTAAAAACCGTGTAGAGTTTAATGCTTCGAAAACTCAATGCTGTCTTGTATCGTTGAAGCGAGATATACCCCCTTGCCACTGTCCATGAGTGGCACTTGCATCAATGAGACCGAACATCTCGAGATTCTCGGTATTATGTGCATCACTGATCACCTCTTGTGATCCGAGCACATACGCGATGTCGCCAAAAATGCCGAAAGATGTTTGGGTTTCTTAAGACGGTGCAAGAAATTTTTCTCCCCGTCTGATCTGGCTATCATCTTTAAAACCTATATCCGTCCAAAGCTTGAGTACAATTCCCACCTTTGGGCTGGTGCTCCAGCTACTTACTTAAGCCTCTTGGATGGAATACAAAAAAGAGCTGTAAGAATGTTCAAGAATTTAAGAACAATGTACACCGACATCTCCTTTTCAATCCCTTCTCTCCTTCCTAATGCACTCACTGTGTCTCTGGCATTAAAAGGGTATAAAAATCCCTTGAGTAGGTGCAAATTATAAAAAAACGCTTTTCTTGGAGACCTGTTATAAAAATCCAAACATTCCAAATTCTTAACAACTTCTTTTTTCAGTATGATCTGCCCACTTTCCGTTCTTCTTCCAATTATTCCAAACATGCGCAGGCTTTAGACAAGGAGATGCGTTGTCATGTGACTTCTAGTCCTGGAGCAGATAGTGCGCAAGGCAGGTGTGAGCACGGAAAACACTATCTTAAACAAGTCCACCCAGCTCCTAGGCTATGCGGATGACATAGACATCATCGGTCGATCCAAGAGAGCTGTGCTTGAGGCCTTCACAGCGATTGAAGAACAGGCAAAACTCGTTGGTCTTGAAGTGAATGAGGACAAAACAAAGTACATGCTATCAACAAACAAAGCAGCATCTGTCCACCGCCTAGGACAAAACGTCACTGTTGGTAGCAGCAATTTCGAGGTAGTTAAAGAGTTCACCTACCTTGGAACAAACATCAATCCCACAAACGACACCTTAGTGGAGATCCGAAGAAGAATTACCCTAGCAAACCGCTGCTGCTTCGGGTTGGCCAAACAACTGGGTTCAAAACTCCTCACTCGAAAGACAAAGTGTCTGCTATGCAAGACTTTGATTTAACCAGTCCTACTCTACGGCGGCGCCGAGTGCTAGACGATAAATAAAAAAAGCGAATTGATACTGGGCACTTTCGAAATAAAAATTCTTAGACGGATTTTCGGTCCCGTGTGCGACGATGGCGAATGGAGAAGAAGGTTCAACCGATAATTGTATGAGCTGTATCAAGATTTGGATGTAGTCCAGAAGGCCAAGAAAAGTCGACTACATTGGCTCGGCCACATCGAGCGAATGGACGACAACGCTCCAGCCAAGAAAGTCTTCTCATCCTAGCCCCCAGGTTCGAGCTTCGAGACGCAAATGAAGACCGAACCTACGGTACAAGGACCAAGTGACTGCGGATGCCAGAGCGTTTGGTTTCGATGACTGGAGAGGGCATGCGAGGGACCGTTCACGATGGAAGGCTGCAGTTTCTCAGGCTGAGGTCCTTCACGGATTGTGGGCCGGATAAGTAAGTTAGTAGTAAGTAATAGTATAGACTGTTTTTAACAGATGGATTAACCAATTCATTAATCAAAAACTCAAAAACTGAAATCCAAGATCAGGTTACTGATACCTATTGCTAAAGAACCTATAGTTTCAGCAAAATTCTATTAGATTAACTTTGACGATGGTTTTATCAATAACACTCGTACATTTTTCTCATGAAAATCGAATGGTTGCATGTTACCCGCGATGGCAAGCAAATTCCTTGTGGGCTGGTGAGCTTGCATGTCAACTTTCAGGCTAAATGTTTGAACATGACAACCTAGCTACCTGTGATGAGTTTTTTTTACAGCTACAGGGTATAGAAAAACCCAACCATGTTAACCAAATCGAAAGAAGTCATTTTTGATTTCAGATTTCCTCGATCCAACTTCGCTGCTGTGCCGACCATGTCATCGTCGCGGTCGTTATGTTGGTTGTTTGAACGGGACGCTTCTAATTTCCACTTCCTGCCTTCAGGGTGAATTGCTGGCCAGACAAACTTTTACCAAATTCAAGAAGACATCTCCAAGAAATGTGCCGAGCAACAATCAAAAATTAACTCTTTTTCTTTTTTTGTTGTTGTTCGGATTTTAGTTTGATAGTAATTTCCTGGATTCGAATGTTTCATGTTCAGAGATTTTTTTTGTTGAATGAAAATCTTTTTTGGCGCACTGATGTAATTATAGGTTAGATTGTCTGAAGACCAAGGCACATCCATTGGATCGTATTTCTACAGAAATTTTATTTTTATACATTTTTTTTTCTCTTAAAGGGATATCACGCTTTGAACCTCTAATTTTTTTTTTTCTCTAATCGACATTTTGGGACTTAAGTTTTACCATCAGCAGCAATAAAACAAGTTGGTCGTTTTTCATCGCTTAGGGGCCATCTCAAATTGGAATATTAAAATGAAATTTATTTTAGATAATTAGATTGTTTGAAGGTGAAGCGTATACAAATATTGCGTTTGGGTAAAAGGTAAAGACCAGTGGCTAGAACATGACAGTTTAATAATCTCTTACAGACACACGGAATATGATAGTTCAAATTTGAGATGGTGTAATTTCTAATGAGCTCTGTCAGAGTTTTTTTTTTTTTTTGAAAGGTCATATATTTCAAGCCACATCAACAAAAATTAGGCTTAACCTTCGTTTTGAGTTCAATGGAATATGTATTGGAAACGGAATAGTTGGAACTCGAATATTTCACAAAATATTTGTATTCTTTCTGCAATTTATTCACATCAGTGAATTTCTTTAGTTATAGAAAAATCTGTCAGCCATTTTAAAAGTTATGTTCATGTTCAATCTGAATTTAAACAATAGAAAATTAGCTTTCGTTGTATGCTGGCTGATGCAAGACTGCTCCCAAGCTAAAAATTGGCAAGTATAGGTAGATATTACAAATAATATAGGTAGCATCTAGCATAATTAAAGTATTAACCATTTAAAAGTTTAGTTTAAATACTAAACGTTTGGTGTCATCCTTGGGATGGAATTGATTTAGCCACTAAGGGCTATAAGAAACAGGAGACTCAAAATTATGAGAATCATGGAGAACGAATGTAAAATAATTGTTCTTTAAATTATTTTAACAAACTATTTGTTTTTGCAAAAAGGGAATTTTCAAAATGAAATAGCGTTATTTGCTAAAAAAAAAAAAATGGACTTTAACATAAAGTTTCCGCAGGATTCAATTCTCCTCAAATAATTTTCATTCACTTTTTCGCAGATACCGGGCCATATCTCGGGCAAAACGTAAGCAATGTTGGTTTTTAAGGTATCTAGAATTCGGAGACTATTCGCGTAGCTTATTGTGTAGCCCATGTCAAATGACATGATCTTAGTAGCCAACTGACTTTGCCAAACTTGAAACTACACTACCAGGAAACTTCTCACGCAAAGCCATAGTTGGTCCTGTTGTGTTGCTTGTTGCCCCTTCTTGTTGGAACCAAATATCGCACAAGTCATATACTTAGTCTTCAATCGCCAACCATTGGCATTTTTGAAGAAATACAAATCAACGACACCTTTCGACCATGGTGCACATACCAAACAGTCGTTTTTTTTTATGCAATTCCACCTATTCCATCACTTGTGGGTTTTTTTGAGTCCCAATAAGAAATGTGCTTCATCGCTAAACAAAATCAACAACCAACATCCAAGAAGCGTATCTACAGCATTGTGAATGGTCAGCTGGCTTCAATTGTTGCGTGATTTGAACTTAAGGTGGCACTACAGGCCGGAGTGGACTTGGGCCTCAGCCAACAAACTTCTCCATCCAGCTCGGTCCTTAGCTAGCTGTCTCTAGTTTTGCACACCGAGTTGGTTTAGGTAAACTTCAACTTGCGCGCGCCACCTGAGCCTTGGTCTTCCTCTACTGCGTCGTCCCTCTGGGGTGGATTCGAAGACTTTACGGGCCGGAGTATTCGTGTCCATCCTCTCCACGTGAACAAGCCATCTAAGTCTTTGGACCTTCACTCTTTAAGCTAGGTCAGTGTCGCTGTACAGTCCGTACAGTTTGTGGTTAAATCTTCTCATCCATTCACTGTTTATGCAAACAGGAACACAGATCTTCCGTAGAGCTTTTCCAGAAAAAAATCTTATAAGTTATGTTTAGGAGGCTGATGCCTCTTTAGTTGGTGCAGTTTAGATGGTCTCCTTCCTTCAGTATCGGGAAAACAACGCTGAGGTTCCATTCATCGGGCATGCTGTCTTCCGACCATATTTTGCAGATGAGTTGGTGCATGCTTCTAAGTGATCGCAGGTTGCTTTGAAAAGTTCGGCAGTGATGCCGTCAGCTCCCGCGGATTTGTTGTTTTAAAGCTTAGATATTGCTATCTTCACTTCTTCAAGCTCGAGTAGATGGAAATCATGGCTTGCATCGTCTTCATTGAATGGTTCATTCTGCCTGACAGCGAAATTCGATTCGTCATCGTCTGATCTTTACAGGCTTCAGTTTGTTATCAGTATAACCTTGAGTCATTCGTTTTACATCTTGGTAAAACTTCCGAACCTCATTCCTGTTTTTTAGTCTCAACATCCTGGATGGGTGTTCATGCTCTCTTTTTCTTTCTATAAAAAGCTTCTGTTCTTCTCTCCTCTTTTGCTCGTAGAGCTCCCGAGCTGATCTCGTCCTCCTGTGCAGCGCTACTTTATATGCTTTTTGCTTGGCTGCATGTACCTGTCTGCGTTCACCATCAAACAGATCATATCAGAGGCAGCATCCCTAGTGGCTTCCTGGCAATTCTGTCACTGGTTTTCAATACTCGATGCTGGCTGTAACGGACTTCTCATTAGGTTACTTGACACTCGATCAGAAAAAGATATGGCGATCTCTGATTAATCTGGTTGACAGTTGATTGGTCTGGACTCTGGAGACCTCCAGGTCCCCTTGCGGATGTTGAGATGTGGGACACGCGTACTTGCTAATACTATGTTTCGCCCTGCTGAAAAATCGATAAGCCTGAATCCGTTGTCAGAGGTTTTTTCGTGCAGGCTGTGTTTTCTTACTGTTCCACCAAAGATATCCTCTCTTACCAGTTTGGCGCTAAGATCTCCTGAGACGATTTTAACGTCGAAGCTAGGGCATTGCTCTTATTTCTCGTCGAGGACCTCGTAGAACTTGTCTTTGGTGTCGTCATCTTTCTCTTCTGTGGGGGCGTGAGCGCATATTAGGTTAATGTTGCCGAATTAAGCCTAATGAATGTCAAGGCGATCGTTACAGCTCAAGCTTAGGCATAGACTGAACGGAACCGAGCGGACGGAGCCGTCCGCAACTGAGCGAATACAAGGAATTCGTATATTGTGCCCTTGATTGTGGACTGCTCTGTTTCGTTAATTTTCGTTCAGTTTTGCTTGTGGTCGTAAACTGCGTTCCTCTTCGCTTTTTACGGACGAAAATTTGACAGCTGACTGGTTTTATTGATTTTTCTAAAGAGGAATTCGATTTGTTGTTGATTTCAGGTAATTAATTTCTTCATATTGTTTGTTTGTTGCATGGCAACCGAAATACCATACATTTTTTATGAAAGATACTTCTGTACACATCCGTTCATTATGGGTAAAGTGTCCACATGGCAGTTCGGAAGTGAGCGTTTCGTTCGGTTCTGACACTAGCTTCCGCTCATTATAGTTAGCCCTAAAGCCTGCCTCCAACGACAAAGCCACATCCAAACCGACGCGCCGCTGTTGTTGTTCTCTGTAGCAGTCGCCGTTGTAGATATCGCAGTTTTTCATCCTCCTTTTGCCCGGCCCATCCCATCGCATTTCCTGGATGACGGTTATATCCGCACTATAACGGTCTTGTACCTCGCTTGTTGTTCGGCCCACGTTTTTTGTTAACTGACCTAACATTCAAGTACAGTTCCGAATCTTGTTGTCCTTATTTCGTTTGCATCGTTCGTCATCATTAAATCTGTTCGTATCCGAGGCTTGTTGTTGCTTCGCGACTAGTTTTTCTTTATGTGATGGGGAAGTCACCCCAAAGCACGTCCCCAACCTGGACGGCCAAGTCCTTATTGAAACTCCAAGGGCAAAGAGTCGGATGAACTGCTCCTTATCGGCCTGAGCTCGAAATATGTCGAAGTAGCCCGTATAAGGAAGAGGAATAAGTCTACTAAACATCGCCTACAAGATCCTCTCTGCCGTAATATGTGAACGTCTGAAGCCTTTCGTCAACAATCTGATTGGTCCTTATCAATGTGGCTTCAGGCCATGAAAGTCAACCATCGACCAAATTTTCACGTTGCGGTAGATCCTGGAAAAGACCTATGAACTCCAAATCGATACCCACCACCTTTTCATCGATTTTAAGGCCGCGTATGACAGCATCTACAGAGACGAACTGTACAAAGCTATGTCTAGTTTTGGCGTCCATGCCAAGCTCGTTCGCTTGTGCAAAATGACGATGGAGAACTCACGCTGCTCCATCAAGGTTGGCAACGAGCTCACGGAATCTTTCGACGTCAAAAAAGGATTCAGACAAGGCGATGCACTGTCATGCGATTTCTTTAACATCGTTCTTGAGAAGATAGTGCAGAACTCCAACGTCAACACCAGAGGCACTATCTTCCAAAAATCTGTTCAACTTCTCGCGTACGCCGATGATATTGATATAATGGGAAGAACACAGCGTGATGTCAATGGCGCCTTTGTGAGAATTGAGACAGAAGCGGCAAAAATGGGTTTAGCGGTAAATGAGGGAAAAACGAAGTATATGCTGTCTTCGAGGAAGGACACCCAACACCGACGGCTCGGGCAGAACGTCACAATAGACGCGTATAACTTCGAGGTAGTAGAGGAGTTTGTCTACCTAGGCTCCGCTATAAACACGGGCAATAACACCAGCGCCGAGATCAGACGAAGAATAACTCTTGCTAATCGCTGTTTCTTTGGGCTTAGAAAGCAATTGAGTGGAAAAGCCCTCTCTCGAGCAACTAAGGTAAAACTGTACAACACACTCATCATCCCAGTCCTGCTGTATGGTGCAGAAGCATGGACCCTGACAAAATCGGATGAAAGTGCCTTAGGCTGTTTCGAGAGGAAAGTTCTTCGGGTTATCTTTGGCCCCGTGTGCATTGAGGGGAATGGCGAAGAAGATACAACAGCGAACTTTACGGGTTGTACAACGACATAGACCTAGCCAGAAGGGTCAAGGTCCAGAGACTCAGATGGCTCGGTCATTTAGAGCGAATGGACACCAATGCTCCGGCCCGGAAAGCCTTCGACACTATTCCCGAGGGACGTAGGAGGAGAGGAAGACCGCGACTCAGGTGGCGCACTCAAGTGGAAGAGGACCTCAATCAACTCGGAGTGCAAAACTGGAGACGACTAGCTAAGGATCGAGCTAGCTGGCGGAGCCTGTTGATTGAGGCCCAAGTCCACAACGGACTGTAGTGCCACCTTAAGTAAGTAAGTAAGCCCGTATAAGGTGTTCACTGAGTAGTTCAACTTAACTGGAACTATAGACGTCGCCTCGTCTTTTAAGGCTGTAGGTGCGTTTACACAGAGACAGACAGTATGGAATTGCCGGACCCATAGTTTTTTCAACTTCTCTATCATCGTTATCTCATATTTGATTAAAATCTCAGAACGGGTTTTCAAATATCGTTCAAACACGAGTTTCATTAAAATCATGGAAGTTCTTTTTTTGCACATTTTCAAACTAATTCAACTTTGATGCATACAATCGTCAATATTTTTTTTCATAGTTTTTGTTTTTTATTTCAACTGTCATCACATGTCGCTGAATACTTAATTTCCTTTGGCATTTAACAATCAAGAACTTTGAATTCATTTTTAATTGCTTATGCCCAACGTACGCTGAAATTGTGACAGGACCTCTGTATAATTTATCTAAACATCAGCAATCATTTGTTCTCTATTAACAATAAGCTAATGGCATGTGGAATGGAAGCATTTTAATGCATACCAACAACACCAGAGATTGTAAATTTCTAATGCAATTACTCGCAGGTGCGAGAGTGCTCTTAAGGTTTACTTATTTGATTGCATTAAAATGAAATTTGTATTTTTACAATAAAATTCCATTTAACACCCGAACACCCTCCAGGGACTCACACTCACTCAATTAAATTTCAAATGGAAATAAACTACAGAAAAAACTTGCACACAAACGTGCAAATTACAAACCATTATCTAAGCCGCTTTGGAAAATGCTTTTTGCCGCATAAATCCTCACCATCACCCTTGTGTTGCCTGTTAGCCTTATTGATGGATTTTACTTATTTACCACCTACAACTACCCACCGCCATCATCACAAATTTTTCACAAGAAAATAAAAACAAAAGGCCTTCCGGCGGACATTTTGTATTTTCATTTTTTTTTTCGTTTTCGTATTTTCAATGTTTTGTGCAATTTTATAGAAAAACGTGTTATTACATCAGATTTGGGTTTATATGGCCAAAAACCACGCAAACAACAAACGTTTTTCTAATAGTGTGGCGCGGCGCGCCAGAAGTTTTGTTAGTTTACTGTTATCCATGCTTTCCGTGGGAAGTTACCTAAATGGGGAGGAAGGAAAGAGCAAAAAAAATGTCTGCTGATGGATTTGCTGCTTCTTCCTTGCAGGAAACTGTATTGTTGATGACTGTTTGTGTAGGTATACGTTTGTAAATTTTCTAACATTGTGTTAGAAATGAGGCAGAGTATCCGTTATAATTAAATGTTTGCAGATGGAAATTTTATTGAAAAATTGAAGGTACGAATTTAGTTGCAATAAACATTAAACCCCATGTTCATGTGCTCGTTTGATGTCTGCAGTTTTTATTTGAGCACTTAATTGGATTCGGGCGGGCGGTTTAAATTCCAAAACTTTAAAAAAGCTGTAAATGATAAACTCCCATGAATCTCGCTGCTTTTTTGTTATAGCGTAAATTTGAAAGTTGAATTCTGTCTACTGAGATAAATGTACCTCTTTGGATTCTTTTGTACCAAACAAACCAGACCACACAAATAAAATCAACTAAATTGGCGCCCCACTCAAGCTGTTCCAACTCTTTGGCGATAAAATCATTATAAGAATGTTATTCAAAAGTGCTCTCCTTTTTGCAAATATCCTGCAGGCATGCGAGAATGTTTTATGCAAACAAAGTACAGAAAAAAACACCCGAAAATTGTATTTCTTACGGCTTCGCAAAATATCTTGGCACCTGCCTTGGTAGATTTTTGTTTTAATCGTCAAATTTATTGCTCCCGTCTGGTTGCTTTACTTGGTGTTCCTTTTATTTTTCTGCTTTTTTATTTATACGAATTTCAATCAATAATGCTTATTATTGCAAAAGTGACCCTCGATTTTGCTGGAATGAGGTCAACAATAAAAGTTACAATGATTTGCTAAATATTTTACTTTCTTCAAGAGGAAAGTCCACCTCGCGGCCATTATAACGACTTCCTTATGATGCTGGTGTAACCCTTTTAATGTTCAGCTAACAAATCGCGATGGCATGTGATGTTTAGATTGTGCTAATTTTAACAAATGATATGAATCCTTAGAGCTTGTGGTGCTTACAATTTAAACATTTTTAATTGCTTCGTCCGCCCGACGCACGCCAGCCGCGCCACCACCAAGCCGTTCAGTTTGTGATGTTACTTCGAAAACAGGGGCAGAGTTCCTATTTTTTTTTTCTGAGTAACATGCTTGATGCAAACACAAGCGATGACACCTTAGGCGTTGTTCAGTTTTTGTCGGGTGTTTTGATTTAATTTCGCAGAATGGATCCTTAGAGCCAAAGCAACGGCAACGACAGTAAATAAAAAAGAAACATTATTGCGAAAACAGTTTAACGTTATTAGGATCACAACTCGGTAACCAAACCTTACAGATATATTTTTTCTGAAGGCAGAAATCGACAGAAGCTAGTTTTTGATTAAAACTCCATAACTGAGTGCTGCAAAAAATATTCGAGTTCAATGGCTAATAGAATACTTGTAGGCTCCTTATTTTGATGTACAATTATTAAACGGTTGTCGAATACAATAAAGAGAAATATCGATTTGAAATTGCGCGAACATATTTGCCAATATCTCAGGTACCAGGCCTTCATGAAACTCAAACTTGTAACCCATTTTGATTAATAAAGTTCGGACAGACCTATCTATTGATGTATGTATTCGATATATGAGTTTTGGAAGAATTTATTTTTCTGTCCAATTGCAGTGGCAAGAAAATCATCAAGAAATCAATTTCGCTAGATTCTGCATATTTGATAGACCTCATTATCCTAAGCCTACCACCGAAAACCAACCTCAATTCCGAGCCCTGTTTACCAAAATATTTGCAAACCTTGTCTCGCCAGCCTTGAGATCAACTCCAGAATAAAAATTTTACACATGTTTTTGTCAAAATGCAATTTGATTTTCTTGAACCCAATTGAAATAGAGAACGATAAAAAATGTTCACAGCTTCATAGTCCATTATTTTTTTTTTTTTTATAACTTGCACACACTAAAGAGGCTTTTTATACCCTTATTATGCCAGAGACACAGCCACATTCCCGTAGTACGGCTAAAGAACGATTCTCTATACTTAAGAGTACGTCCGAAGTAGGGCTCGAGGGTAAACTGATGGGCATTTCTGGAAGCGCGGGTATTACGGTTGAATTGTTTAAGGGGACGAATGCAACTGGCTATTTCTCTAGTGCACTTACCGTTAGAAGTAAAGATAGAACAGAGAGAGACAAGAAATGTTACGACGGTGGTCTAAAGGAGTGAATGAATCAGTGATGTCTCTATCACCGATCATTTTTACGGCTCTTCTCTGTATATCATCCAAAAGGCTTAAGTAAGTTACTGCAGCACCAGGCCAAAGATGGGAATTGTACTCAAGCTTTGGACGGATGTAGTGTCCGTAGCTTAGTGGTTAGGTGCGTTGGCTGCTAAGCAGAACGTCGTGGGTTCGAATCCTACTCGGGCCCAAAGTTTTTATTTCATCTTTCACGGACACTGCCTCTTGCGAAGAACTGACAAAACTTCCAAGAGTATCATCTGTCATGAAAAAGTGCTTCTCAACTTTGCCGTTCGGAATCAGCGTTAATTTGTAGGTCCCCTCAATTCTTCACACACACGCACCTAGAGAATTGTTGAATGAGAGTAAGCCACTTAGGCCTTGGCTCTTCAAGAGCTGTCGCGCCACTCTATTTATTTATTTATTTTTTTTGGACGGATATAAGTCTTATAGATAATAGCCAGATCAGACGGGAAGACCAAATCACTTGCATCGTCTTAAGAAACCCAAACATCTTGGCGAATTTGGCATTTTTGGCGAATCGCGTATGTGCTCGGTCCACAAGAGGTAGTCAGTGATGCTCATACCGATTTCGAGATGTTCGGTCTCATTGACGCAAGTGCCACTCATAGACATTGGCAAGGGGGGTATATCTCGCTTCAACGATACAAGACAGCATTGGGTTTTCGAAGCTTTAAACTCTACACGGTTTTTAATTTCCCATTGTACAATGCTGTTTAAGTCAGAGTTTAATGAGCTTATCATATTTTGCCGTTGCAATTCCACATCCGAAGAGGAGGTATGTTAATATGGGAGCTAAGGGTACTATCGTCAGCGAAACAATTTATTGGATTAGAAGTAACAGACAAGAGGTCATTAATCAAAATGATAAAGAGGGTCGGAGACAAAACGGAGCACACCAGCATTTATATTGTGGGTTTCGGACTGAAAACCGTCCAATACAATTTGTATTGAACGGTTCGAAAGAAAGTTTCTAATCCAACGAAGAAGGGATTCATCGATACCGAAGGCACGCATTTTCGATAAAAGAGCAAGATGCCATACTTTATCAAATGCCTTTGAAAATTCAATTGAAGACATTCAGAAAATTCTCGTGAATGAAGTTTTCGGTCTACATATGTACGTAACTCTCTTTCCTTTGGTTTTTCCATTTTTTCCACGGGAACTATGTCAGAATACAGCGGTATTAACCAGAAAATTAAAAAAAAAAATCAGTTGGGCTGTTTAGGAGTCGTAACTACCTTACAAACATCTATTTATACAGGGTGATTCACGAGCGTTGTGCCAAAAAGCTAGAGCATGTAGGTTGAGTTGAGACAAACAAAAATCGTATGGGAGGGGGGGGTCTATTCCCCCCCGTTTAGCCGGGAGGGGCAATTTTCTGAAAAATTGACTTATTTTATTAAAAAAAAATATTAAAAATCAACGGCTTCGTGTACAACACCGTGTTGTACCTTTTTGGAAAGCCAGGAACATCTATGTTCTTAGGAAAGTCAGTGAATTTTACAAATCAACATCTCGACTAGTAACACTTCATGATCTTGGCTTTGTAAACAAAAACTCATTTGTGAGGGTGTACGAATGTCTGACAAAACTTAATCATGCTGTCTTTCGGAAAGCTAATGATATGCGAAAGAGAAAGCAGGTGAACTCTGTTTATACACGGTATGGAAGAGTTTTTGTCAGAGTGGATGTTGATAAGAAGCCCATTTGTGTAACAAGCATAGCACAATTACAATCAACCTTCCCTGTGCATGCTAATGGTTTTTATATGGAGAAAGCACACAGTAAAAATAATTTGTCTCCTTCTGTTGCTGATAATGTGGATGTTGTTTGAAATGTTGCTTCTGTTTCTGACGTTGATGGTGTTGCTGCTGCTGGAGTTGTTGATGGTGTTGCTGATGTTGGGAGAGTTGCTGGATTCATTATTGATAATGATGTTTCAAAATCTATTGTTGATTAATTTTTGTTTCGTACCAAGTATGTAAAGTAAATCATTTCTTGTTTTATTTTTATGTTTATAGTCAAAAATCTTAAATATCATTTATACATGAATTTATTTTCTAATTTATTGCTAAGTATAGATTGAAGCTTAACTTGATAATTAGGTTCTTTTTTTTGTCTTAATTTTAAAGTCTCAATTTGGTTTAAATAGTTTCTTCAGAAAGATAGTCAGTGTGTTTTAATAAACATGTTTAATCCTTGCCCAGATAATATAAGATCTATGTGCAATGTTCTGTGTAACGCGTCTAATGGTCTTAACGTATGTCACCTCAATGTTGGAAGCATTCGCTCTAAATACACCGTTCTTCTTCAAATGCTTAACAGTTCTAAATTAGATATAATTATGATATCTGAATCATGGTTGAGTGAAAGTATTACATCTCAACTAGTTTGTTTTAATGGTTTTAAAATTTTTAGAAACGATCGCCGTGGTCGAGGGGGAGGAGTTTGCATTTATGTTAGAGAGCATATACCTACGAAAGTAATTTATAGTTCAACGAAATTGTTAGAGTTTTTATGTGTAGAGATTAATAATGGTATTGAAAAATGCCTTTTAGTGGTGGTGTACTGCCCACCTTGTTTGTTTAGAGAAGAAAATTTAAATGAAATTGAAGAGACACTTTTTCGTTTGAATTCTAAGTACTCAGATGTGCTCATTGCTGGTGACTTTAATGTTAATTTATTAGTAAATAATAGAACCACGCGCCTCTTTAAATATTTCTGTGAAAAACTAAGTTTATCTGTAGTTAATACCAGTTGGCCAACATGTTTTCAATCTATTGATAATCCTTCGCTTATAGATATGTTTCTTACTACCTCACAAGAAAAAATTGTATGCAATGAACAAATTAAACTAACCTCTGATTTTATTCATGATTTAATTTTTTGTTCATTCCAGTTCAATGTAAGAAACTTATGTTATTCGAATACTTTCAGTTATAGATCCTATCGTTCATTTAACTATTCTGATATGCAACATAGTATTAGTAATAACTACTGGGATAATATTCTTTACACTATTGACGTTAACAGTAAAGTGTTAATTTTTAACGACCTACTGGAAAGATTATTTAATGCTTACGTGCCTTTAGTTACAAAACGGGTAAAAAATCGAAAGGGATGTCCTTGGTATAGGCAAGACATTGAAACACAAATTAAAGAGAGAGAACGCTTTTTCAAAAAGTATAAAAGAAACCCAACGGATTTAAAAAAACTTATTTTATGAACAAACTTAATGTTTCTCTGAGTTCTAAGGATCTTTGGAAAAATTTGAAAGATGTTGGTGTTTGTTCATCTAAGTCGATTTCGAAATGCCCATTAGACCCACAAGAAATGAAATCATTTTTTGCACCGACTCAGCTAAATTCAAGTTTTACATTAATTATTCCTGAAAATGATAATGAATTATTTTCATTTAATTGTGTGGAAGATATCGAAGTTGTTACTGCTCTAAAATCAGTTAAATCAAATGCTTCTGGTACAGATAATATCTCACCGAAATTTATACGTCTGATTTTACCAATTGTTATTAAACCTTTGAAGCACATTTTGAATACATGTATCTCAAGTTCTCAATTCCCAGAAGCCTGGAAAAGTGGAATTATTGTACCCATACCCAAAAAAGCTAATTCCTCAGAGCCTTCGGACTATAGACCAATCAACTTGTTACCTTTTTTTGGTAAAATATTTGAACGGTTAATGTATAATCAAATGCTAGACTTCATTCAATTCAATCAAAAGTTATCTGTATGGCAGTCTGGTTTTCGTAACAAACATAGTTGTGAGTCTGCTGTTCTGAAAGTAACCTCTGATTTTCGAGCTGCTCTAGACAAAGATCTCTTGGGTGTTATGGTGCTTTTGGATTTTTCGAAAGCATTTGACTGTGTTGACCATCAAATTCTAATTTCTAAATTAAGCAACAAGTTCCATTTTTCAAAAACAGCCTTAAAACTATTAAGCAACTATCTCTGTAATAGACTGCAGATGGTAACCACGGATCAAGGTAATTCTAGTACATTTATTGTTAATCAAGGTGTGCCCCAAGGGTCAGTCTTAGGACCACTCCTTTTCTCGTTATTTATTAACGATCTTCCAGATATTGTCTATAGTTGTCATATTCACATGTATGCAGATGATGTCTTGCTCTATAATTTTAGTGAATTAGGTTTGATGGATGACTGCATTGTCCGGGTTAACGAAGATCTTACAAACATTCAAAAGTGGTCTTTTGAAAATAAATTACTACTTAACCCATCAAAAACTCTTTCTATGATTTGTTCGAGGACTGAAGTTACTCTAGATGATTTACCCAAAATTGTTTTAAATTCACAAGTTGTTAATTATGTTTCAAAAGTAAAATATTTGGGTTTCCAAATTAACAACAAACTAACCTGCTGTGACGCTGTTTCTGATACCATTAGACGAGTTTACTGTAGTCTGCGTTCTCTACGATCTTCTTCGAACATCTTGGATCCTGTTTTAAGAAAACATCTTGTGAAGAGTCTCGTTATGCCCTCGCTTACTTTCAATTGTAATGTATATCCCTCTCTTGACTATGAGTGTAAACAAAAACTTCATGTCGCGTTTAATGATTGTCTACGTTTCATCTATAATATTCCAAGGCATGAAAGTGTGTCTAATTTACATTCATCGCTGTTAGGATTAAATTTTGATAAATATTTAATGTTCCGTAATGTTATTTTGTTAAACAACATAATTCATAACAGAAGTCCTGCGTATTTAGGTGAAATGCTTCAATTCGCACATTCTCAAATAGGACTACGATTAATTTTCCCGCGCTTTACGAACACCATTGCCGAAAGATCTTTTTTTGTAACAGTAATTAGATTGTGGAATGGCTTATCATTTGAATTACAAAGAACTTCCTCTCCAACCATTTTCAAGAAGAAATTATTTGAACTTTTATCGTCTATGGTTTAAAATTGTACTCAATTTAATGTATCTATGTTTATTTATCTTCATTTTTCTCTGTTTGCCCAGATTGTTTGTAAAAGTTTTGAAATACTTTTTCTTATTATTTTATTTTCTTTTGTAATTATTATCATTTTCATTAGTTATTACTTATTATGTATTGTAATATTTACAACTTTGTTATGAATTTTTGATGCTATAAAAGATTGAATCTTGCTGCATCTAGTAATTTTTATGAAAATACAAATACAAATACAAATACAAATCTTCGTTTTGTTTTTAAATTAAATTGTTCTAACGAATAGTTTAAAAAAAATTATTTTCAAACTCAAAATTTTCAAAAAAAAAAAAACAAAAAAATCATTTTTGAACTAAGCTTTTTCAAAATTTTGTGTTATAAAGTACTAATTTTGTTTTAAAAATTCAATACCATTGTTTATTTTAAGTCAAAAACAGAAAACCGGATGCAAAAATGTCTTTCCGTTTTCGAGAAATAAGAAAAAACCAGAACCACTTTTTTCTAAGAAAATCTTTGTTTTTATTTTTACTTATCTCGACATTAAGTTTTATTAATTTATGAATCTTTAACCTTTCTTTTAATTTCTGTTCTGTAATTGGAATTTTATGAGGCCTCAATAAAATAGAAAAGTATTGGATTTTCCCTGGATTAATCATTTTGTTCATTGATAACGACTGAAAACTGACCTGACATTTTTCTTATTATGCCTGGGGGCCGCGGCCACCTGTCGGTGAAGGTTTCTAAGCTTAAGATGATTAAAACGCAATTTTTTAACGATTGTTATTTTCCCCTTTTTAGGTACACTTTTCACTGATGCTTTCCTCTTATTATTCGTAACTTATAAGCGTAAGGTTGTATAGCTTCCTCTATATCTAAATGGACTATTCAACACAAAAAGAATTGTTCGATTTGATTAAGTAGTTCCTGAGATCAACACGTTTAAGCAAACAACAGAAAATGAATATTTTTTGCCATTTTTTCCACATTTTCCACGGATTCTTATCTCCTAATGGTCACAGTTTAATGTTAAGTAGCCTAAAGTCTTCCTCTATTAATGGACTATCCAACACAAAAAGAGTTATACCATTCGAATCAGTAGTTCCAGAGATTAACATTGAGAAAGACACAAGAGAGATGGAGAAATCGAAGTAAGTTTTTTCTGAGTGAAGTAAGAAATTAGGGATTGTGCGAAGTAGGAAGTAGATATTCAAAAAATTCTATCCCGATTGTAGGCCGACGTAAATTGGTCTACGAAATTTTTTCAGCCGTCTACCGCGCTGTGTGGAACTCGGTTTTCAGGAGTCTACCAAACTTAATTTTTCTCATCAGCTGCTATCTGTTACGCAGTAGATTTGATATAGCTCGCGATAAAACCGTCTCCGGTAGTGAGGTTTTTAAATTTAATGAGCATTGAGAAACTTATGTAGGTTCTGTTGCTACGTTCAATTTGTTTGCCTTCATAGCATGATGTTTGTAGATATAGGTTTTGATTTTCTTTTAAGGATGTCAATGTCTGCTTAGGCCATCCTGTTGATGTCCCAGTGTCACAGACTCCTTTCACCAACGGCAGGTAGGAGGTTGCAAATGCAATTGAAAGCTTGTACATTGAAAATGGTGGTGCTACTCTCGATTTGGCTTGAAACGTTAGTCATGGTCAGCCCACGCAGTCCGATCAGTTTATTTGGATGATGAATTCTTTACTGGCTATGGTGTGAAATGGCTTTAAAATATATAAACATACCTACTTTTCCATATTCCATCGCCTGTCTAGGATGAGTAACGAACCACCTGTCGCTTTGTTCTGAAAGCACATCGAAATTTGGCATCAGGAATTTTGATTATAAAGTTTTTTTTTCAATTCTTATCTGCTTAAAAAGTTGTCACCGGAAACTGGTGAAAATTTTTGTTGCGGTTTTGGTGGTACGAAAATTTGTTTATGTAAAAAAACAGCTTAATATGAGTCCTTAGATACCCACCCTACTATGCCTACTTTTTATCAAACATGACTGCGTTTTCTCTTTTTTTTTTATTTTTCTTGGGCCTTTTTCTTCCAGTTAGCAAGAGTTAAATATTTTCCAAATCAGTGTGAAACTTAATAACCTTAACAGTTTGAACTAGTGCAACACATAAAGGCACGTTCGCGTTTTAACCCCGATTCCAGTAATCTTTTGTAAATCGTTCAATAATAGTTCAATTATCTTGTTCCTATATTTTGCACGTGTATTGAAAGCCTTGCCAGCACTTATGTTTGAATAAATCGAGATCCCTAAGGCTTCAAGTCTTTTGTTTGCAAACAGAACATTTTTCTCACTGCATAATCATATTGGATAAGACATCAACAAAAGACACGCAGACTGTATCGAATTATTTGTAATCGATTGCAGGTTGAGATCTAAATTATTGCAATCAATTCGCTGACACCGGACATACGAAGGACCATACTAATCGATGATTGTGCGAAAAAGAAACCTGAGTTTAGACTTGAGAGTACCTGGGTGAATACGAATGTAGTTTAATCCTGGTGACCTAGACACTTTGACATTCAAAAGAACGTCATGTTACATGATCTTGGATGTTTTTTTAAGTTTTGAAATAATTGTGTGAAGAAAAGTGCGGGTAATGGTCAAGGTTTGTGCGCATTAGTAATAATAATAGTGATTCTCGTTATAATCAGAGCATATGGAAGATATTTTCTTAGTCCTGGGAAAATGCATTAATACCTGCATGATGACCTTGAGATCATTTTTCATTTTGAGTACCAGACAACAAAGTGTAAGCTTGTGAATTGAGTTTAAATTAAAGTCTGATAGAAATTACATTGAAAATAATTCTTCTTGTATTGACTGATGAATTTATTGGATTAAGAACAATGTTAGGAAATGAACAATCGAAAGTAAAAAAAAAACTGTTTAAACTATAACAGCTCACAATTGCCAATAAATCATCTGTAACAGAGGAGGTACCCTTAGCAAATTTTTGGGGTCGGATCCATTAGCATGTGTTAACTAATCTACAACCTGCATGCCATTATTATAACATTTGTTCGACTTGTGCTATTGTTTGGCCTCTAGTGATTAATTGTTGAGTTGATTTTGGTTTTAAAAACAAAAATGTTGGGATCATTGCCCCGAGATGAAATCTTCGCCAATAAGTGTGTTAAAATAATTAAATACAATCACAAAATTAATGATGATACAAATGTCTATTTAACTTGATTAAGTAATCGTTGGAATATTTCTTACCTCTTTTTGACTTGAACTATCACCAGCCGGTTTTATTTTCATTTTCACTTGCGAGCTGCTTACACATGATATTCAATATGGTTGCATCCGGAGAAGGGGTTGGTTTAAACGATCAAAGGTTCAAAATTTAGAGAAACCGTTAAATAAAGATCCTTGAATATGCAAGTCCGTCATTTCATTCTTATAATAAGAGGACATTTTTGATCGAATAGTCGGAAAGCATAGCCTGCACGACATCACTTCCGATAACGGATTCAGGCTGATCGATTTTGCTGCGGGGCGGTTCCCTCATCTCAACATCCATAAAGGTACATGGAGATCTCCTGATCAATCAACCGTCAACCAGATTGATCACATTGCGATCGACGGAAGGCACTTGTCCAGCATTTTAGATGTTCGAACTTTCCGAGGAGCTAACATCGACTCGGACCAATACCTCGTCGTAGCCAAGGTAGTGCTACGAATATCCCGACAACGGCCAAAACAATTAAATGCTGCAAGAAAATTCGACGTCGAACGGCTACAATCGCAGATTGTGGCAACATTGCCAGAAAGCAGTTAGAGATGCCGCCTCTAATGTGCTTGATTTCACACAGTCACAACACGAATCCACTGGTTTGACGAAAATGCAGGCAGGCCCATGCAGCCAAGCAGGAGGCATACAAAGCGGCGCTGCATAGAAGGACAAGAGCTGCTCGTGAGAAGGAGGAGAGAGGAACGCCGCCCGGCTTCTCAGAGAGAGCATGAGAAGCGTCAGATCGAGGATGTTTAGAGAGCCAACAAAAGGAATGAAGTTCGGAGGTTTTATCGGCAGGTTAAACAACTGGCTCAAGGTCATCGAGCAAAAACCAATGCCTGCACAGAGATAAACAAGGGAACATCATAGTAGAATCGCAGTCAATGCTGGGATTTGGAAAGACCACTTCTGTAGACTGTATAACGGCGACGACGAACAAAATCCCGCCGTCAGACAGGAGCCTTTCATCGGACACGATGATAGCCAACAATTCCGTGAACCCGACCAGAGAAGTGAAAATCGCAATATCACGGCTGAAATTCAACAAAGCGCTGGAGCAGATGGATAGCTGCTAGCTGTTCAAAGCAGCAGGCGACGAGCTAGATAGGAGCATGCACCAAATCATCTGTAAGCTATGGTCAGAGGAATGCATGCCGATGAATGGAACCTCAGCATTGTTTGCCGATCCTGAAAAAGGTAGATCCTCTAAACTGCGCCAAATACAGAGGAATCAGTCTACTTAACATGCGCCTTCAAGATCCTCTCCGCCGAAATATGTGAACGTCTGAAGCCTTGCTACAACAATCTGATTGGTCCTTATCAATATGGCTGCAGACCAGGAAAGTCAACCATCGACCAATTTCAAAGATAGTGCAGAACTCCAACGTCAACACCAGAGGCACTATTTTCCAAAAATCTGTTCAACTTCTCGCGTACGCCGATGATATTGATATAATGGGAAGAACACAGCGTGATGTCAATGGCGCCTTTGTGAGAATTGAGACAGAAGCGGCAAAAATGGGTTTAGCGGTAAATGAGGGAAAAACGAAGTATATGCTGTCTTCGAGGAAGGACACCCAACACCAACGGCTCGGACAGAACGTCACAATAGACGCATACAACTTCGAGGTAGAGAGGAGTTTGTCTACCTAGGCTCCGCTATAAACACGGGCAATAACACCAGCGCCGAGATCAGACGAAGAATAACTCTTGCTAATCGCTGTTTCTTTGGGCTTAGAAAGCAATTGAGTGGAAAAGCCCTCTCTCGAGCAACTAAGGTAAAATTGTACAACACACTCATCATCCCAGTCCTGCTGTATGGTGCCGAAGCATGGACAAAATCGTATGAAAGTGCCTCAGGCTCGAGAGGAAAGTTCTTCGGTCCTTGCCCGTGTGCATTGAAGGGGAATGTCGAAGAAGATATAACAGCAAACTTTACGGGTTGTACAACCACATGGACCTAGCCAAAAGGGTCAAGGTCCAGAGACTCACATGGCTCGGTCGGATGGACACCAATGCTGCGGCCTTCGAAACTATTCCCGATGGACGTAGGAGGAGAGGAAGACCGCGACTCAGGTGGCGCACTCAAGTGGAAAAGGACCTCAATCCATTTAGAGTGCAAAACTAGAGACAGCTAGCTAAGGACCGAGCCAGCTGGCGGAGACTGTTGATTGAGGCCCAAGTCTACAACGGACTGTAGCGCCACCTTAAGTAAGTAATTAAGTAAGTAATACTTTAGGCGTCCAATCATAGCTCATCGGTTTCGATCAGTTGTCTCCAAACTTCTCAATCTTAAAAAGCTCGTGGGTGGAGGAAATCCTGTGAATGAGAAGTGTTCGTTGTTATGTTTGATCATAGTAAAGATATCGAGAAAGACTTACAGTTTCTTACTCGTAAATAATTTACATTTATCTTAAAAATGTGAGTCAAAAGCCTATCACAAAAGCCTTAATCACAATTTTCACAGCATTTTTTTGCACAACAACAACAGAAACAAAATAAAACACTGACATTATCCACAAATCAAGTTGAATTTTCTCACAAGCTATAGGTCAAGTTCAGGATTTTCAGTGAAAACATGAAATTATAGTCAAAAGGATAATAATTGCTTTGAATTCCGTCCAAACAGTCACGCAGGTCTCCATCCACAATCGCAACAACATGCTTTCTGTTTGGTCCAAAGAAAAAAAAAAACCATCGGAAGTGCAGACTGGACCTCTATACACCATCAGTATCAGACTTCAGACATTAATATTGGTTTGTTTCTTTTTTTTCTTAATTTATTGTTCAAAGAATGTAGGATCCTTTTTGCAAAAACATTGTATACCACAAGAAAAGGATGTTTCTGAGTTGAAAATTGCATGTTATTAAGTGAAGGGTGGATTGTTTCAAGTTTTCGTTTTCTGATTCTTTGAGTATTATGCACCATGTTCGATTTGCCTGAACACGATCATGAGTCGGGATGATTAGGTGTTTTTTTTTTTTTTTTATTTTGATTTGAGAAGAAGTCTTTTTATCTTTCTTGCGACTTTTGAACGATAACTTTTAATTCAAGGATAATTACAATGTTTTTGGGTCTAACATTTTTCACTGGACCCTTTGATGATTGCAAATTCGTTGAAGGTACATTTCTCTTGCGTGGAATTGGTTGAAATTTAAATGGATAATTCTACGGTTGAGGATGAAGCGTCCTTGACCATTTTGTTATGTGCAAAGCATGAACATTTAATGATACACGATCAAGGACTATGCGTGTTTCTGATCGTATTTGAGATTTTTACAGATGAAAGTGTTGAAATATGTTAGACTTAGAAGGAGAGAGGACCTAGTCGAAATCAATTGAAGATCGTCACTAATTAGTGCTTCGCTCATCCCATGCAAGATATAACTTATTCTCCAAATATAAATTCCGGTAGCTGAATTAAATTGAATATAATTATTTTGTTTTATCAATTTTAATTGTAAAAATATTAAATATTTTAGAATATGACATTTGGAAAGTGTTTGTTAACGGTGCATCGACCATCGAGTCTTCGTTACTAACCAGACTTCAAGAGAATATCAAGGAAACATAATTGCATTATACGCAGATTGATGCGTGATGGTATGCGATTTTTAGCGAAAAGAATAACGTCTGCCGTGCCGAAGCCAATCATATTCGAGTTCCAATATATCAAACGGCACATTTGATATGGATCCGTCTTGGAGCACGTCCATCGCACAAGCTCTCAGTCGATGCTTTAATGATATAGACATGTGAAGAATACGATCCGAATACAAATTTCTTCGAATTTGGAAATTTGTTTGTCGTGAATTTATTGAAATGCGAAGTTTCTTGCCTGCAGGGATGAATTCATAGATCATCGCTTTTTGAAAGTTAAAGCTTCAATTCAAAATCAATAAATCTTCTGAAAATAGTTGATTTATTGGTGAAAATAATAGTTGGTACCTAAAATGATTTAGAATTGAGACTGATTTATGTGTTCTAAGATGCTTTTTAGATGATGGTTGTTATTGGGTAAGCATTTGAGCAAAAATGTAAATGAAATGGGTTTTATTTATTGCAGGCTGATAGCCATGCATAATGCATATGTGCAATGATAATCACAATAACTTTGTCTGGGCAGATAAATTTTTCCTAAATACGCAAAATGCCATGGTTCGAAGTTGACTTCCTAGTCAAACGTCATGGGTTGGAGATCCAGCTTAAGAAGCATTCTTTTTCCACAACAATTGCTAGCTTATCTGAAGTCACCTGTCCAATAACATGAGACATAACATATGCCACATGGACGAAGATTTCTGTTAGACATTCTTTCTTTCTATGTGTCGTCGTGTCTTGTTCTTTCTGTTGTTTTATAGCGGTTTTTTTTTTTGTAATCCGGAATTGGTACACAGAACTATCCGATTCCGGATACCAAACGAACATGCAAACACATTTTTTTGCTTCTAATGGTTGAACGTCTATGTATTTGTGTCTGCAGAATTGCAGATGACATGACGTTGTTTTTATTTTCTTTATTTGTAAACAAGGCGGCGAGTACATATGTACGATTGTGTGCATGTATGCCTGATTCTGTTTTCAATTCCGACTTTAAATTCGGAATCGTTTTTCTGTTCTATACAGAGCAAGCATTGTCATCTTGTGCCAAGTGAACGATTTTAGAATCGTTTGGAACTGTTCCGGACGACCAAAGAAAACGCTATTAATGTTTTTGGAGTCACAGCCGACGATCTCAGACGTTGGTAATTTTATTTTGTATGCTTTTATGTGCAACCAATAGAAATTTAAATGTCGAAATTCTTTAGTGAAACAAGCAATGCATGAACTCAAAAACCGTGCATTTAACGGATATAAGATTAGTCTCATTACAACAGGATATCAGAAAACAGCCATCGATTTCTCAAACCAGAAAAGGAAAACAAAGTTAATGTCCACAAAAGAAGGTACCATTTTTTTAATACCGACAAGTATGCAATGGTTTTTCAAGAACAAAAAATAATAGCAAATATCCGAACCGCATGTTAGGGGCTAGGGGTACACTTAGAACAAACAATTCTTTACGATCTTTTATTTTTTCCCTACGATTTCTACGATCTTAAAAGGCCGATACGCAAACCGCGCTAAAATTTATCTTCCATACAGATTTCTTCCAAAGGTAAATTTTAGTTAGGATTTTTAGCTAGGTGGTAGGCAGTTTCCACGCTCAATTCAAATTTTCTGATAGTAAAATTGGATTTTACAATTAAGAAATTGTTCAAATGAAAACAAAAAATGTGAACTTGCCAGCAAGTTGACTAGCAAGTTTTTTGCCAAGTACACCGATATAGATTTATATAAAAATTAATAGAGTGGCGCGACAGCTCTTGAAGAGCCAAGGCCAAAGTGACTTACTCTCATCAACAATTCTCTAGGTGCGTGTGAAGAATTGAGGGGACCTACAATTTTATGCCGATTCCGAACGGCAAAGTTGAGAAGCACTTTTTCATGACAGATGATACTCTTGGAAGTTTTGTCAGTTCTTTGCAAGAGAAAATGCCCGTGAAAGATGAAATAAAAACTATGGGCACGAGTAGGACTCGAACCCACGACGTTCTGCTAAGCAGCCAACGCACCTAACCACTAAGCTAAGGATACTACCGATAGAGGTTTGACAAATAATATAATATGTAGGCTACTGGCAAGTCAGAACTTGCTCGTGTGGCCGCAGGGTAAACCCCTTCCTCGATAAATGGACTGCTCAATACAAAAAGAATTGTTCAAACAATTAGAAAAATGAATAATTTGTTGCCATTTTTTAAACATTTTCCATGATTCCTATTGTTATATAGCCTAAGTCCTTTCAAAATTAATGAACTATTCAACACAAAAAGAATTGTTCGATTTGATTTAGTAGTTCCTGAGATCAGCACGTTCAAGCAAACAACAGAAGCCTTCAAAAATTAATATTTTTTCCATCTTTTCCACATTTTTCACTGACGCTTCGCTCTTATTGGTTGCAACGTAATATTATATAGCTTCAAGCCTTCTACGATAAATAGACCATTCAATTTTGAATATATTTAAAATACAAAATAAATACCTTTAATTTGATACTATTTTTCCTGCGTTCCTTAGATTACACGGTATAAGCTGTTTTCTAAAAAAAAAAAAAATTCACTTTCATAGTAAACCAACCTTAAACCCAAATATCTCGAAAACCCCACCAACGATTTCGGAAATATTTCACCCCAGTAATCTGCTCCAATACAGCTTTCATTTGATACCAATTTCGTTAATGAACGCAATGGGCCCAAAAGTGGGCCATGTCCTTTGTTTTCTTAATTTTATTAACATTTGATATTGGACAGGTTCAGCAGCGTAAGGCACATGAAGGTAAGGTAAGTCAACGCTTATTTAACTTATAACTATAACATAGACGTTGCTCATTGAAATTTAACATTTTCAGTCATTTTCCAAGCAAAAATAATCTTACATTTTCAGAGAATTTCACAAATTAACCAGTCTATTCCTTGCTGCAAGCAGTTCAACAAATTAAAAGCAACAAATCTAAAAAATCAGACCTAGCAGACTTCGTACTTCTTCGTTTGATAAAAATAAGACCTTAACTTTTGCACCCCGCTATAACACTACCCGCTAATCTCTATCCAGGGCCCTACTACCCTCTACCTGCTTCTTTCCACTCGGTACCCCGTTACCCGCTACCCGCTACTTCTACACGCTACCCGTCACCCCACTACCTGCTACCTACTACACGTCACCCCACTACCTCGCTACTCCACTACCAGCTTTCCTGGATATATCTCATAAACGGCTTGGTCGGTTTTATATAAAATACTTAAAACTCATTTACGCCACTACTCAAACGTTCCCTCAAAATACGATGACAAACGCTCAATTGGTACAAAAGTAGTGAGTCGAACTCAGCAACAAATCTAAAAAAAGAAAAAAATCGACAACTAAAAATGTCAAGTGTATAGTTTTTTTGAAAAACAATTGGGGCTATTCTGCCATTTCTGTTATTCTGTTATGAATTTTCTGTTATGAATCATAAAAGATTTAGAAATAAAAGATCTTTTATAATTGGTATTCAGTACTTCGAACTTTTATAAAATTCTGTTATGAATTTTTCGAAAAAGAAATCTGTTATGAGACATCTGTCATTTATCAGCTGTTACCCAAATAAATTGTTTGTGATTTGTCAGTCTGAACTGAATTGGTGAATGAATTTGTGAAGAATATGGATATCCAAGACTGATGGTAAGTTTAATTTCAATTCAATTCAGTTTTAATTTATCTATTTTATATGAAGATGCCATCTTTCCAGAAACCAGCCCCTGCATTTTCCGGAATTGCTGTTTTGAATGGCCGGTTTGCTGAAAAACCTTGGCGGCTGTTTCTCGAAAATTTCTAAGGTGAGTCCTTCGTTTGCTCTTCAAATTCTCTTACAATCAAACTCCATTTTTAGGTTCAAGTGGTTTCATTGAAATTCTTCCTTGGGCATGACGAAGAAACCAAAAAATCGTGTCAATAAGAAAACCAAGAAACGACAAAAGCAGCAGGACAGCAGGACAGGTCAAGATACAAGTTGTCAAGGCGCCGAAGAAGAAAGAGAATGCCGAACCCTTCAACTTTTCTGGCATCCATTACATCCACAATTCCCAGGGACTGGTCGAGGGTCTGTTCAAACAACTGCAATCGGGAAACGTTTCGAAGTGAAACTTATGAATTTGGACGTTATATCTCAGGTCATTGGTATGTATGTACGATCCTCTCCTCTTCAGTTTCAATACATCACCAGGTTCTTGCAGCCGCATCAGCGTCAAGTACGAGAATTCTATAATTCGCTGCTCTGGCTTCCCACGGACTCGTACCCGGTGATGTCTTGGAAGCAGTTCTCAAGACAATCGCGAATTATTTCATAACCAAGCGTAATTCCAGTGATGTGATGGCCATTGGATTGAACGCCACGCGAGAAATAGGCACCAGATGTCCTCTTGCAATGGGTGAGGAATTGCTGCTGTAAGTCGCTATACGGTATCTTGTTTATTCAAACTTCAGACTTCCTTCTTTTCAGGTCTATTGGATTAATGCCGGTAACGACATAAACGAACAACATCTAGAAGGTACCAAAACCACTCCGAAATCTTAACATGATGATTTTAGAGAAATACGGCGAGAAACATTTCAATGCCGGCGAACAACATCATCTGTAGGTCCAGGTTCTTGCGCTTACTGGACAATTTGAAGCTGCAATTGAATTCCTATCTCGAACTGAGAATACCGTAAACATGCCGTTCACATTGCTCTCGTCCTGAACGAGCTGTTTCTGCTTGGAGGCACCAGAAATGTCCAGGAGCCATTCTAAGTGTGCGTTATAGACTACCATCAGTATTTTTGGTAAAATGCAACAGAATGGTATTCTCTTCGGGTATGCATTAAACAAAAACAAAATCTTTCCAACTTGCTTAAACTTTGAATTATTTCAGAGGACTTTTACGAGGACAATTCGAGTGTGTTGATTTCGTCACCCGAGCCGCAACTAGAATCGTTCCAGAAGATGTAAAGAAAGGAATGTGTGAGGATGTCACTAAAATGCTCGACAATGCTCCCAAGTGGTACACCAAAGTTCAAAAAAGGGATCCTTCAGGGAGAGACTACAAGTGCTGGTTAGCGATTTCAGCGACAGATCGCGGATCAATTCAATTAATGCAATAACTTTTTTTGTAACCCAAATGCATGTATAATGAATGTAATAAATTGAAATAAAGTATCTATTTATTCTTACTTAAAAATAAATTCTATTTATGGACATATTTAAAAACTCAACCGACATACAAATATCAATTCGTTCCGAATTACTGCAGTGGGTTTAGTGGCTTGAATCGCTGCTGGGTGTTGTGTGCGACCCTTGCTCGTACAAGTTAGCAACGATGATTTCAATGGTCGAGAGCTCTTCGACAACTCGTATCATATTGGTCCTAACCGATCAACAACAAGGTGGACCCCAGCTGTGAAATATTTGATCCCTGCTAACGAACACAAGCATCGAGCAGAGTTTGAGCTGTCTCTCGCATTTCACTGCAAATCTCCATTGCATGTGTAAGAGTTGCGCTATTTTCCGAATCATCTCATTAAAATCGTCTCCCCTTGTTATCTGTTGGTAAATTATTCGTAAATAACATTTTTTACCTTTGTAAGTCAAAAAATGTTCATACCAAAACATTCACTCCGTTTTTCCATTTATATTCGTTTTTTCGATGCACAATGTTCCCTTATATACTCTGCTTTAATGTTAAATGGCCATTCTGTCTGAATAAACACCAACAGATCTTTCAGAACTCCTCGGACCTTCTTAACTGTCGATACGTACAAATTTGTTATCAAATCTTTTAAATACACTGCAGGTAACACTTTCACTTTTAGCCGAAACCATTACTTAAAACATAAAATATAACAATTTTCTGTGCCTATGAACGAGCTGTGTCATTCACGCTTCAAATTTCAAGATTAAAAAGTTTATCAACTAAGCTGAAATGCAATAGTTAACTGAAAACGGTGAACTAATTTAAATCTTTTATCATAAAAGTCCCGAAAAGTTGTCTTTTATTCTTTTATGATTTTTAACAGATTTCTTAAAAGATTTTGGCTTGCTGAATACCAAATAGGCGATTTATAAAAGATTTTCAGTATGTTCGAATTTTTTGGCAGTTCATAACAGATTTCTTAACAGATTTTATAACAGATTTGGCTTGCCGAATACCAAATCTGTTCTTCATAAAAGAATTTTTGACAACTTAAACTTTTGTATGGGAATTCATAACAGAATAACAGAATAAAAGAATAAAAGATTTCGCCGAATAGCCCTGAATATTTTTCTTCACTGACATTTTATTTATTATTTTTTTTTTTTGACTGAAATCTGAAAATAAAAATATTTGACGAAATCGAATATTCGTAGCTATATTGATATATTTTGCTGAAGTGAGAAAAGCATTATTTTTTAACATCTGCACCGTTTGTGATTGAAAAGTTTATATTTTGTTTGTTAACAACCTTCTTCCCTTATTCCTCTTTAGTTTAAAACAAAAATTAAGAAAATCGGTCAAACGGTTGTTGAGTTTTTCGAGCGTACACAAACCAACATTACATTTTTTATATATATAGATTAAAAACGAAAAGTGCCAAGCCTAAGAAAAAAAATGTTCAGGAACTCCTTCGTAGTTGGAAATTTATATGTCCAATGCAAGCTTTGCAACATCCTCGTTTGCAACGTTTGCATTGGAAATATAAATTTCTGCGAAATTCGCATCTGCAAAATAAAATGAAGCAAACCATAAAAATTTTAAGTTCACTTTAATGTGTGTTCTACAATTTGAAAATCTTTTGCTTCCGAAAGGCGTTTGAAAATCTCTTCGAAGTCTTCAAACTCATACATTTGGCCATTTTGACAAATATTAAATTCCATTTTTTATAAAAACTTTAAATTAAGTAAATTCGAAGCGTATTCACCGAATAAAGTTCACCTGCGATGAGAATTTTTTGTATGTCACATGCAAACAAACAGCTTTTATTTGATTTTAAGGCAAATAGTTTTGCCTTATTTTCCAGTCTACTTTCCAATGAAACTGACTAAAATTGATGACACCTGACCAATCAGGTACACACATTTTGCCTTAACTTCAAGTGCCTTACGCAGCTGAACCTTTCCATTAAAAAGTAAATTTATGCATCATAAATCAAATATGAACTATATTTCTATCGTTTTATTGAGGGAACTAGGTCTAAAATTCCTTTTTTTCATTCCTTCTTCGTTCGTTTCGTTGGTCGTGCTCATGTGATTAGTGTGTGTACATCATACATGATTCCAAAAACTGGAACAGGAAGAAAAATATTATTGTGGCTTATTTTTTTCTTTCCATTTTTTTGCCATTCAACAGCGCCATCTATGGGAAACTTCAGCTAAGAATCGGCGCTTCAGGCTGCATAACAATGAACAACCCTAGATTTGACATTCCATGTCACAGTAACATGACAGATATCGGTTGCATTTTTTGCATATTTGCTTTTGCCGTAAAACCGACCCTGAGTATAAAAGCCAATTGCTTTCGTCTCTATTTTTTGTTATAAATTTAGTTTAAAACGTTAAAAAACAAACATAGAATTCTGTACATTCCCAATAGAAACATTAAAATAAATAAACTAGAGTCTTGTTGCTCCAATCCTTCTCAAAGAGTATACAAATAGGTCAGTAAACAAGAAAAAAGAAAAAAAGTTTCTTTGAAAGCAACAAAGAAAATGCATTATTGCTTCAAGAAAATCAAGTGATAACTTTGTTTGGGTAAGGATGATTTTTCAAAATGTTCAAATTGTACATAATAAGACAGAAGCATTCATATAATGAAAATCGAAGCTCTGCTATTTTTACAAAACAGCAAATGAATTACCTATAAGCTAAGATCTGTAGAAACTAATTAATGTTAACCCTCATAATTACAAGTTCACCCTCTTTCGTCAGACCAGAGGTGACTAATAGCAATCGTAGGTTCTTATCTCTCACCGATCAATTTGAATCTGTTGATGGGAAATCAAATTTTGACCAGCTGGGACTGGGATGTAGTTCTTTCTCTTATCAGTGTTATGTTCTGCAATTAGTCATTCAAATAATTTTGTTTTTGTTTATTATTATCTTTCAATTAGTTCCTTGTAAATGGCTTGGCTCCATAAAATAATTATGAAATGACATTAGTGTGAAATTTGTCTTCAAGGTCTAACAAACAGTAGTTATAGTTAAATTACTCTTTCAGAGATATGCATTGATGCTAGAAAAACGGACATCAAGTGAAAGCCATCAATATTATGCGCCCTGAAAATGCAGATGACATTCGAATAGCTGCTGAAGCAATCTACCACAACAGCCGCCCAATGAGTTTTCGTAGCCCTTACCCAACGCAATATGACTACAGTAAGTCTTCTTCATTCTTTGTTAGTCTCAATTCACCTGTTTTGTTTGTTTGATTCTTTAAGATCGTGCCCACGCCCTAAATCTTATATCGGATGATTTCCTTGGTGGTTATATGCAAGATGGACGCATGTCGGTTGTTCGCAGATTCTTCTGTTTGTTTGTCACATTCGATTTGTTTTTCGT
The DNA here is from genome assembly GCA_920937365.1 of Sphaerophoria rueppellii. Lineage (NCBI taxonomy): Eukaryota > Metazoa > Arthropoda > Insecta > Diptera > Syrphidae > Sphaerophoria > Sphaerophoria rueppellii. Next base: position 38,520,941 of record CAKKXW010000002.1, read on the forward strand.
ATCATTCCTATGGATCATTGGTATAATGGTAAGTTATTGGAATTGACAAGTGACCTTTAAAAAAACAATTCTATGTTTTTAGCTCCATGGTGGAACCATAATCGATGCCCTGGAGAAGCAAGTTGTTCACTACACAATCTACACATCTTTGTTTGATGTCGTGGGAACGGCGATATGCCGTTTCGTAGTGTTGATATTGTTTTATGGACTATTTTATCTGAACCACTGGTCGATAATTGCAGTAAGCTCAATATATTCCTTGAATTTTCTCTTTTAAATTGATTTTATTCTTCCACAGTTATCGACGACTGCCTCGTGCACGTTTCTCATGTCTAAAGTGTTCTATTTTGATGTAAGTTTTTTTCTACTGTGTGATTAGTGGTAACTTAATCATTTTCTAACCGACAGTGGGTGCATTCACTAGAACCCGTCTTCGGGGTAGTTTTGGTACTAACCTCTTTCGTCTTGTCCTGGGGAGAGGCATGGTTTTTCGATGGCAGAGTTATACCTCAAGAACGACATGCAAGAGCTTACTTTGCAGGTTGTGTTTACAATCTTTGGCGCAGAACTTAAGTCCGTTAATGAATAATTTTAACAGAATTTACTGTAATACTAGCGTCACACTAAATTCCCTTAAAATTGTTCATTAGCGGACCTTAATTTTGCGCCTAAGTTTAATTGAACTGGATTTTAAAACTGCTGACTCCGTTTTTTAGCACTAACATCAACAAACGATCGTTCGCCGCTGATAGCTCCATTTTTGGCTTCAGAAGCAGAACGACCACCGCCAGAGAGTGTGTTCTATTCACCTTTCGATACAAGACAAAACAGTGATGATGAAGAAGAGCAGGTATGTTAATACTAACCTTTTCTAGTGATGCTTTAGTTTATTGCTTTAACGAGTTTGGCAACTTGTGTTTTTTTTTGTTGGCATTGTGCAATGGTGATATTGCAAATTTTTGGCCAAACATAAAGTTTGCTTAGAGTGTTTGAATCAGTACAAATAAGGGTTTGGGTACAGGAAGTCATATCTTTCCGGGAGAATAGATGTTAACCGTAAGTTGTGGCAAATTGTTTTTTTGTTAAACTGGCGGTATTTTAAGCAATCAGATCCTAGCTAGAGTACGGAGTGTCTTTGGTTTAGTTAAGAATCCAAGTATTCGAAAGTGAGTAAAACTATAACCATATACAGCAGCAGGGTATTTCTTCATCCAAATTGTTGTCGACTGCTGTTACTGACCCAGCAGTTTGTTGAAAGAGACAAAACCAAGTGTATCTGATGGTTAGGTTAGGTTAGGTTAGGTTAAAGTGGCTGCGGATACAGAATCTGCATACTTAGGCCAAAAGAAGAGGCCCATTGTGATACCACATGAAACTAGAGAATTACTTCTTACTAGTCGAACCATTTTGAGCTTTTTATAAAGCGAAGAAGATATTTGATATCCTTATTAGCTAGTTCACTGGGATTATCATAAAAGTATTCTCCCAGATGAAGTTTGCGTCTTAGTGAAAGAGCAGGGCATGTGCAGAGAAGGTGAGAGATTGTTTCCTCTTCTTCCTCGTCCATACAGCTCCTGCAGAAGTCATTTGAGGCTAAACCAAGTCGTATTGCGTGCCTGCCTATAAGACAGTGTCCCGTAAGGACACCTATTAGGGAGCTAATATGAAATCTGCTTTGAGATAACAAGTCCTTAGAGCGCTTTAGGTCAAGTGACGGCCATATGACCTTGTTATCGTGAAGGCTGTTTCTTTTAGCAAAAGTTTCCATGTAGCTATTGTTAAACCTATCTTTTCCCTTTCAGGTGAGATAGGTATGACGGCTCCATTTTTAGCCAGTTCGTCAGCTCTACAATTTCCCGTGATGTCTCTGTGGCCCGACACCCAGCAGAGGTGAATATTAAATTGCTGCGCCACCTCCAAAAGAGATGATCGACAATCGAGGGCCGTTTGAGAGTTGTTTGAGACACCGACGAGAGATTTAATAGTAGCCTGACTGTCAGAGAAGATGCGGATATCAGAAGTTGATATCACGTTTTCTCTTAGCCAGGAGCGAACCTCTTTGATCACTAAAATTTCCGTTTGGAAGACGCTACAATGATTAGGGAGGCGGAATGAGAGGCTAAGATTAAGCTTTTCTCAGTACACACCACTTCCAACTCCGTCATTTATCTTGGATCCATTTGTATAAAAATGGATGCTTCTGTCATCCAGGAGTTTTTTGTCTTCCCACTCTGGATGGAATGGATACCTGGAAGTTTTTCCTAAACTGGGGTTTTGGAGTGGTGTAGTCTATGTACTTTGGTATAGAACCGAAGAAGTTCAAAATGATGGAATGTCCCACATTATTGTTGGTCCATTGAGATGAGGCGTTGAGTCTTATAGCTGTACTCGCTGCCACTTGTTTGCTGAAGATATCGAGGGATGTCAGGTAGAGGAGAGTGTCTAACGCTGCTAAGGGTGTGATTCTCAGTACCCCGCTTATGCAGAGACATGCAGTGCGTTGGATTCTGCTGAGTTTGTCGTGGTAAGTGACGTTCTCCAGTGCAGTCCACCATACTGCAACCACGTACATGAGTATTGGTCGGATAACCGATGTATATAGCCAATAGGTTACACGAGGTATACGAGCATACTTTGAGGAGCTTGTAAAATGCATGTCTATTCATAGCTATTGATAAACAATTAAAAGTGTGCAATAAGAAACCAAAACATCATTGGAGTTGTTAGCGCAGTGCGTAGTGCATTGGCTTCCCAACTAGTTGGTCCTAGGTTCAAATCCCAAATGTGAACTCAAAAAGTTTTTCGATTAAAATGAAAAAAACAACTAGACAGCACCACTAATAAAGGAGTCTGATGATCGGCTTGGCACCCGTGAAAAAGCTCCAGCCAAATAAAGGAATTGACGGAAAAAGCCATTGATGGAAGAACCTCTAAGTTGTTATCGTTGTTCAAATACAAAAACCCCATTTGCTTCCTATGGCTTTCTTGCAAGAGAAACGAGCTACTGTAGCTTTCTTAACTTTTTCCTGAATATTAGGTTTCCAACTTAAATTTTTGTCTAATATCAGACCAAGATATTTTGCTTAGGTTAGGTTTGGCTTCATTGGTAAAAATTAGTGGTACACCTTTTATTGAAAGAGGTACAATAACTGGGATTTTTTATTTCCGTATAAAAAGGACGAAGTCTGTTTTTTTGCGGATGAATATTAAGGCCACAGTGATCAGCCCATCTAGTGAGCATATTAAGTGCGTTTTGGAGAAGGTCTCTAAGGGTGTTAGGATGTTTTCCTGTGACGGCGATGGCAACACCATCGGCATACGCAATCACTCTGTAGCTTTCCTTCTCGAGGTATATTGAAACTTCGTTAACTACTATGTTCCCCTTGTGGAGTGCCACTGCTGACAGACCGTTTCGTACAAAAATCCCCCATCTTAGAGTTGAAGATCCTGCTTTTTAGCATTTGATCAATCAACTCACAGAGAGTATTCGACGTTTAGGGTCGTCATAACAGAAGTGATAGCATATGTGTCAACGTTTTTAGAAGCGCCCTCAATATCCAGGAAGTCAACGTTCTGAAGTTAGGTTCATTTTATATAAAAGAGTCCAGCCTCACAATATTCGGTGGATTATCATGAAGCGGCCGCTTGTTAGTATGTGAGTACAAACCTGATCTATTCGGATCGCAGTCAATCGACAAAAAGTTGCGACCAATCAAATGATGGTGTATGGATTACCACGTTATACATTTAATTTTATTGTTAACGAAACTGAGTTCGAATATTTGTCCGGAGACCACGAAAGCAAGACTACAATCTGCTGCCCCAGAATACGAACATCATTTACAGTGGTTGCAATATGAAGAAAAAGATTACTAAAGTACACTGTTCAATGTTCAATTCTTTCGCCACTGCTGAGCAATCTGTCATTCGCCGATGCAAACCGACGCACCAGAAACACCATATTTTCTGATTGTAGATTTTAATTGGCATAGTCTCATGAGCAAATAAACCAATGCGTTGATAACGTTCCATATACATATATATACACAAAAAGGCATGTTAATAAAATGCCACCCTTCGCCTCCAAAGTTCATTTGTTGATCTCAAGTTCAAGTAAAAAGCCTCAATATTTTTTGTTATTTCTTCTTTCGATGCGATTATGCTATCTTCATTGATAACCTACCTGCAATCGCTGCCATTAATACAAAACAAATAAGTCCAAACCTCTCTGCTTACAAATTCAATTCATTCAAACAAATTCATTTATGCAAGTCAGTTTGAAATTCAAAGAATCAGATCAAAAACAGGAAAATGCAAATCAAATCACTTTCGTCTCGATTTTAAAGATCAGACAAAATAGAATTTAAACAACTTCACTTTGCAGAATTCCAACAGTGTCCCCTATTAAGCCCAGCATGATACAAGTATCTTTCTGTTCTTAAAATAGACTTTTTTTTAATCTCTATTGCGCTTTTTTTTTTGCAGGATGAAGACTTCAGACAGCAAGGCCTCGATTGTGTTCGCAAAGCCTATCAACTATTACGATCGACTGATTGGAAGCTGGAAAAAGTGACACAAAAGAATGATACCATTCAGAGTATCAGCAGAGAGAAGCTAGGCAAAATCTATAGATTAACGGTAAGTGTTTGAAGCGAAGCGAAAGTTTACGAATTTGCTATTAAATCTTCAACTACAGGGTCGCGTTAAATACCCAGCTAAGGCCCTGCTCGAGGAGCTGTTTTATAAAATCGAAGACGTCCCCAAATGGAATCCAACACTCCTAGAATCGAGAATTATTCGTGTAAGTTAAATTCATCGTCTACTTTATGACTTTGTTGTTGACATTTATTTATGCAGAAAGTGAACACTTATACAGACATTAGTTACAATGCAACAACCAGTGGGGGTGGTGGGATTGTCAAGAGCCGTGACTTTGTCAACTTACGCTGCTGGCGGCTGTGTTGCGATGGCAGAGTTATCGAAGACAGCGACAGTGAGGAATATAAAGACAAACAAGAAAACCACGACGACGACGACGATGATGAAAATATTTTAAATCGTTCTTGTGAAGGCAGCATCTCGACAATATCGGGGGACAACAACCATGCGGTGTCAGTCGATTTGGAAAACTCTAGTCTGCGTACTTCGAAAAGTTCTATGAAACTCGGCGAAAATACGTCGCCAGGGCATACGGCTGGAATTTATAAAACTCTAAGCCAAAGTCTGGGAGCAAGAGGGTTTCAGGGTCATTTGGATTTTCCTGAACCGCCGCCTTTAGAAGACTCTTTCCACGATGCTGAAGATACTCCTGCGATTGAAGCAAAAAAGCCTAAACCCCAACAGGCTAAGGAGAAGGATAAAATATATGTGAGCGCTGCCATAAGCATTGTGTATCCTGGGATGCCGCCAGTTCCTAAATACATACGGTGAGTTGGTAAACCTCATGTAACCATTGTTAATGAACTCACTGTTCTTGCAGTGGTGAAAATCTTGTATCATGCTGGGCTATGCGAGAAGTCGAGGGCAAGCCGGATGTATGCATATTCGAGTGGCTCCTCTGTCTGGATCTCAAAGGCTATATGCCGCGTTATGTCTTGGACAATGTAAGCCTTTCTGAAATACCTCCCTATGAACAACTTTAATTGACATCTTTCTCTTTTAGACATACACAACATTCATGACAGACTACATGGTGTATTTGCGCAAATATGTCTGTGAGCTTCAAGAAAAACGAAAAAGAAGTGCCAGTCAGCGATACTCAGCCGTTGAAGGCAATTTAAATTAAGCATACGATATGCCGTATATTTTTTAAGAAGTAACAATTGGAAACTGTCCTAAGACAGTCTTTGCGTTCATGTGCATATTACATTCGATTTAAAGTTAAGCGGGCTCGCAATTTTGTAAGATTGAGAACCAATGAAATTGGCAAAAAAAAATATTCTATTTAAAATTTTGATAAAAGCATAAACCAGCTTTGCAATTAAAACCAAGTATTCCTTTTTATACTTTAATTTTATATTTAATAAGAATAACACTTTTTAAAAATATAAACTGTGTTTTTACACTTGCATACAGTTCGTTTGTTTATTTTCCTGAGCGTGTATTCGATACCATACAGTAGAACAATGTGAACAGTATCAGAACAAAAACATAACATGTAAAGAAAAGAGCCGGTTCTCTTATGAGCGAACAACACTGTATAAAAAGTCACTCACCAAAAGTAATGAGATCTACAAGAACGCCAAGTTCTTAACAAGTACTTGACAATGTAGATCCATTGTGGTACCTTGAAGTATTGAAACTTCCTGAAAATAAAATAACCTATGAATCATGTGGTTCGTTTAGCCATTTAGAGGTCTTGACAAAGCTTAGTAAGCTTTTTGCTGGCAGTTCGGTTCGGATAGCTCCTCTAGTTCATTAAAGAAGAAGGACAGTGGCAGAGAAAATGAGCAGTATCTTCATGCTCGTCCTCATCACCACAGCCTCTACAAAGGTCATCGGTACTAAGCCCCATTATTTTCTTATTCTTTTTTCGCTCATAAAAGAACTTGGCTCTTTTTTTACATTTTATGTTTTTGTTCTGATTTCACATCTTTTTGCCAAGTTATTATTTATGGAATGGAAGCATGAACCTCGAAATACACTCAAAAAGCTAAAAATTTGCTGACAACTTCGGCAGAGCCGCTTGCCGGGGCAAGGCAGAAATATGACGGCATTACCACGGCGTCCGAAAGAGCTTGTTAATGGCTGGTTTATCCCCAGCCTTTCATTCTTCGGCAAGGTTTTCGTACAAAGTACGCTCACACTGCCACTGAAGTTAGGAACCTCTAAACAATGATTAAATTGGGTTTCCGAACGTTGTACTATTGAGGGGTTACGAACAATTCGGAGACCCAGCTTAATCTTAGCTGATCTCCATCCTGCGCCAAAAACGCACAGGACTACTATGGTGATCATTGCCCGCCCGGCACCCACTTGGAGGGTTTGAATGAGGATTTGTGCCAGGCAAAAAAAAAACTTTTGGTGGCTGACTTTTCACGCAGTGTTGTTTTCACATAAGAGAACTTGGCTCTTTTTTCACATTTTATGTTTTTGTCCTGATTTTACATCTTTTTGCAATTTTTTTTTTTATGGAAGCGTGAACCTCGAAATACACTTAATCACTAGCAATTTGCAAACTTTAACAATATAATTGCTCTGCCAATTTATAAATAAATAATAGGTAGGTTAGATGTTGTTAACTCATTTAGACCCCAAGGGTCCATTGTGAAACCACTAAAGAAAGTTACTCATGGGAGTGTTATGAACTTAAACAAACCAGAATTCAACATCCTACGACCATTTTAAGAAAGTGGGCGGCAACCACTTATATTTTCTCTTAAACGTTTTCGACCATTTCGATAAAATGGGTGGATACCACACCCCTAAATGGAAATAGATTTTTTCTCATTTTTTTCATGTCATTCAACCAAAACCTTACAAGAATTCCAAATTTCAACATCCTACGACCGTTTTAAGATAGTGGGCGGAAACCACGCCCCTAAATGAAATTTAAATATGTTACTTATATTTTTCCTTATATTCAACCTAAACCCTATTCGAATCCCGAATTTCAACATCCTACGACCATTTAAGAAAGTGGGCGGATACCACGCCCCCTGAATGAAAAATGAAATTTTCGATTTTTTCCTTTGTATACACCGAAAACCTCCCATTGTACCAAATTCAATATTCTGATATTGTTTGGAAGTGCTTCATTATTTTGATGATCAGTCAGAGTTTACGGTTTTTGAAATTTTTACTGTTCAATATCTCAGGAAGTAGTGGTTCCACAAAATTATTTTTATTACCTTGCCTTTGTCCCGGAACTAGAACTTGGCTGGGCACTACCGTGCCCTTTGATTATGATTTACTTATATTACTATCGATGTATACAGTTTTTCATGGCATGAATTATGTTGTGCCGCGGTAGATGTACATAATTTATGTTCACACAAATTGAAACAGTAGAATTGTTTCATAAGACATTGCAAGAAGTTGAGGACATAACTCAGGAAAATTGATTTAAAGGACATTACTCGGCAATTAGAATTGGTGATCTTGGTTTTCTTGTTCTTCGGGATAGGCAGTACTAGTGAAAGATGAAATAAAAACAAGGCAAGAGACGCATTAAGACCCATACACCTGACTGTAACGGGAATGAAATTTGTGTTTATTTGGATGTGGATCTGTAAGTAGAATTCGGATCAAGAAGAAAGTTTTAAGTTCTAACTCGGGGAATGAACGACTCACAACAATTCGCTTAAGGCTAGCCTCATATGCGCCCTCGCCAACTCTAAACAAGAGAAGGAAAAGGCTCCTCAACGAGATCTATGAGTAATACCCAAGCTATAAGAACATACAAATTGTTCTCGGAGACTTCATTGTCAAGCTGAGCAAAGAAGACAGCTTTGGTGGAATAACTTGTGACTCATGATAGACAACACAATCTTCGACAACGGATTCAGGCTACACGCAATTACCAAATATCGATCAACCACACAGACCACTGCGATAGATGTTCGACACTTCTGTAACATTCAGAATGCCCGTACTTTCTAAAGTGTCAGCATTCACGACCATTGCATGATAACCGACCTGTGGTTCACACGACTAACTTCCCAAAGGAGAAAAATAATAAAAAATTTAAATTATTAGGTGTGTTTTTGGCAAATCTATCCGCAGTGCAGTAGGATTTACCAAAAAAAACGGATCCGCAGTTAAGTTTTTGTATTTAAAAGTTGGTACTACAGAATCAAATATATATGAAATGTGTCAAATAATGATTTGAAAAATAAAAACATCAAAAAACATTTTTTCCTCGCCGAATGAAAATATTATCAAATTTAATGAAAATGGACAATTTCCAAGAAGATTACGGAGAGAGACACAAAAAAAGTTAATTTTATTAATCTTATTCATGTCTGAATAACAGTTTTTGCGTCAACTTGTAGAATCAAGTAGCAGCGGCAGCGAAGATGAATTTTTTTTTCGTCATTCTTCTTTTTTTTGCTCCCGTGATGATGACGAAGACGATGTACCTGGCGTTGGCGATGGTTCGGTTGGCTGTTGTTCGGCTGGCTGTTGTTCCGTTGGCTCTAGCGGTTCGTTGAATGCAGCGATTCTAAGTAGATTGACCATCAGTGGCGCTGTTTGTTGATTTGTGGGTGGATGATTCTGTGAAATAATTACAAAGAAAACATGGAGTAAAAAAAAAATAAAAAAAAATATTAAACTAACTGCTATTGCAACCACCCCCAAAGTCGGGGTATGTGTGTTGCTTATGATAGGCTTCTTACCGAAGAGCTCCTCCATTTTTTTCATGAATGGGGCAACACAAGGTGCTGCCCCAGTCTGTTTATTATGATCCACTGCCGTTTTATAGGCACGGAGGAGCGTGTCGATTTTAACTTTTAGGTGGGCACTCGTTGTATTTTCATCCTAAAAGAAAAACACGTAGGTTACGATATATGATTAATAAATATACAATTTTAATACTTACAGCATAGCCAGCGGACAGCATGTCTTCCAAAAGATGGTCATAACCAAATTTTTTGTTCCGGCTATGCTGAATTCGTCCTTCCTGGCAGCATAAAATTCCAGAAGCGCTTTCGTGCTTTCTCTGGTCCAGTTTATTTTCTTGTTTCTGTAATTAAATTAAACTTTAAGTAAAGTTAAAGCAATTAATTTTATTTTTATTTACTTTTTCTTTGTTCAGCCATGTAATCGCTTTTCTGATATGATAACTAACTATTTATTTATTTTTTGCTGTCAAAGTCAAAAACAATCATTTAAAAGACGATTATTGAATTTTTCTTAATATATTAAGCAATTATTCAATTCCTGTTGCAAGGGAATTGACTGTTTGGTACTGTTTGGTTGTATATAATCTGAAAAAGAGTAACAAATATAAAAAAAAAAGAAAAAAGAGTACACTCTTATTGAAAAATGGAAAACTATAAACAACAAAGGTGTACCAACTATCATAAGTCAAACAACAAAAAACTTTTTTCGAGAGTCGAATAACGTCAAAATTCTATCCGCAGTATTATTCTACTTCTACTTTTATCAGCAGTATAGTGTTGTTTTGTTTTGCGGATAGCTTTGCCAAAGAAACACACCTATTTATAGCAAATCAAACCAAAGTAATGCTTTACCGGTTTTAAATCAGAAATCTCCTATTCGTAGTCATATAGACTGTCTTTTCTTAAAATATCGAAAATTAATGAGGTCGCTGGAAATCTTGAATAACTTCAATAATTCTTAATAGATTATGAAAAATTAGTTATTTTGTAGGAGAGCAGAGTTGTATGTGGGTTTGCGGACAAGGGGATTAAATAGGAATATCAAGTTTCAGAGGCGGAGGTAGCTCCACCGTACCGAATTTTGATTATAGGGTTGTGGGAGATCAGAGTCTAGGGAAAACTATCAAATAAAACACTACACGATTTGTTACTTTAAACTGTCTATAATATGAATAACTGTGGCTGAGGTAACTCTACCGATCAGATTACTCTTGGATAGACGAGTGAGTTTTATTGAATTTTGTTTGTCCTTATATACTAGGTTTTTACAATTTAAAATTAAGGAGGCATTGACTTTAACGTCTTTATTTGAAAATTATGGAAGTACCAGATGGGTATTATGTTAATATTGAACGAAAAGTTAAGGTTGTACCAGAAGGGTATTAAACGAAAAGTTAAGGTTGTACCAGAAGGGTATTAACATAAATTTAATAATATTATAAAATAAAAATTACTGATGGGTCGCTACAATTTTTATTAAATTGAAGGTTAAGAAAAACAACGTTCGATCAAATGACCATCTTCATTGGGGATACAATATTTAGCTCTGCTCGAGTCTCTGCAAGTCGGAGTGATTTCAGCTCGAATATTCTCTTTAAGCTCGTCTAAAATTTTGGTTTGTAAGATTAGAATACACAAAAATTACTGCAAGAAAAAGTCCGTTGCTGTTTTGTCGGGCGATCTCGGTGGCACGTCAATGCTGAAAGATTATATTTTTAAATGATGAATACTTTCAGGTTTGAATAGATTTTTTGAAGTTTTTTTTTTTTCATTCCTTTTAAAAACCGCTGAACCGATTTTGCTTTTCAGTTAGTAATTCCGCGGCGATTGAGACCAATTTCATGTCAATGTCATGATTGGTTTCCGAGATAATCATAATATTCATGCATAAATGACGAATTTTTACTATCTTTCAGATTTTCCATTCTTATCAAAAAACCTAATTAGTTCTTAACAAAGAAATTCCGCATCGAATGACAATACAATAGTGGTTCGCGAGATAATCGAGCAGAAAAAACGTAACTTTCATACGCACATACGACTATCAGTACATACATACGTACACTACACAGTACACATATACATCAATATATAAAGGGATGATTCGGATTCTATTGACCTAGAAACATGGAGATATGCAAGAATTCAAGATTCACAAAATCGGCCCTATTATACAATAACTTCCTCTGAAAAGTTAAAAAGCACAATAAACCATGTCAAACCATGGCTACAATCGCAAGAGACCATGCAATACGACCGTATCCCCAATAATCTTACTTACTTACTTACTTAAGGTGGCGCTACAGTCCGTCGTGGACTTGGGCCTCAATCAACAGTCTCCGCCAGCCAGCTCGTTACTAGCTAGCTGTCTCCAGTTTTGCACTCCAAGTTGATTGAGGTCCTCTTCCACTTGAGTGCGCCATCTGAGTCGCGGTCTTCCTCTCCTTCTACGTCCCTCGGGAATAGTGTCGAAGGCTTTCCGGGCCGGAGCATTGGTGTCCATCTGCTCTAAATGACCGAGCCATCTGAGTCTCTGGACCTTGACCCTTCTGGCTAGGTCCATGTCGTTGTACAACCCGTAAAGTTAGCTGTTGTATCTTCTTCGCCCTTCAATGCACACGGGGCCAAAGATGAGCCGAAGAACTTTCCTCTCGAAACAGCCTAAGGCACTTTCATCCGATTTTGTCAAGGTCCATGCTTCTGCACCATACAGCAGGACTGGGATGATGAGGGTGTTGTACAATTTTACCTTAGTTGCTCGAGAATGGGCTTTTCCAATCAATTGCTTTCTTAGCCCAAGGAAATAGCAATTAGCAAGAGTTATTCTTCGCCTGATCTCGTCGGTGGTGTTATTGCCATTAAGAGCGGAGCCTAAGTAGACAAACTTCTCTACTACCTCGAAGTTGTATGCCTCTAATTTGACGTTCTGTCCGAGCCGTCTGTGTTGGGTGTCCTTCCTCAAGACGCATAATACTTCGTTTTCCCTATTTGCCCTTTTCTCAATTCTCACAAAGGCGCCATTGACATCACGCTGTGTTCTTCCCATTATATCAATATCATCGGCGTACGCGAGAAGTTGAACAGATTTTTGGAAGATAGTGCCTCTGGTGTTGACGGTGGAGTTTTGCACTATCTTCTCAAGAACGATGTTAAAGAAATCGCATGACAGTGCATCGCCTTGTCTGAATCCTTTTTTGACGTCGAAAGATTCCGTAAGCTCGTTGCCAACCTTGATGGAGCAGCGTGAGTTCTCCATCGTCATTTTGCACAAGCGAACGAGCTTGGCAGGGATACAAAAACTAGACATAGCTTAATATAGTTCATCTCTGTAGATGGTGTCATACGCGGGTATCGATTTGGAGTTCATAGGATCCAGGATCTGCCGCAACGTGAACAGGTCGATGGTTGACTTTCCTGGCCTGAAGCCACATTGATAAGGACCAATCAGATTGTTGACGAAAGGCTTCAGACGTTCACATATTACGGCAGAGAGGATCTTGTAGGCGATGTTAAGTAGACTGATTCCTCTGTAGTTGGCGCAGTTTAGAGGATCTCCCTTTTTCAGGATCGGGCAAACAATGCTGAGGTTCCATTCATCGGGCATGCATTCCTCTGACCATACCTTACAGATGATTTGGTGCATGCTCCTATGCCTATCTAGCTCGTCGCCTGCTGCTTTGAACAGCTCGGCAGCTAGACCATCTGCTCCAGCGGCTTTGTTGGATTTCAGCCGTGATATTGCCGTTTTTAATTCTTCTAGGTTGGGTTCACGGAATTCTTGACTATCATCGTGTCCGATGGAAGGCTCCTGTCTGACGGCGGGGCTTCGTTCGTGCGTTGTTGCCGTAACACAGTCTACAGAAGTGGTCTTTCCAAATCCCCAGCATTGACTGCGATTCTACTATGATGTTTCCTTGTTTATCTCTGCAGGCATCGGTTCTTGCTGGATGACCTTGAGCCAGTTGTTTAACCTTCCGATAAAACCTCCGAACTTCATTCCTGCTGTTGGCTCTCTCAACATCCTTGATCTGACGGCCTGCTGCTTTGAACAGCTCGGCAGCTAGACCATCTGCTCCAGCGGCTTTGTTGGATTTCAGCCGTGATATTGCCGTTTTTAATTCTTCTAGGTTGGGTTCACGGAATTGTTGACTATCATCGTCATCGTGTCCGATGGAAGGCTCCTGTCTGACGGCGGGGCTTCGTTCGTGCGTTGTTGCCGTAACACAGTCTACAGAAGTGGTCTTTCCAAATCCCCAGCATTGACTGCGATTCTACTATGATGTTTCCTTGTTTATCTCTGCAGGCATCGGTTCTTGCTGGATGACCTTGAGCCAGTTGTTTAACCTTCCGATAAAACCTCCGAACTTCATTCCTGCTGTTGGCTCTCTCAACATCCTTGATCTGACGCTTCTCATGCTCCCTCTTTTTTCTCCTGAGAAGCCGGCTTTTCTCTCTCCTCTTTCGCTCGTAGAGCTCGCGAGCAGCTCTTGTCCTTCTATGCAGCGCCGCTTTGTATGCCTCCTGCTTGGCTGCATGGGCCTGCATTCTTCGTCAAACCAGCGGTTTCGTTTACGTAGCTGTGTGAAACCCAGCACTTTAGAGGTGGCATCTCTAACTGCTTTCTGGCAATGCTGCAACTGGTCTTCGATACTTGATGTGCATAAGACTCCTTAAGAGGTTTCTTGACACTCGATCAGAGAAGGATCTAGCGGTCTCTTGCGGTTGTAGTCGTCCGACATCGAATTTTCTTGCAACATTTCTTTGTTTTGGCCGTTGTCGGAATATTCGTAGCACTACCTTGGCTACGACGAGGTAGTGGTTCGAGTCAATGTTGGCTCTTCGGAAAGTTAGAACATCTATTAGCTGGACAAGTGCCTTCCGTCGATCGCAATGTGATCAATCTGGTTGACAGTTGATTGATCAGGAAATCTCCATGTACCTTTATGGATGTTGAGATGTGGAAACCAGGTGCTTGCTACTACAACATTTTGCTCCGCAGCAAAATCGATCAGCCTGAATTGGTTACCGGAAGTGGTTTCGTGTGCTTTTGTGCTTTTTTACCACCAAGTACAGCTTCAAGACAACATGTCCAAGTAGTTTCAAAGGAAGGGAAGTTCTGCTAAGAAAAAGTCAAACTCCTTTAGTTTCCAGTAGTATTTATTTCACAATTTATCAAATACATAATTTCAAAGCTCAATGATACACATATTTAATAGTTTAATTGCATACAATAATAATGGACCCTATAAAATTCATTCATTTAAATCTAACAGCTCTACTTGTTTTCCTGGGGAAACCATGACTGACAAGCTTCTAAAGCGATTTCGCACATGGTGTTTATGACCTTTCCGTTATCATATTCTATAAAGAAAGACATTTTAAATGTAAACATCATTGTGTTGATGTTTTAAGAAAGTTACCAATGCTGTTGCGTTTTCCAAAGATACTTCCATTGAAGGGTGGCTTCCTGTAGGCTGCTTCAGTTGATCCTACTAAAACGGTAGCAATGAAGAAAGCAACCAAAAGGAAAGATACAACTCGTAGGGCGGCCATTTTAATGTTGATATTTTTATTTGATAAGGTTGGAGAACACTGTTTGTTGACTGAAGTCTATGAAACAACTGATACTGTGCTTGGATTTCACGGGGGTTTTTATAGTTCGATGTTTGCAGTATTTCGGTCCCCGAAGTGGGAATTCGAAGATTGCTTTTCAATTATCTGTTAATTTTCTTTTTGAACGAAAGTTAATTGAGTCTTAAAATAATCGAATCTACCTTCATGGAAGGGTTGAAGATGGCATTGCAACTGTTGAAAAATAGAGGTTATAACTATGTGTGAGGTGGCTCAAGAATATGCAGACGGTTTTCTGTTCTTCGGAGCTGTTATGCCAACCTCTGGTATTATTATTAGTTTCCAAGAAAATGCAATGAACATTTCAAGAACTACCTATTACATTTTATAATAAATATTTGGTTCTTACAATTTCGAAAACAAAAATATTCGAAGTCTATTTACAAAAATCCATCTAACCTACCAAAAATTGGCCAAAAAAGGAAAAAAAACATTTCGATTGAGCTTGTTTTGTTGCAAGGACTGCCTTAGAGATTCACACATAGTCCACTTTTTTCAATGACAAACAAAACACAGTCCTAAGACATGGGATATTCCATTCCATTCCATCAGAGTACTTTTTGAGAAAATTACCGTTAGTTAGGTGCCTACGCACAAAAATTATTCAAATCAACCTCATTTTTCCAAAATTGTATTCATGTTTAAAATTACAATTACAAGTAAAAAACACTTGGTGCATTATCCATTTTACTAAGCGTTTGTTTGCCAGTCGAGGACCTTTGTGAATTCTTTTTCACCAAATGCAATCATCCTCGATTGTTCCATACACAAATTTTGACGTTTTAAATTATCGATTAGAAATA
This sequence comes from Sphaerophoria rueppellii, assembly GCA_920937365.1. NCBI lineage: Eukaryota > Metazoa > Arthropoda > Insecta > Diptera > Syrphidae > Sphaerophoria > Sphaerophoria rueppellii. The sequence continues at coordinate 38,536,719 of CAKKXW010000002.1, forward strand.
ACTGCTTTTTGTAAGCATTCAGCAAATCGGCTCGCTGTTTCTTCAATCCCTTAATTTGTTTCTCCCGAACGTCGTTCTCATTCCGAATCGATTCACGGGCTTCTTTTTCCGAATTTTTCATTTGATTCATAACATTGCGGGCGTTTTCGAGCTCTTCATTGGTACGAAATAAACGTTTTTCCAAGTTTGCGTTGGCTTGTGCCAAAACTTTCAGTTCACGCTTGGCAGCCTCGAGTTCTTTTCGAACACCATTTTGATCGGAATCTTTTTCCTTAAGACGTCTTTGAGCGTCTTCCAATTGTGATTCCAATTTAGCAACTTGTTCCATTAATGCATTGTTTCTCGTATAAGCAATGTCACGTTGGGCCTCGACTTTCTTCTGGCGTTCGACACTTTTTTCAGCTACCTCCTTTTGCTCCGACATTTCTTGTGTGAGCTTGTCGTGTTCCGTTTGTAAAATAACAATTCGGGATTTTAAATATCTACAAAGAAAAAGTCATCTATATTAGTTGCAATTATTATTCATGAGTTGTGACTTACTTGACTATACCCTCTGAGCTTAGATTTACTTTTGCGCGGGCTGTAGACACTGTTCCACTCATATCCGAACCATATGAAGTCGAAAGACTTCGAATTGATTCATTTTCTTCTCGGACCAGAAACTCCAAAGACGGACTTTGAATAAACGAACTATTTTTATAACGCAAGACGACATTCGATGGATTTTTCGATGTTGAACTACGAGAAATGGGAATAGCTCTGACAGAATTTCTTGGAGTGGCCACAACATTACGTTCGAAAATATTTTTTTTCTCCTCGACAATTCCCTGGAGTGGGCGTTCCTTGGGTAAAAACTTTTTTCTGGCCAGATTCAGAGTCATACTCTCTTTGGTGTTGGTCGATGTCGAAGTCTTTTCTTTCGCCGAACCATCGTCAATTTTGGTGTTTTGTCGAACAACGGCAATTGGACCCTTTTTTGTGAAGGTTGCGAATTTAGATTCAGTTACTTTTGTCGACTGTGATGCTGATGGCTTTTCACAAGCCATTTTTGTCATCTTATCTAATTGCTCATTGATTTTGACGAATTCTTGTTCGCGTGTTAAAAACGCCGTCATTTGGGTGCTGTTTTGTTAAATTTGCAATTTTATACAATCCAAAGGGAATTTGAATATTATACAAAAAATCAGTGAACGAAAATAAAAAAACAAATACATATAAGTGATTTTGATGTTTTCGTCGTGAAGTTATAGGGTTGATTGAGAATGTTTGAAATTGTTACTAAGATAACCGGAAAAGTCTTTTCAAGGAGTTATTTTTTATGAAAACATGGTTGTCAGGTGAAATTGTGTGGGTGGTAATTTACAATATCTTTGGTTCATTGATTAAGTTTTGTAGAGTGGGAAAATGTCCTGGTAACTACGACTGTTTGCTATGCAGGAGTCGCGTTAAAATATGCTTTTCGCCTTCTGTTAGCTATATTGTAGACAGATTTTATGTTAAAATATTTGTAGTTCTAGAAATGCCATAAACAAACACTTAGAGGTGTTGGTTTGAAATTGAAGCATGAAAATGATGGAAGTTATTAAGGAAACATTTATTGATGTCGAGGTAAATGCCTATATACACAAATAACATAAGCGATGTATCTGTAAATAATTTTACGTTTTTCGCAGTCGAATGGAATTTGAAAAAATATGTGCACGACTGGGTCTTACGGACATGCTCATGTTTTCCAAATTATAACTCATAAAAAACAATAAAAAATAAAAACATGCAATTAAAATTCATAAATAAAAATTTGAACTGAAATATGTACCTCGAAAATACATCCCATCTAAAAAAAATGATGTAATATTTCATAAAAAATTGTTGATTTTTAAATTTAAAAAATATTCTTGGAACAGTTTTTTTTTTTTTTTTAATTAATTTTTTTGTATAAAATTATTGTCTTCAAATTAATATGGGTATGCGAGTATTCAAGATTACTTGTGTAAATATAAATTTTATATGTAATTTCGATTTTTAATATTGATCCTTTTTCGAGATACAGCATTTTGGAAAAAAAAATTGAAATTTTTTTGAAAACAAAATATTATTTGAACAATATATATACGTACTTTCAGAAAAAAAATACGCTGATCGGGCTTTTATGATTGTTTTGGAATCTTAAATTCAAACAAATTAAGTGTTAATAACTTCCTAATAGTCACTATTTACCCTATATTGAAATATTGTAAGAAACTCACTCAACTACTCAATTTAAGAATGTTCATTTAAATTTAACGTTACACAATTAATTTCCAATCATTGTACTCTCTTGGCTACATCAAAGATTATACAGTTAATTCCTAATTCTTGTACTCTATTCGAGTTCTTTTTGTAATACGAATTTATCAGCATGCATACCAGTGAACTTGGTGCGAATCGTTCTTTTTGGATTCGATCGTCAACCAGGACAGTTCATACCTAAGAAACGAATAAAAACACTTGAAATATTTGATTGAGAATATTTGTGTTACTGGTTTTATTTTCATGATCAATCAAAAAAACGACCCACTCAAATTATCTCTCTAATTTTCAAGTTTGAAGTCAATCGAATAAGTGTTTAAGACTGTAAACTCAGAGAAAAAAGGGAGGCTAAATTCAAGTACGAGTAGGCTTATTTCAAGACTTTTACATTCTTATTTTTATTAATTATAAAAAATTACACCTTTTATTCTTAATATAAGAATTTTATTTTTAAAACATTTGATTTGAGCTGCTACATTTTTAAACTAAGTTAATTCATTCTAAGATCAAAGCGAAACGATCTTAACTCAAGAACTTTGTTCTTAAAACAAATTTGCAGTCTGTTATAAGAACAAAAATTTTAATTTGAGAGTTGTAACGAAGTCACATGATTTTTTCATACAGATTTGAACTTCGTTATTCAATTCACACTAACTCCATTCGGAAAATATTAAAACTAGACTTGTATGATACTTTTACCAAATGATACTACTGTATCCAGTGGCGTAGATAGCTTTTCGCTATGGGGGGGTATATATCTAGTTCGCTAATTTTTTTTTTAAGTTTTAATAACTCAACAAAAAAAGCAAATAACGAACATCATTTAATTCATAAGGTAATAATCTCTTCTCTATGTAAAGGGTTTTCCAATAAGAGGTATTATTTTGAATAGCACACTTTTTCGGAAGCTGTCATTTTTTCACATTTGACAAGAAGAAACTACGCCATTTATAAAAATGGAACGATACACGCTTCAACAACGCATTGAAATTATTAAAATTCACTATAAAAATGGTGAAAATTTGGCAGAGACGTTTCGTAAAACTAAAACATTTTTGGGTCGTCGTGAAGCACCTTGTCGGACCGCAATACAGAAATTGGTGGACAAATTCGAGCTGTTGAGACAAGTGAGTGATGTGAAGAATAAAACCTTCACGTCGCTCAAGAACAACTGAGAATATTGGTGTTGTAGCCCAAAGTGTTGAAGAAAACCCAGGTTTGTCCAATCCTCGTCGTTTTTTGGAATTAGGAATTCCACAAACGTCATTACACCGTATTTTGCATAAAGACTTGGGTTTTAAGGCTTATAAAGTTCAGTTTACACAAGAACTCAAGCTGGCTGATCATCAACAACATCGTGCCATTGTTGAATGGGTCCTTGAAATGCATGAAAATGATCCGGAATTTCATCGAAAAATCATCTTAACTGATAAGGCCCATATCCACCTCGGAGGCTACGTCTACAAGCAAAACTGTCGCATGTGGGGCTCGGAAAACCCAAGAGTTATTGTTGAAAAGCCTCTCCATCCTCAAACGCGTGACTGTTTGGTGCGGTTTTTGGTCCGGCGGGGTCATTGGACCTTACATTTTCGAAAATGAGGCTGGAGCAACAGTTACGGTCAATGGGTTGCGCTATCGAGAGATGATTAATGATTTTTTATGGCCGGAATTGGATGGTATTGATCTGGACAACGTTTTCTTTCAACAAGACGGCGCTACGTTTCACACAAGCAATGTAACCGTCAATCTTTTACGGGAAAAGTTTCCGGACCGTTTTATCTCTTTAACACCTTGCGACTTCTTCTTTTGGGGCCAAAAAAATTAAGAAAGGTGATCATAATTTGAGTTTAAAATGCTCTAAATTTAAGCTTTTGCATATTTTAAATTAAGATTTCACAATCTTGAAATAAGAATTCTGGGCTGAGACAAAAATCTAAATTTGAGGTTGGAATGATCTGTAATTAAGCTTTTTTATTAATGAGATTAAGATTTCAAAATCTTAAAATAAGAATTTTAGGCTAAAAAAAAACAAGCTTAAAATAAGAGTTTTGGACTTGAATTAAGAATTTTCAAGCTTAACAGACTTTCATCAAAGAATCGATAATAATTTTCTTCGATAATCTTGATTTTAGCTCTTTTTGTAGATTTCATAAAAATCTCAACTTTTCTTACAAATCTAAACTAGCAGTTGCCTGCGACTTCGTCGGTCTCTACGCTCTACGCTCTACCTCATCCACCAGCCAGAGGTGCGTTTTCGACTTGTGCTTTTGTGAATTTTGTTGCAAGATTATTTTAAAATAGTGGACTCTCTCTAAATCGAAATTGCTCTTAACTCGAAGCCTTCAAATATGTATGTATAATTTTAACCGTTTTAGCTACACTTTACTGATGCTTTGCTCTTATTATTCGTAACTTATAAGCGTAACGTTGTATAGCTTAAACCTTTCCTCGATAAATAGTCTATTCAATACAAAAAGAATTGTTCAATTTTATTTAGCAGTTGCTAGGATAAGCGCGTTCAACCAATCAGAAAAATGAATAACTTGTTGGCGTTTTTTAAACATTTTCCACTAATTCCTATTGTTATATAACCAAAGTCCTTCCATAATTAATGAACTATTCAACACAAAAAGAATTGTTCGATTTGATTAAGTAGTTCCTGAGATCAGCACGTTCAAGCAGACTACAGAAGGCTTCAAAAATGAATATTTTTTGCCATTTTTTCCACATTTTTCACGGACGCTTTGCTCTTTTGGTCGCAGCGTAATATTATATAGCTTCAAGCCATCTACGAATGGACCACTCAACATTAAAAGAATTGTTCAATTTGATTAAGCAGTTCCTGAGATAAGCGCGTTAAAACGCAGGAAATTACATTTCTTGCATTTTTTTTTCACATTTTCCACTGATTTGTTTCTCCTATTGGTCACAGCTTAATGTTAAGCAGCCTTAAGCCTTTCTCGGTTAATGGACTATCCAACACAAAAAGAATTATACCATTCGAACCAGTAGTTCAAAAACTCTTCAGCTTTATATATTAGTACTAGCTGACCCTGCAGACTTCGTACTGCCTCAATCGATAAATAAAAGTTCTAGGCTTTGGTATCTCGCTACTACTCTACCCGATACCCTCTACCCTCTACCCGTTAACCCACTACCCTCTACCCGCTTTACGCAACCCCAGTAGCCGATACCCGCTATATCTACCCATACCCGCTACAACGTTACCCCGCTTCCCACTACCCATTTCCGACAACCCGTTACCCCGCTTCCCACTACCCATTACCCACAACCCGTCATCCCGCTTACCGTTACCCGCTAACCACTATCCCTCACACACACCACTACCATTACCGACCTCTACCCCGCATTAGCATGGCATTGTTTGCTTATGTTTATTTATCTTTTATTATTTAACCTACTTTTCACAATAATACGTTTCAATGTCACTATCACTACTGCGATCATTAAGAAGTGGCTCTTAAAAAGTAGGGCTAAGTCCTAGGAAGTTGAAAATTAAGGATTGAATCAGTGGCGTAGATAGCTTTTCGCTATGGGTGGGATATATCTAGTTCTAGTTTCGGAATCTTATAGACTCTGAAATGGCTAAACAGTAATGATTTCTGTGATAAAAAAAAAATTGGGAAAAACCTCATGGGAGAGTGGGGAAACTGGAAAAACCAAACAAAGGTCGGAAATTAGATTTTTTTGCTTGGAATTTTTTGGTTCAAAATGGGTTTTCGAATGGAAAAATAGAATGTTCTTGATGTAAAACTCGGAAAACTAAAAAAAAATTGGAAAAATTGATAAACGGAAATGCAAAAAAAATTGGTTGCGGGTAATAAGTAGTGGGTTTCTGGCTAATGGTGTAACGGTAAGCGTGTAGAAATAATTGGTAGCGGGTAACAGAGTAGTGTGGACGTATTGGGTAGCACAAGGGGGTAGTGGGTTGGGTAGTGTGGTAGAGGGTTATCCTTATCGATTAATCGATTGAGGCAGTACGAAGTCTGCAGGGTCAGCTAGTATATTATACACATTAATTTGAATATGAATTAGTATAAATACATATTATATAAATAAATCTGCCGCTTTATGAAATAAATAATAGCGCATTTTGCTTTCTGGTCAAAATGAATGAGTGTGAGTTATCGCTACCGTTAAGATTCTGGTTAACTACACCGCGGTTGTGCGAACATTTGTTTGTGTGGATGAATGTGCTGCATGTTTGCGGCGGTTTCTTATACCAACTTAACAATGTGTCACACCATACGAAGAAATCTTAATAATTTTAATTTTTTTTAATGGAAAGCTGTGTGGAAGCTCGTTTTCTTGCACGTTTACTTGTTATCAATTGGTGAGAGATGTAAATAAAAGCTTTTTAAAAATCGATATTAAAAGAGAAATTTTGCTGTTTCTCCATAGAATGTAGGTATAGATTATACTTTTGACAACGCCTCTAGGAATTCTATGAATAGTTACTAATGACAGAGTGCGTTTCTTTAACTCGTTTGGAACTGGTTATGTTGAACAATTATCGATCCCAATGGGGGAATATATCCCCCCCTGCTCCCCTATCTACGCCACTGGATTAAATGTATTTCTAAATGCCGCAACATATAAAAATTATAATAAAAAAACTGCGCAAAAAATGCCAAAACAAAATATGTGGATGAGCCTTCCTTAACAATTAGCGGTATAAAAAATAGATATGAACCTATTCTCATACCTACTGAATACACATATAAAATTTCATCAATATCGGTCAAGCCGGTTCGGAGGAGTATGACCACTAAAACTGTGAAAGAAGAATTTTATATATTAGATAGAAGCAAGTAAAAAAAGGATATTTTTAAAAGCGCCAGGTTAAGAAGGCTTCTGTATTTTTGAATTCAATAAAGTTGAATAAACAAATATGTTTAAAATAAAGGAAGTTGTCTTAGGAGTCTTAGGTAGTAAGATCGAGTTAGAAAATAAGAGATGAAAACATCATGAGGAGTATATACAATGACAGCTACCCGCCTATCCGCTATCCCAATACCCGCTACCCCGATAAACCCTACCCACTAACCCAGAGCCCACTAACTGCTGCCCACTACTCAGTACCCATTATCCGCTACCCACTTTTTGCAACCAGCTACAATGCTAGTAGATTTTTCTTTGCAGTAAATATTATTTTCAATTCTTTATTTAAATTACATTAATTGCTTTTTTTATGATAAACAGTTTAATTCAACAGTATTTGACACTTCTTTGGATAGTTGCAGGCCATCTTCATCGACACAGAAACAAAATTCACCTCTACATTGGCGCTAAAAAAAATTTACAAGAAATATTGATAAATTACTTGACCTTTATGAAACTTTCAATATCTACATGTGTTTCTTTGCAATACTGCATTTGTACTCACTTTTTCAAAATTCCCATTGTTTGTGCAATCAGGAAGATCCATACCACTTTTCCGCATCAAATGACGTGATCTGGCACATTCTAACATTAACAGTGAAAAAATTAATATTACAAAATAAAAACAAAACAAAAACGGAATTTTTCCTCTTACTACAGTTCATATTGAGGGCACTTTGACTGCCTAATTCCGCTTGGAAATTTTCAATTTTCTGATTATATTTATCCACACAAATAAGACTTGATCCTTCTCTTTGGACAGCATCGAACCAACCGTCTGGTTGACAATTGGGAAGATCGTATCCAAAAACAGCGAATTGTTTACCTTCTGCTGCTTCAATTTCTTTCGCTATGTCGCTCCTTATTTCTTCACAATTATGCAAATACTTATACTCCAAGTGCATTTTTCGATCAACTTTTTAAAAAAAATTAACAATGTTATTTCGAAAAATACTAATAGAAGCCGAAGGACTTACAACATGGCATTTGTTTGTAATCAGTACCAGTCACAATCGTCACCGAACTTGATGGTGATCCAGAATCCGGTTCGACACACACACAATTTTTGTCAATGCATTGCAATGGATCGAAACTTCCATCTTCTTGACATCTAGCCATCAAAATGGGATGCCTGAACTGCATGGTACTCATAAATTGATCAACCATCCTGGAACATTCACATTTCATAGTAAGTGCAGATTGGACACTGTAAGGAACCTCGCCAAAGATTCTTTTGCCTTTTTTGTTGACACAAAAACAACTGCAAAACGGATGATTTTTAAACTATGAAAGTTGACATAGATTTCTACATACGACTGTCCAAGATTGCATTTCGCTGATAGAAAATTTCCGTCACCATCACATCTGGGCCGTTGCATGAACGCTCCTAACTGTCCAGTTGCTTTGTTAACGTCGTAAGTCATTTGCTCCCGAAAACACTCAGTGTGAGTCACTGAAACGAAACAATCCTCAAAGATAGGTCCAACAGATTTTAGAGTACCACTAACTTTTTTGGCAAGTAAATTCCGATTTGACCTCATCTTGTTTGCAATATAGACCTGGCCCACATACAAGCATTGGAGGTGTCACATCTGGGGATCCGATTGTACAAGGATCTCCTTCATCTTGAAAAGTAAATATTGAAAAAGATTATTATTGAAAATATGAATATGACAAAATGAAATGGGAAGACTCACGAAGATTTTGTAAGCACACTTCGCAGCAACCGCAGGGCACTTGTCCGGGAAAAAATTCCCCACTGTGAGTTTTATTTTGAATTCTGCATGCGTCACTCGTTGACATGCATTCGTTTCTCTCGATGTAGTACTTTAAAAAACATAAAAACTGGTGAAACTAAAAGTAATACATAAATATATTAAAATAAATTTACCGAACAAAAATCTTCTGAACACAATAAGTCACCAGCATAAATACCCGCAAGTGAAGTGATTATATAAAACGCAAGAGTTTTCTTTGGCATGATTAATTATGACCAAGATTTCCGATGTACTGCATTTTCACTCTGCGATATTAAGAGTGAAAAAATGTTATCAATATTTCTTATCGGGGATCTTGTTAAACAATAACTGATGATCAATTATTGATAGCTAGCTGTTAACTTTAAAAAAAACCCGCACAGATATCTTCACGACATCAAAATTTTGATTTTGATCTTGTTATTTGCTTAGATAGGAGAATTTCACGGGCATTCGAATCTCTTTAAATAATGTTTTTATTTCAAATTGTTAAATGAAGGAAATAATGTATTCAAAATGTATTAAACAAACTCATTAAGTTCCACACTCTGTCGCTCCCAGTCATTACAATGTTAAAGAATTCAAGACCAATGTACACCGACACCTCCTTTCCGACCTCTTCTCTTCTTCCTAATGCACTCACTGTCACTGTGTCTCTGGCATAAAAAGGGTATACAAATCCCTTGAGTGGGTGCAAATTATAAAAAAAGGTCCTTACCTAAATGCAAACAATTTTTTTTTAAATCGGAAGACACATTTTTTTAAAAGAAAATTTGTTTTGCTGCTCTAAACTCTGATAAGATGAAGAAATAGCCTATGCAGCTGCTGCTAGACGAAAACCTGGTTATGTTAAACCTTAAAAAAACTTGATCATGTTCATTAGTGTTTCCATACAAGCCTCTTATAGTGATTCCTTTTTCCCTATTATGGTAAGTAATGCCACTCAGAAAAGCTGATTTCTTGTCACTCGGATATTTACTTATGGTTTTTTGGGCAAAGCTTCTGATTGTGGTGTCAAAATAAAGTTTTGAGTTCGAAATGTCCACCTTTTATTCTGTTTGATTGTACAAGGTGAAAATGGTTAGAACTTTTCTCTAACCAATACATTTGATTTCCCATTTCGGTCCACTCAAATGCAATAACGCTCACATCATCTAATCTAGGGAGTGTTCTAGAAGTTAGCCCAGCAAACATTTCCCTTCGAAAATGAATCATTAATAATACCTTAACGTGAAGAAAACATCCGAATATGAATTCATTTATGATTCGATTTGGATCAGAAACATTGGGTAACGTGACACGGATATGAATCATTTTTACGACTCATTTATGATTGGAAATTCCTTCATTAAAACGAATGTAAATAAGGTCCTTATATATTCAGTTAAGTGGACAATAAATTAACCTTTTCTTAATGACTTACCTATTTTTTTAAATTTCAAATATTTTAATGTTTTTCGTTTGATTCTTACACGGTTTAGGTTTACACTACACTGTTTTTTTTTTTTTAGATGAGACACTGCACAATTTTATAGTCACTGACGTCCGCACTTAACAAAATCTTAACTGAAGTGCAGCATTTTAAAATTCGTAAAATATTGTTTCGATCTCTTGTCGCTACACGCTACAATTGCCCCTTTGCAAAAAGAATTAAGGAAAAAGAGATCATTCGCATGTTCATTTTCCTTTGTTTTTATATACAAATCCTTGATGATCTTCCAATATCCTTTTTGTGCCTGTGCACATTCATATTTATCTCACATACATGAATCAAAATCCAAAGCTCAATATGCTCGTTTTGTTTCGCAAGTAAAATTTTGTAGTTTTTTTGTCCATCTTCAAAAAAGTCTCTGAAAAATGAACGTTTTTCGGATACATATTCTTCAGATTTACTGAAGGAAATCTGAACCTTTACCAAAATGTTTGCTGGGAGTGTTGGGCTGATGACCACAAAAAAGCGAAGCATATTGAACAGTCAATGCTGAGAATATGAAAGGACCACTTCTGCAGACTGTACAACGGCGATGACGAATCGAATTCCGCTGTTAGGCAGAATGAACCAATCAATGAAGACGACGCAAGCCAAGATTTACGCCTACCCGACCTTGAAGAAGTGATGATAGCAATATCTAACTTAAAAACATCAAAGACGCGGGAGCTGATGGCATCACTGCCGAAATCTTCAAGGCAGACGGTGATGACTTGGTAAGGAGCATGCATCAACTCATCTGCAGAATAAGGCCGGAAGAGAGCAAACCCGATGAATGGAACCTCAGCATTGTTGGCCCGAACCTGAAGAAAGGAGACCCTCTAAACTGCTCCAACTACAGAGGCATCAGCCTCCTTAACACCGCCTATAAGATCTTTTCTGCAGTACTATGTGAACGCCTGAAGCCGTTCGTCAGCAAACTGATAGGTCCATATCAGTGTGGCTTTAGACCAGGAAAGTCCAACATCGATCAAATATTCACATTACAGCATCTATATAGAAGAACTGTATAAAGCCATGTCTAGTTTTGGCATCCCTATAAAACTCATTCGTTTGAGCAGGCTGACAATGGAGAACTCGCGCTGCTTCATTAAAGTCGGTAACGACCTCACCGACCTTCGATGTCAAAAAAGGCTTTAGACAAGGTGTGCAGTGTCATGCGACTTCTTTAACATCGTACTGGAGCCAATAGTGCAGAATTCCCACGTCAACACTATAGAGGCGCTATCTTCCAGAAGTCTGTGCAACTACTCGCTTACGCTTATGACATTGATATCATTGGGAGAACGCAGCGTGATGTCAACAGTGCTTTTACGAGTATACAGACAAAGGCCGCAAAAATGCGGTCATCGAGAAAGGACACCCAACATCACTTCGACGTCTTGGACAAAACGTCACGATAGACGCATATAATTTCGAGGTAGTTAGGGACTTTGTATACCTTGTCTGCGCTATCAACACGGACAACGACATCAGCGCCTAGATCAGAGGAAGGATAACTCTTGCTAATCGCTGTTTCTTCGGGCTAAGAAGGCAATTAATTAGTAAAGCCCTCTCGCGAACAACTAATGTAACGATCTATAAGACCCTCATCATCCCCGTCCTGCTATATGGTGCAGAAGCATGGACCCTGTTAAAAACGGATGAGAGCGCCCCAGGGCGGTTCAAGAGAAATGTTCTACGGAAGATCTATGGTCCTGTCTGCATAAACGGTGAGTGGAAGAGAAGATTTAGCGACAAACTGTACGGGCTGTACAGCGACACTGACCTAGCTAAAAGAGTGAAAGTCGAAAGACTCAGACGGCTTGGTCACGTAGAGAGAATGGACACCAATTCTCCGGCCCGTAAAGTCTTCGAATCCAACCCAGAGGAACGACGCAGTAGAGGAAGACCAAGGCTCAGATGGCGCGCGAAAGTTGAAGACGACCTCAACTAACTCGGCGTGCGAAACTGGAGACAGCTAGCTAGGGACCGAGCTGGCTGGAGAGGTTGAGGCCCAAGTCCACCCCGGACTGTAGCGCCACCTTAAGTAAGTATATTGAACACTTGAACAGTTCTCCCAAACAAAATTTGAATCAAAAGCTTTTTCTACATTTCAGTTTATTGCGATGATCTCACGAGTTCTTTCACTGAAATTTAAGATTTAAGATTGGATTTAAATAAAACACAAAATCTTAGTTTATTTTATTTATTTTTATAAATATTAACAGCACATAATTTTGAAAATTTTGTTTTTTTTTTTTAACTTTTAAGCTTTCACCTACTTCTTAATAGTGTAAACACTTTGTACGAAATACTCATGACCTAAATCAAAATTGTTTTTTTTTTTATAAAAATTAGCAAGTGAAAATATTATATAACGTTACCTGTCGAAATGTTTGCAATGATATATCAGAAATTCCAGCAATATGTAGAGTCACACTATGCTGTGAACGCATCATGACCATCAAAACCAGACTTCTATATTTTGGAGTTCCATTATACCACGTATGTTCGTAAATGGCATCACTAATTTTAAGGCTCTGAATTAATAAAAAGTCAAACTAATTGATAAACAAAGAAATAAATTAAACATACAATTTCAATCAATTTGTCTCCCAAAAAACAAGTAATGGCAACTTGTTTAAGTTCATAAGCCAGTAAAAATATTGCTTTGGTTACCATAAATAAAGAAAACTCTCCGAGCAGTTGAAATCCTGTAAAACAAATAATGAACGACGAGGAAAGCAAACTAAATAGTACTGAAGGTGTAAACACGGTGTTAAGTTGTTCAGCGAGACTGCAAATAAACGAACAATGTTAGAAATTAAAAAAAAGCATTAAAGGTTGTAAGTAACCAACAGTTAATTCATTTAAGCATTAATCCAACAATCTAAAAATAATATCATATGTACCTACTTAATTTTTTGAGCTTATCAATCACCCTGTATCAAATCTTTATCACGCAATTCACCAATTCGCACACGGCCTTAAATGTAAAATAGACACTTGCAAGAGAAACGGACAAACGGTTGAACACAGTGCACATACATAATATTCCAAAAATAAAAAATGTGCACGACTGGGTCGTACGAACTTGCTCCTGCATGCTAAAACTAAATATTTATGATTACTTAAATTGCAAAAAGTAGTGTTAAAATAAGAGATATACTTTAAGCAATTCTGATTACACTCTTACTTACAGCTTACACTTAACTCACAAAAAAAATAATATATAAAAATAATTAGAATTTATTAAGAAAATTAAAATTTGAAATGTACCTCGTATATACATTTCATTCCAAAAATTTAAATGCCGAACAAATTCAAACCTTATTCTTGATTTATTGAATTTTTTTTTTGAAAATCGTCGGAGCCGTTTTTTTTTAAATTAATTTTTTATATATAAAATTTTTCAAAAATATCTTAAAATTAATTTGGGTATGCAGTTTTAAGACATGTAATATACATATTATACCAATTTGGATTTTTAAAATTGATCCGTTTTTGAGATACAGAATTTTGAAAAAAAAGTTAAAAATATTTTTTAAAATCCAAAAAAAAATTTGAAATTTTTTTGAAAACAAAATATTATTTGAACAATATATACGTACTTTCGAAAAAAAACTTACGCTGATCGGACTTTCAGTTTTCGAGAAAATCTAATAACAAAAAAACGGTTCTATGGGAGGTACCGTTTTGGAGCAATACAAAATTTTTTTTTTTACATAAAACACATGAATGTTTAAAAAAATTAAACTCGAGGAAGTTTAAAAAAAATCGTTCGGGCCGTTTTTGTGAAAAAAAAAGTTTTGGTTTTTGGCCAAAAAAATCGTATGGTGGCTACCCTAAATTTTGATCTTAAAACAAAAATAAAAAAATTGGGATATGACTTTTTGCTCAAACCTCTAATTTTCAAATTTGAAGTCAATCGGACCAGTAGTTAAGCTGTAGATGCCTGTAAACTTTCCGACAGACAGACAGACGGAATCGCCGGACCCACTTTTTTCGACTTCTCTATCATCGTAATATCATATCTCATCCTCATCTCAAATTTTTTTTTTACGAATTCAATACTTGCCATATATTCTATATGTCGCAAGTAAAAAAGCATTAAAGGTTGTAAGTAACCAACAGTTAATTCATTTAAGCATTAATCCAACAATCTAAAAATAATATCATATGTACCTACTTAATTTTTTGAGCTTATCAATCACCCTGTATCAAATCTTTACCGTATGCTCTTTTGATTTGCAATAGTTGCAGCCGTATCTCACCCAATACTCAGTATTCTTTTTTCAGTGATACTAACATGCATTTTCAAACTAGGCCGTGTGCGAATTGCGTTAAAAAATGTGAATAAAACGTGTTAAAATTAGACTAGCTGCGACTAAAATGTGACAGTAGTGGCTAAATTTAACCAGTATTCTTAACGCAATTCACCCAATTCGCACACGGCCTTAAATGTAAAAAAGGCACTTGCAAGAGCAACGGACCAACGCAACGGTTGAACACAGTGCACATACATAACATTCCAAAAAAAAAAAAACTGTAAACACTGTCTGAACTGTCTCAAATATGTCTAAAGATTGTAGGCTGTTTCTAACTCTTCCGAAGGACTTATTATATCATATATCAAGATTAGAGATTCGGTGACTAGGATTCCTTCACTGCGTCCCGGTTCTGAAACCAGAAGCTAATTGCTTCGGTCTTTTAAAGAAACGCCGGGTGCTGTTCTTGGTCCGAGACTCTTCTAGATCTTTGAGTTGAGAAACTGCGGATGGTCTTTTCGTCCTTCGCAGGGTATTTTTCTCATTTCTCCATTTTGTTCGATACTCTTCTCTTGCTGCTCTTGTTTTCCATTGCAACATCTGCAAACGTGCATTTTCCGTCTCTCTTTTCGATAACGCGTACTTACCATCATACCACGGGTTCTTTTTCGGGAGTGGCTGGTAAACTATAGTGGTCTCGGCTACATTTTTTATTATTCCATGATATTGAGTCCACAAGGTGTTGACATCTGTGGTATTTGAGAGGACGGCGGAGAGTCGCTAACTCAGACGCTCACTGTAGTCTCTGGCATTCGCTGGAGTGCCAAGGCAACCGATGCATGTTGAACTTTTTCTTTGAGCTGCACGTGTTTTTTTTCGTCTTGCTCTCTTTTTCGTCTTGGAAATATAGTGCTACTTATCACCGTATTACGAGCTGCATTATCTGTTGTAACTTCATGGAGGCTGGGCTTTCCAACTAATCCGTCAAAGATGTCTTCCTCACCGATTTTTGTATTGAAATCTACGAGTACGATTTTGATTTGGACAGGCTCCGTAGGCTCTATTCAGGAAGTCGTAAGAATCCTCCTTGCTAGACTCCTCAGCATCATCGGTAGGGGCGTGTGCACATATTATACACTAATGGTCTTGAAATCCATGACTTTCGATCTAAGCCGACTTCCCACGACGAATCCACATCCAAATATGTGCATTCTTTAATGACAGCTGTAATAAAGGTCACAATTTTTCCTTTTTATTGTCCCTGATCCTATCCATCGTATTTCCTGGATCGCAGTCTGCCTTATACTGCGCGAATACATATTCAAGTTTTTGAGTTGCCCCTGGAGTGTTAGAGTGTTCTACTGTTCTTACATTCCAGGTACAAGCTCTCAATGCGTAGTCCGATTTCGTTCCTGGTCTGGTTACCATAAGAGGGGTATCATTATCGTAGGCTCTGCCTGATGTCTTTCTCTCATAACGTTCATTTTTTTTTTTTTTTTACTGTGAAGGTGTTATTAGACCATCGCACTAACCTCCAAATTTGTAGGGCAGTTGTTTAAGTGCTTCTGTTTCTCCGTTTTGCACTCGCGCTTACAATTTTTGCAAGTTATTTGTAGTGATGTAACCAGTACCCGGTGGTTACCGCTTGGTGGTAAAGTAAGCACTTGGGCACTTGCCCCAGATCCTACAACACCCAGCCACCATTGTAGAATAACTACGATGTTAACGTATACATTGGCTTTTTTGATTAATTCCTTTAGAACTTTATTACACACTTTCATTAAATGCTCTGTGCATGGGCGAAAGGTTGCAGGATTTAACTTCTTAGAAAATTTATTCTTAGCACAGACATTTTACTCTGCTTATGCTTTTAGTAAAAAAAAAATACTGTAAGCTCCCTGCTGCAAATATCTGTGTCACTGATCAGTTATAACAAGATTGGAAACCTACCTACGTTTTACCCTCCAAATACCTCAAAACTTATTTTTTTTCATACACACATACTCTTGCAGCAAACTTGCTTTTATTATGTAGGCAATTGTATCATTATTACAATAAAACGCATACTCTTACAGCTAACCTGCTCCTTTTAGTTTGTATTACACGCATACTGCTGCTGCTCCCTTAGCTTGTAGGCAAATGTCATTTTGACAGCAAGCTTTCCCATCTTGTTATACCTAACTGATCAGTGATCTGTGTCCTGATCATCTTATTCATACAAACATTCTTAATTTTATACTTTGTTTAAATTTGAATCTTTTTAAGAAAGAAACGTGTAACCGAACCTTTTTAAGGCGAATCGTAGCTTTATCTGACTGAATTTTCAAAATTTAAAACTGAACTAAGAATATTGTTGTTTTATTCTCTATGATTCTCATCGTTTCGGATCTTCACATTGCTCAGAATTTGAAAATTGTTGTGGCCTATGTCAAGCCAAGCCTGGTAACAACACCGAAAGGTACGAAACTTCGTTCTCCTTGATTCTCATGGGTTCGAGTGATTTTTTTCCTCCATGTTCTTGTCTAGCAATAAACATTTTTTTTGGGGATTTCTTTTTACATACATATCAAGGAAGGTACAGTTCAAGAGGTCGCTCAGCAATAAACAAAAGAACTCAACAATAGTACTCACCTCAACAACTTTTGATGATATTTCAATTCTTTCACCAGCAACTTAGTTTCGTTGTCCGAACCATCTGGTTGTATCTTGACAATATTTTGTTGAATAATATGAAAATGCATGCACAACTGTTGCAATGTACAATAAAGACATGCATCTAGGTTCATTAGTATAACAGAAATTACGAAAAGCCCTAAAACTTGTTGTGCATACACCACAAAATAAATAGAAAAACTTTTGTCGTATGGAATGTCAAATCCATACAACACCGCAGTAGGCAATCTAAACGTAAATTTTGCCAAGTCTTACGAAATCAACGAACGACATAACCAAAGGGAAAAGTCCATAGAAAGAAAATCCAAATCTGAAGAAATAATGCAAAACTCCTTCAATTCGTAAAGATTGGTTCAAAAATTTCTGTCCATTGTTAGCAATTTGCAATTTCTCTGACGGATAGATTTTATTTAGTTCCAAGAAAAGTTTGTAAATATTTTTGCGATGATAAATTATTGCCAGATATTTGGCAATCGCTACAAGACCGTAATTTACGTATGATATATTTCGAGCGCTATCTTGTATGCCATCGTTTTTATAAAGTGCAAATAAGATCTGTCCAGTAATCGTAAATATAAGATTGACTAGACAAATGACAAATTTTATTTTCATCCAACTACTTTTGTTTTCTAACTCAAAACCGATCAGCCGAAAGTGAAAAATCGTCATTTCAGTAAATCGGTTTGTAATTTTACTTTTCATTATTTTGGTTCTTAGGACTTGTTAATCACAATAAGGTAGACAAACTGAACGAATGTAAACATGTTTGAAATATAAATATGGACAGGGACATCTTGTATCAGTTGTTGTAAATTGAAATAATGATAGGGGTTTTGAACGTTGTGTATAGAAAATAATTTGCTGTTCTTGTTATATGTTTTGAAATTGATGTGTACATTAGGCCTAAAAGGGTTTAAATACTTAAGTATATGGCAGTTAATTTCTTTCGAAATTTGGATAGGCAGCTATCAAAGAAATAAATAATTTATTTAATGAAACTTCTTTGTTTGTCTCAAAGAGAACTTTCTGCAGTTTTGATTTGAATGGCAAAATCAGATTGACTTCAAAAATGTTTGCAGCTTTCGATTACATTAAATAATGTATGGAGTTGGATCTAGGATTGAACTATGAAGAAAAACTACACGTAGTGATAAAGGGTCATTCATTTCGTGGTTTCAAGTTGCTAGTGTTGTCATCTGAAGTTGAATGTTTGCCACTTTCGATAATGGATCGCTTACAATCGAACAACACATGTTGGAACAGCAATGATTTTTCGAACAACATTTTCTTTCACTCGTTGGGTATGTAAACAAGCAAGATTGCTGTATATGGTGCTCAGAAAACCCACAAGTAATCGAAGAGGTGCCATTGCATTTGCAATTTGACACCATTAGAATTTTTTCAGAGAGGGATACGCAAAAACCCGTGTTTATGCGAATAGTCCCCGAACTCAAAACGGATTATAAACTAACATTAATCAATCACGTTGTATTTGAAAAAGTGGATAAAATTACAACTAAAGAATCGCATGAGAAGTTTTACTACCACCAGAATGGTGAATAGAGGTACCCCCCAAGGTGGAGTCCTTTCACCTCTTTTATGGAATGTGGTAGTAAACGACCTTGTAACTTCAATGGAAGCAGATAGTTTCAAGGTTCAAGTTCACTCGGAACTCCTACAAAATGCCTTAAATAGGCTGACAAATTGGGCTTAACAGTGTGGCTTCGACGTCAGTCCACATAAAATAGAACTAGCACTCTTTACGAGAAGGTACAAAATTCCTCAGATTAACCCACATACGATTAAAGGAATATCCTTAAGCTTTTCCGACCAAGCCAAATGTTTAGGCCTCATTATAGACAAAAAACTAAATTGTAGGGCAAATATTGCTGAAAGAGTAGGCTCATACACTTCGGTAATCAGACCGATACTCATTTATGGAGTTGTCGTTTGGTGGACCAAACTGGACAAGATGGTAAATCTAAATAAACTTATCTAAGTTCAGCAGTCAGCAAGTATGTACATCACAGGAGCACTTTTCTCAACACCAACAGCAGCCTTGGAATTGCTTTTAAACCTAACACCTCTTGACATCTTCTCCAATGGAGAAGTCACAACACTGGTCATACTATACTATCCTAGACAACTTCAGATCTATCACAGATCACTTAGACTATACTTACTTACTTAAGGTGGCGCTACAGTCCGTTGTGGACTTGGGCCTCAATCAACAGTCTCCGCCAGCTAGCTCGATCCTTAGCTAGTCGTCTCCAGTTTTGCACTCCAAGTTGATTGAGGTCCTCTTCCACTTGAGAGCGCCACCTGAGTCGCAGTCCTTCCTCTCCTCCTACGTCCCTGGACCTTGACCCTTCTGGCTAGGTCCATGTCGTTGTACAACCCGTAGAGTTCGCTGTTGTATCTTCTTCGCCATTCCCCTTCAATGCACACGGGGCCAAAGATGACCCGAAGAACTTTCTCTCGATCACTTAGACTATACCACCCCAAAAATAGTATCCGATAATAGCTTCCAAATTTCAATCCCTTCAAGATCATCTTGGGAAAAGAGAGAAACAGACGGTTCAAAGACCGATTACGGCGTTGGAAGTGGTATCTATTCGAAACAACTGAATCTCAGTCTATCATATAGGTAGACTTCCCAGTCAATGTAGTGTGTTCCAAGCAGAAGTAATGGCGATTAAAGAGGCACTGGCTCAAAGAAAACGTTATATCTTGCAAGGATATAAAGGGTTTTTCAATAGAGACGCTACAAAAGTTTTCTTAAATAAAACAAAAACGGTTTTGGATATCAATGAAATTCTTTATTCCTGTGGAAGTACATTTAATGCCATTATGTATGAAACGCAATTTCTTTTGCATGGCCACCACGGGCGCGCTTGCAGAAGTCCAGACGCTGAACCCAATTTTCGACGGTTTTCAAGCATAAATCGGCCGATATTGCTGCAATTCTCACGTTCGATATTCGTACGAAGTTCATCAATCGTCGCTGGCTTGTTGGCATAAACCATAGATTTGACGTAGCCCCACAGGAAACAGTCTAAAGGCGTTAAATCGCATGAACGAGGCGGCCAATTCACAGGTCCATTTCTGGAGATAATGCGCTCATCGAACTTCGTTCTCAATAATTCGATTGTTTGGCCCGCTGTGTGACATGTGGCACCGTCCTGTTGAAACCACATATCGTCCAAGTCCATATCATCCAATTCATTCCAAAAATAATCGGTTAGCATTGAGCGGTAGCGATTCCCATCCACAGTAACGTGCCGGTCTTGATCATCACGGAAGAAGTACGGCCCAATGACACCACCAGCATGTAAACCGCACCAAACAGTGATTTTTTCGGGATGTAATGGTGCCTCGTGAAGCACATGTGAATTGCTGCCTGACCAATAACGCATATTTTGCTTATTGACGAAGCCATCCAGCCAGAAATGAGCCTCATCGCTGAAGATGATTTTTCGATGAAAATCCGGATCATTTTCAAGTTGTTTCTCAGCCCAATTCACGAACATACGACCCTTCTGGTGATCAAGCGGCTTCAGTTCTTGCGTCAATTTGATCTTGTTAGGATGTAGGCCAAGATCTTTTCGCGAAATTCGCCACAACGACGTCACAGAGATGCCCAACGCTTGAGAACGACGTGTGAGAGACTGATTTGGGTCTTCCGCAATTGACGCGCTAGCGGCAGCAATATTCTCGACACTACGGGCACTTCTTGTATCACTGGCACAGGAACATTTTGTACTGAGCCTGTGGATTCAAATTCTTCCACTAGACGCTCAATTGTTGATCTGGCAGGACGATTATGACGACCATAACTTGTACGCTAGCGCTCTTAAAGTGTTGACCACTGACTCCGAATTTCGGTAGTAAATTTTAATAATTTCGACTCGTTGTTGGATCGTATACCTTTCCATGATGAAATTACTGAAGAGAGATCTTAAGAGAACGCGAAAAAATATGGCGTCGTTTGCTGTCCCTATCGGTCTACTTTTGTAGCGTCCCTATTGAAAAACCCTTTATGTATCTTCTCGGACAGCCAAGCCGCTCTCAAATGTCAAATCTTTCGCGTTTGTCTCCACAAACTCTCAAGTAGTCCAGGACTGTCGATCATCTCTGAATGAGATGACGGAAAAGTTTAACATTCACCTCATTTGAGTGCCGGGTCACACAGACATCCCGGGAGTTTGCAAAGCCGATGAGCTCGCCAAAAACGGAACACTTCTGCCTACTGTTAGACAAAGACATAATATAGGAACACCACTTGCTACATGCAAATACCTTAAAGAATATGCTCTAGAATCACAATCATGAATCACAAATATGGCCAATCATAGACCTGAAACGGTCAAAAGGCTTAATTTTCCTGAGCAGACAAAATATAAGCTGTACAATTGGAGGCATAACAGGACACTTCCTCATAGGTAGACATGCTTTGAGGCGAGGGGTCAACGCAAACGACTTCTGTAGAAGCTGCATGGACGAGGGGGAAGAGGAAACAGTCCAACACCTTTCTGTGTACATGTCCGGCACTCTCCAATAGAAGGAATAACTATCTCGGTAATCCCTTCTTCGATAATACCTGGCAACGATCGACACAAAATGTCTCTTTAGCTTCATTAAAAGCACAAAATGGTTTGTGTCAGTTCCTTACTCTCCCATGAGTAACTTCTTTAGTGGTATCACAAATGACCCTGGAGGTCTAAGTGAGTCAGTAACATCTAGACAGCCACTCCAACCCTAACCTATCGCATCCTGCGAAAACTCACGAGGCTGCCATTTGAATGATATTGTTTTGCACACATTATGACAAAGTCCAAACTTTGAATGAAATAATTCATTGAAATTTATCGATGGTGTTTTATCATGCAGTTTCGACCAAAAAAACTCTTCAGCTTAGTTATATTAGAAACAAATTTCAAACATTAAAGTACGTTCTATCCTGGCTAAGATAGTACTTGATATCAAGTTTACAATAAAATCTCTCAAAGGTGTGTGGACTAACTCTCAAACGGACCTCGATTGTCGATCATTTCTTATGAAGTGGCCAGCAATTTAACATTCACCTCTGTTGGATGCTGGGCTACAGAGACATCACAGAAAATTGTTGAGCTGATCAAAGGGAAATGATAGATAAATCCGATAAACCAGGTACAAGACGTCCACGATAATCCAAGTGAACTGGCTAACAAAAGCATTAAATGTCTTCTTTGCTTTATAAAATGCACAAAATGATTTGACTGGTAGGAAGTAATCCATGGATTCATGTGGTATCAGAATAGGCCCTTTTGTGGCCTAAGTGTGCGGGTCCCGTATCCGCATCCGCTTTAAGAAACCTAACCTCAAGTATGTATACTTTTAGCAGATTTCTTATTATTATGATGAAAAAGAAACATCTTTGACTATGAATTGGTTAAGAAAATTCAACAAAGGACTTAAGAAGGATTTCTTGCAGCCGTTTTCATTTCATCCAAGAAATTACCCAAAGCAACGCTAGCCTGGGTATGCTAGTTACTACAAAAAAAATCAGGTATCTATGTATATACTTATAAGGTAGCGTAATCACTCTATAAAAGGTCTGTGAAAGATTTACAGATTAACTCAAGACAAAACAAAACCACTCAAGAGAATTCTTTACACCACTTCCAGTAATACATATAATGTTTTCCTCTCTCGTTGTTTACTTTGGCTTAAAGCCTCGTGTTGCACTTTGTGTAAGTATTCAACACACATCACTATGAAAAATCAGCTGAAAATATTATGTTTCTTCAATGTTATCAGCGTGAAACTCTCAAGACACACCATTACTATCATAACTTAGTTTGAATTTGTGTACCTACACTATACATTTGATCATTTGCTAAAATGTTAATTTATGTGTTGGTAAGAATACAAGCTAAAACTATAGCAAAAATAAGAAAAAAAACTAGCAAAATAACGTCATTGTAAGCATTACTTAATACGATGACAACTTTTACGAACAAAGTGGTAGCTTTGGGTGTAGGTGTTTAAGTAATGTGGTCTTGCGGATCTTAATTTTTTTGATACGTCAAAACTAAGTTAGCCACATCAACCTTAAGCAAATTAAAAACAGGCTGTATCGAATCCACTCAAAACAAAAATGTATTCCAAAATCAAAAACTTGATTCATGAAAAGCTTAAAATTGTAAAAACGAACTTTGATATAATTCAGCAAATGAAACGAATGCACGAAGACGAAGAATACAAAAACTATTAGTCACTAAAAACATGGAACATGGAACCGATTGAACTATAAGAGTTGACTTGTTGTAGGCGTTGAATAATTTCAAATCCAAGGCCGATAGACTTTGAGTATAGACGACTGCAATTAGAATATATTATTTTTGTGGGTTGTGTCTCATTTCATGGAAATAATTTATTTTTGGAGGAATCAAGTAAACTTGCGGTATGTGTAGGAGTCGAGGAAGATAAATCATGTTTTTAATATTGAATACTAACACAATTTAAAACAAGAAAATATCCTAGATGCAACAAAGTATCTGAATTTAAGAATTAAGGAATGAAGAAGATTAATTTTTCCCCGCTGGGTCAGAAATACCCGTAATCATTGCTTACTTGTTAAAAACTGCTGTTGATTGTGACAGATTTAAAATTTTTGTTTGGTTTCTTTCACGTCATGCTGATACACATTCTAATACCTATCCTCATAATTAATCGCTCAATTTATTCTTAAAAGATCCCTGTAAGTTTAATGGGTCCGTAAACATAATACGTCAATCCGTAGCCATGATACTTGATAACATTTGGTAGACAATAACACCAGAGAGATAAGGCGATAATTTTTTTTAGTATGTTTTTGATATAGAAGTGTTTATTATATCTTCAAACTGAGGAAAATACCAACCTAAGCTTATAATAACTCTTTCGGCACAAAATATACTCCCTGGGTAGATGAGCATGTATCTTTCATTTGATCGTCATCATTTACCTGTGTTAAAGTGTTAGGTTGAAGAAACGACCGACTTCTTTCAATGTTTTCCAAAGACCGAACTTGTCGTGTCATTTAGGTGATCGCAAGCCCAAACATTCGCAGTGTATAATCGTCGGCACGTTTAAAGAGTCAGCACAATTCTACTATTGTATGATTGCACTTTGATAGACCCAAAACAATATCCAGGATATCGAATTGACAATCAAAGAGTACAACACAATTGAAGTGTGCTGAGTTCAACGCACGACGATTTCCTCTGGTAGGTATTGGAAGAGATACAACACCTGAAACATCTATCTGGTAGATTCAGCGGTTCGGTAGCGGTACTGTCTTTAGCAAATTAATAGAGAATTGACGGTAAGTGGTCTCCGGGGGACTGGGTTCTGTTCGTGGTATACTTTCAAGAGGAATAACCACGAAATCATCCTTCGGAAGGGTCCAGCAAACAACGATAGAGGTTAAAAAGAAACCTTGCTTCGGAGTTATACTAAGAGGAAGTGGATTACAGACATGCAAAATTACAACAGTTTCGATGAAATTTAAGCAGGTTTGGCTAATGGTATAGTGTCTGTGGCGTAGTGGTTAGGTGCGTTTGCTAGGGTATCTATTAATTTGTACTGGGACAAGAAAATTCGAGCCGTTAATTCTAGCGACCCGAGTATGTTCCTTCAAATTAATAAGATATATAGGTCCAAGAATCAGAACGACCTTCCGTGTCTTAAGCTCCAGAGGACAGTAGAGAACAGAAACGTACTTCTGACAGCGCAAATTGATCCTGAGGAAGCCGTCTTGGGCAATGACTTCTATATTATCGAAGACCCGCAGGAGAGAGTGAAGACAGTGGGAGCTGCTTTTCAGCAAGCAGCAGCGACCTGAAAAACAGAGCCTTACTTCATCACTTCTACCTTCGGAACGATGTTGTGTAGTGGCGATCTGAGAACCGCGGTTTTATGCGGTTCAATGACGAATTTTTGGCAAACGCCATAATCGCCGAACAAACGAAAGCAAGTCCTCTGTTAGTAACGAAGGTAGAGCTCCAGCTCATCTTCGATTCAATAAAGAATAAGAAGTCAGCAGGTGCCGATGGTATATCCAACATTGTACTAAGACACTTACCGATTGAGGCAATAGACATCTACACCACTCTGTTCAAGAACGCGCTGAATGTTGCATATTATCCAGAGCGTTGGAAGACAGCTGTGGTTCACCCTCTCCCGAAAAAGGGAAAGGCCAAATCTTCGGTCGATAAGTCTTCTACCAAACATCAGCAAGGTATTCGAAATGGTAATCAATAGGGCTCTGAGTGAGTGGGCTGTGGACAACAAAATAATTCCGGATAACCAGTTCGGGTTCAAGGCGGGACATGACACCATTCATGCCACGTCTAAGCTCGTTTCTGATATCCAATGGAACAAGTCCATGAAATAATGCACGGGTGCTGTTCTGTTGGATTTAGAGAAGGCCTTCGACACCGTATGGTTAGAAGGTTTGTACCTAAAATCACCAGACTAGGCATCAGTAAACCATTGTTGATATGCTCAACGGTAGAAAATTTGTTGTCAAAAGTCGCAATATAACTTCTACCACCACCTTGAGATTAAAAACGGTCTTCAACAGGGAGCGGTTAATTCACCGATCCTCTTCAGCATTTACACCAGCGATCTGAAAGGTAGCCTTATCGAGGCAATTGTGTATGCCGACGACTGATTGTGTACAGAACTGCCCCAAAGGTCGAAGTCATTAGAATTCTCTTGCAACGTGACTTCGAGAATATTCAGCGATATTGCAATGACTGGAAACTGAAAATAAATGTCCAGAACTGCGAAAGAATTCTGTTCCGGAGCTCGCTGGCTGGGGCCACAAGGGATACGCGCAAGAATTGGCGCAAGATGGTCATCGTTGGGCCTCACGGACAGCGATTAACGAGAAAAAGTGAAGTGAAGTACCTCGGCATTTGGTTGGAGCAGTATCTGTATTTCGCTCTGACGAAACGGCTGTTTTACAGCAGTCGGCTTGACCCCAGAGTGAAGGTAATTTGCTACATGGCCCTCATACGGCCGATTATCGTTTATGGCTGTCCAGTGTGGTTCAACGTTGCACCCTCTCAAATGGAGAAGATTCGGGTGTTCGAGAGGCAGTGTCTTCGGCGCTGTCTCGGTTTGTATCGGACACCGGAATCTTCTTATGTACATTACTATTCTAACGAGGTTCTATACAACGAGACTCGGATCAATAGAATTGAAAATTTCGTGATAAAACTTGTTCGGGGTCACATTGCGAGAGCTATGACTTCGACGAATAATTTGATCTTTGGGGCGTTCTATCCGAACGACGAATATTTTGATAGTGTATTCTTGAGCGGCTTCATTCCACAAGAGGCATTCTGTATTAAATGTTACTCGTACGGATAAGATGAATGGTGTTTCTATTTCGAAGGTATCTACTTGAAATTTTTAAAAGCAGTCCTTGTTGGTGCAAGATAAACTTAATCTTATCACACAACTTCAAATGCCACCGAAATAAATCAGTAAACTGTGCGTATGTAAACCTTCAACATAAATGGGTGGCTCGGCGGCCGGCCGTGTCGTCATTATCATTACTTAATTCTTCTGCTTAAAAAAAAAAGCAGAGCTACATGAACATTGTAACTTTCGTATATTTGCTCCTTATTGTTTGAATATAGTATTTAAACTAATAATAAGAAAATAGGCCGAAAGATTAGTCTTCTATGCATCAAGTGTTCATTCCCTTATTATTTCCGGTTTTGTAATAAAAAGAAAAAAATACTTTAAATATCTTGATCGCTATATAGCTCAGCAAAAACCACATTTTTTTCAGATACAAAATTATAAGATTAACCATCTCCGCAAACCCTATCTACACATAACCACCTTTATTCGCAGAATTATTATTTCTCGCCCATTAAGATTCACATCATATTCCATCATTCTAAAAATAGGGTATGTGCCATCATAAAAAAAGGAAAAACAAAAAAACAAAAGATGGTCATCACTCACTGACCCCTTCCTGTGTGCCATCATCGGATCCACACACTGTGTCTGTCTTCTTCGTCATGCCACACGCACATACCTTCAACAGTTTCCTTCGACTTAACAAAGTAAAAACAAAACTATCAGCAAAACAACAACAACAAATTCGCCGTCCACCCATTAAGAGAGAGGCACGGGGTAAACAAACATCTCCCTTTACTCTGCTTGTAGCTTTAACAGCAGCAACAGAGCGGCTCAATTCAAGTATTCTTATCCGGGCGTCTCAAGGTATTCCAGTATCCCACGAATTCCAATAAAAAAAATTAACAGCAATAACAACAACAACACCAAATATAAAAATAAAAAACTGGTAGGCTAACAACCACACTATTACCATTACCTGCCAAGCTACCAACAAAACCGCCAGGTATTATGATCTCAGCAAAGTAAAAGGGGTCTCGCCAAGCACTCAATACTACCAAAGTGGTCAACACCATGCACACAGTCAAACAAAACAATCTTATAAGAAAAACGTCTATAGATACAAACATAATACCGAGGAGACACATGCCACACCGATACAAAAAGATACCTCTATGGAAACAAACATAGCATAGCACTCATCTGTCCACACGTTCCGTTGTATCCGAGTTTAACTCGATCTGAGAGTTAACTCTATAAGCTGGGGTTAGATAGTATTGAAGCAGTTGAGACCGTTTGCAATGTGTGTTTAAGATGTTTTGGCTTGAATTGTTAACTTTTAACTCAAAGTCATTCAGCCGTACAGAAAAAACGACTTAGCCAACTCTTGCTGGAAAAATTCAACTCCAGTCTTAAGATTGTTCGAGCGAAGTCAACAACGGACACCATCGCGACACCATCGATCGTTAGTTGCAGCAACAGGTGTTTGTCTGTGTGTGTGAGTGGTGTATCTCGATACCTTTAGATCGATCGTTTGCACCGATCTCGGTTTTTCCCAAACAAAAATTTATCATAGAAAAAAAACGCGAATTTTGCTTTAGCAAATCCTATAGTTTCTTGCGGTTTGTGTCCTTGCTTAAAGCATTACAAGAATAAAATCACTTTCCAGTGTTTCGTAATTTTCTGTTTACAACAGGATGCACGTATTTCACAATAGCGACGAATAAAAAAAGTGATTAAATCTGAAAAGTGTGTGCGAAACCGACAAAACAAAGCACTGAAATTGAAAAAAAGAAAATAATCACGCTTTCTGCCATATCACGAATCGATCATTAAATGGATTTTCAAACAACAATTTTTACATAACCATCTGGATCTTAAAAGTTAAAGCAACTTTCTGGCTTGCCTTGAGGATTATTTTATTTACACGACAATTCACACACTGTGATTCTATTGGAAAAAGGTAAGAGTTATTTTTTTCTTGGTCTAAACAATTAATCATAAGAGGTATGGAAAGACTCATCAATGTGGGCTTGATGCGCTTAAAACAGGTGGACGATAAGTATTTTGTGTCTGTGTAAATAAATTAAGGTTTTAAACAACTCGTCACCTTCTTAATGCGAGTTTGAAAACCATGAAGGCACCAGCATTATTTTACTGACAATTTTTGTTTAGCTACCATTTTCTGTGGCTAGATGGATCACCTATGGAAGTGTGTATTACTTCATTTGACTGCATTATTTGCGGTCTAAAGATGACTTACGGACTGATGAAAAAAATAATGTTTGGATTTGTTTGTTATTTTTGACTCTGTCATTCTTTATGGGGACGGAGAAGCATTCTATGACATAACGGTATATATGACACAACAACCAGTGGGTGAGGGTATAGTCGAGGGAGACCATTTTCACCGAAATCTTCAGAATTTACACTACATTCAAGGAGATCCTGGTAATAAAGAAGGCATGCAGGATTTCTTTCACTTTGGCCGCATTATCAACCAAGCAAATCAAAGTTGGTATGACTATTGTCAAGATTTACTGATAAATAACAAATATTACGCACTGACATAATCAAGAAAAATAGTTTTTGGCATCCACCCATTTCCTTAAAGGTTTAAGCGCCATCTCGGCCACTGTAACCACCCCCGCTTGCGGTATTTGCACCACCGTGATGCACCGATTGCTTAAAAGAGCACTCAATTATCCAGTTGTTTGCTGGTCCGGATGGTATTCCCGCTATTGTTCTGAAGAGGTGTTCTTCCACGCTGGCAAAACCCTTGCGTAAGCTTTTCCATCTATCCTTTTTCTCTGGGCTCGTTCCGAGCAGTTGGAAAACAGAATTTGTCCAGCCAGTCCCAAAAAAAAAACCAATCCTCCGCTCCATCCAATTATCGTCCGATTGCACTTACGTCCTTTCTTTCTCAGGTCATATAAACGCTGATAATCTATCAGCTCAAGAAATATCTCGAGGCAGTACGGCTTTCGCAGCAACAGATCAACTGGTGATTTGATGGTTTATCTCACCGAACAGTGGAAGAAATCTTTACATCGTTTTGGATGGAGAAAGTAAGATTGTTGCACTGGATCTTGCTCTTTTATCGGAAATGCGTACCTTCGGTATCGACGAATCCCTTCTTCGTTGGATTAGAAACATTCTTTCGAACCGTTCAATACAACTTTTATTGGAAGGATTCAAGTCTGAAACCCACAATATAAATGCTGGTGTCCCCCAGGGCTCCGTTTTGTCTCCGACCCTCTTTCTCATTTTTATTAATGATCTCTTGTCTGTTACTTCTAATCCAATAAATCTGTTTCGCTGACGATAGTACCCATAGCTTCTCATATTCGTTTTCAGACTCACATCCCTCCTCTTCGGATGTGGAACTGCAACGGAAAAATATGATAAGCTCATTAAACTCTGACCTAAACAGCATTGTTTAATGGAGAATTAAGAACCGTGTAGAGTTTAATGCTTCGAAAACTCAATGCTGTCTGGTATCGTTGAAGCGAGATATACCCCCCTTGTCCATGAGTGGCACTTGCATCAATGAGACCGAACATTTCGAGATTCTCGGTATATGCATCACTGACCACCTGTTTTGGACTGAGTACATACGCGATGTCGCCAAAAATGCCGCAAGATGTTTGGGTTTCTTAAGACGGTGTAAGACATTTTTCTCCCCGTCTGATCTGGCTATTATCTATAAGACTTATATCCGGCCAAAGCTTGAGTAACAATTCCCACCATTGGGCTGGTGCTCCAGTAACTTACTTAAGCCTCTTGAATGGTATACAAAGAAGAGCCGTAAGAATGATCGGTGATAGAGACATCACTGATTCATTCACTCCTTTAGACCACCGTCGTAACGTTTCTTGTCTCTCTCTCTCTGTTCTATCGTTACTTCTACGGTAAGTGCACTAGAGAAATAGCCAGTTGCATTCCTTCCCTTAAACAATTAAACCGTAATACCCGCGCTTCCAGGAATGCCCATCAGTCTATACCAACTTCGGACGTACTCTTAAGTATAGAGAATCATTTTTAAGCCGTACTACGTGAATGTGGAGCTCTCTTCGACACTCTGTCTTTCCTAGTCATTACAATGTTCAAGAATTCAAGACTAATGTACATCGACACCTTTTCTACCCCTTCCTTTGTTCCTAATGCACTCACTGTGTCTCTGGCATAAAAAGGGTATAAAAAATCCCTTGAGAGGGGGCAAAATCTTTACAAAATTAGCCATTGACTAAACTACTTTAAAGATTAAGCTGATTGTGATAACGTTGGCTGTCCTGTATTGCTTTAAGAACTAAAGTAAGTTCACTGTTGAACCTATTCTCGCGTCCGTCTTGAGTTAAACTTTAGTCAATAGTGGAATCCACTATGATTTGGACTTTAGAAAGCAGACGATTGAACTGCAAACTTACCTTCCCTTCCAACAGGTTTCTTCTGATTGCTATGAACAAGTTTTTGGAATATTTTCAAACCTTATTCCTGTTGTGGCATTCTTCTCTCTCTTGCTCTTTATAGATCTTGCGCCAAGTAAAGCGCAAAGGCACTTTTTTTACCCTTATAACTTGGGTTTGGATAATGCCAGGGTTTCGATTATGCGACTAAGCTGTACAATTTGTGAAGTAAGGTCTTGTTGAGTTATAGGGCGTATAGTAAGAAGCTTGAGATCTTGGACTTCTAAGGAGATGATTGAGGATACGATCTATCGCAAAATAAACTTGCGACGTTTGATGCCAAATCTTCTGCTCACAAATAAGGGAAACAAATTTGGTTTTTGAGCATAAACCTCCAACCAATAGGCACCTTAATATTTTTCTTATTACTCTCGTTTGATCGCCGAAATAAAACGAATTTTGTATCCCATATGCAATGTGATGCATGATGGTGTCGAATGGAAACAAAAATATTGTTCGCATTCATTTATGAGTGTCTATTAGGTAATACACATAATAATGGTATCAGGTATGAAGTATAGACACACAATGTGGGTTAATTTATTTCAGTTTAAGCCTTTTGTGGAACGCTTTTGTTTATGTTGTTTACCGAATTACGTGTGCTTACTTTTTGATTATAGTGTTAATAGCAGGATAGTAATTAAAAATAAAAGATAAATTGGGTGTGAAAAATAAACAATGAATTGTTTTTTCAATGATTCAAGGTTTTTCATTGGATTGCATTCGTCAGTTTAATTGTATACCTACTTCACAAAATGTTTTATGTTTAATCTTAAACCATAATACGTTTTGGGTATAATACATCATCGTAAAAACATTTATTCCAGTCATACAAATGTCATTTACATTTATTTTTTGACATAATCCAGACTTCCTTTCATCTCACAGACAATTACTCAATTACTTAACTGCGTCGCAAGTTGACACTCAAGTGCCAAATGCAAGCGTGAGTTCAACATAAATTTTAAAAGATAATAACGTGGTCTCAAAAGAATAATACCGCAACTCGGTGCCAAGCCTTAGATAATTCCGACTAAATATTCATATAGTCCGTGCAAAACTCGCTACACAATATCTTTCACGAAGATTAACGTCTGACTTGACAATTCGTTTAACCCAAATAGAAACGTTTAAAGTTTGCATGTTAATGGCTTGGAAAGTAACATAAGTCTTCAACAAAACAAAACTGCGAGGAGGTGCAAAACAAAACTACAAAAAACTGTAATATGGAATTTCAAATGAGATTTAATCTTAAATGATACGTGAGATGTTGCCTGGTAGAGAATACAAATGAGTATGGATGGTTTGGCTTGATTTTGGTCGATTTATTTGATACTTTTGTGGGACAAAATATTACTCGATGAAAAATAAAAAATTTAAGAAAAGATAAAATAAAAGAATGAGCTTTTTGTCGAACTGAATTCAAACAATTTTAGAGAATGACTCAAATCTTTGTCAAAAATGACTCTAACGATCTCACAAATTATTCCGAAACCATTCAAACACCGAAAAAAGGTGTGAGTAAATCAAAAATCAATGACCAGCTAATTCGAGGTCATGACCGCAAGGTACGTCAAGTTTGCCATTTTATTTTTCGTTTTCTTGTTTGTAACTTGACAAAATAAATTCAAAATTCAAAGCACAAATACCTAAACTGAAATAAATCAAACAATCGAACTGTTGAAATATTTAATTGGCATAATTGTTTGCCTGGCTATTTAACTTAAGCAAGTCTGAGACCGAAATGACCGAAGCAAACAATTGACAGCCAAAATCATACTACTATTTCCATTTTTTTAAATGAAACAGGTTTGCATGCCAACTCTTTCGTTTGAAATAGAATATCTTCGGAGTTATCAGTCCAACAATTGATTGAAGTTAATTAGTGAGTGATTGAAGTTAACTAAAATAGTATTCATTTTGAGAATTGTCTAAAAGATACCTCTGTTCCCTTTTTCTCATATTATTTTGTCAGTAAGGAAAATCAAAGAACAGAAAAAACTATATTTAAAGACAGGAAAAGTTAGTGGAGAGAGACGCTAACAACGTTTCCTAATTAACTTTCCAATTCCAAAATCCCGTTATAAAATAGCTTCATATCAGTTCTTATAATCAACAACATATCCCAAAGAAGAATCCATTACAGTTGCATTTAGCTACCCATCTTTGGTTGATTAGTGGCTACATTTTCCAATTACGCATGCCCATCTCTTACCCATACAACTCGATTCTGCTTAGAGAATTTGAAAAAAAAAAACAGGGAAGCTAGAAACTCATAACTGAGTTAACTGCATACAATTTTATTCAGTGCGCACGTGCTTTATTGCTGCATCTTTGGCGAATATAATAATCAGCAATCATTTCTAAACCACCAAACCGAATAGGCATTACAAATAAGGTGCTGCCAGTTGCATGTTTTTAGCCAAAAAGATAATCGAATAGCAGTTTATTGTTTTCTCTTAAAAATTTCTGGTTGTTTGCTTGAGTAACGTTGCAGGAGACTTCTGTTGTCATCATTGGATGGTCTTGACGTTGTCATTGCCATTGAATTACGTGATTTCACACAGACAGACACACACACATAAAATCACTCAGTCTGTCACACCTTTTAAGTAGTAACCTGGCTTGTTGATCTTCCTCTTTCACTTTTCATATGGCTGATGCCAAACGCCAAATCCTCACCATATAACTTATCGAGTCAAACGTAACGTCTATAGATTTTCACCTTTCAAAGAGTTTGAATGAATCGGATATCCGTGTTTAAGGCTGAAGTATTTTGGAATATCACAACAACCCAAACAACTTAGACAATTTCAGTCCCCCGAGTTGCACTATAAGAGACATTGTAAAGGTAATCAACAAAATGCAAGCGCGAAGTATGGAGGAAGATGAAAGCCTTTTTGCGTGCTTATTTGTGTTTTTTTTTTATCACAACTCAAAGTCACGAAGATCTCTTTAGTGGGAAAACCAGAGTCTTGAAGTTTGTAAGCATTAATGGCGATGGTTTAGGCTGATGTAGCGAAAAATATGTAATGGTGTGGTTTGGATTGAAGGTGGTTGTGATGGTGTAATGCTTCAATGATGCATTTGGTGTATAGGTACAATCATCAATATTATGCATCTGTTGAATAAGATTGCGGTTTCATTTGTCTTACTTCATATTTTTTTTTTTTACTGTAATGGAGCATGGATTTGTCACCAGAGCGTAGAGAAGTCACACTTCGGAACAAATTAATCAAGTGACTTTGACATTTGGTTTCTTCGGTAAGCTTATAGAGTGATCTGACGTAATACGAATGTGACTTCAATATATTGAAATTATTGTGATCATGTTACATTAACGTATTACTTACATTCATGGAGCGTGTTAGGATTCGATTTAAGAGAATGCCTGTTTGAGATAAGATTTTGAAAAATTCCTGCCGTTGATTGAAGAAAAGAAAATCAATCAATAACCGCAACTAGGCATTTCAATAATTCAATACATTTGGGTTTCTTTTTTCTGAAAGGCTGCCTAGTAATGAAATAAATTGCTTTTATTTAATTTTGTACTAAATATCATTTTCGTTCTCCTTAGAACACTGTCATACCCTCGATTGTCTTTATCTGTGAAGTATTTAATCTTTGAAAATGTTCGCCATGCTCTGGTTTATAAACACATAATAGAAAATAATGAGACCAAAAACAACAATGTCCGCGTTTAACTAGGTAGGCTTTAAATGCAACTTATTTTTTGTCATAACAAACCACTTTTAAATTTATTTTTTTGCTCACAAAAGAAAATTTATCTTCCAGTAATAGAGTTAAACGTGGATTTAATTTCTGGGTACAGAGAAGCGAATAGCCATCTTACTGTAAGAAGTAGTTGCACATTCAACACGAGAGCTGTATTGTCTCTCGCCAATCCCGATGCTTTATTTATTGTCTTCATAACAATTACTCTTCGAGTTACCACTATTTATAAACCAACACACTTAAAATCCAGCAGCCGGACTGTAGTCATAATATCAAATTCATTCGAAAAGTTTTTTGTTGCTTTGGCAACTAGGCAGGCACTTCTGGTTTGCAAAAATAGTTAAAGGAAGTATCTGTAAGTTGGACGAGATGCTTGTCAAATTAAAAACCGGTCTGCATATTGCGAAAGTCGCCAATTGTTATATTCCTTTGTGACAATTTATATGCTAGAATTTTTTTTTTTGAGAACCTCTGGTGTTCCGTACTCTCGAAAGGCCTAACGCATTTTGTCGGTGTCCAATTACCTTTTTTTCATTTGTTAGTAATCTTGTTGTCTTTAGACTCTACCTCACCCACGCTATCGTCTCGTAACATGTCGCGTCGGTAGAGGCAAAGATAGTGAGCAAAAGGTGTTGATAGACTGTTTTGTTTTTTATTCAGTTTGAGACGAGTTAAACAATAGAGACTTGAATATGGTTAAAATATAGTATGTTCACCTATCCGCATGTATCACCACAGCGGCCGTCTTAGGAAACACACAATAACTGTTTTAAGGATCAAATGTTTAATCTCTTTCTAGTCTTTAAAATATGTATGTGCGTTTCATGAAAGTATACTTTTTGTTTGAGTAGACAGAAATGCACTTGGTAATCAGCAAACAAAAGAGTTGATGTCCAAACTTTTATATTTTTGATTGCTTGTTTTAGTATGTTTTTGCAAGTCTCTGAATTTTGGAACAGTTAAAAGTTTTTATTATTGGAAATTGAAATATCCCAACAACCGATGTTGTATTAAAATATTCAATTTCATTTTTCATAAAACGCTTTGTTTGGGAGGTAATTCTTAGGTGACACTTCTTTTTACTGCACTCGGATTTAAGGTTTGCTTGGATAATTGGATAAACAGTCCACCATTCTTGACTGTAAATGCTGCCGCACCTTCTTGCAGACAAAAAACTGTTTCTTATGTGAAGATTGAATTGGCTTAATTAACTAGCAAATACTTTCAGTTCGTTGAAAAGTCCATTTCAATCTTTCAACAAACATGTGTGTGTCTGTGGGTAGGCTTGTCTGTCCACACCCCTGGCCTTTCTTAATTGCAAACTCAAGTTTCGAACCAGTTTCATTGTCAATCCCGTGGGATTACGAAGCAAAACTGGAAAATATTCACAATTTGAATGCGAGCGTGAATCCAGACTGTGAGAATTGAGTTGAAATGCATATTAAGTTCAAGTTAATATCTTCTCATCCCAGTTGTTGCTGCCAAGATCATTTTTAAGATCTATTTTAATAAGACGACAGTCAACAAATCGAACATCGATCATATTTTTTTTTAAAACTCGAAGCCCACGAGTTAAAATTATGGCCAAGACGGGCATTCCGGTTTTCCTATATCGTGATCATAATGTGTGTATGTGTACTTATAGTCCTTGTAGTTTTTATCGCAATATCTTCGTGTTTATGCATTCTTCCACCCTTGGATTGAGTGCTTTAAGTAAAGGTTTATAATATAAGAGGAGGAAAATGAGGTTTAGATACATATATGGATTGTTAATTGCAGTCGATTTTGGTCAAGTCCAGTGCAATGGTTTATTTTAAGTCATTCGCTTCGTAGAGTTTGTGATTGAATTGGATTTTCAGCTCTAGCTTGTGATTTTTCGTTGGGCGTTTACTGAGTTTAATGAGAAGAAGAAGGAAAAATAAAGATGGATTTTCCCAGAAATTAATCAGCAAATGTTTTTTGATCTATTTTGGCATTGCGAATGCTACTATGAGAAAAATTAATAGATATTGACAGATTGTATCAGTTAGTGTGAACTGTGTGAAAATCTTTGACAACTTTGTTCGATTTTCAAATTACATATATTTACAAAAAAGTTTACTTTTTCAAAATGATCTTCAACATTTTCCTTCATAATATAAAAATGTAGGTATTTAATTTTGTTATTGGTAGTTGCTTATTTTGACTAAGACATACAATACTTTTGTCAGGAATTTAATTTCTTCTAGCCTTAAACGGAAGACAGCTTAAAAGCATTTGCAAACAAAAATCATATAATAAAACGGCTAATCTATTTTTGTGGTACACTTAACGCGGTCTAGAAAAGCCGAAGGACCATAAAACATCTACATACATATCAAAGGAAAGCATTTTTTGTGCAGATGGTCAGTGACTATATATATTTAAATACTTTGTACCAAAATTGTTGAAAACAATAAAATAAAATTAAAAATAAAAATTAGGTTTTTAAAAGAAATGTCATATCACAATATTTTTTAACAGCTAATGTGGGTAATGGTAATGTGGTTCATATTACACATATCTACCAACACGACAAGTTGATAAATGTGTTGTTGAATGTGAACGGTACAGGGAAAAAACTCCACGGGAATATACTCCACTCAAAGCGGGAATTGCTCCACTTTTAAAGTAGAATAAATGCCCACTGCGAATGGGAAATACATTACTGCATAATTGTGTGAGAAAGAAGTCCACTAAAAACAATTGCACCCCTTATATTGAAAAAAAACGCGATTTTTTAATATTTTATATGATAGTCAATAAATTAATTTATACTCGTGATTATTGTATGGAAACAAAGAATGTTCAACGTTAAAATAAAACAAAAAACGTTCTTACACATAACTACAACAATAAAAAATGTACACGACTTGGTTGTACGAACTTGCTCCTGCATGCTAAAACTAAATATTTATGATTACTTTCATGTTTCAAAAATTGCAAAAAGGAGTGTTAAAATAAGAGATAAACTTTAAGCAATTCTTCTGATTACACTCTTACTTGCAGCTTAAACTTAACTCACAAAAAAAACTCAATATATAAAAATAATTAAAATTTATTAAAAAAAAATTAAAACTTGAAAATGTACCTCGTAAATGCATTTCATTCCAAAAATTTAAATGCCAAATTCAAACCTTATTCTTGATTTATTGAATTTTTTTTTTTTTTTGAAAACCGTCAGAGCCGTTTTTTTTTAATTA
The DNA here is from genome assembly GCA_920937365.1 of Sphaerophoria rueppellii. Lineage (NCBI taxonomy): Eukaryota > Metazoa > Arthropoda > Insecta > Diptera > Syrphidae > Sphaerophoria > Sphaerophoria rueppellii. Next base: position 38,574,903 of record CAKKXW010000002.1, read on the forward strand.
ATTTTGTATATAGAATTTTTTTTTTTAAATGTCTTAAAATTAATTTGGGTATGCAGTTTTCAAGACCATGTAAATATAAATATCATACTTCAATTTGGATTTTTAAAATTGATCCGTTCTTGAGATACAGAATTTTGAAAAAAAAAATTAAAAATATTTTTTGAATACAAAATATTATTTGAATAATATATACGTACTTTCAAAAAAAACTTACGCTGATCGGACTTTTATTTTTCGAGAAAATCTATTAACAAAAAAAAGGTTCTATGGGAGGTACCGTTTTGGAACAATACAAATTTTTGTTTACATAAAATACATGAATGTTTAAAAAAAAATAAACTCCCGCGAGTTTAAAAAAATCGTAGGAGAAAATTAAGAGTTTTGGTTTTTGGCCAAATAAATCGTATGGTGGCTACCTTAAATTTTGATCTTAAAATAAAAATAATATATAAATAATACTTGCCATATATTCTATATGTCGCAAGTAAAAAGTCTTATAAATGAATAGGGCCATTTTTATTTAATTTGTCGACAAAATTTAAAGAGCAATTCATTTTTCGCAATTCATTTTTCAAAGCTGCTTGTTCGCACCTTTGTAGGTAGAGTCGATACCCTTCGACACTTTGGCAAAAATTTAAAAATTGTAAGTTTTTTCCCAAGTCTATATGATAATATCAACATATTGGCGAAACTATAGATTTGAGCAAAAATGTTTATTATTTTTTTTTTATTTAAAAAAATGGCAGAAAAGCGTCGAATTGTCATGGCGCACCTTCGACACATTGGAAATCAACCCACAGTTGAAAATTGGAAATGGATGTATTATTATGTTAGTTTTTAAATAAAAGTCATCATATATTTTGTTATAAGAATTCAATTCATTTTTAACTTCCCAGAGGAAGTTATTGTAATGGGGCCGATTTAGTAAATCTCCAGTTTTTGCATATCTCCATGTTTCGAGGTCACTAGAATCCGAATCAACCCGTTTTATCATGATGTATGTGTTTGTATATACGTAAGTTCGTATGTACATATGTGCGAATGTGCAAATATGCGTATGTATGTATATTCGGTACTTTTTCTATCTAGTTTTGCCATGAAATTGGTGTCATTCGACGAGGCATTGCCTTGTTAAGAACTGATTAGGTGTGAGCGAAATTGGCTTAGCGGCTTTTTTAATATGGGTCAAAAAATTAAGACAACCCTCAATGTACCTATAATGACAATTATGATAATTTCAGCAAAAATTGCAACATTAGTTCAACAAGTCTTATTTTTCAATGTAATAATATAGAGCAATTATAATTTATTTTAAACAATTGAATTAATCGGATATATTGTCGTGGTCTCGAGGAAAAACAGTTTATATGAGTATAGGAACAGAATATTTATGACTTTAAATTGGTAAACCCCCATTAGTATAATATGACAACAGTGGTGCCTTTGCTTAAAATGTCGAAGGTGGATGTTTTTAAAATATAAATAAGTGTTGCGTTTCAAAAACAACTTCACTGTAGGAAAACATTAAAAACACGATTAAGAAAATCTTAAGAACAAACCCTGAAAATTATATCAAACGTATTCCAAATGACCTACACTTTAAAGTTTGATTCCAAACGGTTAAGCAAAAAAGCAGGAAATATTTATTCGGCACGAGTTTTTATTCGAGCGCAGTTTATATTCTTATTGCTGGTTAACCACAGTAAATATTACGTCTCAAACAAAATTGGCTACATTTTAAACCACCTACCTTCAGTTTTGTTTAAATTTTCATAGCTAATTCTGAGGACGGAATTAGGTACGAAAAGATATAATTTAAAGGTTTTGGCCAATTCATAGTTAAAATAATTAAAATAGAACAGAGATTAAAAAAAAACACGGCTTATTGTTTAAGATCGTTGACCCAAATATATTACTTTGATCTTTCCCACATTTTATGGTCGAATCAAAAGTCTTCATAGCGGTAGACCCTCCTAGAAAGGGTATAGCTGCCATAATCCCAGTCCTGTTTACCTATTGTTAATGATCCTGATGGTGATATTTAGCCACAAACGACGCGACGCACGCAACGAATGGAGATAAGTTGTTAAAAGACATACCTATACTTGACCATAAAATGACCAGTGAATGAATGACAATAATTCTCATAAAATCTTCGACTATAAGACAAGAAAGCTATATCCTAAATGCATATTGTAATGGCGTTCTTAATCACAACCAAAAATAAATATTAAAATTCAAGGTTTTGACCTCTGATTTGTGCGTTTCTTCTTTCCTGTGGAACTTCACCAAACCGAATGTACGTAAAAATGTTCATCGAAATGTTGTAAATTAATTGATTTCGTTGATAAAATTCGACCTGTATTCCAGCTACAGAATTTTCAATGAAAAAGTTTTAAATGCTGATTAAAATAACCATAGTAGTAGTAGGTAAGGGCAATTGCAAAATAAATAATTGGAAAATATTACTTGATTTCTTCATTAATTCCAAAAAAATTAGAAGTTGAACTAAGAGCCAGGTTGATTCACCGCATCAGTAGAGTTAAGACTTAACTGGTCGGGTTTTATTAAAGTACCATTTGTCACAAACTTCTTCCCTTATAAGCTTGTAGAACAGCCCGTCTCAGGCATTCATTTATTGTCTAGAGTTTCGTTGACCGCTAAAAGATCAAAATTAATTGGGAATATCATCCATATGCATATATACATATGTAACTGATGCGGTGGCTCGTCAACTTACGCAAGCCATCAGTTTTCTCTCAAAATGTTTCTTTTGAATACAAAGGTTCCTATCGTGGGCTCTGCACTTGCAGTAAATTATTTAAAAAGCCTTCCATTTTTAAGACTCAAGGACTTTCCAAATTTTTGATTTGTACAGACAAAGGTTGTAAAGCCTGCCGCTGATCTTAATTTCGAGTTGAATTTTGGTTAAATACTTACATCCAAAGAGCTAACTGACACAGGTTTTGAAACGTGTGTTGAGGTCTTAAAAAAAAAAAAAAATAAATACAACAAATATAAGTAACAAAAACTTTTTAAATAGCAAAGCTCCGTTAGTTTCTGCTTCAGAAATTATTGGTCTAACCCTGGACTAGAAAAAAAACATATGAGAAACTTTGTGAAATAAATTAAAAGCTTTATATAGTAAGCAAATTAACAATATTCATTGGTGAATCACATGGAAATTAGAACACAAAGAATGAATTAAAAAGAAAAAACGAAGCAAATTAAAGAGGATTATCTTAATCAATCTGAATAGCCTTTTCTAGACTCAAATCAAATTCATAGCTTAACTTATAACAAACGATATTCTTTTACTTTTCTAAAACAAAAATCATTCATTTAAATATACATCATGAGTCAAGCTCTCCATTTATGGCTGGTTATTTAAACCTGAATATCCTGATCCATCTCGGTGTCAATAGTGTACAGTTTTATTATTTTTCTTTTCTTTTCGTTTCAAGGTCAGCTTGATCAAGTTAGCCATAATAATAATATATTTCGTCTTACTCATACAACACATGGACACCACTCTCCATTTTTAGAAGTCACTCGGTCGTGTATGACAGAATGAGCCAAACTCACATGACGACAGTGACAATATTAAATGTCAAAGGCGGTTCTTTTTGTTATTCTTGAATAAAGATAAAAATGAAACCCAAAATTACATGCGATGCCTATAAAAGATGTTAAAGAAAAAGAATGGGTTTCCTTAATTGCCGTTTAGTGTTTTCTCTCGCTGCATTCAACATAGCTGTCTTTCACCTTGTTCTCAGCATTTTCAAGTTGGGTATCGGATTCTTAAAGAAAATCATTCCATCACGATACGGGGCCGATAGAATGGAAATATTTTGACAGATGGTTCTGATTTTTATATGGGCTTTAGGATGTGACGAGGAACGATGTTAACAATCGATTCATTAGAAACGAGATATCAAAGATTTGACTTTGAGAAAAAAATCTCAAACTCATTAATCAAAGTTCTTTGAACCGGACGCCTCGGTGAAGGTTTTGTTCATGTTCAAGTGACACGTGCTTGAAGTTTTCTTGGCGCTTGTGTTTGGGTTAATCCATGTTCGATGAAGGACTTATGAGGTTAAAAGCATCCGTCAAGAAAAATAAAGATTTATGAACCTGTTCGTGTTCGGTGACCCAAGTTCAAGTACCTATACATATGTGTTCTTATGCATTTATATATATGGAGAAAAGCAATTAATTTTCAAACATGACCCGGAAATAAAATCAATGAAATTATCGACATTCATCAATCCATTTGATATATAAATAATAAATAAGATAAATTTTGTTTTGTGTTTCTATTAAAATCAGAGCACCAAAGGCAAAAGATAAAGAGGAAGCTGCTATTGTCACAACAAATAGCACCGAATCGAAGCTTTTACAGATGATCAGGAATATTGTAGTCTTCATCTCAACTGAATGTATGTACCTCTACCTACTCTACTCACAGTACCAAGTACTGAAAATAAAAGGTGATTTCTTAAGAGGTTTAGAACTTAAAAAAAAAAAACACAAAAAATTCGAAAAAATGAATGAAATATTTATTTGAATCGATAGTTTGAACCTTGCAATTTAATGTTTAAAGATAATTTCATGCAAATGTTGACCGCGGCTCGTTTCAGGTAGCCTGTCATTGGATACTTTCACCATTCGCGTACCACGATATGCTGTGGGCTTGTCCGGCTGTCATGACATTAGCCTTGACATACCTCCACAAAAAATAGTCTAATGGTGTCAAATCGCACGATCTAGGCGGCCAATTGACCGGCCCGAAACGTGAAATTAACTGTTCACCAAACTCGCCTCGCAATTGCGCCATTGTTTCGCGTGCTGTGTGGCATGTGGCACCGTCTTGTTGAAACCACATATCATGCAAGTCAAGAACTTCCATTTCGGGCAAAAAAAAGTTTGTTATCATCGCTCGGTAGCGTTCACCATTGACAGTAACGCTGCGATTCGCATCATCTTTGAAGAAATATGGCCCAATAATGCCGCCGGCCCATAAACCGCACCAAACAGTGGCTTTTTCGGGATGCATTGGTAGCTGTTGCTTCTGGCTGATCTTCACTCCAAATGCGGCAATTTTGCTTATTTACGTACCCATTCAACCAAAAATGAGCCTCATCGCTGAACACAATTTTTCGATAAAAAAGCGGATCCTCGGCCAGCTTTCCAAGAGCCCATTCACCAAAAATTCGGCGTTGTGGTAGGTCGGCTGGCTTTAGTTCTTGCACCAGCTGTATCTTAAAAGGCTTTACGCCCAAATCCTTCCGCAAAATTTTCCACGTAGTGCTGTAACAAAGGCCTAACTGCTGGGAACGGCGCCGAATCGACATTTCGCGGTCTTCTGTCACACTAGCTGATACGGCCGCAATATTTTCTTCACTACGCACAGTACGTAAACGTGTTGTGGTTTAATGTCCAACAAAGTAAATTTGGTGCGAAATTTGGTCACAATCTTCCGAATAGACTGCTCAGAAGGTCGAGAATGCCGACCATAAAATGGAAGCAGCGCGCGATGAACATTTCGAACCGAGCACGAATTTTGATAGTAAAATTCAATAATTTGCAAGCGTTGTTCATTTGTAAGACGATCCATGGTTAAATTGCAAACCAAACTGAAGCTGTTTGACAGTGACACAAGGTACTTAACACACGTCAGCTGTCAAAACCAGTGTTGCCAAAACCAAACCAGCTAAAAAATCACCCGTTATAACTTTGATAACAATTTCGTTACTCGAATGATATACGTTACTAACTCTCAAACAATCGTACTTAAACATAGGTACTAAAGTACTTTTAGACGGTTTGTTACAGTAACTAATACTTGTATTGTTTGCGTACTGCAATTGATTTCAAAGGAGTCAGAAATTGAGGGCTGAAGGTTTTTGGCTAGACATAACCTTTACTGGAAACCGATGTCAACACCAGGAAATTTTCACTGTATTATAAAAACTAAATATCGGATTTAATAAGTAATCCTCCCTCTAAGCAAAGTACTCTATACTCTGTTTGATTTAAAGTATGCTATAATGATTGATTTCTTTTCTTAATTCAACTTCCTTCCTACAAGAACTTGACTTAAGGCCAATTTCTTTTCGAAGAATCTGACAGGAAAGAAAGGTAATTGTTCATCTAATCTCTTATTTCGAACTGGACCACGAAATTGAACAATAAAACCATGAAACCCCTTAATTGAGCTGGCCTAATTATCTGTATGAGAAAATAAACTGCTTTCTATAGTGTTCGGCCCTAAGTAAAGCTTCCAGCAAAACAGACAATAAGAAATAACCAAAAACAAAACTGAAAACATGCTCGTTTGTATTGATCTGACTGTGAATGATAAATGAACCTCAAAGATTGTAGCCGAACTAACTGTTAATTTCGTTTCGAAGATTCAAAAGTCATAAGAAAAATGGAAAAAGTATTAATTCTAACAAAAAAGTAGGACAACGTATGGTATGAATGACATGAATTTTTGAAAAAAAAAAATACAGAAATTGACCCCTGCAGATCTTCGTTGAGATATTGCATAAGAAAAATGTTTCGCACTCAGTATTCCATTGAGCAAAATACCAAATTTATGTGGTTTATTTTGTCTGGCACATTAAATTCCAACTTTTGGCCACAAAAATCAATTTCAAGACATAAAGAGAAAGCCATGCCACACGCAATATCAAAAGTCGTAAGATGCGATGTTTTTTTTCGCAAGGCGTTTCAAATTTGAATTTCAAATCGAGTTTACTAACAAGAAAAATGAATTGGCGCACAAGATTTATGAGAATGATAAATCGATGATGGGAAGCTTACCTATAAGACAGACCCACAAAACCTATCCAACTCGAACCTGGTGTTCCGCCCAGCTTGCACGTTTGTTGCACAGTGGAACAAATGTCATTGAAGGATTGATTTAAATTAAAATCTAAAAAATATTTTCAAGTAAATGAACAGATAAAGCGTAAATCGTGAGGAATTATAATTCTTTTGAGAGCCGATGTTTCAATTGTCAGATAAACTAGCAGATAATGTTTATTCGACAGATAACGAAATTTTAGATAAAATACTCAGACAAGTTTATTTGCCAGTTTGTTATTTGCAGATTTTTTTGATGAATGAAAAATCGGTTATAAATCGTACAATTTTTGTTAACTCAGTATAAAGTAAGTTCCATTTTATTCCGATAAAAATATAACACTGTCCTAACATGATCCATGAAATTTGTCTACTCAGTTCATTGAAAGTGAATCGAACATGCCCTCAAGGTGACTCAATTCGGTATTGCCACTATTGCATTGAGAATTTTTTAGTCCACACTGACTAAGGGGACGCCCGCCATAATGATTCCAGTTTAATACTCGTTCCAAGCCATTCACTTACACTCTACCACTGCAACCGTTTAGTTTTCGTATTTATTCCGCCAAATTAACTCCGGTTATTGTATCAAGTTTTCCAATTCCATGTATTTTCGCAAAGCCTGGCTGGCAAGTAATTATTTGATCATTGGAAATTGATGGAAAGGCTCTACGAGTTTTCAATTTAATTTCTTCCGTCTTCTCACGCCGCAAGTTTTTTTTTTGATCATTCAAACTGAAGCGGAGGTAATTTATGCTGATGCTGCAAAGATGGCGTAATGATGTCAAAACAATCACCGGTAGAGAGAAATAAAATCAGAAGCTACTCATTAAGTATAATTAAATCAGGAAAAAAGGAATTCAACAGTGAAAATTGCATGGTCCATTGATGTTTTTTTTTTGCAACATGCAAGTTAAAGTTATTTCAATTGATAGCAATCAGGATGCAAATTTAGTGATAAGACGCTAACGAATTTTCGCACTGCGTGTTGAAATGAAGACCGAATGTCAGTTCATTAATAAAAATTGTCGATTCTCTGTCGGAAGTCCAGTTTTTTTCTGACATTTTAACTTTAATTGAAAGAGTTGTACATACACTTCAACTTGATATTGTGATGATACAGTTTTAAATATCGCAATGTTGAAGAGATATTTTTTTATAGTATCAGGCCAAACATGATAATATATTCACATCTTCGGTTTAGAGAAAAAAAAATTGAAAATTACATACTCGAATATGAAAACGAGTTCAGGACCCATGTTCTGTAACTTAGGTGATAACTTATCGCAGTGATAAAAATGAAACAGAAAATTCCACTTTTATCACATTTGCTAAAAATAGGATTTCTGTAACTGAGAGTGATAACTTAAAACTTCCAATGGTAAGTCCAGTGGAATGTGGTAAATTTAACACTGGAAACTTGTTAAATTCATCATTTTGATTATTTTTCAGCATTTTTAGGCTGATTTTGTTCACTAGAAGTTGAACATAACTTGGGAATTTTTATTGTAAACTTGAGAATTCGATTTTGTTCACTCAAAGTTGACGTTTTCAACTTTATGTTTCAAACTCGAGAGTTTACAAACTTTTGATTTTCATAACTTCCTGAAAAAGAAGAAGTTAAGAATAAAACTATTGATTTTATATATTACAAAAAGAAAAATTAACAAAAATGTATCGAAGAAATTATTTCTGGGAAAATTCGGCATATTCATCTTCAAACAGCGAAGATGAAGAAAGTCTGCCAATTGAGAGACGGGAATATAAAATGTTCCAACGAATTCAATTAAACACGTTGAATGACCGTGACTTTTTGCATCGTTTCCGTCTCTCAAAACGGACGACAATGATGGTGCTAATAGAAATAAAAGATTCCTTGCCGTGTGATGAGAGGAGGTAAAAGTTTCTCGTTTTGGTTGAAGTGTTTAAGTGAAATATTTTTCATTTTTCTAAAAAGATCGCGCGAATTACGAATTATGCGCTCGGATCTTTTCAACTAGCAATCGCAGATTTTTCAGGGGTTTGTATTACAAGTAAACACGTTGTGTTGAAACGTGTGTCCAGAGCTCTTGCCGAACTTTCCCCACGGTATATTTATATGCCCCAAACACAAAACGAGCGCTTGAAAGCAGCTAAAGAATGTTTTTGCAGTGGAAAAATTCCCTCGGACAATTGGTGCAATAGGTTGCACCCATATTTGGATTCAATCGCCAAGTGGAACTGATGCAGAAAATTTTAGAAACTGAAAAGAGTGATTCTCGTTGAACGTATAGACGGTATCCGCAGCTAATTTAAAAATTAACGATATCGTGGCTCGGTGGCAGGCAGAGCTTATAATCTTTAAAAATGAAAAATTTCGTAAAGATATTTACTATTATTTTCTTTTAAAAGGGGTCTGCTCATGATCAGCTAATTTTCAATATTTCGACTCTAAAGGAATAGTTTGAAGGTGGAGAGTTCGAGCATTCTATCTTTGTCGGAGATTCAGGCTATACAAATACCACATTTCTTGCAACACCATTTCTCAATGTCACATACGCAGTAGAAAACTTGTATAACGGATCACAAATTCGAAGTCTCAATTGTGTGGAACATTCATATAGCGTTTGGTAATAGATGCTTGTGCCGTTCTCCATAATATTGCGTGATTTTGCTAATATGCTGGCCGCTACAGATGTTCCTTCAGATACGCTTTTGGGACCCGCTTCCGCAACTACTCATAATCGCGCTCGATTGGTGCGTTCATATTTTCAGCCAATGTTACATAGCTAAATATGATATTTTAAAACTTAATCTTCACATGAAAACTCAATAAATTAAAACTTCAACAACTCGTTTGCTTTTCAAATTAAAAACTGGCATAATTTGTATTGACTGTCACAAATATCCCAAGGATATTTTCAAACCTGAAAGTTTGCCAACTTTTGTTTTTCAAACTCGAGAGTTATGAAAAAAATAGTGAACAAAATAGATTCTTAACTTTTGTTTTAACTCTCGAGTTTGAGTCAACTCTCAAGTTCGTTAACTTGAGAGTTTGCTTCAAGTTGAGCAATAGTGAACAAAATCAGCCTTAATGATTTCATACAACTGAGGATTTTACAAAACTGAGTAGCCTTTTTTCAAACTTAATTTGAATTTCTGTTTTATTTGTTGCGTGTGTTTCCATTTCCAATTACAATCCGAAAGTCGCGTCGGATATCTTTTTCTGTATGAATATTTCTCTTTTTATCTCGGTTAATTAAATTGCAACATTTCACATAAAAATCGACAAATTTCATTTTTTGATTTTGATACCCTTCTTGTTGTCACGATACACTCCTTTGCCATAGCGTTGACTCTCTTTGCAACGGACAACTCCCTTACGAAGGATGAACGAGAATTCCAAAGTTCCTGTATGAGCATGAGACCTTTGTTCTTTGCTATTTGCTGTGATGCCACGACGTTCGCCTTCCTCATCGGCTTCTGCTGCTTCGCTTTTCTTCCCCTCTTGGGTATTTTCATTTTGAGTGTAACCAAACGCTTAATAATTGCAAAATTCTTGATTGAAATTCTCTCCGATTTCAGAGGCAAATAGAGAGTAACATTTTTGTGTAAAATAATTGTCTCTTTTTCTTAAAATAATAACAAAATTGGAAAGTTCATTTTTTTTGTCAGCAAATTCTATAATTGGAATTACCTAGAACATTTTTACTCTCAAGTAACTCAAAAAATCTTCGACAAGTTTTCTCTTATCACCAACGAAATTGCAAGTGATAATATTTTGTTCTTCATCTAACAAAATTATCGAACTTAAGAATACAGAACACCAGTTATCAATAATTTTCCACTGTTTCTGTTGAATTCGTTCCGGGTGATAAAATTAACGATTGTCAAAGTTACAGAAACCCTACAACGTGATAACTTGAAATTTGTTTCGATTCCACGAGTTTATCACTTTTTTCTTGCGAGTGATAAATTACAGAACATGGGTCCAGATGTAATATATTTTCCTCTTCCACAAAATATATAAATTGTAGGGTTGAGGCTTTTGAAGTCATTTTCACTATAACTATTGAGTGAAGGATATCGTTTAGTTTGTTGTTAATTAAGTCATGAATCCAAAAACGAATTATGTTAGATGAATTTAACTTAATTGATAGACGCATATATTTTCTGAGTTTTCTTCTTTTCAAATACTCTCAAACAAAAGATTTCATCTGCGAACTCGATTTTATAGGACATCACTTAAAATCTATTTAACATCAAATTTTCCTTCACATAACATTTTGAGAGAAATGAGATGTTTTCAAGGACTAAGTTTTATTTCATCAAGATACTTTTCCAACGTGAACAAAAATAAAACAAGCTAACCAAGCGCTCATGCGTTCTATGAATTGCAAGTACAAACACAGTAATGTAGAAAATAGACGACAGTTCTTTTAACCAAATCCAAAGCAATTTGAAAATATAGGTCATCTGTGTCACTTATTCACTTTCGAAACTGTCACATATAGATTAAGGTCAGCTGTCTCAACCTATATCTTGAAAAATTATCATTGATTTTCATTCTGAATACATATCTTTATCATCCAGAAGTCAAAAGCCATCCAATTGAAATTAATTCAAATATTTCACACTTAATCAACTTGCATTTCTGAAAAAAACAAAATTATTATTCAAAAGAGACAAGAAGAAAAATAACAAAATTAATAGGACAGAGTCCCGTATATACACACATGAATTCGTGTCACCTTCATCGATGTGAAAAACAACGGCCTTTCGTCGTCACACGATTTACGAATGAGGAATTTAAACACATTCATTATAAATACAGCTTAATAGACAAATGAAGAGAAAAAAGAAGAACAACATGTTATCGTAGCATGCTTCACCAGACAAAACAAAAAGTGATATAAAAGTACACTATTAACCTCGTGCAACGCTCCAGAAAAATGCTCATCACGCAGTTGGTTACGTCTGTTCATACATGTATCTATTTTGCGGATGACGAATGTTGGATACCTACAGTCAAAACTTGAATTTTAGATTCAGCGAAACGAAAATTCGTTGAGTAGAGAAGATGCATGCCGGTACACTGATTAAAAATATTAACAATTTATTGTGAAATAGTCCACAGCTATATTTTAGCTCATTTGGATAATCGCATTCACGTAGTTTTTTCTAAGTGTTCCTTAATCACACATGTTTATACCTACTATTTGGTAGAGTGTCAACAAAAGTCACAAGCACAAAAAATGAACAGCGCATGTGTTGGACGCTAATTGCATGTTCTGAACGACCTTGTCGATCTGCATCGCTTAATAACTAAGCTCTAACTATAATACGAAATTCATTGTTTGGGCTAACATCGGCCGGGTTAGATGAGAGTCTGATTAATCGCCTTCTAATAAACAATATTGTTCGGAGGTGGCCCTGTCCGTTCGCCTGGCTATTTGGAATGACTTGAGGTTAGTGGGCGCATCTGCCACCGGTTGTTGTTTATTGCAAGCTGGACTGCGGCTATCTGTTACCAGCTGCTTCTCTTTGAACATTATAGATACTCGAACTTGTGTACTTACTATTGTATTTGGTATCATTCAATTAGATTGAATGATTGATGGGAAATGCCAGTCGTTTGTTTATTTTTGTATCTCCATCTCTCTTGACTGTTTTTTTTGTTTTTTGGAAATTCAGTTTGCAATTTTTTTGTGTTATGCATTTTGTTTTTTGTTGTTTCATAGAGATAGTCAAGCTAGTAGTCTATAAATATCTACTGTTGGCCTAGTAAGCAAAAAATGTGTGTGAGGTCATCTATTGTAGTTAGATCCAAATATAGTGTTTGTCTTTCGTGTTTAATTTGCATAAAATATTCGAACTAGTTGCGATGTGCTGTGTGATGCAATATTCATAGCCTAACTTGATATTAAACTTCCGTTTTTTTTGAAGTTTTAGTCCACATTTTAATTTTAGTTAGGGCAAAATGTATTGTGGGAGCATTTATAAGTTATTGTGTTAAACTCCAAATTTATTAGACGTTGTTACTAAATGTGAACTTAATTTGGTCTACATTTGAGATATAACAGTCAATCCAAGTGAAAGTTATAAGTTTTATGGGTAATCGCTAGCTTTTGGTGTTATTGGATTATATCATTAAAAAAAGTGAAAGATGAAGTGATGAAATGTACATTTTGAAAAACTGATTTAAAAAGATTAAGTGTGTTGCCCGATGAATTTTGAAAGATTACACACTAATTTTAAATGTTAAGTTATTAATTTAAATGATAAAAATTTCAATGTTTAGTTTAAGACATTCTATGTACATTGTGTTTCAAAGATGTCAATTCATAACCTTTATAAGTACTGGCCTAACCTTTTGAACTTGAACTCAAATAGTTAAAAACTTGCATGTTTGAAAATTAAATTTTCCGAATGTGAATTCCGTCTTTATTAACTTGTATTGGAATGAAAACGATTTTTGAAGCTTACAGGATAGTTGATGATTAGTGATTAGCGTTGTTCTCTCTGCAACGAAAGTAGTAGAAAGGTTTGTATCATTTCCTTAGATCTTGCTCATGCATAAGCAATAGAGGCAGACACCTTCTGTCCAAGTTCACAGTGGGTAGCTTCCTTAATATTCCAAGAGATGGTATGGTCACAAACTATAACTTTCTGAAAAATTATAAAATACAATTAAGTGGTAAAAAAGAAAAAACAACTATTCATTCATTGAACAGACAGTCTTAAAATGTTACACAGACGGGTCGAGAACAGTTGACGGAACTGGTGCGGGAGCATATGAGCCAGGGACTGGACTCTCCATATTCCAATGGGTCCATCTCCCAGTATCTTTCGGAATAGGAGAAAACATCATTAGAAGTAAAATGAAAACAGAAGTGGTACAACTGCTTCTGGATGACAACCAAAAGAGTTTTTCGACCTGCATCAGTCTAAGCAGCAATAAACGCAGAATAATTACTGGTTTTATCTCGGGTCATTGCAAATTAAAGAGGCACCTTAGCTTCCTCAAACTAGTCGAAAGTCCATCCACCCACCGGAACATATTCTAGAATCTAGACGGTTGTGGTGCTCTTATCCAACAAATGTTAAAACACATGGTCATTACCAGATTGAGGAGAAAGGTCTGCGATCTGTATGAGTACTCCAAATTCTTAAATTTCTTATGCTAGAGGAGAAGCCGTAGTTTGAGGTACTAACTCATCAGCTAATTAAGGAGACACAATAGTCACCGTGTACTCTAACTTAATTCATTCATTCATAGATTTTGTTCACAGTTTTTTTCTTTTGTTTGGCCAACAAGCAGCACCTCCATCAGTGCAAAGAGCTGAATTACAGGTACAGTCAGCAGCATACCTATATAAATCCTGCATTAGGGCTTCACGATACGATATCGTATCGAATAACAAATTATTTTATCGTATCGTATCGATATCGGCGATAATTTTAAGACAAATTTATCGTATCGTTATTGACTTCGATACGATATCGATACGATACTCGATAAAATATCGAAATAAGAAAAAATGTGCATTACTATTATAGCGAGGCAAAAAGTGAAACGCAAGCTATACAAAATTAATTTTATTTGATTATAGACTATCCGAACCCCCAATTTTAAATCGACATTTGTTAAAAGCTCACAATCCCATAACCGTTCCGTTCTAAGAAATAAACGGTGTACCTTTTCGCGTTATCTGTTTTTTTGGTTTAGGCTTGATACTCCAATCCTTTACAGACTTTATTTTTATAGGTGCATTTATATACATATATGATTATAGATGAAGACAACTTTTCAACCACCCATTATATGAAATAATCAACCGGCTACTAACATGTCTCGAAAACAAATGACGCGTTTCGTTCCAGTATCGATGTTCATCGGGTCCTTACAAAAGACGATCGACAACGAAAGCACGAGCGAACGCGTAAAAAAACAATCAAATATGTGTATTACTGCAAGTAAACTACTATTAGTAAATGCTATTGAAAGAAAATTCGAATTTTGCGCTCGCAGTGTCGAAAATAGAATTCTTTCAGCCGATACGATATATTTGATAATTATCGGCCAGTGCTTATCGGCGAAACGATAATATCGACAGTTTTATAAACACGTTTATCGTATCTGTATCGGTATCGCAGGTACTGAATATCGTGTCGATTATCGTATCGACCTTCGATACGATACAATACGATACCGATATTTTTATCGAATATCGTGAAGCCCTATCCTGCATGAAAAAAAAACAACTTCTGATGCAAATATCTTGGCAACCAGAGGTCTGAATTGAGTTTGGCTCTCAGCATAAAGCTCAAGATATTGATAACTATGAAATATGTCGAATTTAGCGAAATCGATTCCTTCGTAATTTTCGAAAATATCATAGACCAACCCAGCCAAAATTTTGGACAGAAAACAAATTCTTCAAAAATTCATCAAATGATACATCAAATAAAATGTCTGCTCGAAGTCTATTTATCAAAATGAGTAAAATGTTATTTGAAGGCCTGGTATCCAAGATGTTAGCAAAAAATTTAATTATTCGCAAACATTTGCTCACAATTTCTAATCGATATTTCTCACAATTTTCTTCAACAGCCGTTATACGAAAACTTATTGTTGTCCGTTCGACTTAAACTTTTTCAGCTAGACTTAAACTATTTCAGTCTTCGATGGTGCCTGCAACAAACGGGGAACTATCCGATACTTTCATTTTAAAGCGATTTAAGCATCTCACAATTAATTGTTTGCAAACTCGTTCGTTTCGTTGTATCGGTTATCGCGTTTGAGACAACATTAATTTGTCTTCGATTGTCCACAGAGCACATCTCGGCAAATGTTGTAACTATAATCCGAGTAGGCAGTTGTGTGAAAGAAGGACTTTGAAAGGGTCATCCTTGCAATTGGTGTTGATTTAAGCCATAGGCATAATATAATCAAGAACAGGTTGAATTCCATGACAACCTTTAACGACAAACTATTTTTTGAATAAAAAGTCATGTTACGACTGGGCTTTGGAAGTCAACATCTTGTCATAATATAATTTAAACAAAGAGATCATCTCTTTGTCCAATTTCTGACATTGCAAAACTTGCAAAGTAATTTTTCCATCCCATTCTCACAACACATTAAATTGCAGGATAACTCAATACCACGAATTATAATGAACAAATTTAAACGCTAAACAAGTATTTTTCCTTAAATTTGAAAGTAATGTGAAAGTTTAAACTAAATTAAAAGCTAAAACAAATCAATAATGCATCATCAAAGAATTATAAACGCTAACGTTAAAGCCCATGATCATAATTTTATTACCTTTTTTTCTTATCGTAACGTATGACCAAATAATCTTTGGAGTTAACCAACCACTAGAATCGTTTCCAAAGATAGACCCTGAAGTAAAATATATGATTTAAGTACCAAATGAAACGTTTGAGAAAAAAATCGTTAGTAAACATGACTACAATATTTTTACTCTTATTAACGTGTAAGGCCCCCTTTTTAAAACTGGATCATTTGAATGAAATTTTTATACCATGGATAACTAGAGCTTAAAAGGGGCATTTTTTTTAACGCAATAAAAGGGGTTGAAAGGCGTGCAGAAGGTAGAAATACTATATCATAGTGTGTATTTTTTTTTTTTTTTCAAAATCATTTTTATTCTTTATCATTACAACTACTTATAACTAGACAAAGGAATTCAAACTAGCTTAATTACTAAAATCTTATATTTAACCTTACTGGCCCCCACCGCGCTCTAAGAATCATGATCGTCTTAAAGTTAGTATATGGAGTCAATAAGGTTAAAATTTAGAAACTTAAGTGGGAGGGCTTTATTGAATATAAATAAATACTCCATTACAAAGGTTTAAAAAAAATGTACCTCTGAAGGGCTGAAAATAGTGATGAAAGTTTTAGTCATTTCGTACTAAAAAGACCATAGCTATTTATAGAATGGTGAAATGCTCACACATTATATTATACTGTGTATGAATGGTGAAACCATACAGAAAAAAAACAAATGCAATATTATCTTTAACACCGCCACGCCCCGCTACCTACTTCATTTCACAATTAAGTTCATCTGGCCTCTTGTCCCACAATGCAATCTACAACCGTGTGGTGGGTGACTTGTTGCACTACTAACAAAAGTCACGTCTTATTTAAATTATTCTTTTACTTCTTCCAACAGTCTTATTCCATATAAACAAAATATACACTCGCCAATGAAAGCTTTTCTGCTTCTGATCCACAAAATGAGATCGCAGACCCAATCTAATGCCCAATAAACCTCAACACACAAGATGGTATAGCACAGCCAACGTGAATTCGACACAATTTTGCATCTGCATATAAAGTGGACCTTCAACATGTTCCATAGCAAATGCTAGCTTCTAAGCACCCACTTTCTGGCACATTGTTCTATAACAAAGCAATAAACTAACATTATCCGAGTCTGTGCATTTACTAGGCAACGCTATAAGTAGCTCTTGGACCTTTTCTCTGTTAAATTTGTGCCCAAGATTGGCCGATAAGCAAATGGTAGTTTGCTCACCATAGCACATTTGGGGTCAGCCATGATGGCTGGCAGTTGTAAGCTCGTATAAGCAAGTCAATGCCACACGAATTTAAATTTCCCCCACAATGCAGCTCACTGACGAAGTAATTGCAATTCGGCTCCATGAAAACAAATGTGGAACATAGGATATGGCAGACTTCCGTATTCCAGCATAGAAATCGCTGGTAAGTACTTTATTTTGTTTTTATGTAGATGCAGGCAGACCATGCCAGCAACATGTCAAGATGCCAAACGTTTGCATATAGAACACCGACAACATTATTTCTATCTGTTCTGCCATCGGGAATGACACTATTTGCATGCTGTATGGCGGTCAAAATCGTGCCACACTATGGTTCCTTAACAAAATAAATTCTTTTTCTGTTTTATTCATGACCACGCAACTTTTTTCTGGTTTAAAAATGTTGAGAAGGAGTTAGAAAAGTCCAATTGACAACATTCTTACAATTTTGTTGCACATTACGAGTCCAATCCCAATTATGATGGGTTCATTACCAGAGCTTGTGATGACCCGTATTTCAACTCAAAACAGTACCTATCACCTTCACAGTCATGTTGTTTCATTTCACACAACGGGAATAACACGACATGGTACTCGAAGATTTTTGTGTACAATTGTGACCCCGAATGAATGGAAAGCTAATGAATCTAAAAACAACTAACAAGTAACAAGATGGATACAAATGTACTCGAACACTGATGATGTTAATTTGGGCCCTTTTCACACCTTGTTCATGATGTTGTTTGTTTTTTTTTTCTATGTCCAAAATGGTTCATGTTCGGGAAGAACGATGTATTTGCTAACCTGGTTTTGTAGATGATTTTTAACAACAACAACAACACCAAAAGCCAAAGCAGAATCAATGGGTCGCTGAACCTAAATGACTACGTATTTACCTCTTTTTTCTTATTAGAGTAATTTTATTTAATTTCTAGCGGAACCATAAGAAACCTGCGAAGTAATTATTCTGAGAATGTTCTTTGTAAGGCGATATTGATGCAATAGTAAAAAAAAAATCAAACGAATTTAATGAAACTAGACACATAATGGTTTTGAATTCTCGCTGTGAGAAGATTTTACATATTTCGAGGTCAATAGCTTGTCGACAGCTTTTCAAATCAATATTATGCAAAGCAAAAAAAAAAAAATGGCATATACCATAGGAAAATTGTTTAAACGGACTTTTCAACGCAAAGTTTCAATTGATTTACTTTAATTTTTGAGATCTGATTAGTTTCTTAACATCCCGGATTTCGTCACTGACCATCAAAATTCAAATGGTTTTTATGTTTTTTCCTGGAATTTCCTTACATCTGCTTGTATTCTAGATTAATATGCTTCTTAATTGTTGTGTGCATGAATTCAGTACTCCGTCTGCCTTTCTCATTTGAATCAATGATCTTATGGCTGAAACTTCTAATCCTTTCAACTTTTTACCCTTGGATTCACACTCCATGCTCTTCGATTTTATTTCTTCCAAAATTTAAGAACTTTGCGGTCACCGAAGCACAGCAACACTCAAGGATGGTCATGGATCCTTGAGTGTTGCTGTGCTTCGGTGACTAGGATTCCTTCACTGTTTCGAAGAGCGTGTGTTCCGGTTCTGAAACCAGAAGCTAATTTCTTTGGCCTTTTAAAGAAACGCCGGGTCTTGTTCTTGGTCCGAGACTCTTCTAGATCTTTGGGCTGAGAAACTGCGGATGCACTTTTCCTTCGCAGGGTCTTTTTCTCATTTCTCCTTTTTGTTCGATACTCTTCTCTTGCTGCTCTTGTTTTCCATTGCAGCATTGCAAACGTGCATTTTCCGTCTCTCTTTTCGATAACACGCACTCACCATTATACCACGGGTTCTTTTTCGGGGGTAGCTGGTAAACTATAGTGGTCTCGGCTACATTTTTTATTTTCCATTGCAACATCTGCAAAAGTGCATTTTTCGTCTCTCTTTTAGATAACACGCATTCATCATCATATCACGTGTTCTTATTCAGGGGTGGCTAGTAACCAATGGTCGTCTCAGCTACATTTTTTATAATTTCGTGAAATTGGTTCCACAAGGTGTTGACATCTGTGGTATTTGGGAGGACGGCGAATAGTCGCTAACTCAGGCGCTCACTGTAGTATAGTCTCTGCCATTATCCGGAGTGTCAAGATAACCCATGTTCAACTTCTTTCTTTGACTGGCACGGGTTTTTTTTTTCGTTTGATAGTCGAGCTCTAGACTTAGCCACTACCAGAAAGTGGTCAGAGTCGAAATTTGCTGAAGATCTTTCGTCTTGGAAACCTAGTGCTACCTTTCACCGTATTACGAGCTGCAGCAAAGTCGATTTGTTTGGAAGCCGTTATCGGTTATGTAACTTCGTGGAGGCTGTGCTTTCCAACTAATCCGCCAAAGATGTCTTTCTTCCCGATGTTTGCATTTAAATCTCCGAGTACGATTTTGACATTGTACTTACTCTGGACAGGCTCCGTAGGCTCTATCCAGGAGGTCCTGGCATCATCGGTAGGGGCGTGTGCACATATTATACTGATGTTTTGTAGTGTGGCCTTGATGCGGATTAGAGCCAGGCGATCACTAATTGGCTTGAATTCCATGACTTTCGATCTAAGCCGATTTCCCACGACGAAACCGCATCCAAATATATACTTTCTATAATGACAGCTGTAATTAATGTCGCAGTTTTCCCTTTTGAATATCCCTGATCCTATCCATCGTATTTCCTTGATCGCAGTTTCTGAGTTGCACTTGGAGTATAGTGTTCTTACATTCCAGATACAAACTCTCAATGCATAGTCCGTTGTCGTTCCGGGTCTGGTTACCATAAGAGGGGGTCATTATCTCTCTCATAACTATCAAGTTTCTTACTCTGGAGGGGTTGTTAGCCCCTCGCACTAACCTCCAAATTTGTTGGGCCGTTGATTACACGTTTCGCAAGTTATATCTAGAGATATAACCAGTACCCGGTGGTTACCACGAGGAGGTAAAGCAAGCACTTGGTGTGTAGGAAAAGTTACAGCATACGGCCCCAGATCCTACAACAACCAACCACCATTTATAAGAACAAGGCTCCCCAAACAATAAGTTTCATGTTTTTCAACCTTCTCAAAAAAAAAATGCATTTTTATTTCTACCATGCATTCCGTTCAAATTAAAAGTGTAACCACCAAATTCCAGAAAATTACTCGTGATGAATAATATTTCCAAAACTCGCACCTCTAAGACTAATTCTAAAAATCAGGACACGGGACAGTGCTCGGCCGACTTTCTAAGAAAATGTATATCCTCTGGAAACATATTATATTTATATCGTTGTTTCAAAGTAAAAGCTTTTATAAATGGTTTTCATGAATGTCCACTTTGCAATTAAAAAAATAATAATAATGGACAGCATTGCAACATAGCCACGTAACAATGTTTGAGGGATATTAATTTAAACATGGAAGTCAAATTTTTCTTCTTTACCGTATACTTGTTCAGTAGTATTCTCATAATTTATATTTAGCATCAGTTCCTGGTAATAATATTTAGGTAAACAATTTTTATGGCAACTTTTGAGATTCATATACTCTTAAGCATTACCATAAAAACTAACATTTCCTTGCATAATTGCAAAAAAACAAAAACAACCTCAACATTAATAAAATATATTATTAAAGGTATGTACAATTACATACGTCTGAAAAGATCATTAAATGTCTGAGATAAGTTGCTTCGAGGTCCATCGTATAAATTATTCGTTGAAACAACTTCAATCCTTGGGGCTCAATATGCTGGCATTGCGAAAACTGCTTTTTTGCATTTCAAGATGCACACTTTGCACTTTTGTGTATGTCTATGTCTGTACATGACGCAATTTCTATAAATCTTTTAGTCTGAAAATTTTAAGTTGTAACGCCTCTATACTTTTATTTTTTTAATAGCTTCAACGAATCCCTTACAAGGAAAAAACGTCAACATACGCAAATGAAATAAATTTGCATTTGAATGTTTGAATTGAAGTTTTTTTATGTGACGCTTAATTCAATTTTAAGGTTGAACACACGTTTTAATGTCACAAAATACAAGTTATCTTCAAACTCCCACTCAATAATTGGATTGTGACTTTTAAGACCTGTGAACTAGAGATACCAGCAGACAACTAACATTAACTGAACTTATTAAATTTGAGGCTGTGATAAAATTTTGTTTTAAGATGAAAAAGTATCAAACCAAAAATAACATAGCTATTTGACAAAAAATACAAAAAATATTTAAAATAGAATTAATCGATTAATTGGTGGCTTACTTTTTGCCTTTTGAAGATAGTTAATTGGTTAAACAAAAAATCCAGTTTCAAGTTCTTGTGAAATTCCACCGATTGAGGTTGTAGCTGGGAACTGGTTTCGAATTCAGAGGAGTAGGTTAATCTTCTTTATTCGTTCTTATGTCAGGCCGTCTAGTCTGTAACCAAATCAATCATGACTACAGCTTCATCTAGTTAAACATGTTTAATTGCCTAGTTATAAGCCATTTTTATGGACATCTTGTGTATTTCAAATTTCATGCATAGAGCAGAGATGATACTAAATATTGTTTTAATAATTATTTACATTATTTACTTGCAGATAAAATGAAGTCACCTCGCATCATATACACAGCACTGCAGATTTTTGTAAGTATTACTTTAATTAAATGTATGCACCTTAAGAAACTACATATTTAAGTATGTTTACATAATTTGATGTGAGTGTGTCTTATCCCTCATAACCTTAACTCTACTAATAGTTTTAGTTTCGCGGCTGTTGATGAGACTGATGTCCTTAAGAGTTGTATTTCAGTTAAATCCAATGCAGTTGGTTTTGATGAAATTCATCCTGTATTTGCCAAAGCTAATCCTTCCCTACATCTTAAAACCAATAACGCATTTGTTTAATAACATCATTATGACTGGTACTTTTCCGTGTTCCTCGAAGAGGGCAAAAGTTGTGCCTGTGCCTAAAGCTCAGAATGAGTTCCGTCCAATTTCCATTTTACCATTCTTTTCAAAGATTTTCGAAAAACTTTCACAATCCGCCAATATTTGAAAGACAACAACCTGCTTTGTGAAAACCAATCTGGTTTTCGTCCGAACCATAGCTGCACTACCGCTCTGATAAATGTAGTTGAAGACATAAGGCAAGCCGTTGATAGTTGATATAACTCTCCTTGTATTGTTAGATTTCTCTAAGGCATTCGACACATCGAACCATTATTTTCTATGTAGGAAACTTGAGAGTCAATTCAATTTCTCTGGATCTTCTTTAAAACTCGTGTCATCTTATTTGAACAACACATCTCAAGCAGTCGTGGTAAATAACTGTGCATCAGGTTTTCTGATTTTGAATAACGGCGTACCCCAAGGTTCAATACTTGGTCCACTGTTCTTTATGATGTACATAAACGATTTTCCATTAACCATATCTTACGTTCCGTTGACTGTAGCAGACATACGAAAAGTTCCCTTTAGGTCTTTTGGAAAAAGCTGCTTTTGAAGTCAATATGAATTTATGATCTTAGTCGCATTATGGTCTGGTCACAAGCAAATGGCTTGTGTTTGAACCCCGCCAAATTGAAGTGCTTAGCTATTTCAAGAAAGACTGTAGATTCTTCTTATTTTCCAAAATTATACCTCAACGGCTCACCCATTGAATTTGTGAACAATACAACACTCTGTTGGAATGATCACAAGCCAAAAAATAACGCCTTTAAAAACGAGAATAATTCTTGCAAAAACACTTATTCTTCCCATATTGCTATTTGGTTGCTAAATTTATTGTAATTGCGGTTCATAGACGAAAATTAAATTTTGCCTACAATAGTATTGCAAGGTACGTATATGGATTGAGAAAATATGTTCATGTCTCTAGCTATGCGGAATTAATTAAGGGTACTTCATTTGAAAATCTGCTTCAATTAAGAACATTAATTTTCCTTCACAATGTTATGCAAAATTGCAAACCCATCAACTATTGTACCTTTATAACAAAATCTGTAGGTCGCGCTCTATTCGAACACATAATTTGATACCACTTCGGTGCACGTATTTGGTATCTAATCAGAAATTCTTTGTTTTTTCTGTTCGTTTGTGGAATTCTCTTCCTATATCGCTTCGTAAGGTAGGATGTATTAGGCGGTTTAGGATAAGGTAGAAGCAGTACCTAGTGTCCAGATAACGAGGTTATTTTTTAGCTGGTTTGGTTTTGGCAACACTGGTTTTGACAGCTGACGTGTGTTTAGTACCTTGTGTCACTGTCAAACAGCTTCAGTTTGGTTTGCAATTTAACCATGGATCGTCTTACAAATGAACAACGCTTGCAAATTATTGAATTTTACTATCAAAATTCGTGCTCGGTTTGAAATGTTCATCGCGCGCTGCTTCCATTTTATGGTCGGCATTCTCGACCTTCTGAGCAGTCTATTCGGAAGATTGTGACCAAATTTCGCACCAAATTTACTTTGTTGGACATTAAACCACCAACACGTTTACGTACTGTGCGTAGTGAAGAAAATATTGCGGCCGTATCAGCTAGTGTGACAGAAGACCGCGAAATGTCGATTCGGCGCCGTTCCCAGCAGTTAGGCCTTTGTTACAGCAGTACGTGGAAAATTTTGTTCAGCGATGAGGCTCATTTTTGGTTGAATGCATCCCGAAAAAGCCACTGTTTGGTGCGGTTTATGGGCCGGCGGCATTATTGCGAATCGCAGCGTTACTGTCAATGGTGAACGCTACCGAGCGATGATAACAAACTTTTTTTTGCCCGAAATGGAAGTTCTTGACTTGCATGATATGTGGTTTCAACAAGACGGTGCCACATGCCACACAGCACGCGAAACAATGGCGTAATTGCGAGGCGAGTTTGGTGAACAGTTAATTTCACGTTTCGGGCCGGTCAATTGGCCGCCTAGATCGTGCGATTTGACACCATTAGACTATTTTTGTGGGGGTATGTCAAGGCTAATGTCTATAGGACAAGCCCGCTTCGATTGACGCACTGGAAGCCAACATCCATGCATTATTCGTGAGATACCAGCCGATATGTGTGAAAGAGTATGCCAAAATTGGACTCAGCGGATGGGCTACCTGAGACGCAGCCGCGGTCAACATTTGCATGAAATTATCTTTAAACATTAAATTGCAAGGTTCAAACTATCGATTCAAATAAATATTTCATTCATTTTTTCGAATTTTTTGTTTTTTTTTTTTAAGGTTCTAAACCTCTTAAAAAATCACCTTTTATATTAAACCAATGTTTTCTCATTTACTTATTTATTTATTTAATCTTAAATTCCCTTTGCGTTTCTTGTTTTTTGATTGTTTTAAATTATAAAACCAAAGTAAATATTATGTACATTAAATCTTAAAAAATTCGTATGGTATAGTTTGCAATTTTTGAAACGTTGGAGTATAATTTAAACGATAAAACTAGATGCTATTTAAAAAGAAAAATGTTTGTATGAATATGCTATTTAGCATGTTGTGAAATATTATAATCTGCTATTTAAACACAAATATATAAGCAAACGAGACTTCTAAAAATCGTCTTTGTTGCATAGGTCAGTTGAAAATAATTGCTTCCCTAAACAACATACGGACATATGTAAATTTTCAAATACTAACAAAAACATCGTGTTCTCTGATTAAACAATACATACTTGCAAAATAAAATTCCTTAGAAAGTATTACATATATATTTTTTCTTTGTCTTACTTAATCAGAAATCCAAATCACTCATAATATGCCCCGCGGTGCGAGGCGAGGCGTAAAATTTCTGGCATTTTTATGTTTTAAACTTTAAGTTTTCATTATTGCTATTTCTATCAATTGATGCCTCGAAGATGAATATAGGTGAAGCTTAAGTTGATTATGCATGATCATATAACATTTATGTTTAGCAATTTAGACTTTCCTTACAACTTTAAGACTTTGCAATGTCGAAACAAAAATCATTTTTCATTTCTTTTTCTTTTTTTTTCCGTTTCAGACAATCGCAACCATTAGTACATACGGAGCACAGATTCCTACAGCGACAAGTGAGTAAAAGAAACAAATGTTGTGCTCTTCATAATGTTTGTTTTATGCCTTGGGGCGGACATTCTTTTGTATCACAATTCGTATAAGCAATTTCGACTCTTTTAACCAATAGGTTAAAGTTCTTGATAGCATTATTATGTTCAAGGAAAATTAATTAAACAACAAAAATATCAAAAAATTTAAGAATCGTAAATTCTTCATCAGGAATGTAACTAGGTATATTTTATTTATACTTTAGTAAAGCAACATCGTAATAACAGGACTCGAATATTAAGCTTTTGGGCTAGCTGTTTAAAATTGATGATAAATACCTAGAGAAATCTACATTAGCTGCATTTTATTATCCTCATAAACCCATATGTGATAACCCGTGATAATAAAACGATCTGGGTTATGAAGGTTGAAGTTCAAGCTATGGCTGAGTTCGTAAATGTACTTCCGCAGTACTGCCAAAATTGTGTTCCTAAATATAAACAAACAGCAATATTTCTGCATGAGCATGGCAACATTTGTGTTCATAAAAGTATTACATTTGTAATATTTGCGTTCAAGTCGGCATTTGTTTTTATTTTGTTGCTGAATTTGCAGGAAAATGGCAGGGAGGAAATGAGATGTTTGGTGCTCAATTACTCCAGAAATACTAAACGGATCTGGATGAAATTTAGCACACAGACAGATTATAGTCTAGAATATCACATAGGTTACTTATATAAAGTAAAAATCTATGGTGGGCGTTGGAAACATTTGTTTTAAGTTCACAAAGGGCATATGTGATGTGATGGGGTCAGAAAATGACAAAGGCTACTTTTTAACCATGCGCCATGCTTACATATATCATATGAAAAGTCCAAGGGTTTTCCTCTTAACTTTTCAGTTTTCTTATTTCCGCAAGTTTTTGTACCATGTTTTCGAAAACGGTTTGTGTTTTAAAAATATTTTTGTTGAAAACCATTAAAACTTTTTTCTCATTTTGTCAACGTTTGCTTTTGTGAACTCATTTTAAATAAAGTATTATGACCGCATACATGCAGTTGTAATTGAGTTCATAAGTCTTTGAGCATATTTAAGGCAGGGCATGGGCAACAAAGCCTGCAATTACGAACTCGCCCATGTTTTTATCCGAGACGCTACCCTCAGTTAAATTTTGTTTGCTCTTCCACAAACAACTTGTTTTTGTTAATTCTAATTGAATTGATTCTTATCCTATGGCTTTATAAAACTCTGGCTAGGAGTGGAATACGATTTTTTTCATTATTATTCCTTATAAACCGAGTGTTACAAGCCGTTAAATTTATTCTGAAACTGTTGTCGAGGAAAATTGTGAGTAAGAAATATCGATTTGAAAATGCGGGAAGATATTTGCGACTAATTAACATTTTAACCAATATTTCGGCTATCAGGCCTTCAAAAAACTGGAGACCCATTTCGATGAATAGAGTTCGACCAGACCTTTTCTATGATGTATCATTCTATGGATTTTGGAAGGAGTTT
Source organism: Sphaerophoria rueppellii (assembly GCA_920937365.1). Classification (NCBI taxonomy): domain Eukaryota; kingdom Metazoa; phylum Arthropoda; class Insecta; order Diptera; family Syrphidae; genus Sphaerophoria; species Sphaerophoria rueppellii. The sequence goes on from CAKKXW010000002.1 coordinate 38,601,887, forward strand.
TTTTCTGTCCAAAATTTTGGCCAGGGGTTTGCCAACATATTTCATAGATCTCATTATCTTGAGCACATTCCTGAAAGTAAAACTCAATTCCGAGCTCTAGTTGCCGAGATATTTACATCAGAATATGTTCTTTCTTTGGGACTAACAATAACCTAAGTTTAAAAACCAAAAAACAATAGTTTTTTTTATCATAACTCGGTAACCAGATCTTGCACTTAATTCTGCTTTTCAGTGGCTGATAGAGGGCGAACAGAACTTTTATTCTCGTTTAATCATTTAATGAAGGCTACCTGGGAAGAGAGACAATATGGCGATTAGAAATCGGGATATTTTCTGAAGGCAGAAATTGAAAGATAATTTCTTAGTTCTTGACCATAACCTTATAACCAAGTGCTAAAGATTCGCTTTTTATTAAATGTACAATTGTGTAACCGATGTCGAGGAAAATTGTGAGTCATATCGATTTGAAATTGTTTATATTTACTATTATGTCTAACTTTCATACTCATTATAATCGCGTCATCGTTTCCGATACCACAAAATGGCAATTGTTGTATACTGTCTACAAAAGGTTTGCCCGATCCTAAAAAAGGGAGATCCTTTAAACTGCGCCAACTACAAAGGAATCAGTCTCCTTAACATCGCCTACATGATTATCTCTGCCGTAATATGTGAACGTCTGAAGCCTTTCGTCAACAATCTGATTGGTCCTTATCAATGTGGCTTCAGGCCAGGAAAGACCAAATGTTCACCTTGCGGCAGATCCTGGAAAAATCCTATGACCTCCAAATCGATACCCACCACCTTTTCATCGATTTCAAGGTCGCATAGTATGACAGCATCTACAGAGACGAACTGTATAAAGCTATGTCTAGTTTTGGCATCTCTGCCAAGCTCGTTCGCTTGTGCAAAATGACGATGGAGAACTCACGCTGCTCCATCAAGGTTGGCAACGAGCTTACGGAATCTTTCGACGTCAAAAAGGATTCAGACAAGGCGATGCACTGTCGAGCGATTTCTTTAACATCATTCTTGAGAAGTTAGTGCAAACCTCCACCTTCAACACCAGAGGCACTATCTTCCAAAAATCAGTTCAACATCTCGCGTACGCCGATGATATTGATATAATAAAAAGAACACAGTGTGATGCCAGTGGCGCCTTTGTGAGAATTGAGAAAAATGGGTTTAGCGGTGAATGAGGGAAAAACGTAGTATATGCTGTCATCGAAGAAGGACACCCAGCACCAACGGCTCGGACAGAACGTCACAATAGACGTATATAACTTCGAGGTATAAGTAATGTAGTTTGTCTACCTAGGCTCCGCTATTAACACGGGAAATTACACCTGCGCCGAGATCAGACGAAGAATAACTTTGCTAATCGCTGTTTCTTTGGGCTAAGAAAGCAAAAGAGTGCCCTCTCTCGAGCACCCTCATCATCCCAGTCCTGCTGTATGGTGCAGAAGCATTGACCTTGACAAAATCGGATGAAGTTGACTTATGCTGTTTCGAGAGGAAAGTTCTTCGGGTCATCTTTGGCCCCGTGTGCATTGAAGGGGAATGGCGAAGAAGATACAATAGCGAACTTAACGGGTTGTACAACGACATGGACCTAGCCAGAAGGGTCAAGGTCCAGAGTGTCAGATGGCTCGGTCATTTAGAATGAATGGACACCAATGCTCCGGCCCGGAAAGCCTTCGACATTATTCCCGTGGGCCGAGGGACGTAGAGGAGAGGAAGACTGCGACTCAGGTGGCGCACACAAGTGGTAGAGGACCTCAATCAACTTGGAGTGCAAAACTGGAGACAGCTAGCTATAGGGACCGAGCACTGCAACTAACCCCCACAAAAAGTCAAGAAGTCAACTTCCACACAGATTTTTTACATTTTAATAAATTCCTCTTATTCACACTCTTTGTTTATATGAATAGCTAATTGTACCTCCACAGCAAAAAACATAATGTGTAATCATTGACTATGTAATAGCCCTCTGATGCTAATCAAAACCTAACACCCAAGTTGGCGTTGAACAAAAAGTTCAAGCATAAATAAAAACCCGAAAAAAGCAAGTAAAAGGTTCAATGCACTTTGTCCACTTGCCTTAAGCATGTTGCCTATAAATCAACCAAGCTGAGAAAGAAATTGTTTAAAAAGTACTTTTTATATTCCTCTACCTTAAGATGACATGCGGTTGCATGATGTTGGAAACAAAAACAAGGTATCTTACAATCAGGGTCGACTTAAGGCAGTTTAGGGCCTGGACTGAATAATAAATGGATTGTGCAAATTATAACAATCGCTGTTATAAAAAGGCCCTTGAGTCTTCTAAACATTTATTAACAACAGCAAAGCAACACCGACAGGCGTTCACAACAGTAGACCCGCACCTGACTTAAATATTGTTGGTTGTACTTACATCCACCGCACAAGCGCTTTGCGGCCGTCTTCTTTACAATCAGAAACAAATAGCAAAGGTTCCAAAACGAACCTTTTTATGTGGGCAAATGTGCAAAAGAACACGGCAATAATGGCATACCAAAAGCCATAAAAATACAACAAGAACCTCCAAAGAACATTGAAAACACTCCATCTGACGTGGACCATGGACCGTGGTCCAACGATTCCAACAACGACGACGATCCACTCTCCTCGGGTTGGCTGTATGTCGAGTCTATCTTTATACACACGGACTTTAGAATTTATTGGGTTCAAGGAACTGCCATCATGGATACCAAAACGAAGATTATGTTGGCAGAACACATCTTGAAAGGCAAATTCTTTGTGCACCGTGTGGAGCTGGGCTACTCAAACTCAATGTCATTGCCAATGCAATTTTGGCTTGAATGGTGCGGTTGTGGCTGGAATTTGACTAGATGGTGTGTACCTATAGAGTTTGGAGATCTCAGTAAAGTTTTTTTTTTTAATGTGGATCTTGGAATTGATTTATTGTTCCGATTTTATGTTGTACCTATGATGAAAACAAGTTTTTCATTTTGGCCATTTTTGGTGCTGAATGTAGAATTGCTCTCGAGGGACTTATTTTATTTAAACGATCATTGAACGGGGTTTCTATAAGTCCTGTATAGAGGAAAGGAAGAACTCGATTAAAAAAACAATGTCACTATTGATATGAATTAAATTGTTTTCGATCTCGATCTCGATGTAACTTCCTTCTTTTGCAACCCATTTTCTGACCGAAAAAAAAAATACAACTGTTTTGAAGTAATTTTTTGATGGATGTGAAATTCGGCGAATGCAACTGCATTGTCTTGTACAATGGCGTGCAGTTATTATTTCATGGATGTGATAATCAGATGCTGCCACTGGCCTGGTTTAAGTCTTCATAACAGTTCATTGTTTCTGTTTGAAGTTCATAAGACAAGGTCTACCCTTGTAAGTCTGACTGTCAGGTTCGCGAAAATTCTTAGCGTGTCCCCCAAAGACATAAAACAATCTTATAGTCTAACTAATGATTTATGTATGGGAAACAATTCAAAAGTAAGTGTTTCATTGTTCTCTTTAATTGAAACATGCACAGGAGATTACTTCACATTTGTTATTGCTGAGAGAAGATATAAATCAGAAGTGGATCATTTTAAATTAACGTTTGTTTAAAGAAAGGTATTGAGGTTTCAAAACTGAGCTAAAATTTAAATTACCTACATATTTCCAAGTACCTATACATTTCTCGTTTAAATTCATATCTCTAACGTATGATTGCATTAATGTTGAAAAATGCCTTTGAGGTCGTTCTCGATTTCAATGATGAATAAAAACCACTTGCTTTTGTTAACTTAAATCATTGAATGCGTCAAAAACAAGTTGACAAGTAAGACATTTATAACATTTGCAAGCCAATTGGGACGGTCTCAACAATTTTTTTCGGATTTTTAACTGGTCACTATGCTTCCTCGATAGTATGACGTAGACTTGAGTGCGGATATGATTACTATAATATGATTATTTTGGGAAAAAAACTTTAAACTAGGGTTTAAAGCATCAAATCCCAAGAAAAGTCATGGTTTGATTTAAGCCTTACATAGGTTATCAGGGAAAGAGAAGTAAAGTTCTTATGTTTTAGAGCCAACCCTACTGAGGAAAAGCGGAACAAGCTTAAACAAGCCAGGAAGGCCTGCAGTGCCCATATTCGATGGACAATGTTTTTGCATGACCAAGAATTAAAACAAAAAATACTGCAGTTTCTCAAAGGCAGAACAATTTTTGGTCATTTGTAAGAAATATGAAGAATTCTTCTTCTTCCTCGATCCCTACGCTCGTTGACAATGACACTCCAGTTGTTAGCTCTCTTGCGAAAGCTAACCCATTTTGCTAGGCAGTTCGCCGCCAACTCTTTTCTGCCAGAGAGTGTCATAACTCCGCCTGTTCTTAAGCGCGTCAATGATTCCATGGGACAAATCTTCTTCCGCACTCGTGCTGTGGCGAGAGTCCTAAGCGATCTCAACATACATAAATTCGCTGGTCTGGATGGCATACCCGCTATTATTCTAAAAAGGTATTCATCCACGCTGGCAAAACTCCTGCGTAAGTTTTTCCATCTATCCTATTCTTCTGGGCTCGTTTCGAGCAGTTAGAAAACAGCATTTCTCCAGCCAATCCCAAAAAAGAGCGAATCGTCTTCGCCCTCCAATTATCGTCCGATTGCACTTACGTCCCTTCTATCTAAGGTCATGGAAACGCTGATAAACTATCAGCTGAAGAAATATCTTGAGGACCGAAAGCTTCTTAATGACTGGCAGTACAGCTTTTGCAGCAACAGGTCCATTGGTGATCTGATGGTTTACCTCACCGAATAGTATGACAAGTCGTTACATCGTTTTAGAGAAAGTAATAGCCCGGAACAGTTCCGAACGCTTCTGAATTCGTTCACTTGGCACAAGAAGACAGTTCTTGTTCTGAATAGAACAGAAAAACGATTCCAAATTTGAAGTCGGATCGGAATCAAAAACAGAATCACGCATACATGCACACACTTGCACATACGTACTCGTCAATATGTTTACAATTAAAGAAAATAAAAATAACGTCATGTCATCTGCAATTCTGTATATGAGGTTTCACAAATACACAGCCATTCAACCAAAAGAAGCAAACCAATGTTCGTTTAGTATCCGGAATCGGACAGTTCTGTGTACCAATTCCGGACTACCAACAAAAAATGCTATAAGATTGTTGCACTTGATATTTTAAAGGCATTTGATAAAGTCTGGCATCTTGCTCTTTCATCGAAAATGCGTGCTTTTGGTATCGATGAATGCCTTCTTCGTTGGATTATAAACTTTCTTTTGAACTTACACGTTGTATTTGACGGTTTCAAGTCTGAAACCTACAATATAAATGCTGGTGTGCCCCAGTGCTCCGTTTTGTCTCCGACCCTCTTCCCATTTTCATTATTGATCTCTTGTCTGTAACTCCTAATCCAATAATTTGTTTCGCTGACGATAGTACCCTTAGCTTTTCTCATTCGTTTCCAGACTCACTCTTCGTCTTCTGATGTAGAACTGCAACGGCTCATTTAAACTCTGACTTAAACAGCATTGTACAATGGGGAATTCAAAACCGCGTAGAGTTGAATGCTTCCAAAACTCGATGCTTTTTTATTGTTGAAGCGAGATATACGGTAATTGATCTAGTGAAATAGCCAGTTGCATTCCTCGCCTCAAACAATTCGCCCGTAATACTCGCGCTTCTAGTAAAGTAATGCCCATCAGTTTACCCTCGAGCCCAACTTCGGACTCTCAAGTATGGGGATTCATTTTTTAACCATACTACGCGAATGTGGAACTCTCTTTCACACTCTGTCTTTCCCAATCATTACAATATTCAAGAATCCAAGACCAATGTACACCGACACCTCCTTTCCCTTCTTCCTAATGCACTCACTGAGTCTCTGGCATAAAAAGGTTATACAAAATTCTTGAGTGGGTGCAAATTATAAAAAAAAAACTTGTTCTATCATTCACTTATTTCTAAGAGTTCAGAACAGCACTTTGTACAGTATTACTTAATTTATTTCAGATTCACCAACATTACAAAGAAACACTGGCAATGGCATTGAGCCAACTGTCCGAATACAATGCATGTCCGGATCAATGCTTATCACAATCAAAGATGCACCACCAAGTCATGAAAATGGCCTCTTTAGTGGAATGGTTTACCCAAAAGGACTTTCAAAAAATTCCACTTGCCTATCGGAATATCGGTAAGATAAAACAATACCAAATAAATATACTAACTTTCAGATAAACTAACTGTAAAACAATCGCAGAGATCATCAGGGACCCCTGAGGTATAAACTGCCACTGCGGAGCTGCAATACGATGCCACAAGAAACGGTAAGTGTCTTAAAGACTCGTAGAATCAATCAAAAAACAAAAACAAACAAAAAACAAATCGAAAAAAAATTGTTAAGTTACATCATAGCCAAAAACAATAAATTTTATAACAATGCAGGGAACATTAAAGTCGGCATTGAAAAGAAGATGATTGAAATGGTCTCGTTGTGGACACAATGAAATGGTTTTAAGTACCTACTTCAGTTAAAATTTTAAGCCTTACCAAACAATGCTCCCACTCATTAAGATGACTTTTCAAGTTCAGTGAAGACAATGTGATGTAATCGGTCGTTAAAGTCAAGCGAAAACATTAATTGGTCTTTTTACTTTTTATAACACTTTCATAAGCTTCAAATTTTGAATGTTATTCAAGATGGTATAAGAAGTAGTTTTCGATGGTTTTGTTTCGCTTTGAGCAAACAAATCTGAAGTATCCGGTTTGAATTTGAGGGGAAAGTAAATTAACTTCTTATGAAGATACAAGGTGTATGTAATAAAATAACAATGATTTAAATAATCTTTACACTTGGAAAAATTCAGATTTGATTTAAGATTTAATAAAGTTTCTTACCAAAACCCTAAAAGAAAAACCCATTTTTGAACTCGATTCATGCAATTGGATTGCTTTTCTATAGATTTCCTATGAACACATTTTGTAAAACAGTTGCTTAGGTCACCAGAAAAAACAAAAATAATTATTGCTCCATCAAAATAAAAGTTTCTCACGATTTTGTGTATTCGAAAAAGCCTTTCAATCAAAGTTAATTTAAACTCAAATGAACTGCGTGGGCTTAGGGTAAGTTAACCTTGAAAATAGATAAATCACATTTGTTTTTTGTATGATTGATTTATTTGAAAGGCTGATTGCCATTTTAATTCGTTAAAACATGTAGGTGGACGCGGACACACTTAAATCAAAGATCATCAAACTCTAGATAGTTTTTGTACTTTTTTCAGAAACTAAAATTCTAGATTTCTTACTTAAAATGAACAGAGGGGAGATAGAGATATACGATATCCGTTTTCGTGGATCACCCTGTTAATCGAAAAAAATATACCTAATTTCAGTAAAGAATAATCGAGCATAATAAATTTCACCATAATTCTTTATAAGTTATAGAAAGTGATGACTGGCGAAGGTGACACGAGCGTCGTTTTCCGCCTTAAGTGTAATTAATTAAGTTTATGACAATGTTAATCCTCCAATTTTATTAACATCTCAAACCTAATCCACCAACTATAGTGTCTCAAAATGAGTGGGCGGCTGTTGGAAGATTAACAGATCATTGAACCCAATGAAATAATTTGTCATTAAATAAAAGCACTCAATTTCAAATGCGGAAATTAAACATTGATTTATTTATTTCACTTGATTCTGCCAACAAAAAATCAATAACTTTAATCTCAAAAGATAGGTATTCACTTTTGATTCTCTTAAAGGCAGTTTTCTTGATTAGTTACCTTTAAATGATCTAAAGACAAATTGTTCTTGGTGATAACCTTGACTGCATCAAGAATAGTTTGGACGGATGGTGATTTTGATCGTGTTAGAAGCCATACAATTTCTATATAAAAAAAAAAAATATAAATATTTTATGTAAAGAATGATCTAGATTAAGTTTACCAGTGTGTTCTTTTTCTGATTTGGGAGTGCACGAGAAAACAACACTATAGTTTACATAGTCTGTGTGGAGGACCCAGTAGTTGCTGCCAGATTTAGCTAAGGTAAAAAAAAACGATATACATTTATAATTAAATGTCAAGTAAAACAAAACACTTACGAGTTCCAGGAATTGATGGGAAATTGACCAACAATTTAGCATTACTAACAACTACAGCATTTCCTTTGATTGAAAGATGAGTGTTGAACCTTAAAAAGCAAGAAAAGAACAGAATGAAAATATTGAAGTATGACGTAATTTTATTTCTTGTTATACTTACAAGCTGTTATATTGGGTGTTGACTACTCCGACGGTTCCATTTTCCAAAAGAGTGTAATTTGCGGTGACACATTTGCCTCCAAATTCGAAAATGGCTGGGTATTTCGCTGCCTCATTCCACACTCCCATGTACTTAATAATTTTAAATAGAAAAAATAAATTATATTCACAATTTCAAAAACGATATTCTAATAACGTTTGAAGACTTACGGCAGTGGCATTGAAATTGGGAATCACGGTCACATTAGGACATGCTCCCTGAACTTGTACTTGTGCTTGACAAGAAGTTGCTAATGCAAAAACGCTCAATGCAATTACGACTAGAACACTAGCAAAAGAAAAAGCAGTTCAAATAAAATCGTCAATAATAGTTGAAAGTAAAAAACGTACCTCTTTGAAGCAAACATTTTGATACAAATTCAAATGCCTTAATACGAATCCGTTGGCTGTGTTAAGGTTTATATAAAAAAATTAAACATTTTGTTATCTTGTTTATTACAATTTCGTATATCTATGAGTGCTTTTTATCAATTAAATGTCTGTTAAGTTAGATTTTATCATAAAATTGATTTTAGAACTCAAAATAGGTACATACCTACTTACTGTGAAATAGTTTGTGCGACAGCAAAAATTTGACTAATGATTATTTCAAGTACTTACTTTAGATAACAATACAGTTTTTCTTTGACACATTTCTGTTTTTTTTTTTAATAATAATTTATTGAAACAATTTAACTTAACGAGTCGATGTGTTACTAATTATTAACATTTTTGTTCAAAAAATTCGTCTATGCACCTATAATTTAGTGAAAGAAAACAATACAACAAACTACGTAGTTGTTAAGCGTTGAGACCATTTATTTTCCGGAGACATCAGAATATGTAATTATTATTTTTTTTAAAGAAATGTTTGTTTCCCATAAGAAGTTTAAAAGTTAAAAGTAAACAAACCAAAAAATATACAAAAACAAAAAAGAATTAAAAATGGTGATTCAGATATTATAAAACTTAAAACATTCTTATCGTTTCAAACATAACTCTTATCACAGGTTATCGCCTGACTAAGAAGTCAGAAAAAAATTAATTCAAAATATTCTGAGTGCAAGAATGATTATATGTGTGTACACTGTACAATGTAGATATCTCCTATCTCAAACTAAAATGTGCTCTGAAGTGATTGGTTTTTTTGTTTACAATATTTTGTAAACAAAAATATTCGTCATCCCTTAATTATGTGTATATGATAATTATGTGATTTATTAGCTGTTCATTAATTAAACTGTGGGTTAATATTTGAAAATGTTTAGTCATTGCGATATTTTTTATTTTGGTTATTTGTCTATTTAATGCCTTTCTAAGAATTGATACTTCACTGCATGTACGTTTTTCTTCTAGTTTATGAATAGTCTGATTTTAAATTCGCGAGATGTTGATAAAAGTACGATTTTTCAAACAATTCTGAGTATCTTGCAGAATTTTTATAAGTAGTTCGTTGCTGTTTTTATTTTTAGTAACAAATTAACATAAGATCAAAAACTTGTTTGGTTCTTATAAGACGACGTCCAACGACACGTCTCTAGGTATGAGAGGCTCATTGTTATGCCGGGCGTCCTTCAATAAGTTCTTCTACTTATCACAATCATTGGGCAACGCCATCCAATTTGGCAACCCATAGCTTAGGATATCCCTGTCTACTCCGCTCAAGTTTTGTATGTGGCGCTGTGCTGTACCGCAAGCTTATATATATTATGTCATCTCCTAAATCATCCTACCACACACACAGGGAAAACTATTCTCCGACTTTCCACTCGAACTCGGCTTAGAGTTCAGAGTGCCTTTGGCTAAGCACCCATCATATCCATAAATGAGTACCGGCAAGATCATTTACTTATACAGTAGCATTTTCGAAGCAATGGTAAGATTTTAAGAGCATTGAATGACGAAAATAGATTCTGTTGGATTCGTAACCTAATTGTAAAATTAGTAATTTTTTGTACATGGCTAGTTTTCTCTTAGTAACTACTATTTAAAAAGCTTGGAAAACTTGCTAAGTAAAAAAATTTAACTAATTTACATTAGTTTACAAGTTTCTTTCAAAACTAATAGTTGATTCGATGTAAGTCCACTTAAAACATTTGCAATGCACATACGAGTATTTGCTGAATCTTAGAACTTGGCGTTCTTTTAGATCTCATTACTTTACGTGATCTGCTAGGTAGAATTTGTGTACGGGAGACAGTGGCGGATTAAACGTTGATGGCGCCATAGGCAAGAATCGCATCGGCGCTCCTATATTTAAAATATTTAGTACTTTAGTTTGACCGAAACCGCTGCACCGCGTTGAAATGAGGGCCAAGTCTAAGTTTCCATAAGATCGATTAGTATATTGTCCAAAAGATCTTACGGATTCGGTTTGAAATATTTTAGTTAATAATGTGCGGAGTTGCAACTCGATTCGCAGATCAGATTACCCCGAAAATTAATCTAGAAAATATATGAGGTTTTTAATTAGTCAAAATCTTTGCCATCCGCTGATGAGTTTCGACCATAAGGTTATTTGCCCCTACAATAAGTACAATCAATATTCAAAAACACTTTTCAAAATTAGAAGGAAGCTAAGTCAATTGCGGAGTTAGCAAACCAAATAGGTAAGCCCAGTTGACTTTGGGTGGAGTTGGAGTGGCTATCTAGATGTTGTTGACTCACTTAGACCTCAAGGGTCTATTGTGATACCATGGGAGAGTAATGAACAAACAATTTAGTATTTTTAATGAAGTTAGAGAGACCTCTTGTGCCGACCTCTGCCAGTTCACTAGTATTATCGTAGAAGGGATTACCGAGGTAGTCATATTGAAGAGTGCTGAACAAGTACATAGAAGGTGTTGGACTGTTTCCTCTTCCTCTTCGTTCATGCAGATTTTTCAGAAGTCGTTTGCGTAGACCCCTAGCCTCAAAGCATGTCACCTATAAGGCAGTGTACTGTTATGACTCCAACTGTGAAGCTTTTACTTTGTCTGCTCAGGAAGACCAAACCTTTTGACTGTTTCAGGTCTATGTTTGGCCATACTTGTTTGGTGGTACCCTGTTACCATCTTTTGTTGATTCTAGATCATGCTGTTTGAGATGTGGGACTGTTCAGGGCCGATTTTTATTTTAACAAAAGTGGCAAGTGCGGTTCGAGTTCATGAGTTTGCTTGTTCAACAACCACGTATGAACTAGCATTATTGCCACTTTTCAAAATTACTGTGATAGCGTGCCCCTTTGTTGGCTAGCGCCCCTAGGCACGTGCCTAGTTTGCCTTAAGGATAATACACCACTGACGGGAGAACTTGGCTCTTTTCTTACATTTATGTTTTTGGTGTGATATCATTACTTTTTGCAGTGTTGTTTTTTTTTTTTTTTTGATAATATTATATCTATATATATAAAAGAACAGCCTAATTTTTGTGTTCGTTCGCTAACCGGGCACACCTGTTGACCGATTTTCCTAATTTTTTCTCTAAATTCAAGAGGTTTTAGGGTAGAAGGTTTAGCAATAATAAAATGTATAGGTTTCAAATCACAAATGGTTCAAATGTTAAAAATGCTAAAAAATTTTATATTTCGCACTCCAAAAAAAAAAATGATCAATATACGAATACTCAATTTCGTCTGAGAATTGTGACAAATATTTTTATTCGATCGAAAAATAAATGTCAGTGAAAATATGAAATTATATTTGAACTAGCTGACCCGCCAAACGTTGTTTTGATGTATGAAATTTCTAGAGTATGAAAATACATTTGTATATCTTATTGTTTTTATTGAGTGCGTTTCTGGTATATGAGTATGTGAGAGGTAGAGGCTTTATTTATAATGTTGTGAACATTGATGGAATATGTCATGAATATAGTTTGATAACATGGTGTGCTCAATTCTAATCCACAAACAGACAGTTTTTGGCCTTGAGTCAATAGTCATTGTCATTGCAAATGCCAATCTGAATGCTTTCAAATTGAACTGGCACATCGGTGTACACAAACGTTTTGCGAATAAAGCATTGCCACAATTGAATTGGTTGCTCGAAGTCGTGCAGCGTAAGATGTTTTTGATGAAGCACTACTTCGTTAAAGACACTAATCAAATTGCATTGGATTTCGAATATTTGCGCAAACTATTGAGACGAACTAACATGATCAACAAAAGTATATATGTGTATTACACCATTATGCAAGGTGTGGACAATCAATTTGTTGGTAAATATTTTTGAGATGAACCCGGTGGAATGGGGAAATCATTTTCGCTGGAAATTTCTGGAATTGCAAGCGCGTTATTAGTCTTAAACCGACATGACAATATTTAAAGAAAAGTCGGCAATGGCCGAAATGTTGTGTTGGATGAGTGCACAATGGCACACAAAAATGTACTTTAAGCCTTTAATCCCACAACTTAAAGAATTTGGAGCCCTATATCTTTTGGCTGCTGAGGACAAACTTTGTCGACTATACCACGGTCAATTGCTGCAGACGAATTGAGTTGTTTAAAACCATCTATTTTATGGAGGTATTTCAGGAAACTTACATTGGCCACAAATGTTCGTGTGCAGTTACTGAATGATGTATCTGCAGCAGAATTTCCTAAGCAATTATTGGACATTGGAAATGGAATAATTTCACTTGATTCAAGAGGTCTTTCCAAGCGTAAACAAAATTACAAAAATCACGTTTGGTTGAGTTGAAGTGCAATATTAGCTGATGCAAATAAAAGTATTTCTAAAATCGATGCAACAATTTATTTTGAATGAGATCAATAAATGCACAATTTTTTGGCCACAAACAGTTTGACGGAATTACAAAAATGAAAACGATGTAGAAAATTTTACAACGAGACGGAGTTATTGAATTTTTTGGATTCATATTCCAGGACTACCACCACATTTTCTATCTCTGAAAGTATGAGATCAATTTCTATATTTCGGAACATCAATCAACTTAAACTTTACAGTAGTACAAGACTTGCCGTAAAGAAGTCAATGGCAAATTGGCTACCAGACATGTCATTTGATTCTAAATGTCGTCAGTTTCCTGTTCGACTTGCATTCCCTGTCCAAAACAAAATTAAGACGCAATGTCAATTGTTAAAAATATGTGGTGTTGATTTAGAAATTCAAGTTTTTTTCATGGTATCCTGTAATTTGTCTGCCATCCTTTTGAATTTGATTCTTGGTCATATTCTATAATTATAGTTTTTAAATAAAGTCTGATTTCTTACTTTTTCATTACTTTTTGACGAATTAAGAAGAGGCTAACTTTGGTGTACCCTTCCCTGACTCATGTTAAGGTCAATTTTTAAATGGTATTCAATTTTTCTTGCCCGAACAAAATTTTGACTTTAATTAAATTTTTTTCAAATAATGTGTAAGGAACACAAAGTTTTCTTATTTTTACCTAATGACCAAAAAATTATTAAATGAAATCTCATTGTTCTGTTATTTGATTGAACCCATACATTTTATTATACTTGAAAAAATCTAAAACAGGAAAGAAAACCGAATTTATGTTTTTTTTTTCAATATTTTTACTCTAGCACTTCAAAATTTCCCAAGAATTGATAGTGTTAAGAAAATTTTTAACACTGTGCAATCCTGAAGAGGTTTAAATGTATACGTATGCCTACCTGGCTTGCTGTCAAAACCCCTTACTAACTAAACTCTTCTCAGATAGTTAAATTTGGGGTATGTTTAATGGGTACATGAACTAAAAAATTGATATAAAAGAATTGAAAAACCAATAGAATTCATCAGATTAGCAAGTACAGACACGACATTTCATGGAATAATGTTCCATTTCTGCAAATCCATCGAATGTCGTATTCTTCATCCAGCCAATCCCTAATTTCACGACCGTTGTCTGCCGAAGCCCTGCGAAGCGGGCAGGGAATTTGCTATGTTATATTTTTCAATTACATGGGCCGGGGGTTACAATGCCTAACTAGCAGAAAAAACTAAAACTTATTTTTATTGCCTTCTTTTGACTGTGCCAGCATTGCTAGCTTGGGCATCTAATTATATACTAATATGTAAACGTAGGTGTTAATGTTATTGTAATGTAAATTATCCGATTTTGTTCCTTGTATGTCGGTACTTTTGATCTATCTCCGTGCCAAATTTCTTGATTTCTACTACACTCCAAAGTGCTCCATATAAATTAAACTAATAATGTAAAAGTCACCCCCTCTCTGAAAAATTACAAATTTTCAATTTTTTTCATTGTATGTACCACATGACCTATCACTGTGCCAAATTTCTAGGACAACGGGAAGTGCTTTATAATGTTGATGATCTGTCAGTGAGAAAGCGAATCAGTCATTCAGTCAGTAATGGTTTTCGTGATTTTTCGAACATTGTATCTTAGAAACTACTTTGCTAATATCTGAAATTTACTGAGGTGCATCTTCTTGACTAGCTTAAAAATAATGTGAGTTTGAAACTTTTGGCTCCTCTGGTATAGAAGTTAGAGGGGTGTGGAAAATGTCCTGAGTTGTTTCCTGTAAATAAGGGTGTAGTACCAAAGTTTCTAGAGAACTTGGCTTGGCACTACCGTGCCCTTTGATATAGTAGATAACTTACCTATGTATTTTTGTTTGGAAATCATCGCCGACAAAATTTCAACCCATAGAAGGAATAAAATTTTCAATTTATTACATCATCAGCATTGACTTAGAACAGAAATCATCATGTCTTTATTCAAGGCTATTGATTCACAAATAATAAAACAAAAAAACCTATCCGTGATGTGCTATTTCTGGTGTCAATCAATATAATCATTGTCTGTCACTTGACTCATCAAACTTCAATGCCTTGCAGCAAATATTTGTCATCGGTTTTATAATTAAATTCTCTTTCTTTACCTATCTCATCTTATTTTTATCAAACAACGATTAAAACCTTCGTTGTATGATAAAAATAAACAATTAAAAAAAAACTATAACTGAACATCTCTTAAACAGGTTTGCAAATTATTTTTTATCTTCATACAGCAATATGGCCGACACTGACCTTCGATCTTCAAAAACATAATTACGAGTACAAGCGAGCAATCGATTGCTTTACCTACGACGGACGAAACGACGCACGTGAAGCCTCTTAAATCATCATCAACCTGCAAATGTACACTATCTTAATGCTTATTTCATTAGCAATTTATGATTATTATCTTTTGCAATTATAGACAGGCTATGTATCCAATGAAAATAATTTGCAATTAATTTTGAGAAAGATGCACACTCCGTAAAAGCATTAATCATTTATGAATTCAGTAAAAATAAAAAACGCTGGGCATCGACTGGCGACTATTTACTAAATAATTGAAGAGTCAACTTAAAGCTGATCTCATGTCATGTCTGAGCTAGAGGCTAGTTGAAATATTATATTTTGTTGTGTTTTGGCTAAGGTCGTCCTTTACTTGCTTTTCCTTGACTTGTTTTAACTGCTTTTCGCTTTGTTATGTGTTTTGGAAAAGTTCGTTTGTACAACTTGTTTAATGGCGTCATCGAAGAGTAATGTGCACTGCGTACATGCTAAGACTCAGTACAAGACACTGTTTAATGTTTCCGAGAAATAGCAATGGTAATTTACAAGGAATACAAATACTCTTTATGGGGAATCTTAACTTTTTATGCTTATTTTTTTAAGAAATACATTCCAAATCAATGAAGTTAGTCCAAGTTCTTCTCTGACTTTCGGAATTATGGAACATATATGTTTGCTTTTGTGGCACTTAATGATGATGAACCAAAGAAGAAGATCGATCTGCTATTCCTCTAAGTACCATGCTTCCATTATAAAAGTACTTTTTTTAACCCCCCCCCCTCAAAATTTGAAAACTTCTAGTATAAAATGTTAAGAAAGGTTAACGAAATTTGGTTATTCATTTGCATGAATATTTTTCTCGAAGCCACGTTTGTAGGTAACCCTGCTTGTAAGTTTGTGTACCCAAAACGCAGCTCTCAGACATCTTCTGCAAAAAATCAGATTCAAAAGAAAATTTGATATTATAAACATATTATGTAACATGTGTTATCGTTTGTCGCTGCAGTTTTGTGATCTATTCGTCAGAGGCTGTCTCCCAACTTTGAAATCGAAATTGTCCTTTTAATGAGAAACAACCTAATAAGCTTTCCTGCATCTCTCAGCTTTTTTTAAATTATTTCTTATTTGTTGATTGTGTTTCTTAGATCTTCCAATACAAGTTTCTATCTGGAAAAAAAAAAGTAATTTAAAACATTTGGGTGTATACAAAACCAACTGCCTCTGACCGAAAAGTACCTTAAAATCCCACTGCATAGATCTAAAACCGACATGAACCCCATTGTAATTGAGAAGTTTACGCATCTAGGTAGATGAATTGTGTAGTGTACACGTGGATTATTAAGTAATTCAGCGTTTGAAGCGACGATGGATGCTTGTTTGTTGACACACCCAATTGACGATTGCATTGATTGTTTTGCTCGATTTTATCTATGTCCTCCTCTGTTTTTATTGCGAAAATCGACACCAAAACATTCGAATAGAGTTTCCAATATCGTTGCAGCGCCATTCAAGATATCTATCATTCTACAACCGCAGATATATGGCATGTACATTTCCAGATGGTTAAAGGGTTTTGCTTATGGAGGTGGAGGTGTTAGTTTGATTGTTCATAAAATAGTGGAAGATTCTCAGGTGAATCTTTGACAGGTTGAACGCCTTTCGACTTTATAGGATCTTCAGATTAGAAGGCACAGGAGTTATACGGTTCTTATGAGAGCGAGTCTTTGGGCAAGAAATGTGTATACACCATTCTTTCTTCTTTGTTTCCAAAGACCAAACAGCAACTACATGATTTAATGATAGGGTTTTTCATTTTTCATTTTTTGTTCTCAATGGGCAGTCAAAGCTAACGCATGCTTGAATTATGCTGGAGGCTATTGGAGGTAGTTGAACTCAAATGTTATTCGAACATCAGAATGTGATTATCAGGTGTGAAAGATGAGAATTTTTACATCGTGTTTGTTAATCTGGATAGATTAAAGCATTAAAAATATTATCGCAGGTAGGTTAAAATACTATATAAATCCAGTTTACAAGACATAACGGAAATGTCTTTTAGTCTAGTATTGTCTAAATTTCTATTGCAATTCCGCAAATTTTCTCTTCTTCTTGTTTGGTGTATATTGTGTTTCAGCCAACCGCTGAAGGTTAATATAAGAATTCTACTCAACTTTTTTCATCGAATCCTTACAAAAGAGATGCTTAAAATAGTAGACTTCCTGGCTCTAATCGAACTAAAATAAATATACCTTACATATTATTCATTTACAATTCTTTGACATCTTACTGGGGTGTTAAAAAAGTAAGTAAATTTTCTTTGGTTCGAAAACTTCTATGTGCTAACCAGTGGTCAGGAGTGTTGCAACTATAACAAGATGATATTTGAGACATCTCATAAACAAAGTTATAGTTTATTGCCACCAGACAAGTAATGACATTGATGTTTTTTGCAGTTCCCTTATTTTCGTGCACGCATCAACGACCATGAAATTTCCTATAGAGTCATTTAAACACTGTCAAGGTTATCGACTTTTCGTGCGCCCACCCACAGCACGTAGTAGGTGGCGACTCAACAGCTGAATAAGAAAATATTAAAAATGGAATAATTGTATGTTTACAGTCAATGAGTTTTTTGTTGTCTCGCCTTTTTTGTTTATTCCCATATATGTATATTGATTTGACTGCCCGAAAATAAGGTTGCATCATATTGTTTCAATCTTGTTTATTTCCTTAATTTTCTTCAACCGAATAAAAATCTATATATATAGCGAGTATTATCAAACCTCGGCTTTGCAGAAATTAACTCATAAGTGTCTTGTCATTATTTACAATTAATCCGCATGTACTCGTCAACATCAAATTAAGGTCAAGTTTACCAAAAATTGTGTTTGGAATAATGTTAACCAACTTGATAGTGACAAGAGATATAAGAAAAAGAAACCATTATTTGCTAAAGTTAAATCACCGTGACCATGTAAATGTAGTTTTTTTTTTTAACATTTTACCTTTTTATTATTAGAATGGCTTCCCTAAGAAATTAGAAAGAAGAAGATTATGTTAATTTAATGGTTGAAGTTTTTTTCTGAACAGTCGTCCCTATTATGGACTTTGTGACTGAGCCATCATGACGAATACTGAAATGCTTTTATTGAATGACTCTGATTTTATCCATTCATAGGTGCGTTTGAGCCGCGGTGGTAGGTTATGATTTTGTAGTATTAATTGTGGTCAAACAAAAATGGCAATTATTTTGTGTGTAGAAAATAAATAGTATTGTTCCCAAAACGGTAGCTTACTATATCTGATCTAAAATAATTAATGTTGTTCTCTTTTGAGAGAAACCTTATTAGGACGTCCCATAAATGATTTCTAGATTTCCTACTGCGCATCGAGTGTAGATCGGTCCGTATCTAAGCTCGTTTCCAGTTTCTCGCAAGCGCCAAGTTGGATTATGGTGTAAGCTCTGATAAATAAATTTTTATTTATATGTCTCACCCTTATGGCGAGAAATGATATATGAAACTGAAAGCTACCAAAAAAAAAGCTTTTTCCAAAAGGTTTAACACATTCACTTAGTGCATACAAAATCTATTTTGGCTCATCTCATCTCCTATAAATGAATACAAGCAAAGAAAAAAGCTCCTGAAAGCTCCTTATCTGTTAAGGCTTTGTCTGTTAAGGGCAAAAAATGATTCATTTTTTTCTGAGGGATGAGACATCTGTAAAAGTTAATTATCTGTTGGTGGTTGTTCACTTTGTGCTCCCTCTGATTTGAAGCCAATCAAAGGGCACGGTAGTGCCCAGTCAAGTTCTAGCACTACTCCCTTTTTAAAAAAAGGCATCGAACTCAAAGAACATTCCCTAACCCCCCATATAACTTTTGAACCCATAGAGTTAGAAGCTTCAAATTTGAATTACGGTCTGACTTCATGGAGACAAAGGCCCTATAATAAAAATAATTTTGTGGAACCACTACTTCCTGACATATTGAACAGTAAACATTTCAAAAACCGTATTGACTTACTCACTCACTGACTGACTGATCATCATCATCTTAAAATGGTCGTAGGATGTTGAAATTCAGGATTCGAATAGGGTTTAGGTTGAATATAATTAAAACATATAAGTAAATTTTTTAAATTTCATTTAGGGGCGTGGGTTTCCGCCCACTATCTTAAAACGGTCGTAGGATGTTGAAAATTTGGAATTCTTGTAAGGTTGTAAGGTTGAATGCCATGGAAAAAAAAAATGAGAAAAAAAATCTCTATTTCTATTTTAGGGTGTGTGGTATCCACCCATTTTAACTATCGGAATGGTCGAAAACGTTCGAGAGAAAATATAAGTGGTGGCCGCCCCACTTTCTTAGGTTGAATGTAAATTTCAAGTTCCCTTTGGCAAGTTTTCGTTTGATGCAATGATAACTGACATTTTCCAACTTGAACACTTAACTTGAAATTTTTCATTCAAAACTAACTTTGGGCTCAGTTTCCTATTTCCGTGTTAACTATTTTTGTTTTATCTTCTATGATTTAAAATATTCAGTAACTAGCTGGACCCTGCAGACTTCGTTTACTGCTTCAATCGTTAATCGATAACCCTCTAATCACAATACCCTTAACCCCGTCACCGGACACTACTCTGTTTACCCCTACCATTATTTCTACACGCTTACCGTTAACACCCTTAGCCGGTAACCCACTATGTACCTTATTACCCGCAACAAATTGTTGTGTTATGCATTTCCTATTTATCCATTTTTCCATTTATTTTTGCTTTTTACTTTTTCCTTGACTTACCAGTTCCCAATCACAAATTTTCCAGTTTCCCTGTGAAAAGCAATGAGTTTTCCGAGTTCCTTTCGAAAACCACTTTTTTTAATTTTCCATTTGGAAATTTTTTTCCCCCCCAGTTTTCCCCTTGGGAAAACCAATGCATCCACAATTTCATACAATTTTTTGCATTAGAAAACCAATGAGTTTTCCGAGTTTTACACCCAAAAAACTTTCTATTATTTCTCCCTTCAAAAACACCACTTTGAACCAACAAATTTCCAAGCAAAAAAAATCTATTGTTCGGACCTTTTGATTGTATTTCCTGTTGTTCCCATCTCTCCATGATCCAAATTCTTCCAAATTTTTTTTCACGGAAAATCATTCACTGAATGCAAACAGTACTTCAACCATTGAAAATTTCACAAATATCTGGTGGGCCATTTCGGAGTCTATAAAGAGACATTACGAAACAAACACACGTAGAGAGTCCATTTTTATTATTATAGAGAAAGAAAAAGAGATAAACATGTTTAAAGATCCTTAGCATTCTTGTTAGTTCTCATTACTTTTGGTCTCGCTGGACTTTTTATACTGTGTTTATTCGCTCATAGGTGGAAGTGTCCTCATTTTATTACATTTTATGTTTTTGTTCTGATTTATTTTTATATGACCAAATTTTTACATTTTATTTAGACGGCATCCCAAAATTATGCTAAGAATTTTTCCAAACCAAACCGTTGTCATCAAATGTTGTCCGTCAATTTGAAGTTGCTGGGTCTATTCCAAGACCTTCCGTAAAGTGAATCGAAAGGGTATCAATTGAACAACTTAGTTGAAAAGCACTTTGAAGATTTGTCAGTTCTTCGTAGAGACAATACTCATGCAAAAATATAAGGCAAAGAAAGGATTAAAACTCACGCCTTTTATTTACTAGTTAGCCTTGCATTTATCCAAAACGATTCAAATCTCATTAATATAATATAAACCATGTGTCCCAAACACTAATTCAGTAATACTTAATAAATCACTTTTCTCCAATACCATCTACAGAAATCTTCTTTTATATCTGCACATATTTTTCAAAGTAGGCCTTGACTAAGATAATCATTCCATTTCATTATTTGCATATAAAGTATGACTTTATCATAAATTCTACTTGAAAACTGCAAAGTACTTGAAGACATCTTCTGCATAATAATTCATTAATAAATTCTATTGAATATGTCTTCCAACTAGTTCCAATAAATTAATTACATCACCACCAACCGGACATGTGTAGGTGTTTTGCACAGCACGTCAGTGTAATGTTGTTTGTATATCATTAGTTAGTGTTGTCTCCCGAAAACCGAAGTACCATTTTTTCTGTGAGAAATGCAAACGAAACGTCAAATGTTCGAATGTTAATTCCTGTTATCGAGAGAATTATATCATGTTTTTTTATTCTTTGTGATTAATTGAAATCTTCAGTATTTTCGTATTAACCTCGTAGAAATCAAAAGAACGTTCTTACGTCAGCTCTTTTGTTTAAATTTAATTCTTTTGGGAATTGCTGCTGTTAATTGAATTTGGAAAACGAACACTTTGCGGGTTCATGAAGAAAACGTTTGTGACCATGTAACCTCCCTCGTCACGAGTATAACTTCCGTTTTGTTTAATTCCGATGTTTTTTTTTTCATCAGTTGATTTTTATAAAGAAACATACCACCGCACGTCTTCAGCATTTTTCGCATCTTTTTTCATTTGAATTCTTGATAAAAAATTTAATCACGTATTCAATATAACCGGTGTTGGTATTCAATGCGTAGATTCAGTCGAGAATGTACGGTTGCCTTGCGGGTCTTTCTGCCCATGAAAGCAATTCTTTTTGAATCATGCATAGATAAACACACACATTTATGTTCCTATTCGGAGTATTTTCTTGACGGCTTATGTATAAAAGAGTAGTTTATATCCAAGAAGCGTTGATTTCATCACATAGGAGGTGCACTTGATTTATTGCGCTTCTGACAGTATTGTGATCTTATCGCAAAATGTTCTTTGACTTGCAAATAAAAACAAAGAAAACAACATGAGAGATAAAATTCCAAAAACCCTTGTCCCCTGCTAAACAAAGGATGATCTCATTTATTACGTGTATTTTTTTTCGCAGGGGATTGGTCTTCGATGATTCTCAGGAACATTTTTAATAAGAAATTCGCTCATTGGGCATTTGTTATTGAAAATAGTTAAAATAAACTCAAATGTCAAAAGTCTGCTTCTTCTTTACAAACCTTACTCCCACAACTGACTAAAATAATAATTATTACATATTCAGTTAAACCATTTTTTCTGTCGTTTGCAAAGTTGAAGGCCTTCATTTTATTAGATCATTAAACTTGAGCTGTCTCCATTAAATTAATAACACACTGACTTCGTTTTAAAGACACTGAACATAAACAAATAAGGAGATGGTTGCTTTTAATTGTCAAACGTGTGACCTAAAAAAGTTTAATTTAAGATCAGTTCAAATCCAAACCGACCAAAGAAGATGATTTTTAAATTATTATCGGTTAGGTTAAGGTGAGGTTAAAAGACCTTGAAATAGTTTTGGGATCTCTTTTATTTTATGTAAATAGCAACCGTCTCATCGGGTTTTCTTATTTTTCCAGGACGATGGTGGAATTGAATTCTTCAACACAATTGTCCTACAGCCCCATTTGAAACTGGTCACAGATTTGGGACGTGGTTATCATGTACGTTGCCGTTACAAGAGTCGCGACGCTGCCACCAACAATAAATGGCGTACATCAGCATCAATCTCGAAAAAATATGCCGAAAATCCACAACCACTGCGAAGCGATGAAGACGAACCAGAAGCTTACCGACGAACCGGAGATCGTCGCGATTACGGACGATCATTGGATAAATTCGGTGATTCATCCATACCGATCGATGATAACAGCGATGACGATGAGAATTCTATCATCAACGAACTACCAATGCCCGGTTGCCATATGAAAATCTACAACGAAGAGAAGCACATTGCCGAGAATGTTAAGATCGGTGACCCCTTGACGATTGTAATCAACATTGATAAACAGGATGTCTATGGGCTGCATGTGACCGATTGTCTGGTACGTGACGGTCTTGGTTGGGGTGAGCAACGTCTTGTCGGCGAAGATGGGTATGTGTGTTTTTGTTTTCTTACTTCAAAGAAAAATAAACATCTCTTCTGTTTTGTCGTGTTTATTAAGATGTCCAATGGACAACGAGATAATGGGTCAGTTCAAGTATTCGAGTGACAGGTTGGCAGCCAACGTTCACATTCCCAGCACATAAATTCCCATACACAGCATCTGTGTACTATCAATGTAACGTGAGATTGTGCGCAGTTGAAGATCCCGACTGTCGAAAGGTAAACATAAATTGTGTCTTGGAATGTTCAATACAAGACAACAATTTTTTTCTTTATACAGGCACCTGCATGTGGTGAGAATGCCAAGCGACCAAAACGACAGGCTAACGGAAAAGACGACGAAGGTCTCCCTGCAACAATTGAAGTTTATTCAGGACTTTATGTCAACGAAAATGTCGATGTATCAGAGAGCGATGATGATTCTGTCTTTAAGGAGAAGGTTTGTCATTTAAAAGGCAAAAAACAACAGCGATTCAATATTTTTTTTTTCATCTTTTTCTTAGACCCTTGATGACGCCCTTTGTGTATCACAACGAACGTTCGCTATTGCAATAGCAATTGCAGGTCTCGTCTTAATGTTGGCCGTGGTGGCTGCTGTCCTCTGCATCATGGCACGTCGACGAACAAAGAGTGTCTCGAATTCAGGCAGCTCTATTTACAGTGGCCCATACACGAATACAGCTTTTAGCCATAGCAGCTAGATAGTCAGCAGTAGTATTTAAGTTCTCCTTTTCCGAACGTTTGAAAAGAATAACTGCAAAAGGTCTTACCTAAAATGTCAAAATTGTAAACAAACACATTCGGTGCATAACAAAAAATCTTTAAAAATGTTTCAAGCCGCAAAAGAAAGTTCCAAAATTTGTATAACAAAAACAACGAATTCACTTGTAGGCACACTAAAAAACCTTGATATATTATACTTAAGCAAGTTGGCAAAAAAAGGAAATGTAGCAAACAGCTCACAAGACAAATATGAAAAAATCCAAACATCTTCATAACCAACAACTAGTTTTAAGGATCAACTCAGATATTACCAGGCAATAATTGCATTGCCTACTAATATCCCAGAGATTGGGAAATGGAGACAGCATGACCTACGCTTAATCCTGCTAATCTCTGGAATCTACAAACTAAACTACTCCTTAACATTCCATTATTATTAAGCTGGTTAATATCCAAGACATCCACTTACGGTGATGGGTTGTTCTAATTCTTGTTAATTTGTTTCTGTTAAGCTCGACTTTCCCTGTGACTTTCTATTTAAAAAAATGTCTAATTATTTAAATTTAGGAGACTTTTTTGCCAAAGTTTATCCATTATATTCTTGTTTCTCTTATTTTTTATTTTATTTTATTTTACTTAGGATACTATTTTCAATCTTGTCATAATATTATTAACTATTTAGTTATTTTTTTCTATAATAATTTATGTTATGTCAAAATAACAAGACCCTTTGAACACATCCGTCCGCTTAAGTCATTATTATTTAAAATAGTTAAAAACAAAACTATTTTTTTATAAACAAAAATATTGTTTGATAAAATAGAATTTAAGAATAAATCACATATACAAACAATTTAAAGTCAACTTATTAGAAAAAAAAATGTTAAAATTCGTTTGAATTTTGCACTGCTTCACAAGATCATTTTGGGAAAAATTAAAAACCTAATGCTTTCAATTAATAGGAAATGATTTTCTGGAGCTTTGCAATTTTCAATTAAATTTATGGATAGTTCTATAACTCGCAATAGAGCCCCTATCTATAATGGGATCATGTGATTGAATATATTTTTTTTAATTTCTAATGAATAAGCTGATGTTTATGATATGTGAGGTTATTATTTTATGATGGGGTGCTTAAATAAAATAATTAATTAAAACAATATATTTTACTGTTTTTTTTTATTTTTGCTAGTTTGAAAATTTTAATCTATAACTATACATATGTATTATAAGAATCTAGCGCCATTCATTTGCTTTATATATATCAGCCTAAGAGATATTTGTGAAATTTTCATGGTTAATACTGATGCATTCCGTGGTGGTTTCTGTGAAAAAAAAAACAATGGAAAACTCTCATGGAAGATTGGAAAAAATGCATTGGTTTTCAAATGGACAACTGGAAAGTTTCAAAATGGGTTTGCCACTAGAACATAGACAATATTTTCGACAGCAATATTTGACGCTTCAAACGTTTAAAGCTTATCAGGGAAAAATCTATCCGTTCATCTCGAAAGAAGACATGGTGGTTCATTTAAGGTGAAAGGCATCGATTACTTCATTTCGATCAAAGAGAGTCCCTGTTTAGTCTTTTCTAATGGATGACTGTTTCCTCAACGATTAATTTATAATATTTTACATGCAGGAACACAGACTGCTTAACCCTGATTGTAAAAAGACAACTTTGAAAAGTAATTTCATCTTCAAAGCTACTCCGAATAGGTGGAAAGAGTTTTTGATTTTGAGGATTTATTTTTTCAACGTCATCGAACAAACAGGGGAAAACCTGAGAGGTTTTGTAACTTTTCAATTATGAGCTTCTAAGCCTCCGACCTCCTACATGAAAGGACCATAAGCCCAAGTAAGGCTGGGAAAAACATACCTGCGAGTATATGAAAAATGGCAATTGCAGAAGCTAAAGTTGTATGCCGTAAGAAGATACTTTGGAGCTATTAATTACAAAGAAATTATCATGACATTGTGAAGCTTAAACAACTCGAAAGAAGACGAGTGCCCCAGCAACGGGACGTTTTATTTAATATATAAAAATCTTATGTCACAGTTTTAGTGTTTATACTCCTCCGAAACGATTTTGATGAATTTCGTTTGTATATTCAGTAGATAATGAGAACAGGTTCATAACTAATTTTTACACACTAAAGTGTTAAGGTGGTTCACCCAAACACTTTTTTGTATTTTTTGATATTTTTTATGGTGTGGAATTTAAAAATACATTTGCTCCTAAATTTTTACCTCCCTACCACAGAGCCCTAAGTACCTAATTTTCACAGAATGTTGGTGTTGATAGGTTTTAAGTATTTCTTACAAGATCGACGAAGCTGTTCATGAGATATGGCGAGGGTAGTGGGTAGTTGTTTAGGGGGTAGCGCGGATACAGGATAGCGGGGAACAGTGCAGTGTAGCATGTAGCGTGTAGCAGATTGCAGGTAGTGGGTAGCGGGCAACGGGTACCGGTAGAGTGTTAACGTTGTAGTTGGTAACGGGATAGTGGTTGAAAGGGTAGCGGGGAGAAATTTCGGATAGCTGTGTAGCGGGGAAAGACCAGTGTTGCCGCAAGCTGAAATAAAAAGTCGCTAGACTCACCTGTAAAAGTCGCTAGATTGGCTAAAATTTCAGAGAAAAAACGTCGCTTGATATCGCTAGAATAATTTGCAAAATAATATACCAAAAAGTTTTTTATTTTATTTATTTTTTTTTTGTTTTTCAAAAACAACAACAAAATAAAAAAATAATTCAGTCTCTTAACTTCTTAAACATTTTTCGGAATAAAACAAACAATAAAAAAATAAATGCATTTCCAATGCAAAAAAAATGTACAGTTATCTAGTTAAAAAAAAAAAATCAGTCTCTTGTTTTTAGTATTATAAAGTAAAGAAAAATAAATATCATATTTTTGGTTAGTTAATTCAAAAATTAACAAAATTCAATAAATTTTCATCAAGTAAATCGATTTGTTCTCCTTCATTTTCATCTACAGCGATTTTAAAAATACTTTGCGTAACAAACTTTCGGGTAGTTCATATTTGTTACAATTTTTATTTTGTAATTTTAGCTGATCTCGGATAAGCATTATCGAATTAAGAGTTTTTGTAGACATTTTGTTCCTGAGCTTACTTTTTACAAGGTTCATCATGGTGAATATGCGCTCTACTTCAGCATTAGAATGAGAAAGTGACATTGCAGTTTAAGGAAGTTCAAATAATTCTAATAAAATATATCCGATTCACTCGCTCACTCGCGATATAGTGATTATAAGTATCACCATTGACAATGAGTATGTCAATGAGTATCACACTCGGTTCGTTCTTCTTTCAGAAAGAAGTTCTAAAATATATATAAGGTATGTTCAGCGACACTGTTCTGCACACTTTGGAACAGTTTGGAAAAGAAAAGTACAGCTTTTTGGTGTTCATTGACACATTGGCTGTTCCAAACTGTTCTGATTTGGTGTTCATTGAGTCTGTCTAGAACAGTTTGGAACAGTTTTGGACAGGATTTTCTGTTCCATCTTTTTAGGTAGAACACAATTTGTGTTCTAAACTGTTCCAAACTGTTCTGACATTTCTCATGAAGCTGTGCTGTACTGTGCTGTGCTGTGCTGTCTTTTTTCTCGCTGAACAAAGCTATAATTTCATAAAGTGACAAACTCGAATGCCAGGGATGTAATATCACCAGGGACGTGATATTTGTACAAAATGTGGTTTTTTGCAAAAAGTCGCTAGAAAAAGTAGCTAGAATTATCTAGCTACAAAAAATAATACTTTGTCGCTGAACATATGCAAATTCCGCTAGATATAGCGACAATGTCGCTAAAACGGCAACTGTGGGAAAGACTACCGGGTTAGGGGGTTGTGGGATAATGTGGTAGCGGTTGTATAATAAATAAATAGAGTGGCGCGACAGCAACAGCTCTTGAAGAGTCAAGGCCTAAGTGGCTTACTCTCACCAACAATTCTCTGGGTGTGTGTATAGAATTAAAGGCACCTTCAATTTAACGCCTTTTCCGAACGGCAAAGTTGAGAAGCACTTTTTCATGACAGATTGATACTCTTGGAAGTTTTATCAGTTCTTCGTAAGAGGTGGTGCCCGTGAAAGATGAAATAAAAACTGTGGACACGAGCAGGACTCGAACCCACGACGTTCTGCTTAGCAGCCAACGCACCTAACCACTAAGCTACGGACACTACTACACTAGTGGTTGTTTAGCGGGGTACAAAAGTATAGGTCTTATGTTTGAGAAAGTACGAAGTTTGGCGGGTCAGCTAGTTATACCATATATAGGGTATTGGGGAATCCGTCCTTCGTTGGATTAGAAGCTTTCTTTTGAACCGTTCTATACAAGTTGTATTGGACGGGTTCAAATCTGAAACCAACAAAATAAATGCCAGTGTGTCTCAGGGATCCATTTTGTCCCCGATCCTCTTTCTCATTTTCATTAATGATCTCTTGTCTGTAACTTCTAATACATCAAATTGTTTCTCTGACGAGAGTACCCTTAGTTTTTCGTATTCCTTCGCAGACTCACACCTGCTCCTCTTTGGATTTGGAAGTGCAACGGCTAAATATGATAAGCTAATTAAACTCTGACCTACACAGCATTGTACAATTGGGAATGAAGAACCGCGTAAGGTTGATTCGAAAACTCAATACTGTCTATTTTCGTTGAAGCGAGATATGTTCTTTAGGACGTTTAGGATTTTTAAGACGATGCAAACAATTTGTTTCCCCTTCTGATCTGGCTACCATCTATAAAACATACATAAATGTACATCCTAAGTTTGAGTTCAGCTACCTCGTTTGGGCTGGTACTACAGTGACGTACTGAAGTTTTTTGGACAGTATCCAAAACAGAGCATTCAAAATGATTGGTGATCATACCTCTGAGTTTGAAAAAAGGAATTCACATTCCAAGTAAGTTTTACTCTCGATGAAAAGCTAAATTAAAATCCAGTCCATTTTTATTGTTGTTTTCTTTGTTTAAAATTTTGTTTACTTTACAAGTTGTCACGAAAACACGCCTATTGTCCAATAAATAAGAGCGTTATTAAAAATTCCAATATTACGTTATCTGTCGAAAAAACACTATCTGCTCGTTTATCTGACGATTGAAAAATCGCCTCTGAATCACTTGAATACAAAATAAAAAAAACACGAAACAGTTTTTTATTTGCTTCGTTCTCCATGATTCTCATCGTTTCAAGGCTCTTTAAAGTTGTATTTTGAAAGATAATAATGTGTCCTAAGTCATTAATCCTTACTAATTTTTTGAACTGAAAAGCAATTTATTTCCGACTAATTATCAATTCTGTAGTAAAGTTTTCGTCCAATCCATCACAAGCATTTACAAAATGGGATACATTGAGTGGTGATGTGTACATTTCACAAATATATGGAAGTTTTCGATCGCAATCGACTGTCATCCATGACTTGTCCGTTGTTATTGCAACACAGCTTGAGTTAGTTAATCTACCATCGATTGAAGAAATAAAAGAAAAATAAGATTTCGTTCTAGTTAAATTTTCAATAACATTTATACCTAGCTTTAGGATGTCCTGGAGCCCAGGCTCTAAATAGAAAACAACTCAGTTCCTCGTTTTCAGGAGTTTTGAATATTCTCATTTGGTTCAAAGTCAAGTTTAGCCCAACATAAGCCAACTTAAGTGTTCCGTTTGAAAACCCGGGGCCTTGCAAAAGTTTTGAAAGGGCATTTGTACGCCTTTCAGACACAACATGAGCTAGAGCGCCATTTGATGTCGTTTTACAACTTTTATATGCTGTTTTGAAGTTTTCCTCGGCAGAACTAAGTTGAAACAAACCAATTTCCGGTTCACAGGTGAAATTATCTGGAGCTTTTTAAATCAAATTATTTTCAAAATTAGAATAGCGACTATTTTTTGTTTTTTAAGAACGAAAAGTACCAGGAGGATTGCCATACAAGGTGTAGTAATCGAATCGACTGTCGTTGACCATAGTTCTAAATAATGAACTCTCAGGACATTGGAGGGCATGGCAGTTGAAGAATTCTTCTGGTTGCTCCAAGAAATGCTTTCTCTTATTTTGGCGACGAAAACTTAATTTTGAGTCTATGGCACATTATTTGAATTTGTAAATCTTCAATATGATGTCTTTTATGCTTACCGACAGTTTCATTTGACTGAAACAAATTTTCTTTAAACCCACGGAGAGGTGAATAGTTCAAAGCTAGAGCCATCGAATTCTCTGCCATAGTGAAACACTCTTCCAAAGAAGCAACATTATCAAAGTGAATCATTTGCTGCAAAGATCGCTGACAACGTCTTATAAGATGAAACGTTCGTCTAGGTTCTCGAATACAATAAAATTCACTTAACTCTATGAAAACAAAAATATATGGAAGCAATTGATTGAAATGCATTTTAAGCAGTTAAATTTATGAACAGACTGTTTTTTATTCTTGAATAATATAAGCGGAGTTAGAAGGTCTTGCTTGTCTTATATTTCAATTTGTGACCACTGCGTGCAGTGTCAACCAAGTTAAAATACAAGCATTGTTAAATGACAGATGGGTATTTAAATTTAACGTTTAACTTAAGGCTAAGCATTAAGTTATTTTAAAATAAAATGCACGGCTGGGTCGCACAAACTTGCTGATATGGCTTGATAGTAATCCATATACAAACAATTGAATATTCTTTAATCTACCTTTGGATGTATTTTTTAAAAATTTGTTGAGTAGGTATAAATGTGACTGCCCTGCACTTCTTATTCTTTTGTTACATCCCCTTTTCACATGATAAATTGGCAAGTAAAAGTTATCAGGAGAAAAACGCACAAACTGATTTACATTTGATTATGCCATGACGAACAGGTGGTTGGATGTTGTAGGATCTGGGGGTATATGCTTTATCTTTTCCTACACACCAAGTGCTTGCTTTACCTTCAAGCGTTAACCACCGGGTACTGGTTATATCACTAGATACATATAGCACATTGCATATAGCATATAGCTTGCAAAACTTGTAAGTGCGAGTGCAAATAGAAATAGCAGCACTTAAACAACGGCCCTACAAATTTGGATGTTAGTGCGAGGTGCTAGCAACCTCCACTGTAATAATGACACCCCTCAAGTGACAATCAGGCCCGGAACGACAACAGACTGCGAATTGAGAATTTGTATCTGAAATGAAGGAACAGTCTACACTACAGGTGCAACTCAAAAACTTGAATCTGTCCTCAAGGCAGATATTACTGCGATCCACGAAATATGATGGATAGGATCAATAAGGACAATGAAAAGAAAAAAATTCGACATTTATTCATCATCTGTCACCAAAGAGAGTAAAGAGCAAAATGACAGTACAGGAAAATTGTTGACAATACAGGGAAAGAAATTGACATTATCAGAAATGTTGGTGCTTCACTCACGTACACTGTACATCGCTTCCTGTAATTCTTATTCAATGGAAGTGCCTGACAAAATTTCATAAAACAAAACATCGCTACAAGAATTTCCTTCAATTATGAACGGTATCCTTTTTAAATAGAACTCATTTACTTTTTATAGATTAGCCCGTCGTTTTCATTTTCACTACTCCAGTAGCCAGCACATAAATGTACTTGCGATTACAAACCACTTATCTGTCAAATTCAGATGTACTCAATTGTACAATTCGTATTGGTAATTGTTACGTACAACGTCGCAAAATGAACCTGAGGATTGCGCCTCGGTTTACACAAAATTAGCAAGTACTTCAACCTAAGCGAGTGCATAACTCAGATAATTGGATTTGCGTTGCAAACCCCAATAGCGCTGTCTTCATTTCAATGATTGAAAGTTCTGTCGCCGGCACAACTGTCATTTTTTACTGACCTTTTTCATTGACTAGCAAGTACAGGTCTTATGAAAAGAATTGAAGCTTGTCTAGTAGTATGAGTTTCACAAACACAACGCTTCTACAACAGGGTTGGTCGCAGTGACATGTTACTCAGGGCAACAAGCGAAATTGATTGAATCAGATTTATGGATTTTGATTCACATTTTCTTTTCAATCTCAATTCTGTTCTGGAAGCTTGGTGTTTTACACTAGAGATGCACTGCACGTTTTGAATGTTAATTTTTTATTTCCAGTACATTTTCTTGATTTTTCTCCTAATTCATCCGTTTTACGCTATGTATCAACACATAAAACTTTCGAACAGATTCAACCAACCGTGCACTCTACGGAACTCACGAATTGATCGCCTTACATCACGAACGAAATATACCCCTGACTCGACTGCAACACAGTCAAGTTTGACAGCACTACCCCAAAATGGACATCATCAGCCATTTTGTTGCTTACTCACGTACTGTACTGTAGCTTACCGCTTCCTGTACTTCTTATTCAATGACCTTTTATCGACTGCAACCAAATGTTGCTGTTTGCGAAGTTTAATTTTGTTGTGCTGGCTACTGAGTAGTGAAAAAAAACACGACTATTAGCGGCGTTTTATTATCACAATGGCCCAGATCAGATCAATGATTTAAATGTGAAGGTAAACCTGCGGCCAAACGGACCAGTTCTGGTTTGCCATTAGCCTACATTTATTATTTGTGAAATTTCTAACTGCGTACTTGGTGTGACGTAGGTGGCAAGCCACTTGCTAGTCAACTTGCTTGCAAGTTCGAATTTTTTTTTCATTGCAACGATTTTCTACAAGTTAAACTGCTTGTAAAAAGAAATTAAAACTCTTGCTTCAACTATAATTCTTATTAAATTTTGTTCATTTTGATAAGTTTGTCAAAACTTGTCAAATAACTTGCCTCGCTACTTCCTCGTCTACTGGCTTCAAAATTCGCAAGCCAATTAGGGCTCAAGCCTGTTTTCGTCCAAAAATTAATCATCCCGTTTATGCAGGCCTTTGTATATTGAACAATATTTATATACAAAGGTGCAGGCCCAATGTGCACACCCTAATATGTGTACTAAGCAAGTAAGAATTATTGCTATTGGTTGTTAAACCTTTTTTCCCTAGATGTCGCTAATAATTCGAATATCCATATTGCCGTCGCATTTCGATTATTATCTCGAATCTGTCATTTTGACGTTCTACATTTCAAATAGACGTCATCCTCTTTTACGAATTGGCCATCACCTCGTGGTGTTATTGTGGCTTTGATTCGATTTATTTTTCATTAATTTTCGTGAAAAATAAATTAATAACTATTACAAAATGAGTTTGTACAATTTCAAAAAAATTATGGTGGTTCCGCCAGCCAAGGTAAGTAAACAATTTTAATGTAAATATTAAAATACACTTCCATAACAAAGTATTGGAACTTAACCTAACAACGTGCATTTGCGTCGTAATAGAATCATGTAAAAACTGAAATTAAAAAATGTTTCCTTTTCATAATTACAGGACTTTATCGATATTATGCTATCGAAAACACAACGTAAAACCCCCACCGTTGTGCACAAAGGATACAAAATATCTCGCATTCGTGCATTCTACACGCGTAAAGTCAAATACACCCAACAGAATTTCCACGATCGTCTATCGCAAATTATACAGGACTTTCCCAAGCTCGACGACGTCCATCCGTTTTATGCTGATTTGATGAACGTCCTCTACGACAAGGACCATTACAAATTGGCCTTGGGTCAGTTGAACACTGCCAGGCATTTGATTGACAAGTGAGTTCTGTTCATCCTGCATTTCATTCCACTAACAACGATTATTCTCTTCCAGTGTCGCCAAAGACTATGTTCGCCTCCTGAAATACGGAGACTCACTTTACCGCTGCAAACAATTGAAGAAGGCAGCCCTCGGTCGAATGGCCACAATCATGAAGCGACAAGCCTCCAACTTGACATACTTAGAACAGGTCCGTCAGCATTTGTCGCGTTTGCCAACCATTGATCCCTACAACCGAACGATTATCATTTGTGGATTCCCCAATGTTGGAAAGTCAAGTTTCATTAACAAAATCACACGCGCCGACGTCGAAGTACAGCCATACGCGTTCACAACAAAAAGCTTGTACGTTGGCCACACTGACTACAAGTACCTGCGCTGGCAGGTCATCGATACTCCTGGAATTCTCGATCATCCTTTGGAAGAACGCAATGTCATTGAAATGCAAGCAATTACAGCACTTGCTCATTTGAGGGCTTGTGTCTTGTACTTTATGGATATCTCGGAACAATGCGGCCACTCGCTGGAGGAGCAAGTGAAACTCTTTGAAGGCATCAAGCCTCTGTTCACAAACAAACCACTGATTGTTGCCATCAATAAGATTGACATCGTGACACTCGACGAACTGAGCGAAGACCGAAAACAGATTATCACCAAATTGCAGGAAGACAAGAATATTCCAGTGATGTTCATGTCCACAGTCAACGAAGAAGGCGTCATGGAAGTGAAAATCGAAGCCTGCGAACGACTATTGTCGTTCCGTGTTGACCAGAAAATGCGCACAAAGAAAGTCGACAACATTCTCAATCGTCTGCATTTGGCAGTGCCAGCGCCTCGCGATGAAAAAGAACGTCCTCCGTGTATACCGGAGGGGGCTCTCAAACGCCTACAGGCGAACGCAGAGAAAGCTAAACGCAAACTTGAAAAGGAAATCGAAGAAGAAATGGGCGATGATTACTCACTCGACCTCAAAAAGAACTACGCCGACATCCCCGAAGAGGAACGATACGATGTCATTCCTGAATTCTGGGAAGGCCACAACATCGCCGATTACATTGATCCGGACATATTCGACAAACTCGAGGAGCTCGAGCGCGCCGAAGGCATCCGCGAAGAGTCTGGTCTCTACAATACACCAGACATGTCCATGGACGATACACTCAAGGAAATTCGCGAAATGGCCAAACAAATCCGAGGCAAGCGATTCCTGTTGCGCGACGAGAAGCGTCTGTCGAGCAGAAAGAACAAGCCAGTCATTCCGCGAAACAAACAGCCAAAGGTGCGCGATCGCAGTGTCACCAAACTTCGAGAAACTATGGAGAATCTCGGCGTCGACATGTCGGGCACAGATAATGCCAACTTCACTAAGAGTGTGGTCGATCTGCGACGAGGAATTGTGCAAGTTGGTGGCAAGGCTTCAATTGGCAAGAGAATACTGCTGGACAAGGAATCTGCAGCTGTTGTCCGTTCAACTGGTCAACCTCTTAAGCGGGCGCCTCCGCGCGACCATCAAGGTGTTAAGAATGTTGCTATGAAGAAGAAGCTGCACATTATGGCGAAGAGAGACATTGCAAAGAAGGTGACGCGGAACGGTCTCAAGGGTGAAGCGGATCGTTTCATTGGAACTAAGATGCCCAAGCACTTGTTCTCCGGCAAGCGTGGTAGTGGCAAGACAGATAGACGTTAATTATTTAAGTGATTTGATTTTTTTTTTTTTTGTATTCTGTGCAAGTGGGGGCGTGTACTCTTTCACAGTTTTTATTATTATTTTATAACATGAACTAAGAAGAGAATAAATAAATAGATCTACGATGTGAATAGATTTGCTTTCATTTTGAGGTCTTCCTGAGAAGACTGAAGTAACTGTAAGCTGCCCGTATTATCTGCAAGAAATAAAATGTTGTAGAATGTTTTCTCTTTGATGAAAAGAGGTGAAGTTACGTCAATGAATGTTGTCAAGCTCAACGGAACTAGGACAGCTTTGATTTCCAACGGTCGAGCTGTAATTATCATTGCAAGTTGAATCATTTTCTGGACCTTTACGGGATAGTTATACCATTCGCAAGAGTAGATGGCGAAACCCATTTCTAAGCTCTGTTAATGAAACTAAATGAAGTTTATTCGAATATGAATGTGTGCATTCAGTACTTACATTCTCTTTCATGAGAGTTGCATGCCAGTGATAGAGCCAGAGGATGAAGGACATCACAAACAAGTACAAGCACATAAACACAAAGTCCATGTTTGAGGGGTTCTGTACAAAGGTAAGGAGACACCATTTTGAAATAATGCTTATATTTTTAAGACCAAAAAAAAAGCTTGTAAAAATGCATGTCTAATTGTCTATTCATTGCAAATGGTAAACAATATAAAGTCTGCAATGGGAAACCAAAACATCAGTGGAGTTGTTAGCGCAGTGCGTAGTGCATTGGCTTCCCAACTGGCTGGTCCTAGGTTCAAATCCCATGTGAACTCAAAAAGATTTTCGATTAAAATGAAAAAACAACTAGACAGCACCACTAATAAAGGAGTCTGATGATCGGCTTGGCACCCGTGATAATAATAACATCTCTTCGGAAGAAGTAAGGTAAGCAGTAAAACTTCCTATGGTAGGGAGGGTAATGGCCTTACTGCACCAACACCAGCAGTGCCCGGCCCGTCCCTTTCTATTCTGATTTTTCCCTTTTGTTTTTAGGCCTGCTTGATGTGTATTTCAAAGCACAGATGAGTTTAAAAGGGAGATGGGAAACCAAGCCGTGAAAATGACAATGCCTACAAGCTATATAGTTCAAGTTTACTGCAAGAGTATGCGTGTTTTTACCAAAACTATCTCAGTAAACTTGAGTAAGCCATCTCATTTTTGTTGCTGTTTTTTCTCATTTATTCACATACACGAAGTAACGGTAAAACAAAATTTGCGGTATCCGGATGGTAAAACGTAAGTCAGTTTCCGATCTCCTCTTGTCTTTGGTTTGCAGGTGAGGTTAAATTTCGGGGCAATACCGCTCGTCCTACGAGTTTACGCCTCCGTGCACTCAAAGCAGATTAGCAGACTACGTCCCCGAAACTTAGCATTCTTTCTGTTTCCTACCCTAATATTCCATTCCTAGCTTCATTCTAATTTGTCAGATTTTTCCTTAGGCTAAACACAAACCGAAGCGGACAAAACGTTTGTTCACTCTTCCCCGGACACAGGTCCATTGCTCTTATGAGGCAACATACACAGAGACAGACACGACACGATAACAAGTCGTGTCCGCTCATCAGTTGCAGTAAAGACATGGGGTTGTATAGGAGCAAACCACACCAAAGAAGTCAGTTTCCGATCTCCTCTTGTCTTTGGTTTGCAGGTGAGGTTAAATTTCGGGGCAATACCGCTCGTCCTACGAGTTTACGCCTCCGTGCACTCAAAGCAGATTAGCAGACTACGTCCCCGAAACTTAGCATTCTTTCTGTTTCCTACCCTAATATTCCATTCCTAGCTTCATTCTAATTTGTCAGATTTTTCCTTAGGCTAAACACAAACCGAAGCGGACAAAACGTTTGTTCGCTCTTCCCCGGACACAGGTCCATTGCTCTTATGAGGCAACACACACAGAGACAGACACGACACGATAAAAAGTCGTGTCCGCTCATCAGTTGCAGTAAATACATGGGGTTGTATAGGAGCAAACCACACCAAAGAAGACAAACAGTCCCGGACAAAATGTCGACGCCTAAAAGTACACACCGTCTTATGAAGAACCACAGACCAAAGTGAACAAGACAAACAAATAGATTTCGACAAACGGACATGTCGGTTGCTCATACTTGGATTTGTATTTTATTGCGGTATTTCTTGTTGTATTTTGTGCAATTTGGTATGGATGTTGTTGTAAGGGTAAAAAGAATTTAGAAAAAGAAGAATTAAGAAAAAAGAAGAGATTTATTTTGTGTGCATGTTTGTGGTTTCAAAGAAGTGTGCATGAAAACTCGACTAAATTTCTTCGTATAAATGTATGTAAATTGTATATACGCATGTAATTCCAAAATGTGTCTGCAGATTATACCTAGTAGGGACGCTCTCCACGTGGTTCATTTTTGTTTACATTTTTGGATCCTGTTAGGTCTCACGTACACGAGAAATAGACGGCAATGTATGTATACTGTATATTATACACATGAAATTCCAACAGTTTGTATGTTTCTCGATAAATGTGTTTGTGCCATTCATCGAGGAATAAAGAAGCAAATAAAATCAAGGGAAAACGCAACCTATTTTTTTTCAATTTTTGTCTTCTTTGTTTGTCCGCTGGCAAAACACACCGAATGCGACAAGGACAAAATATTTTGTCTTTGTCGTCCTCGGTGTGGGGTGAATTACGACACGATCTTTTGTCTTGCGACAAGCAAACTGTTTGTCCGCTTCGGTTTGTGGTTAGCCTTAAGCTCCCCTCCTCTTGCCTCTTGCAACAACAAGATGGCATATGAACATACAAGGTCGCCCAAATTTTTAATTAATTAATCCCCCGCATCTTTCCCTCCCGGATACCGCACGGGATGGGGTCCATTTTCATCGAGTACGACGTATCGGCACTTATTTAGTAATTAATAAAATAAAAAAGTGATGGCGATACGAAATGAAGATAAGAGTTTGGGACTGTTTGGTGCAAGCAGGTACAAAAAGGAAAAATAAAATAAACTAAAACTGTACAAAAAAAAGTAAAGCATAAATGCAAATTTTAATCTTTCGACAAAAAATCGTGTCTGATTCCAACCCACTACGAGGCCGACAAAGACAAAATGTCTTGTCTTTATCCGCTTCGGTGTGTTGCTCCTATACAACCTATAGGTACAATACTGACACATTTTTTGTCGATTTCTGTTTGTTTGTCTTGTTCACTCTGGTATGTGTTACTTCATAAGACGGTGTATAGTTTTAGGTGCTACCATTTTGTCCCGGACTTTTTGTCTTCTTCGGTGTGTTTTGCTCCTATACAACCCCAATGTATTTACTGCAACCGACGAGCGACTAAGGACCTGAAAAAATCCTTAGACCATCGTTTGACAAAACCTAAAGCAGAAATAGCTCTGGTTAAAATATATCCATAGTGAGACATAGTGTGCAAATCACACTTAAATCACGGGTAGTTGTTACTATGTCACCAATACATTCGTTGGTATATAGTCCCGTGTTGGCAGACGAAAAAGTTTACGGAAATATGTGATTGTTTCCCATTTGGAAACATTAAGCTCTAAATTGTTGACACCAAACAAAGAAATTGTTAAAATCGGTCTGCAAGCGTAAAGCATTATCGGGTGAAGAAATCATTCTAAAGATTTTCATATCATCTGCGTACCTACATTTAAACTTGGGAATTTTCAATCACAGATTCTACATCAATAATAGTCCGAATAAAAATAATAGGGCCTAGATGATGCGATATTTACGGTCGTATGGGTAAGGTTCGACCATTCAATGAAACCAGGATTCAATGGTGGAAACGGAAAGAGCTAATCTACTTTCATCTTTACGATACACTTTTTTGCTTCATTGGACAAAATTAGATCGAATTGTCTGGTCACGTTGCCAGTAAATAACAATTCTTTTTCAGTTTTTTTTTTTAGCGTTACTTACTTACTTACTTAAGGTGGCACTACAGTCCGTTGTGGACTTATGGGCCTCAATCAACAGTCTCCACCAGCTAGCTTGGTCCTTAGCTAGTCGTCTCCAATTTTGCACTCCAAGTTGATTGAGGTCCTCTTCCACTTGAGTGCGCCACCTGAGTCGCGGTCTTCCTCTCCTCCTACGTCCCTCGGGAATAGTGTCGAATGCTTTCCGGGCCGGAGCATTGGTGTCCATTCGCTCTAACTGACCGAGCCATCTGAGTCTCTGGACCTTGACCCGTAAAGTTCGCTGTTGTACGGGGCCAAAGATGACCCGAAGAACTTTCCTCTCGAAACAGTCTAAGGCACTTTCATCCGATTTTGTCAGGGTCCATGCTTCTGCACCATACAGCAGGACTGGGATGATGAGTGTGTTGTACAGTTTTACCTTAGTTGCTTGAGAGAAGGCTTTTCCACTCAAATGCTTTCTTAGCCCAAAGAAACAGCGATTAGCAAGAGTTATTCTTCGTCTGATCTCGGTGCTGGTGTTATTGCCCGTGTTTATAGCGGAGCCTAGGTAGACAAACTCCTCTACTACCTCGAAGTTATACGCGTCTATTGTGACTTTCTGCCCGAGCCGTCGGTGTTGGGTGTCCTTCCTCGAAGAAATCATATACTTCGTTTTTCCCTCATTTACCGCTAAAGCCATTTTTGCCGCTTCTGTCTCAATTCTCACAAAGGCGCCATTGACATCACGCTGTGTTCTTCCCATTATATCAATATCATCGGCGTACGCGAGAAGTTGAACAGATTTTTGGAAGATAGTGCCTCTGGTGTTGACGTTGGAGTTCTGCACTATCTTCTCAAGAACGATGTTAAAGAAATCGCATGACAGTGCATCGCCTTGTCTGAATCCTTTTTTGACGTCGAAAGATACAGTAAGTTCGTTGCCAACCTTGATGGAGCAGCGTGAGTTCTCCATCGTCATTTTGCACAAGCGAACAAGCTTGGCAGGGACGCCAAAACTAGACATAGCTTTGCACAGTTCGTCTCTGTCATACGTGGCCTTAAAATCGACGAAAAGGTGGTGGTTATCGATTTGGAGTTCATTTTTAGCGTTACTAGTAACAGTCATCCTCAGATCTCGACCATGACAAATTAGTTAGATTGAAATCCCCAACGAGCAGTAAACCATCATGTACCTCCATAGTGTCACCCAGATTGTGAACTGCTTTAATAAGATTTTGGCAAGTTTCGATTGGCCTGCATAGTCGTATGTAAAATGTTACAGCACAAAACAAACATGATTTTTCGCTTTTTACACAAATCAATTCAATTTTTTTGGTGTTAGGAATTTCAAAAGTGAACTATCATACCTAGAATGTACTGCTATAAGAACCCCATTTTCAGGCCTAACCCCCAAAAGTCCGTCTTTTCGGTAAACATAATAATCCGAGGTAAACAATTCATTATTATTAAAATTACTGGTTAAATTAGTTGCACTAAGAGCAAAATCACCAAAAGGAAGTTCCTGCGATTTTAAAAATACTTCAGGCGCTTTTGAGCGAAATCCCCCTACATTTTGATAATAAAGGGACAAACACTTTAGTTTTTTTTTGGCCTCATTTAAATTACTGTTAATAACTTGCGAGTTTTTGTTGACAAATTCTTGGATGAAAATATTGGTGGGCCATGATGTCTGAGAGATTAAACATTGGTTCGGGAACAGAAACTTTAAAAATAGTTATTGTAAATATTTTGTTGATTTAATATAGACTTAACTTTATTAACAATGTCTGTAGATGCAGATACATTCAATTTGAAAAGAAATATACACTTTGGAGAAGGTACAGTTCTAGGAGTCAAAACGCAAATTGAACAGAGAAATAGTTTTAACAATATTGTTATTGATATCGATATTGTTATTGAGTGGTCTT
The DNA here is from genome assembly GCA_920937365.1 of Sphaerophoria rueppellii. Taxonomy (NCBI): domain Eukaryota; kingdom Metazoa; phylum Arthropoda; class Insecta; order Diptera; family Syrphidae; genus Sphaerophoria; species Sphaerophoria rueppellii. The sequence continues at coordinate 38,643,118 of CAKKXW010000002.1, forward strand.
TTAAATAAAGAAGGATTACTGTTGAAGGTGATGTTGCATGTTGATTCACCTTGAAGAGACACACATTTAGGATCATTTGAAAAATTGATCGATGCTGTAAGGTCAGTACTGGTATTCAAAATTGATAAAATATAGCGCGACAGCTCTGGAAGAGCCAAGGCCTAAGTGGCTTACTCTCATCAACAATTCTCTTTGACCGTGTAAAGAATTGAGGGGACCTACACTTTAAAGCAGATTCCGAACGGCAAAGTTGAGAAGCACTTTTTCATGACAGATCGATACTCTTGGAAGTTTTGTCACTTCTTCGCAAGAGGCAGTTCCCGTGAAAGATAGAATAAAAACTATAGGCACGAGTAGGACTCAAACTCACGACGACGTTCTGCTAAGCAGCCAACACACTTCACTGCTAAGCCACGGATATTACATTCAAAATTGTAGCGCTTTTTAATGCGGCAAGGCTATCTTAACTCTTTTTCCAAAGCTGTGAAGTTATTGTTACATTCATTAACTTTTTGTGTTAACAAACTCTCAAAGTCCTTTGAAAGTCGGTGAACTGATTCGGAAATATTATTAATGTTCGAGTTATTGATTGTATATAAATTATCAACATTTTTATCAACCAAAGAAAAATGTTCATTGATAATAATCAGAAGAAGTGTGCTCGTTTCTATTTCAGAATAAATTATGCTAATTTTACTGCGTCCAATGCAATGCTTCACTAAGGGTATTTTCTAAGTTATTTATGCCGACGACTGTCAAAAACTTAAATATCGGCCAGGATACATTCCAAATAAGTGTAGGTGCACGAACCTGGTTTATTTAAATAATTTGAAATCTTACCCCTGTTACCAGTTCATAAAACAAAAAGCAAATCAGTATCGAGAATATTATGAAATCTGCAAACACCGGAACACCAATCAATTCTTGAAGTTGACGCACAAACCTGTAACAAAGGAGAATATTGATTATTAAAATTCTCGTTGAGCTTGCAAGATTGTATAAAAAAAAAATTGATTGCTTATTTATAATGTTTAAAATCTGCTAACCAAATTGGAAATATTCCCTATACTCACCAACGAATACGAATTTGTTCAACAACACAAAATTTGCACATTCTTTCGCGTAAGAAATTTATTTTATCATTTTCGTCATTTAATGATGAGTAGTAAGATAACTCACTTGGTCCTAAAACTACTTTTGAAACCTAAAATAGAACAAGAAATAAGAAATAGGTAAGTTCAGTTCAACACGGTTCAAAATTTCTGTTGAAAAAAGTCTCTATAAAGGTAGTGCTCTAAACTTTCAGATTCGGCAGAGTTCCACTACCGTATTTTAACTTAAAATTCTTCTACGGCCCTTAGAAATATAAATCTCCTATACTTTGTGCAACGTGTGCAGGTGTGTGTTAAGTTTTGTAAAACAAATGTAAGACGAACATCCATTGTTGATAACCGCTTATTAATAATTTTCCATTTCAAGTTCACATAAGTCATCAAGCCGGTAATGAATGAATGCCACAACGGTATAGCCATGATGCCCAAGAACAAACCATACAATGGCATAATGTAACCCACAAACCAATCAGCACTAACTTCTCGAAATGGAAATAGTCTTGTAAGCAATGGCTGAGTATCCGGTGAAAGTTTTATCTAAAACAAACAAATATCAAAGTCAACCTTACCTTAAAAAAAAATCAATGCTTACATTCTCAAGATTAAACATAACATCAGGAAGAAAAACCATCATATAGAAAGCTTCAATGTAGGCCATTATACCAGCTGACAAAGATGGCACCCAAATGGAATATGTTATCAAATGCATGTACTTGTGAGATTTTTCTATGAATTTCTCTTCGACAATATCTGAATTACTTTCAAGTTGGTCAAGATCATTTTGCAAGAAGTTCAACATTTTAGCAATTCCTTGAATTTTTTGAAAAGGTTAAGTTCTCTTTGTTTTTATGACTTCATAGTTTCATCACAATCTTACTCTTCCTTCGAAAAAACGCTGTATGAATAGCTATCGATGTTGTTAGATAAAGAAACGCAGTGGCTGGACTCATTGAACTATTGCTTCTTCCTTGTCCATAGCTTATGATTAATTTTCCAAACTATATTGAATCTTTTTAGAACTTCGAGCTTATATGTACATATTCTCTGTAAAATACTCACTTCTAAAGCACAACAGAAGGCTAACGAAAGTGTAAAAAATACAGCTCGACAAAAATGCCAAAATGAGTGTTTTTGAGTTGTGTCAATTAGATAACCACTGAGACGTAAGGCCTTCACTTGAACAGTGAACAACTTATTTTCAAAGATTTTCGAATCCAAAGGATAGTACACCTTGTACGTCATTGTTCTATGATTTCGAAAACACTACAATCACTACAAATTTTTAGGAATTCAAAAAAGTTGTTGGTTATCTAAGCAAATACTTATGTAGAATGTAAGAAATTATTTCAATAAATACATACAATTTTGCCACTTCCTGTAAAGCAAGAATCGCTTGGTTAGAGGAATAGAGGACAATAATTATCACACATTATTATCACATAATGGGTGGCAAGCTGTACGAATCATTAAGCAGAATTTTTAATGTATGAATGTTATACTTCTTGTATATTTTAAGTAATTTGGTAATTATAAAGAACCGATTAAAGAAGATTACACCACTTACAAAATACGATGTGTTCTGACATACCTGTAGTAATTTAGGAAAGTCGTGGAGTTCCGCGTAATGAACAAGATGTCAGTTTGGAAGAAAATCTCTTCGTCTGTTTCTGGTCAGTGATTTATGAGAGTAGAAGACCTTTAAGACGAGAACGAAAGAACATTTTTCTGGGAGCCATGTCACTCTCTGATACCATGCAGGCGCTAACTGCCGCCTTGAAAGAAGTAACCTTTTTCCACAGAATTAACAAATGGATTGCAATTGAAAAAGGAAACCGAAAAAGATTTTAGGAAAAAGCGAAGTAGATGAAGAAGGAAAAGTTAGATCTTGAAAATAGTAGTGTACCCTAGTCCTCTATACATTGAAGCATAGAATATAAGGACATACCAAATAGGAAAACTAGCCGACCCGATAAACGTTTTTTCGTCTAACGTTATTGGGATCACAACTCGGTAAATAGAGCTTGAATATAGCTTTTGATACTTGTTCTGAATGCAGAAATCGAAAGAAGATATTTTATGACTAAGACTTTATAAATGAATGCTTAAAAAATATTCGCTTTCTTTGGCTGATAGAATATGTGGAAGCCCTTATTTTGGAGTACAAATGTGTAATGGTTGTTGAGGAAAATTTTGAGTAATATAGATTTGAAGTTACGGGAATTTTTTTGTGAATAATTAACAATTTCGCAAATATCTCGGCTAATAAGCTTTCAAAAAATTTGTATTCTATGTATTTCGATATGAATATACCATTTGACGATGTGACATTTCTTTTGATGAGTATCATTCGATAGTTTTTGGAGCAATTTTTTTTTTCTTGTCGCCAAACTATTGGGCCAGGCATACTAACATACATCCATTTTTATACAAAGTGTTCCACAAAGTCATGGTACAGGAATTCATTCTTTAGTCATAATGCTTTCATTTTCATTTTATCTCAACTCAATTTTGATTCGCATGTATTTCCTGAAAATGGGAGATCGCTCTAAACTGCGCCAACTACAGAGAATAAGTCTAGCTTAACATCGCCTACAAGATCCTCTCTGTCGTAATATGTGAACGTCTGAAGCCTTTCGTCAACAATCTGATTGGTCCTTATCAATGTGGCTTCAGGCAAAGAAAGTCAACCATCGAATCAATCATCAAATGTTCACGTTGCGGCAGATCCTGGAAAAGACCTATCCAAATCGATACCCACCACCTTTTCATCGATTTTAAGGCCGCGTATGACAGCATCTACAGAGACGAACTGTATAAAGCTATGTCTAGTTTTGGCATCCCTGCCAAACTCGTTCGCTTGTGCAAAATGACGATGGAGAACTCACGCTGCTCCATCAAGGTTGGCAACGAGCTTAGGGAATCTTTTGACGTCAAAAAAGGATTCAGACAAGGCGATGCACTGTCGTGTGTTTTCTTTAACATCGTTCTTGAGAAGATATTGCAGAACTCCACCGCCAACACTAGAGGCACTATCTTCAAAAAATCTGTTCAACTTCTCGAGTACGCCGATGATATAATGGGAAGAGCACAGTGTGATGTCAATGGCGCCTTTGTGAGAAATGAGACAGAAGCAGCAAAAATAGGTTTAGCGGTAAATGAGGGAAAAACGAAGTTATGCTGTCTTCGAGAAGGACACCCAACACCGACGGCCTGGAAAGAACGTCACAATAGACGCATACATCTTCGAGGTAGTAGAGAAGTTTGTCTACCTAGGCTCCACTATAAACACGAGCAATAACACCAGCGCCGAGATCAGACGAAGAATAACTCTTGTTAATCGCTGTTTCTTTGGTCTAAGAAAGCAATTGACAAAATCGGATGAAAGTGCCTTAGGCTGTTTTGAGAGGGAAGTTCTTCGGGTTATCTTTGGCCCCGTGTGCATTGGAGAGGAGTGGCAAAGAAGATACAACAGTGAACTGTACGGGTTGTACAAGGACATGGATTCTAGCCAGAAGGGTCAGGTACAGAGACTCAGATGGCTCGGTCATTTAGAGTAGATTGACACCAATGCTCCGGCCCGGAAAGCCTTCGTTACTATTCCCGAGGGATGTAGAAGGAGAGGATGAACGCAACTCTGGTGGCGCACACAAGTAGAAGAGAACTTAGTTAACTTGAAGTATAAAACTGGAGACTGTTGATTGAGGCCCAAGTCCACAAGGGACTGTAGCGCCACCTTAAGTAAGTAAGTTATTTTTAGAACATAAAAAGATGGAGAATATTAAGGTTAATATGTTCGTCCATGTTATTTACTATTAAATCAAGATTTCCGACCAGATGCAGCCTTCCAGCCCCATACCGTTACACCTGCATTACCGTGCTTAATTGTCTTAATCGTGTTTTTCTGTGTTAAGACATTCCCTCTCTTTCGCCATATTTTAATGCAAACTTATTGTACTTCGGTTCGTCTGAAAAAAATACCTTGCGCCACAAGTTAGGAGTCTCATTTACGTACTGTTTTGCAAACGCAATCCTCAATGCACACTTTTAGGATGAACTATGTTTTCATTGTACTTTTCAAGCTCTTAACTTGCTCGAACTTATAAATGGATCTTGGGCTACTTGGGCGAGATGTAAGCTTTGATGGACGGGCACTATGCGCCTTTATGTTCGACGTGGTGTTTTTTTTTCAAGCGCTTACTAACGTTTTGAATGGTACAACGGCTTCTAGAAATAATTTATCATATATTGGTGTAGATTCTGGTTTTCAAGATCAATGACCAAGCGCCTTTCTAGTAGACCCTTTTCCTCGCATTTGCATGACTTATTTCACCAAAAATTAAAAAGAAAATGTAAAAGACCTAGCTCAAACAATTTTTTTCACGTAATAAACGAGGCTTACTGACAAGAAAATGAATCAAATTATTAACTTTTGCACCCTTGTTTAATGCCCTTTAGGAGCTGCCAAATATATCATGACTTTTGAGGAAGAAAATTAATTTGTTTAACGTATATTTTTCTTTTTAATTCATTTCTGGTCAAATGGTTTTTTAAGCATTGTGACTAAAAAGGTGCAGGGAACTAACTTCACTGGAAACTGGAAACTACCTTCACATGGGAATTAACTTCACCTCAAGTGGGAAATATCTTCAATTTTTTCTGGTGAAGCTGTTCCTAACTATGTTGGGATATTACTTCACTTTTTTGTGGGTAATAACTTCATTTTGATGTAAAGCTATTTCCCACGGGGGTGGGAATTTATTTCACTTATGGTGTATATAATTGACACAATATTACCATGTTTTGTAGTTTACTTTCGCCTCAAAATCAAGGATTAAATTAATTCCACTGGTGGGGTAGGTAAAAGAAAGTTTGTGCGGTCCCTATGCTTCTGTTTAATGTTTGCATTGAAAAGTCTGCTTAGCATTATAGTTAAGTCATTCAGAGTAGTTACATTTTTCTTTGAATCTACATAAATGAATAGGTTTCTTCTGTACGTTCACTAACCAGCCAAACAGGTTGACCGATTTTCTTGATTTTTTTTTTAAACTAAAGAGGAAAAATGTAGAAGCTTTAGGACAAACAAAATGTATACTTTTTAAATCAAAAATCGTGAAAATGTTAAAAAATGATACATTTCGTTTGAAAACATTGTGAAATATATTTTAAATTTTCATCGTTCAAAAAAAGATGATAGTGAAAAATTGTGTAAGAGAAATTAATTTATACTGTAGTACTGTAAAAGGCGAACGGCGCGAGCCGATGTTTTTTTTGCCAAACAGAGAAAGAATTTGGGGTGTTAAAATAACTCGCGCGAATTTTTTTTATTTTCACACCCTAAATTGTTTCTCTGTTTGGCAAAATAAATTTCGGTTCCATTATACGCGGGCAATCCGCAGAAAATTAAACTTAAAACGTAAAAAACTAAAATATTTCTTACATCCATTTGCGAGAGTCGTTTGTGCATCAGCGCCCATTTCAAGTTCACGTATACCATTAGACTAGGAATGAAAGAATGCCATAAAGGTACAGCAATTGCTCCAAGAAACAAGCCATATAGCGGTAAGTAGAATCCGAAAAATACATTGTCATGGATATCCCTATATGGAAAAAGTCTGTTTAGGAGTGGTGGAGTGTGATGCTCCTATAGGATTGCAGTTATTAATATCTGTTATCACCTGTTAGGTTCAATTTTCAAAAACTCACCTCATTGTTAATATCTATGGGATACCAGTACGTCCCAGTGGCTATCATATAAAATCCATCAATGGCTGCAATTAAAGCAGCAGTTGCTGTTGGAGTCGTTATTGACTGGGTTAGCTTTTTAGTGTACTGGTGCATTTCCTCAAAAACTTCTTGTTCCCGGTCGTCTGTATTGATTAGGAATTTGTCAATGTCCCTTTGAAGAAATATCAACATTTTAGCTAGTCCTTTCGATTGAAAATGCACCATTTTAATTAAATTCTCTCAATGTTTGTCAAACTTAATATACTTTCTCTTTGTAAAAATGCCGCATTGAAAGCTATGGATGTCGAAAGGAAAAGAAATGCAGTTGCAGCACTCATGGCATTGCCCTCTGTAAACTGGAAATCAACTACCAACTTTCCAAACTTAAAAGCAAAAGTTCAAAGAATTTTTGATTCTAGTCGGTTCAAATTTTTTAAAATCACAACAAACTTACACTGAGAATACAGCAAAATGCGTAGGAAAATGTAAAAAATGCCGACCGACAGAAGTGAAACAATTGATATTTGTCATTTTCTTTAAACTATGTAGCCAATGTATCGTAATATTTGAGCTGTGTCATCAAGAGTTTATTTTTGAATATTTTCTCATTCAAAGGATATCTATAGGATATTTGAATCATTGTGACTTT
>CAKKXW010000002.1:38693951-38816726 GCA_920937365.1 Sphaerophoria rueppellii
TTACAAAATACGATGTGTTCCGACATACCTGTAGTAAATTAGGAAAGTCGTGGGAGTTCCGCGTAATGAACAAGATGTCAGTTTGGAAGAACATCTCTTCGTCTGTTTCTGATCAGTGATTTATGAGAGTAGAAGACCTTAAAGACGAGAACGAAAGAACATTTTTCTGGGAGCCATGTCACTCTCTGATACCATGCAGGCGCTAACTGCCGCCTTGAAAGAAGTAACCTTTTTCCACAGAATTAACAAATGGATTGCAATTGAAAAAAGGAAACCGAAAAAGATTTTAGGAAAAAGCGAAGTAGATGAAGAAGAAAAGTAGATCTTGAAATAGCAGGTACCCTAGTCCTCTATACATTGAAGCATAGAATATAAGGACATAGACAAATAGGAAAACTAGCCGACCCGATAAACGTTTTTTCGTCTAACGTTATTGGGATCACAACTCGGTAAATAGAGCTTGAAGATAGCTTTTGATACTTGTTCTGGATGCAGAAATCGAAAGAAGATATGACTAAGACTTTATAAATGAATGCTTAAAAAATATTCGCTTTCTTTGGCTGATAGAATATGTGGAAGCCCTTATTTTGGAGTACAAATGTGTAATGGTTATTGAGGAAAATTTTGAGTAATATAGATTTGAAGTTACGGGAATTTTTTGTGAATAATTAACAATTTCGCCAATATCTCGGCTAATAAGCTTTCAAAAAATTTGTATTCTATGTATTTCGATATGAATAAACCATTTGACGATCTGACATTTCTTTTGATGTATCATTCGATAGTTTTTGGAGCAATTTTTTTTTTCTGTCGCAAATTATTGGGCCAGGCATACTAACATACATCCATTTTTATACAAAGTGTTCCACAAAAGTCATGGTACAGAATTCATTTTTAGTCATAATGCTTTCATTTTTCATTTTATCTCAACTCATTTTAATTCGCATGTTATTTCCTGAAAAAGGGAGATGCTCTAAACTGCGCCAACTACAGAAAAATTAGTCTGCTTGCTTAACATCGCCTACAAGATCCTCTCTGTCGTAATATGTGAACGTCTGAAGCCTTTCGTCAACAATCTGATTGGTCCTTATCAATGTGGCTTCAGGCCAAGAAAGTCATAACCATCGAATCAATCATCAAATGTTCACGTTGCGGCAGATCCTGGAAAAGACCTATCCAAATCGATACCCACCACCTTTTCATCGATTTTAAGGCCGCGTATGACAGCATCTACATTCTACAGAGACGAACTGTATAAAGCTATGTCTAGATTTGGCATCCCTGCCAAACTCGTTCGCTTGTGCAAAATGACGATGGAAAACTCACGCTGCTTCATCAAGGTTGGCAACGATCTTAGGGAATCTTTCGACGTCAAAAAAGGATTCAGACAAGGCGATGCACTGTCGTCTGTTTTCTTTAACATCGTTCTTGAGAAGATATTGCAGAACTCCACCGTCAACACCAGAGACTCTTTCTTCAAAAAATCTGTTCAACTTCCCGCGTACGCCGATGATATTGATATGATGGGAACAACACAGCGTGATGTCAATGGCGCCTTTGTGAGCATTGAGACAGAAGCGGCAAAAATAGGTTTATCGGTAAATGAGGGAAAAACGAAATATATGCTGTCTTCGATAAGGACATCCAAAACCGACGGCTCGGACAGAACGTTTATAGCGGAGCCTAGGTAGACAAACTCCTTTACTACCTCGGCTCCGCTATAAACACGAGCAATAACACCAGCGCCGAGATCAGACGAAGAATAACTCTTGTTAATCGCTGTTCCTTTGGTCTAAGAAAGCAATTGACAAAACCGGATGAAAGTGCTTTAGGCTGTTTCGAGAGGAAAGTTCTTCGGGTCAACTTTGGCCCCGTGTGCATTGGAGGGGAATGGCAAAGAAGATATATTATAACAGTGAACTATGGTGGTACAAAGACATGGACTTAGCCAGAAGGGTCAAGGTCCAGAGACTCAGATGGCTCGGTTATTTAGAGCAGATGGACACCAATGCTCCAGCCCGGCAAGCCTTCGTTACTATTCCCGAGAGCGTAAAAGGAGAGGAAGAGCGCAACTCAGGTGGCGCACACAAGTGGAAGAGGAACTTAATTAACTTGGAGTATAAAACTGGAGACTGTTGATTGAGGCCCAAGTCCACAATGGACTGTAGCGTCACCTTAAGTTAGTAAGTTATTTTTAGAACACAAATAGTTGGAGAATATTAAGGTAAATATGTTCGTCCATGTTATTTACTATTAAATCAAGATTTCCGACCAGATGCAGCTTTATGCTTACATGAGGGGTCTAATTTAAAAACTCTTCTTTTCCACTTTTGAGAATTTCGAGTAAGACGAAAAAACTGTTTACAACTGCTAAAATAGTGTTATCGACCGGTTTAAAGGCTTAAAAATAAATTGGGAATGATTTTTATCTATTTTCGCTGGACTTGAACCTCTACGATTATCTTTAAATAAATTAAAAATCATTTAAATTTAGAAAAGAAGAGTTTTGAAACTTACGAATGGAATAGCGGAGTTTTGATTCAACACATTACGGAAAAGAGGAGTTTTGAAACAAAAAACTATTTTTTTAGATTTTATCATTTTTGTTTTTAATTTATGTTTTATTTTTAATAATATTAAAAAACTAAACAAAACATAAAAGAAAAAAGAAAATTATAGCTTCTAAGAAAACTACTTAAAATAAGGTTATAGCAATGGAATTAAATTGTATAAATAAAAAGAAACAAATAAATAAATTAAGAAATTAAAAAGTTTCAGACTTAATTTTTAAGGTAAAGTTCATAAAATATTTCTAAGATCTGCAATTTGTTCTTGCACTTCACAAACAATTTCTTCAGACTCAACTGTGAAATTTTCATAAACGAGTTTTTTTTGAAAAATGAAAGAATTTCTAATTGTTCTCACTCAGGACCAAAGTGTAGTGCAAGCAGCTTTGCAAAAATTTTTTTTTCATCTTTGATTACGGCATCCATAGGCAGTGCGGATATTTGCATATCCGATCCAACTTTTAGAACAGATTTTAGTACTCCAACATCCGATCGCGCCTGATCGCGTCTTATGCAGTAAAAAGCGTTTGGATTGGTTAAATTTAAAGTGCCAGCTTCCAGAAGGTTTCAAACATTTCAGAGTTTCATCTTTCCAATTCCAAACAGGACATTCAGGACTTGCCCAATGAATGATGGTTCCGTGTGTTGTAAATATTTCGAAATAATCTTCTTTGGTTATAATATTTTCTTTTAATTTGACTTCTTTTTCAATGTTGCCAAGCACTCTATCTGGGGGAATAAAGGAATGTACGGGAATACGGAAAACAAGCTGGAGAATGAGTTTTTAGCCAATAAAGGCAAGCCGAAACCATGGTGGTGTTTTTGTTCTGGCCACCACACCCATCGTAAATGAGCCTGACAATAGTTTTATCAGTAAAATCAAGAATGATTGCACCTATAAAGCGTTAAAGTAGTCATTTAAACTCGTTACATAACAAATCTTCCCGCCTTTTTTACTGTCATTGGAATACACGAGTTTTGCAACAGGCTACTATGATTTGCAAAGGAAAACAAGAGTTTTGGTATTGAAATCGGTTTGTATGGGAATAAGAGAGTTTTGAATTAAACCCCCTCATACTTAACTCATTTTTGAAAAAAAAAAGTGGAAAAGAAGAGTTTTGAAATTAGACCTCTCATATGTTCGATGTGGTGGTCGTTTTTTAAGCGCTTACTAACGTTTTGAATGGTGCAACGGCTTCTTAAAATAATTTATCATATTTTGGAGTACATTTTGTTCTGGTTTTCATGAAGATCAATGACCAAGCGCCGTTCTAGTAAACCCTTTTCCTCGCATTTGCATGACTTTTTTTCACCAAAAATTAGACAGCAAATGTAAAAGACCTAGCTCAAACAATTGTTTCACGTAAATAACAAGGCTTAATGACATAAGAAAATTAATCATATTACTTACCGTTGCACCCTTTAGGAGCTGCCAAGTATCATGACTTATGAGGAAGAAAATTAATTTGTTTAACGTATTTTTTTCTTTTTAATTCATTTATGGTCAAAATGTTTTTTAAGCATTGTGACTAAAACGTGCAGGGAACTAACCTCACTGGGAACTAAACCTTCACATGGGAATTAACTTCACCTCAAGTGGGAAATATCTTCACTTTTTTCTTGTGAAGCAGTTTTTTAACTATGGTGGGATATTACTTCACTTTTCTTCGTCACTAAAAATCGACAAGAGTTTTAGATTATCACTCTTGTCTCGTTACATCTCTCAAATAGAATATTGAATTGGAGAGTATCAAAGGATCACTCATTCTCCGATCATAGATATATCCAATTCACTCTTATTGAAGAATCCTCTAAACCGATCCAATTCCGGAATTATAGGAAAACAGATTGGCCAAAATATAGGACAACTCTGAAAAGTTTGATTAAACCAGAACTTTAAGATCCTCCCTTGTGCGCTCTCGAACTTGATCGGAAAGTCGATGAGCTTACAGCAGCCCTCAATGAAGCCATGGAAACTGCCTGCCCCCTCACTACAGTACGGGGAAAGAAGAAGCCATACTGGTGGACTGCTGAATTAGAATTACTCAGGAAGGGTTGCAGAAGGCTTTTCAATCATGCAAAAAAGTCTAGACACCCCCAAGATTGGGATTCCTATAAGGAATCACTCAGAAAGTATAAACAAGAATTGAGAATAGCCAAAAGATCCTCGTGGAGATCCTTCTGTAGATCAATAGAAGAATCCTCGGAGGCATCGAGGCTAAGGAAGATTCTCTCTACAAGTCCAACCATGCCCAGTTGTCTTAAAAACTCTGATGGTACATGGACTAACTCATGCGAAGAAACGCTAAACCTGCTATTAGATACCCACTTCCCGGATAGCTCCAGTTCCGTTAATACAACAAACCATACTGGTGTGGGTACTAACTTAACTTTTCCTCAAGGTCTTGTAACAACGGAAAAATTGACATGGGCTCTGAATAGCTTCAAACCCTACAAATCTCCAGGTCCAGATCAAATCATACCAGCTGAGCTACAATATACCATCGATATAACTTTGCCCATCATTAAGATGATTTTCAAAAGTTGTCTAGATCTGGTCTATATACCTCAGCGATGGAGAGAAGTAAAGGTAGTATTCATTCCCAAAGCGGGCAAAGGCTCGCATGTCAATCCTAAAGATCTAAGACCAATTCGTCTATCATCATTCATTCTCAAAACGCTGGAATGATTGATTGATATCCATATACGCAATAGCATTGTTAAGAGGCTATCGATGTCTCAACATGCTTACTGCAAAGGTAAATCGGTAGAAACAGCCTTGCATACTCTGGTAAGGACTATCGAATACTCCCTAGAGCAAAAGGAATATACTATGGTTGCCTTCCTGGATATTAAAGGTGCTTTCAACAACGTTGACACATCTGCCATCACTTCTGCTATGACGACCCTAAACGTCGAATACTCACTCTGTAAGTTGATTAATCTAATGCTAAAAAGCAGGATCATCAACTCTAAGATGGGGAATTTTTGTACGAAAAGGTCTGTCAGCAGAGGCACTCCGCAAGGTGGTGTTCTGTCCCCTCTCCTGTTGAACATAGTAGTTAACGAACTGCTAATATCCCTCGAGGATGAAGGGTACAGAGTGATTGCGTATGCCGATGATGTTGCTATCGCCGTCACAGGAAAACATCCTTATACACTGAGAGACCTCCTTCAAAACGCACTTAATATGCTCACTAGATGGGCTGATCAATGTGGACTTAGTATTAATCCCCAAAAAACAGACCTCGTTCTTTTCACACGGAAATACAAGATTCCAATAATTGTACGTCCTTCAATAAAAGGTGTACCACTAATTTTCACCAATGAAGCCAAATATCTTGGGCTAATACTGGATAAAAAATTAAGTTGGAAACCTAATATTCAGGAAAGAGTTAAGAAAGCTACAGTAGCTCTTTTCTCTTGCAAGAAAGCCATAGGAAGCAAATGGGGTTTTCAACCTCGCATAACCTATTGGCTATACATATCGGTCATCCGACCAATTCTCATGTACGGGGTTGCAGTATGGTGGACTGCACTGGAGAAAGTCACTTACTACGACAAACTCAGCAGAGTCCAACGCACTGCATGTCTCTGCATAAGCGGGGCATTGAGAACCACACCCTCGGCAGCGTTAGACACTCTCCTCCATCTGACACCCCTCGAAATTTTTAGCAAACAAGTGGCAGCGAGCACAGCTATAAGGCTCAGCGCCTCATCTCAATGGACCAACAATAATGTGGGACATTCCATCATTTTGAACTTCTTCGGTTCTATACCAAAGTACATAGACTATACCATTCCAAAACCCCAATTTGGTAAAAACTTCCTTATATCCATTCCATCCAGAGATGAATGGGAAGACAATAAACTTCTGGATGAGAAAAGCATTCATTTTTATACAGATGGATCCAAGACAAGTGATGGAGTTGGTAGTGGTGTGTACTCAGAAAAGCTTAATCTAAGCATCTCATTCCGTCTCCCTAATCATTGTAGCGTCTTCCAAGCGGAAATCTTAGCGATCAAAGAGGTTCTCTCCTGGCTAAGAGAAAACGTGATATCAACTTCGGATATCCGCATCTTCTCTGACAGTCAGGCTGCTATTAAATCTCTTGACGGTGTCTCAACCAAATCTCAAACGGCCCTCGATTGTCGATCGTCTCTTATGGAGATGGCGCAGCAATTTAACATTCACCTCTCTTGGGTGCCGGGCCACAGAGACATCGCAGGAAATTGTAGAGCTGATGAACTCGCTAAAAATGGAACCGTCATACCTATTTCACCTGAAAGGGAGAAGATAGGTATACCGATAGCTACATGTAAACTTCTGCTAAAAGAAACCGCCTTAAAGATAACAAACTCTAGGTGGCACAATTTACCAACGTGCGCAGCCACAAAACTCATCTGGCCTTCACTGGACCTAAAGCGCTCAAAAGACTTGTTATCTCAAAGCAGATTTCATATTAGCTAGTTAATAGGTATCCTTACGGGACACTGTCTTATAGGCAGACACGCAACACGACTTGGTGTAGCCTCAAATGACTTTTGCAAGAGCTGTATGGACGAGGAGGAAGAGGAAACAATCTCTCACCTTCTCTGCACTTGCCCTGCTCTTTCAATAAGACGAAAGCTTCATCTGGGCGATTACTTTTATGATAACCCCAGTGAACTAGCTAATAGAGATATCAAGTGTCTTCTTCGCTTCATAAAAAGCTCAAAATGGTTCGACTAGTAAGAAGTAATTCTCTAGATTCATGTGGTATCACAATGGGCCTTTTCTTCTGGCCTAAGTGTGTGGATTCTGTATCCACAGCCACTTTAACCTAACCTAACCTAACCTAAAAAATGATACATTTCGTTTGAAAACATTGTGCAATATATTTTAAATTTCCATCCAGATTGATTGTAAAATTAAACTTAAAACGTAAAAAACTAAAATATTTCTTACATCCATTTGCGAGAGTCGTTTGTGCATCAGCGCCCATTTCAAGTTCACGTATACCATTAGACTAGGAATGAAAGAATGCCACAAAGGTACAGCAATTGCTCCAAGAAACAAGCCATATAGCGGTAAGTAGAATCCAAAAAATACATTGTCATGGATATCCCTATATGGGAAAAGTCTGTTTAGGAGTGGCGGAGTATGATGCTCCTATAGGATTGCAGTTATTAATATCTCTTATCACCTGTTTGGTTCAATTTTCAACAAACTCACCTCATTGTTAGTTTCTATTGGATACCAGTACGTTCCAGCGGCTAACATATAAAATCCATCAATGGCTGCAATTAAAGCAGCAGTTGCTGTTGGAGTCGTTATTGACTGGGTAAGCTTTTTAGTATATTGGTGCATTTCCTCAAAAACTTCTTGCTCCCGGTCGTCTGTATTGATTAGGAATTTGTCAATGTCCCTTTGAAGAAATATCAACATTTTAGCTAGTCCTTTCGATTGAAAATGCACCCATTTTAATTAAATCTCTTCAATGTTTGTCAAACTTAATATACTTTCTCTTTGTAAAAATGCCGCATTGAAAGCTATGGATGTCGAAAGGAAAAGAAATGCAGTTGCAGCACTCATGGCATTGCCCTCTGTAAACTGGAAATCGACTACCAACTTTCCAAACTTAAACAAAGAATTTTTGATTCTAGTCGGTTCAAATTTTTTTAAAATCACAACAAACTTACACTGAGAATACAGCAAAATGCGTAGGAAAATGTAAAAAATGCCGACCGACAGAAGTGAAACAATTGATATTTGTCATTTTCTTTAACTATGTAGCCAATGTATCGTAATATTTTGAGCTGTGTCATCAAGAGCTTATTTTTGAATATTTTCTCATTCAAAGGATATCTATAGGATATTTGAATCATTGTGACTTTACTATTTGCAATGCGAATGAGTAGCTGGTTTTTATACCAGAAAAAGAATTTGCAAAAAACTGCGATATTTTAAATATTTATTTCGCTAATTGTCGTTTCGTTAAGTGGCAAAATAATTATTCGTTGTGACATTTAACTGTTTATCTAAATGAGTAGAAGTTATAATAATATAATTGGTATTGATTGACAGTGAATATTTATATTGCGAGAGACGATGAAATATACACATTGCTACATAATATAGCCATAGATAAGCAATATACGGAAGAAGAATTTTTTTTAACTAACGTAAATGGCATCAATGTTCATTTTGTTCATAATTTTTTCTGAAATGATATTATTTTTCGAGCCTTCGTCAGGAGAAGTAAATGAAACAGTGCAAAAATTAAGTTTTTAAAAATGTTTTTCGTTTGCATAATATTTGTGCTTTAAACTGAAAATTCAACTCTATCACGGTTGGTTTTTAAAAAGAATGGAAACATCATTATTTGAAGAAGTGGAACATTAAAATTTGCTTGAAATCTGTCAGCTACAGCAAATATTACAGAAATGTCAGTGTTATCATCATCAGAAATAGTGTTGTTTCATTAACAACTGAAATTTTTTGGTAGAATGAGATATTCTCATGGAACTTTAGTCGGATATTTATCGTCCACCAGCCGATATGCTATTTAGCTTTGGATTCATATCCATTCCTCCTTGATACAAGCTGATATCGTATTATATTATGACATGAACACAAATCCAAAACAATCACCAAAAAGTAAGTCGGATATTTTGTTGAGTCATTAACTCAGCTTACTCATCGTCGACATTATTTCACGAAAGTAGTGAACCTTTTGTTGAGGCTTTAAAAATAAATAAATAGAGTGGCGCAATAGCTCTTGAAGAGCCAAGGCCTTTCTGGCTTACACTCATCAACAATTCTCTAGGTGAGTGTGAAAAATTGAGGGGAACTACAATTTAACACCGATTCCGAACGGCAAAGTTGAGAAGCACTTTTTCATGATAGATGATACTTTTGGAAGTTTTGTCAGTTCTTCACAAAAGGCAGTGCCCGTGAAAGATGAATAAAAATTATGGACACGAGGAGGACTTGAACCTTTGACGTTCTGCTTAGCAGCCAACGCACCTAACCACTAAGCTACGGACACTACTTTGTTGAGTCCTTATGGCCATATGTTATGGACAATTTTGGTTAACAAACATTTTTAAATTAGATGCAAACAAAAACTGTAGTGTAGAGGATGTAAAAATTACAACAATTGATACAAGAAACAAAAAAATATCTATAAAAAAAACACGTATACGCCCGAGTGTACATTTTCAATTCATCCGTAGTAAAATACGAAATCTCTCTAGTATACATAAAAATTGATGTATGTTTGTTTTTATGTCCAATATGAACTCCTTTACGGCCCAGCGAATATTGTTGATTGACTGTGCCGAAAAAATCGAAATGAACAAAACAAACAAAACACCCATGTTGCATGTAAAATAGCTCTCTTTGTCTATTTAATTGTTAATAACGTTTGATTTGATAAAACATAAATAAATTACGACAATCAAAGTAAGAAAAAAATAACGTTGAAGGGTATGAAAATAGCGGATGAAAGTTTGTGTGCGATGTCGTCGCTATTTTATTAACAACAAATCCCACAGAGATTTTAACCTAGAACGTTGAAACTATCGCATATGATAGAGAATTGTGTGTCAATTAATGTTACTTACTTTACTTACTTAAGTTGGCGCTATAGTCCGTTGTGGACTTGGGCCTCAATCAACAGTCTCCGCCAGCCAGATCGGTTCCTAGCAAGCTGTCTCCAGTTTTGCACTCCAAGTTGATTGAGGTCTACTTGAGTGCACCACCTGAGTCGCGGTCTTCCTCTCCTCCTACGTCCCTCGAGAATAGGGTCGAAGTCTTTCCAGGCCGGAGCATTGGTGTCCATCCGCTTTAAATGACCGCGCCATCTGAGTCTCTGGAACTTGACCCTTCTGGCTGGGTCCATGTCGTTGTACAACCCGTAAAGTTCGCTGTTATTTTTTCTTCGCCATTCCCCTTCAATGCACACGGGGTCAAAGATGACCCGAAGAACTTTCCTCTCGAAACAGCCTAAGGCACTTTCATCCGATTTTGTCAAGGTCCATGCTTCTGCACCATACAGCAGGACTGGGATGATGAGGGTGGTGTACAATCTTACCTTAGTTACTCGAGAGAGGGCTTTTCCACTCAATTTCTTTCTTAGCCCAAAGAAACAGCGATTAGCAAGGGTTATTCTTCGTCTAATCTCGGTGCTGGTGTTATTGCCCGTGTGTATAGCGGAGCCTAGGTAGACAAACTCCTCTACTTGACGTTGTATGCATCTATTGTGGCGTTCTCTCCGGTGTTGGGTGTCCTTCCTCGAAGACAGCATATACTTCCTTTATCCCTCATCTACCGGTAAACGCCGCTTCTGTCTCAATTCTCGCAAAGGCGCCATTGACATCACGCTGTTCTTCCCATTATATCAATATCACCGGCGTACGCAAGAAGTTGAACAGATTTTTGGAAGATAGTGCCTCTGGTGTTGACGCTGGAGTTCTGCAATATCTTCTCAAGAACGATGTTTAAGAAATCGCACGACAGTGCATCGCCTTGTCTGAACCTTTTTTTGACCTTGACAAATTCTGTAAGCTCGTTTGTAATCTTGAGGGAGCAGCGTCGCGGCCTTAAAATCTATGAAAAGCTGGTGAGTATCGATTTGGTGTTCATAGGTCTTTTCCAGGATCTGCCGCAACGTTAAAATTTGGTCGATGGTTGACTTTCCTGGCCTGAAGTCACATTGTTAAGGACCAATTAGATTGTTGACGAAAGGCTTCAGACGTTTCAATTCATGTTACTTTTACTATATAACTTGTTGTCAAAGCACAGTTCCTTAAACTTGGGTGGGCTATTTGTGATCCAACTATTGAAATCAGTTCCTCTTTAAGTTTGTTAACAAACGCTTGTAGTAACAGATTTGTAGGTTGGTGAAACAGACCACTAGCCTACGCCCCAGCGCATTGGGCGTCCGCAATGTCTCCTTCCACAAAGGAGTTTTCGAGCCAGTTCCTCTTCACCGTCGTCACGCCTGCTTCGCAGTGGATTGATAAAGCTTGTGATTACATCGCCTGCGGAATCGTCTTTCGAAAATGGGGCCATCTATTCTCGGTTCTTCTTGTCCATTCGACTTCAATCATGGTGCTCCAGCTACTTACTTAAGCCTCTTGGATGGAATACAAAAAAGAGCTGTAAGAATGATTGGTGATAGAGAGATCACTGACGCATTTAGACCACCGTCGTAACGTAGCGTGTCTCTCCTTGTTCTATCGCTACTTTTACGGTAATTGTTCTAGTGAAATAGCCAGTTGCATTCCTCCTTTCAAACAATTCACCCGTAATACTCGCGCTTCTAGGAATGCTCATCAGTTTACCCTTGAGCCCAACTTCGGACGTACTCTCAAATATAGACAATCATTTTTTAGCCGTACTACGCGAATGTGGAACTCTCTTCCACACTCTGTGTTTCCCAGTCATTACAATGTTCAAGAATTTAAGACCAATGTACACCGACACCTCCTTTCCAACCCCTTCTCTTCTTCCTAATGCACTCACTGTGCCTCTGGCATAAAAAGGGTATAAAAATCCCTTGAGTGGGGGCAAATTATAAAAAAAAATAACAAAATTGTCAAAATTTACTACTCTCGCACGGTACGATGCACTCGTGATTTGAATAGCCATTTTTTAAAGTTTTTGAATGTCGATAGTACTTTTTGGAAGCGACACTACTTTTATTTAATAAAGGGCATATTCGTAATTATAATACAACGAAGTTACTTTCAATTGAAATAATTGCTAGATCGTTATTTATTTGCATGTTTTGCACCTCATAGATGAGCATTATTTACTGATCAATAACAAACAATCATACAAACAAAACAAAATGCTAGTGAACGAAAAAAGTTAACGTCTGTGAAATTCACAAGTAGACAACATTGAAGGATGAATTATATTAAAGTTGATTGTAAGCTCGTTATTGGTTATTATTTTTCGTTTTTAGTTTGATCCTCGAAGTATTTTTCAATTTTGAACATTTTGGGCTATGCATTCGGACTTGGAACTCGCGAGACTAAAATGCCTCTCAAAATACTATGTGTTACTTATTTATTTGAACAAAAAAACACAATTATATATTATAATATGTATGTTATATTAAAAAACACTTTCAAGATGGTTTTTAAGAAGCAGCAGGTTCTTCGTTAACAACAACTGGTTCACCATCCAATTTTTTCAACATTGGCAAACGTCTAATGCTTTCCGCTCTAAAAGCACTTTCATCATATCCTTCACATATTGGATTCCCAACCAATGAGAGATCTACCAAGCTAGGCAATTCTTGCAATTTGTTTATTTCACACCAATCTTTTATAAGATTATTACTGATAAAGAGAAGCTTGAGGTTCTTAAGTGCCGTCAATCCTTTGAGTTTTTCAATCAGATTATAGCTGAGCCAAAGTTCTTCCAATGTGTCTGCCACAACTTCCTGCATAAAAAACACAGTAAACCAACAAAATATCTTAACTTTTCTTAGTTTTTATCTTACCAGGCCTGAAATCTGTTTTATATAGTTACGAGACAGCGATAGGACACGTAAATTTCGCATGCCATTCAAGCCATTTATTTTTTCAATCATGTTCGTTGATAAACTTAACCATCTGGAGTTAAATAAACATCAATATCCTTTTACAAGACAGTTTTCTGTGAGTTTCATTATACTTGCAATTTATCAAGTTTGCAAGGCCTCCATCCATCCGTTCTAGAGGTGGCCACTGAAATTGCAAGTCAATTTCCGTTGCCTCAGAAGCACTTATCTTTGAACGTTCTTCAAATCTCTTTAAGGCTTCTTTAATTGTTGTTGCTTTTGACATCTTTCGATTGAGAACTAAATAAAGTATTTAAAAGAATCTAGGAAACTTTTATCGATCAAATAAATTATTCGAAAATGATGTATTTATTCCATAGCAACGGTCGATTCATCAATATCATGCGTCGGCAATCTTATGCCCAGGAAAGGAAAAAAAAGAAAGAAATGGTTACTTGTGATACATTAAAAGCTGTGTTGAATTTGTTAACTTTTTACTGCAGGTTTTCAAGCAAACAAGCTTAATTTTAGCTTATAAACGCTTTGCCAATATCTTTTGAAAAGATTTTTTTTTTATGTTCCCAAAAGTGGAATTCAAATTTTACCCGCCTTTCAAAAGGTCCAAATGGAAGTCACTTCCACAACGATGTTTTTTTTAAAGTCAATCTGATTTCAATATTAAGATTATTGCATTTGGTCATTAAAATCAAACTAGGCCAAGTTCTCTTTCAGACAAGCCAAGAAGTTTCATAAAATACATTTTTTATTTATTTGATAACTGCCTATCCAAAGATCAAATTTTAGAAATTAACTGCCATATACTTAAGTACTTAAACCCTTTTTGGACTAATGTACACATTAATTTCAAAAATATAATAAGAACAGAAAATTGTTTTCCATACACAGCGTTCAAAAACCCTATCATTATTTTAACTTTTTCCCAACAACAGGATGTCCCTATTTATATCTCAAACATGTTTACATTCGTTCAGTTTGTCTACCTTATTGTGATTAACAAGTCCTAAGAACCAAAGTAATGAAAAGTAAAATTACAAACCGATTTACAGAAATGACGATTTTTCACTTTCGGCTGATCGGTTTTGAGTTAGAAAACAAAAGTAGTTGGATGAAAATTAAATTCATCATTTGTCTAGTCAATCTTATGTTGATGATTACTGGACAAGTCTTATTTGCACTTTATAAAAACGAGGGCATACAAGATGGCACTCAAAATATATCAAACGTAAATTACGGTCTCGTAGCGATTGCCAAATATCTGGCAATAATTTACCATCGCAAAAATATTTACAAACTTTTCTTGGAACTAAATAAAATCTATCCGTCAGAGAAATTGCAAATTGCTAACAATGGACAACAATTTTTGAGCCAATCTTTACGAATTGAAGGAGTTTTGCGTAATTTTTTCAGATTTGGATTTTTGTTCTATGGATTATTTCCTTTGGTTATGTCATTTGTTGATTTGTTAAGACTTGGAAAATTTACGTTTAGATTGCCTGCTTCGGTGTTGTATGGGTTTGATATTCCATTCGACAAAAGTTTTTCTATTTATTTTGTGGTGTATGCGCAACAATTTTTAGGGGTTTTCGTAATGTCTGTTATACTAATGAATCTAGATGCATGTCTTTATTGTACATTGCAACAGTTGTGCATGCATTTTCATATTATTCAACAAAATATTATCAAGATACGACCAGATGGTTCCGAAAACGAAGCTAAGTTACTGGTGAAAGAATTAAAATATCATCAAAAGGTGTTGAGGTGAGTACCTACTAAGGTAATTTTTTTTTTGTTATTATTAATAGTGTGCATTTCTTGAGTGAAAAACGAACTCTAGCTTCCTAGATATTCTAATTAATACTCGAAAAAAAATTTAACTGCAAGACAAAAACAAAAAGTGCTATGAGAATCAAGGAGAACGAAGTTTGTAACCTTTTCGGTGTTGTTACCAGCCTTGGAACAGGCTACAACGTTTTTCATATTCCGAGTAATGTGGAGTTCCGAAACGATTACAATCATAGAAAACGACTCAAAAAATTCTATGTATGTATGTTCAATTTTGATTCTTGAAAATTTAGTCAGTTTAAGCTGCGAATCAACTTAAATATTTTCGGTTTTTTTCTTGTACAGAAACAAATTTAGTTATATTATTCAATTCAAATCAGAACTGTCATTTCAAGCCGTCCCGATAAACGCCTTCAGAAACCTTAAACCCAATTCAATGAATAGAGTGCGAAAAGACTACAGACCTCTCCTTTGATGTATCATTCGATGGGCCTTGGAAAAATTATCTTTTTTTTTCCAAAATTTTTGCAAGGGGTTAGCCCATGATATTTTTCGGCAAATCATGAAGAGATCGTTTTCGCTAAATTCAACATATTTCATAGTCAAAGAGCATAGTAGTGCCCAGCCAAGTTCTTGCACTACTCCCAAGATAAAACTCAAGCAAATGTTTAACCCCCTTTAACTTTTGAAACCATTGAGTTCGAAGCAAAATTTGAGTTAAGAATCAACTTCATAGAAACAATGGCCCTTAGAAAAAAAATAATTTTGTAGAACCGTAGTGGTGAGATATCGTGAGATATTGAAGAGTAAACATTTCAAAAACCGTAGTTGACTCACTGACTGACTGATCATCAAAATTATGAAGTATGTACTTCTAACAATAGGAAAATCTTACAGTTTGGCACAATGAAAGGTTTTCGGGTGTGTATGGAGAAAAAATCAAATATTTCAATTTGCTCATTCAGAGAGCGTGTTATCCGCCCACTTTCAAAGGTTGTTGAAATTTTAGGGTTAATGAAACGAAATAACAATAATTGGAATTCTATTCAGGGACGTTGTATCAAATCAACCTACTTTTTAAAACTTGTATAGTTTTTTATATTTTTTTATGAATTGTCGAATTGATACATTTGGGTCAGCGGTAGTCACTATGAAAAACAAAATACGAACAAAAAGATAATGGAAGGAATCAATCGCGCCAGGGCTGATAATGCGTCACGTCTCCTGAAAAACTGTCGAGTCAACTGAGGGGTGTGAACGAGTTGTCAAACTTATGGTTGGCACTAGTATCGGGAATCCCATTATCCCTTTACTAGTCGCAACATAAACGTGAAGGAACTACCTGTCAGTGGTACAGCTGTGACTTTTGGCTGTTCCAAGGTCAGCAGTTTCACATCCATCCCCATCCCCGTTTTTACTAGGACGTTGCAAGCGATCCCAAGAAAAGACGCTCCATCCGAAGAAGCAAAATCCGTGACATTTGGCTGTTAGACAGAGACACAACATAGAAACACCACTTGCAAACATCTTTTCAAACAATATGCTCGAGAATCAAAAAATGCTAAATTGCCACAGGGTACCACCTACCTAGCAACTAATCAAAAACAGCCAAGCATAGACCTGAAACGGTCCAAAGACTTGATGCTGTGAGGAGGCTGGGGTCTACTTCTGCAGAAACTGAATGGACAAGAAGGAAGAGGAAACAGTTCAACACCTTCTATGTACATGTCCGGCTCTCTCTCCAATTACCAGTGAACTGAACGATCTACATAAGATGTGTCGCAAATTTTATTGTTCATAACACTCCCATGAGTAACTTTCTTTTATTGGTATCACAATGTACCCTTGGGGTCTAAATGAGTCAACAACAATTAGACAGCCACTCTAACCTAACCTAACAATTCTATAAAAAAGAAAGCAAATAAATATATTGTTAAAGTTTGCAAATTGCCAATGTTATTAAGTGTATTTCGATGTTCATGCTTCCATTGAAAGAAAAAACCTTTGAAAAAGGATGTGAAATCAGAAAAAAAATATATAATGTAAATAAAGAACCCAGTTCTCTTAATGCGATCTAAAAGAATGCAAAGGTCTTAAGATTATGTATTAAACCATATAAGATTAAACAACAATATTAAAAGAAAATAGAAACAGAGGACAAGGTAAGTTTGAATTAAAATTTAAAGTTCACTGTTCAAGTTTTAAAATGTAATAATCACGCAACAAACGAAAATTAGCAGAGTGAACTTGTAAATTTTACTATAAAATATAGACTTCTTGTGAAATTTGAAATGCAAAATTTCGTAGAATTAAATTTAAAAAAAAATTCTTTTTCCGGAGCTTTCAAATTTTTCTCTTAAGCAATTTAATCTGTTTGGAAAAAATGTTTGAACAGTCACATCCACAATACCATACAAAAAATGAATTTTCGACTAGCTTTCTATTCTTCCCTGCCGACTTTCCCGTAAGATTTCCCTTAAACTTGTTTTCACAGGAACCATGACTAAAATATAAGCTATAAGTATTTTATTAAAGCTAAACAATAAATGGGTTGGCTGCTTCGTTCAAAAACCAACTATGGAAAAATTATACCCTCAAATTGATGAAACATCACTTAACATGCTTTGGTCTATTTTCAAGAAAAAAAACTATTTCGATACAATTTTAGATGCATAAAGAATGATCAAAATTCGTACTTTCCTTGCTGAACAACAACCTTTGCTGAACAATTTAAAACACATTTCCTGCGAAATTATATTCAAATTAATTCAAATACCATGGGCATAAGGGCACTCATTAAACTTGGTAGGAGTGCATGCCGCTGGATGTGTCAAAGAAGTAACCAAAGTCTTTGACATTATTCAAAAATTGTATAACTTTTTTTCGGTATCTTCTCATCGATGGAGTGTGTTGACTGCTTATTTATTTCCAAAAAGAGGTTTTAAAAAGTCTTTCTCAAACAAGATGCTCGGCGCGAGCTGATGCACTAAGCGCCTTATATAAAGGTCATCAAAAAATTGAAGAATCTTTGATGTCTATCGCGAACGATTTAGGACAGGCACGAGAGGCCAGAGAAGAAGCATTTAGTCTTTGAAAAAAAATGTCCAAGCTTGAATTTACCATACCTATACTAACAGAACTTTGGAACTCTGTATTGCAAAGAATTAATAAAACAAGTACTTTACTTCAAAAACAAAATATTACCCATAACAATTTTGATAACGTTGATTCATCAGCCAGACAAAAAAACCCGAATTCCGAATATAATCACCTTTCTGAAAGGATGAGGTGTAGAAGCTCACGCTAGACTTTTTTTGGACGGCTCTGGACCCTCAGTAATTCTGACTGGGAAAGAAAGATTTAAAATTCAAACCTTTCTTCCCATTGTCGACACACTAAGCGTTCATTTGAAACAGCGACTAGGGTCGTATACGAAGATTGGCCAACGTTTTGACTTTTTTTCAATTAAAACCTTTAAATTCAGAAGACTTAAAGGAGAACTGCAAATCTTTTGCTAAATTTTACCCTGAAGAAGTGAACGGAGATGAACTAGATGCTCAATGCCTGAATTTAAAAGACTACTTGAAAATTAGTCGACACGAAAATGTAAATACTGACAACATTCTAGAGCTTTATAATTTTTTATGAACTAATAAAATTGAAGATGAATTTCCAAATGTTGAAATTGCACTAATTTTCTTAAGTATGATGGTGACCAATTGCAGTGGGGAACGTTCCTTCTCTAAGTTAAAAAAAATCAAAAACGAACTCAGAACTATAATGATTCACGAAAGATTGACATGTTTGTCTCTGATGTCAACCGAAGGTGACATCCTCAGAGGTATCGATTTTAAAGATGGGATCAATGACTTTGCTAATCTCAAATCAAGAAAGGACGGCCCTGGAATTGTATGAATCAAATGGAAGAGTATGAAAACTGGAAACATAAACACAGATCGATAACTTGTATTTATGTTGAGTTTTTTGTTCCAGAATTTCTAATGGAATCGAAAAGAGAAAGCTGTCGATGAAATTGGAGGTGCATTGGAAAAATGGAAAATGCTTGATGAAAAACTCAGCATTCCT
The DNA here is from genome assembly GCA_920937365.1 of Sphaerophoria rueppellii. Classification (NCBI taxonomy): domain Eukaryota; kingdom Metazoa; phylum Arthropoda; class Insecta; order Diptera; family Syrphidae; genus Sphaerophoria; species Sphaerophoria rueppellii. The sequence goes on from CAKKXW010000002.1 coordinate 38,712,946, forward strand.
AAAAAGAACGGAGAATTTCGAACCTTTAAGTAATTTGTTTACATGGAATTTAAGGAGCAATTATTACAGAGTTTTACAAATCGAAGAACAGAAAGTTCTTAATGGCAAAATCTGGAAAATCGCGAACAAATATTTAAACCAAAAAATGAAATTTCATTTGCCATAGGTCCAGAATGATTTTTGAATGAAAAAATAGAAATTGTTTGAAAGAAAATCCTAAAGAAAATACGGAAAAGAGGATATTTCTTACGATATTTTTGTTTATCAGCTCTCTATACGAAACTTAGGATTTCGGACTGTTCATAAAGATGAAAAATTCGTTGTTAAGCTTAAAAAATTTCATATACTTGAAAATGAAAAAAAAAGGTTGAGTCTTGTACCTGATCATTCTGAAGTTTATTTTTTAAAATGTTATTTAAAAAATTCTCAGTTTACTTACTTACTTACTTACTTATGGCGGTGCTACAGTCCAGGTCGGACCAGGGCCTCACCCAACAAACTTCTCCAGCCAGCTCAGTCCCTGGCTAACTATCTCCAGTTTCGCCCGCCAAGTTGGTTCAGGTCCTCTACCACCTGTGTGCTCCACCGGAGTCGCGCCTTCCTCTTCTGCGACGTCCTTCCGGATTGGATTCGAAGACTCTACGAGCCGGAGCATTATTTTCCATTCGTTCAAACATGACCCAACCATCTAAGTCGTTGGACCTTAACTTTTCTGGGTAGGTCAGTGTCGCTGTACAGCTCGTAGTTGAATCTTTTTGGTTGAATCTTCGTCTCCATTCTCCATTAATGCAGACAGGACCAAAAATCACTCGAAGAATTTTTCTCTCAAAGCAGCCCAAAGCGTTTTCATCAGATGTTGTCATAGTCCATGTCTCTGCACCATACATGAGGACCGGGATGATGAGGGTTTTGTAAAGTGTCACTTTAGTTGCTCGGGAGAGGACTTTACTACTCAATTGCCTTCTAAGTCCAAAGAAGCAGCGATTGGCAAGAGTGATTCTTCGTTTGATTTCAGCGCTGGTGTTGTTGTCTGAGTTGATAGCGGATCCCAGGTAGACAAAGTCCTTAACTACCTCGAAGTTAAATCTGTCTATGTTGACGTTTGCTCCAAGACGTCGATGTTGGTTGTCCTTTCTTGTCGACAGCATTAACGTGGTCTTGCCTTCGTTAACCGCTAGACCCATCTTCCTGGCCTCCGTCTCAAGGCTCACAAACGCTCCACTGACATCACGCTGTGTTCTTCCAATTATGTCAATGTCGTCTGCGTATCCTAGTAGCTGGACGGACTTTTGAAAGATTGTGCCTCTGGTGTTGACATTGGAGCTTTGCACAATCTTTTCAAGAATGATGTTGAAGAAATCGCATGACAGCGCATCACCTTGTCTAAAACCTTTTTTGACATCAAAAGCGTCCGTTAGATTTTTTCCGACCATGATGGAACAGCGTGAATTTTCCATTGTCATCTTACACAAACGGATGAGTTTTTCTGGGATGCCAAAACTAGACATTGCTCTATATAGTTGGTCTCTATAGACGCTGTCATACGCGGCCTTGAAATCGATGAAAAGATGGTAGGTATCGATTTGAAGTTCCTGGGTCTTCTCCAAGATCTTCCGTAAGGTGAATATTTGATCGATGGTGGACTTTCCGAGTCTGAAGCCACACTGATAAGGACCTACCAGGTTGTTTACGGAAGGCTTCAAACGTTCACACAGCACGGCAGACAAGATCTTCTAGGCGATGTTAAGGAGACTTATACCTCTGTAGTTTTGTGCTGGCAGCAAAGGACTTCTGAGGAGATTTTCGGAGACACGATCGGAAAAGGATCTAGCAATCTCTTGCGATTGTAGCCGCTTGACGTCGAATTTCCTCCTAGAATTTTCGCGTGTTGGCCTAGATCGGGATATCCGCATTCGTACCATGGCTACAACAAGGAAGTGGTCCGAGTCGATGTTGGCACCTCGGAATGTGCGGACATCTAGCATGCTAGAGAAGTGTCGTGAGTCGATCGCAATGTGATCAATCTGGTTGACGGTTGATTGGTCAGGAGATTTCCATGTTCCCTTGTGGATATCGAGATGTGGGAATCGCGTACTTGCTACCATTACGTCTCGCCCCGCAGCGAAGTCGATTAGGCTAAATCGGTTATCGGAGGTGGTGTCGTGTAGGCTATGTCGTCCGATTATTCCACCAAAGATTTCTTCTCTACCCAGCTTAGCATTAAAATCTCCAAGGACGATTTTAATGTCATAGCTATGGCATTGCTCATAGGTCTTGTCGAGGAGCTCGTAAAACCTGTCTTTGGTGCCTTCATCCTTTTCCTCAGTGGGGGCGTGAGCGCAGATGAGGCTGATGTTGGTGAATTTAGCCTTGATACGGCTTGTAGTGATGCGCTCATTCACTGAGTTGAAACTCAGACTTCCTCCTGAGTCGAGTCCCAACTACAAATCCACATCCAAATAGACGCTGATTTTGTCCCCGGTAGCAGTCGCAGTAGTATCTTTCACAGTTGTTCATCTTGCGTAGGCCCGGACCATCCCATCGCATTTTTTGGATGGCAGTTATATCTGCTTTATAGCAGTCAAGGGCTTCCGCTAGTTAAGGGACCTAACATTCCACGTGCAAAACCGAAATTCATTGTCCTTAAATCGTTTGCGTGGGTCGTCATCATTAATTCCGTCCGTATCCAAGGCTTGTTGGTGTTTCGGATCTAGAACTTCTTTATGTGGCTGGGCAGTCACCCCGACGCAGGACCCCCAACCTGGAGGGCCAGGTCTTTAGTTTAACTCTAAGACGAAGAGCCGGCCAAACCGCAGGCCTGGGCTGCCGATTTTCACCACGGGGAGGTGGAGAGGAGGAGTTGATAGACAGAGGTTTTTGTGGACGCTTGTGTCCACTTAAATGCACGTGTCTACCCTTCGAACATCAGTTCAGCTTGTTTTATTATGTCCCGTGAAAACAAATTTTCGGATAATTTTACGGGAAATGGGGAAGAATCGAAAGTTGATTGATAGTTAATTTCTCGTATTGAATCCTAGAATTTTTAATGTTAATTTAAGAATTGCTTTTCGAAAGAAAAATAGAAGTTCCTTGAATCAAAATTCTCCTGATTTAAAGGTTAGTTACAAAGCTTGGATAAATTCATATCTAAGCTTTTCTATTACCATTGGACTTAAGACAATAAGACTAGCCACTGCACACATCATGAAGTTTACCTGATGTCGTTAATTTGTGGACGAGACCAAGCTCGCGAGGTCTGCTAGTAAAAAATAAAGAAACAAATTGTTACCGCATTTGGCTAGTTCAAATTAATTTAAATTAAAGAAAGTTGTTATGACTAGGACACAAATTCTGCAAGAAGTACCTTAAAGTTGTTTTGTTTTTACTATAATGGGTAAGCAGAGAGTGTGCTTTACACTCAATTTTTGAAGCTATTATATCCTACATCCCTTGTTCCATGCACAGAAATGAAAGTAATAAAGTTTAAAATAACTGAAATAGCAATTTTGCAATGAATTTTTAATCAAAATTATTTATCCAACATTGTAATTTTTTTTAACGTTATCGTGCCATCGATATAACGAGTATTCGCTAGTCGCGTATAAAAATGAATAATATATCATCGACCCTCAATGAAAGACTTGCATTATTTGTGTCACTAAGTTTTCGAAATGAAGGCTTCTCTCGCGGACCGTTTTCTCAGAATTCCTATCCTCTATTGTAATTTAATGACCTTCGATCTTGAAAACAAATGTACTTGGATGAGAATTGTTTTCGTATTTGGCCTTCTCAATGAAGTATTTATCATTTACGGCCAACTGGTATATTTCAGTTCGTCTGACATTAACATTCACCAGAAAACTTCAATATTACTATATTTAAATTATTACTTCATGTCACTTGCTAAGGGCATAGCAATGATTTACCATCGAAACTCTATTCTTGAAATGTTTAAGGAATTTCGTCAAATAAGTCCTACGGAAGAGATGGAAAAGGCTTACAATCTTCAGACATTCTTAAGACAGTTCAATATAATTGCAAATGTGTTTATAGGATTTTTTTGGAATGTTATGTGCGTGCACTGTATTCAACCGTTGCTAATGTCATTTATTGATTTGATTAGAGACGGAAAATTTACATTTAAATTGCCCTGGATGTTGTTGTCTGGAACGGAGGGGACAGATGCAGTGTCGTATGTTGTTATTTATGCATCTGAAGTTTATTCTGTTTATATGTCGGCTATAATATATCTGGTTAATGACTTGTGCATTTTTAGTACATTGATTCAGTTGAATATGCATTTTAGTATTATCAAAAGAAATATACTAAGTATTGAGCCAGATACGGCTACAACAGCTCACAGTTCAAAGAAATTGATCAAGGAAATTATTGCACATCAAAAAAGTATCAGGTAAAGGTACAGGGTGATTGATAAGCTCCAAACAAGAGTATAACATCCCTCCATATCAGATTATTGGATGAATGCTTAAATGAATTAACAGTTTGGTTACAGTTAAACTTACAATCATTTTTTTTTAATCTCTAACATTGTTCATTTATTTGCAGTCTTGCTGAACAACTTAACACCGTGTTCACACCGTCAGTACTATTTAGTCTGCTTTCCTCGTCGTTCATTTTGTGTTTCACAGGCTTTCAACTGCTCGGAGAGTTATCTTTATATATAGTTGTCAAAGCAATATTTGTAATGATTTATGAACTTAAACAAGTTGCCATAACTTGTTTTTTGGGAGACAAATTGATTGAAATTGTAAGTCTTATTTTTTTTTATCAATCTGTTTGACTTCTTTATAATTTAGAGCCTTAAAATATGTGATGCCATTTACGAGCATAAATGGTACAATGGAAGTCCAAAATATAGACGTCTGGTTTTGATGGTTCTGATGCGTTCACAGCACAGTGTGACTCTACATATTGCGGGAATTTCTGATATATCATTGCAAACATTTCGACAGGTACTTAATGTTATATATTTTATATTTAATTCTTAATTTTTATAAAAATAATTTAAATTTAGGTTATGAGCATTTCGTACAAAGTGTTTACATTATTAAGAAGTAGATAAATGCTTAAAAGTAAAAAAAGACAAACATTTCGGAATTATGTGTTGTCAATATTCATAAGAAAAAAAAAAACAAAAAAAAGTTATAATTAAGTGTTTTATTGGTTACAAGAAAAATAATGATTTGGTTTGCATTTCAAGCCAATTTTAGCGCTGGTAACAACATTAAAGAAGTACTTTAGGATAAAGACCTCTTGAACATATTACATGTACACAGCTTTTTCAAGGCAAGGCGTCTATTGTTGTTCTTGTTTTTTGTACATGTATAATATATCATGATAAGCAAACATGTTTAAATTGTTTTTTTTTTTTTAGTTTAGTTTATTTAATCATTATTCATTACGTTAAGCCTTGACATTCTATCTCATTCATGGCTTCTAACAACAAAGGTCCTTGAGTACCAAAAGGTCTGATTTGAGGGAATCAAAACAAACAGCCTGTTTTCGTGAAGATAAGAAGATTCCATGTTATTTCAAAGCACTCAAAGACAAATTTAACTGAGAGAATAATTTATGTAGTAAGATTGAATGATCAACAGAACCAAAGGCATTCGAGAAATCAAGTTAAGTTAAAATTGAAACTTTATCAGCATTCAATGCTAACCGAATATCATCTTGAACCTTCAAAACGCAACTATGCTCCTTTCGAAATCCTGATTGAAATTGCTGCAAGAAATTATTAGACTCAATGAATTCGGAAATTTGATCAAACATATTTTTTTTTTCCAATCCTTTTGAAAATAAGGAAGCAAAATGCTTATAGGCCGAAAATTTGTCAAGTCATTACTACAACCTTTTTTTCGTAATGGAAGAACTTTTGCAACTTTACAAGAACTTGAAAAAACGGATTTAGTTAAGCAAATACTCGTAAGAATATAAGGAAGCAGAATACGAATACATTTAGGATCAACATTATTAAGAGCATTGCATTGGAACTTATGAGCTGAGCGAACAAAAGCATTCATCTAAGTCTAAAGAAAAGCGGGATGGAAACCGAAGTTTGATTAGATTCTCGGATGCAGATTAGGCATCGGACATTGGAAGTAGCAAATTATGTACTGGCTATTTATTTAAACTTCAGGATGGACCAGTTTCATGGACTAGTAAACATCAGCCAACAATTACTTTATAAAGTGTAGAAGCCGAACATATGGCTTTAACATCGGCTACACAAGAAGCTATTTGGTTACAAGAAATTGATGAGAATATCGATCGGTTGAAATTCATTGCGACACCAAGAATATGCCATCAATATTGCACACAATCAACTTTACAGTCCAAGAACTAAACATGTTGATTTTCGACATCAATTCATCAAAGAAAAATCGCAGGTGGCTAAGTTGAAAATATGGTTGCTGATAGTTTAACAAAAGGTGTTACTAAATTATAAAAACCATAATTTTTGTAAACAAAAATATGGGCTTAACTCGTTAAGATTTTGTTTGTTTTTATTAATATTTTAATGTAATTATTTTACATTAAAATATGTATTAATAAAAACAATTGTTGTTATTTGATTTTGAATTTAGGTGGAGTGTTGTTAATATGTAATTCACTATATAAACTTTGTTGCATTCAAGATGGAATTCCCTGTAACCCCTATTTCAAAAGTACAGCAGAAATTGATTTCGTTGCTCAAATAGTTCAAAAAGAGGGAATTTTCTCATAGAACGTTAGTTCTAATATTTGGATAAATCCATATTAAGGTTTATTAAAAAAAAAATATTTATTTAATTGAACAACAAAATACAGTTTTCTTTAAATTTATTGCACTATTATTGTGTATAAACTAAAGCAGGCAAACAATAGTTTGTGAAGTTAGCCACATCTCTTGAGATTCCAATTTTTGAAAGTTGTTCCCGGTTTGTTTCGGATTGTTTAATTTTTTGTTTAAATATTCAAAAACCCAAAAATCTAAATTTGTTTAAAGTTGTCTAAGGTTTTGGAAATTTAACCAACGAAAAACCATTAAAACGCACTTCTCCTACACTGCTCTCCGCTATCCTGTTTCCGCGCTACCACGCTACCCGCTATTTTGGCCATATCTCATGACAGCTTTATCGATTTTGTAAAAAAAATTAGTGATGGGTCAACTCGGTTTGCTAACTCGAGTCAACTCGAGTTAGCCCTAGTCGAGTTAACTCGGTTTGTTTTTTTTCAACTCGAGTTAGCTAACTCGGTTTGCCAACTCGAGTTGAACGGTCCAACTCGGTTTGCAACTCGGTTTGCAATTCGGATTGCAACTCGGTTTGCAACTCGGTTTGCAACTCGGTTTGCCAACTCGGTTTGCAACTCGGTTTGCAACTCAGTTTGCCAACTCGGTTTGCCAACTCGGTTTGAAATTCGGTTCGTCAACTCGGATTGAAAATTCGGTTCAGCAACCCGATTCGCCAACTCGGCAATTGATAAAAAAAAACCTACTTTACTTGCTTCTAACTTTGTGTGTTTTTTTTAGTTTTGAGTTTAAATATTGTACATAAGGGCAATTAATTACCAAGTGGTAGAATTTTATTATCAGCGGATGGCATTGATAAAAACCTAATTATTCCATTTTGTATGTGTTTTCTAGACCGGTTTTCGGGAATATCCGGTATTATTCAGAACGAAATATATATATAGAGACCTTGAATCGTACCTTATCTTTCTATTGAGCCATTGACATTCAACTTTCATTAGCGGATTGCAGAGATTTTGACGGATTAAAAACCTGGTAATTTCGGTTTTTTTTAATGCTTTCTAGAGCAATTTTCGGGACAATCCGTAAACATTTAGAACGAAATATCCCTCTAGCGACCTAAGTTCGTACCTTATGTCTCTATTGAGCCATTGACATTCAACTTTTATCAGCGGATGGCAGAGATTTTGACGGATTAAAACTTGGCATTTTCGTTTTTTTTTATGTTTTCTAGAGCGATTTTCGGGGCAATCCGGTAACATTTTTAACGAAATATTCCTCTAGCGACCTAGATTCGTACCTTGTCTTTCGATTGAGCCATTGACATTCAACTTTTATCAGCGGATGGCAGAGATTTTGACGGATTAAAAACCTGTTATTTTTGGTTTTTTTTTTTAAGTTTCAAACCGAGTTGGCAAACCGATCTGCAAACCGACTTGGCGAACCGAATTTTCAAACTGAGTTGCAAACCGAGTTGGCCAAACCGAGTTGGCAAACCGAGTTGGCAAACCGAGTTGGCAAACCGAGTTGGCAAACCGAATTGCAAACCGAGTTGGCAAACCGAGTTGGATTTGTTCAACTCGAGTTGGGCAAACCGAGTTGCAACTCGGTTTGCAAAAAAACCAACTCGAGTTAACTCGGTTTACAAAATTAACGGTTCGGCACATCACTAAAAAAAAATACTTAAAACTCATCTACGCGAGTATTACTGTTGAATATCTTAAAGGGAGGAATTCAACTGGCTATTTCACTAGAGCATATACCGTTATGATGTAACGGTAGAAGAGGGTGAGGCATGAAACATTTTGTCGATGTTCGAGTGACGTAAATGTCTCAATGATGGTATGGTGACCAATCATCTTAAATTCTCTGCTCTGTATACTGTCCAAAAGATTAAATACGTCACTGGAGCACCAGCCCAAACGTGGGAATTGTACTCAAGCTTTGGACTGAGAAAGGGAAAAAAGCTTGCAGCGTTTTAAAAAAACCTAAACATCTTGCTGCATTTTTGGCAACATCGCGTTTGTGATCGCTCCACAAGAGGTGGTCGGTGATGCACATACCGAGAATCTCGAGATGTTCGGTTTCAATGATGTAAGTGCCACTCATGGACAGTGGCAAAGGTGGCATATCTCGCTTCAACGATACAAGACAGCATTGAGTTTTCGAAGCGGTTTTTTATTCCCCTTTGAACAATGCTGTTTAAATCATAGCCGTTGCAGTTCTACATCCGAAGAGGAGGGATCGGAATCTGGGAACGAATATGAATAACTATAAGGGTACTATCGTCAACGAAACAATAGGTCTGTTTGGTAACTCCAACTTTTTGCAACGAAGTACAACGAAGTAAAACGTTTTTACATTTTCCTGTTTGTTTACTCGAATTAGTTGCAGAGAAAGGGGAAATCGAGAGAGCAAAATATTTCCCCTCCAACGAACATTTTGCAACTTCTTGCAACTGAAAATTCTTGTTGCAAGTTGTTTTTGAATGTCATTTATCTTCGAAGAACGGGTAATTGACAGATGACATATATATTTTTTGAATTTGCTCGTGGTCAAAAGTGAATAATTTCTTTTTTAAGGTAAAAAATGTCAACATTTAATTTAATTTTTTCAGTGGGCCAAGTGATCACAGACGGGCTCATACAACTCAAGAATTTAATGAATGACAATTATTCAAAGATAATTGTATGAACCGTCCACAGAGATAAATTGAAACGATCCGCCAAATCTCGGAAGGAGCATGCTTCATGCCCAGGAAACCTTTATAGTATAATTTGTGTTAATGTATTTCATCAAAAATTTCATAAACAAACCATAAAAACAGTGCTAGGTGCTTGGGTCCACTAACTTTTTTGTCCGAACGGAGACTAGCATAAATCTCCTATGCACAGAATTTGTCACTAAGATGTTCGAACAAAGTTTTGGAAACCCAAAAGTGCACCTTGAATTCTACGTCCGAATACTGCAGTACCACTTTTTCGAAGTAATTTTCGATGCAGTTTCGCCCATTTCCCATTTCTCTTTCATTGCCGTGATCAAAAAGCTCGTCGTCGGTTATTTAGCAGTTTCAGCGCTATACTTTTATTTACATCTTTTTATTTGCAGAACGAAGAATCAGATTCCATCAACTCTTCTACCAAACTCAAAAATTCATTATTTTCGACATTTTTTGTTTTTAAAGGATCTTTAATATGAAAACACTACAACTCGAATCAAATCTTAAAACCAAATAATTTAATTTGTCAACCGTTGTGCCAAAATGAAAAAAAAACTGCAGCAGATTACATCAACGCGTTTGTTTACTTTGTTGCAAGTTTCTCTCTTTCTGAGAGAATTTTACTCTCTTCGCCTTATTTCGGACAAACTGCTATAAAAAGTTCCCAAACAGACCTAATAAATTGGATTATTAGTTGCAGTCAAGAGATCATTTATGAAAATTAGAAAGAGAGTCGGAGACAAAACGGAGCCCTAGGGCACACCAGCATTTATTTTGTGGGTTTCATACTTGAACCCGTCCAATACTACTTGTATAGAACGGTTCCAAGGAAAGTTTCTAATCCAACAAAGGAGTGACTCATCGATACCGAAAGCACGCATTTTCGATAAGAGAGCCTGGTGCCAAACTCTATCAAATGCCTTTTAAATATCAAGTGCAACAATTTCACTTTTTCCACTGTTCGGTGAGATATGCCATCAGATTAACAGTGGACCCGTTGCTACGAAAGCCGTACTTCCGGTCATTAAGAAGTTTTCGTTCTTCAAGATATTTCATAAGCTGATAATTGATCAGCGTTTCCATGCCCTTAGAAAGAAGGGACGTTAAGCTGGACAAATGCTGTTTTCCAACGTTCTAGGAAAATGATAGATGGAAAATTGTAAATAAATGAGGAAAACAAAATCTTTTGTTGTTTTATATTTTAATTTATTGTTTGCGTATTATTAATCGCTTATATTTCATTTATAAATATTTTTAAAAATAAACTTAAAACCAACTTTTCAATCTAACCTAATATAACCTTTTAATATAAAAAGAATTTTAATGAAAATAATATTTACATTCACAATTTTAAACTTGTCTTAGTTTTTTTGTTTCCATTGGGCACAAGAATGGCCTCATCAAGAAAAATTGTGGTTTCTTGCCTGTAGAATTTCCTCTTGGTCTTATCATATACGTTATAGATTTTGGTTGAAATAATTAAATCATTTTAACATTCATAAATATATCCAACCCAAAAAAGAACGTAAATAATAATTGTCACTTTCAAGAACGAAAAATATAGTTACATTAATATAATTTATCGTTATTTAGTTCAACACTATTTATGCCTTGACAGATGTTCTTAACTTTTATAGTGTTTATCTAAATTTTAGTTATGTTATGGCATAGTTTTTAAGCACAAAATTTATATTGACACACACATAATAATTTTTGTTTCAACCACATACAAATCACAGTCTCCTTAAATTAATAAATCAAAAAAGAATGGAAGAATTCATATTCAAGTAACAAAAACTGGAATAAGAATTACGTTTTTATGATTGTATGGCTCTTAACTAAAAAAAATTAAATATCATATCCAATTTTAAATTATTCGACCATACTTGTTATAAGGAAAACAAACTCTAATTGTATGCGAGGTAAAAGTGCATCAAAGACATACGAAACAATACTTAACAAAATTAAAATACTATATACAAATTTTGTAAATGCGTTGGACCATGTCTACAACTTCTTTGACAATCCTTAAGTCTAACGCTAAATAATATTTCAAAATCATTTTTAACTTATATAAATGTTTGCTACAACCATTTTGATTTAAAAAAAAATTAAGTAATTCGCTTATCTCAACAACAAATAATAAATTTAAAAAAGACACCTGCATTGCCGCCATGATATGTTTGACAAAGTATTTTCTTTCTTTCGTTGTATGACTAACAATCGGAAGTATGACTTCCAACCTCTTCACTTGACATATCCGATCGTGTACTTCCTGTGGCAGCAGTTGCACCAACAATTGGAGTCGAACTATGTGAATGATGGTGATGGTGCCTGGCATGACGTTGTCGGTGTCGATGCATGTCTGTTGAATCAGATGATGCAGGGTGATTGTTTGTGGGTGTAATCGATGTGGTTGATTCATCAGCATTGGGTTTTGATATACGATAAAGTTCACGACTAAGATTAGCATTAGGACGTGCGTCCGGATTATGGGGAAGCAAGGTAGCATCGGCGCTTATTAGTTTGATGTCTATTCTTGGGTATCTAAAGATGATAGAAAGACATTTAAATTTAAAGGTATTAAAGTGGGAAAATAAAATAAAAAAAAACAATAGAAAGAATTTCCTATTTTATGTAAAATGCAAGTCGAAAAAAGTTGCGCGAGAGTTTAATCTTGCATGACATAAATAAATACCTATATAGGCGAAATCAAAAATTTGTATTTCATTGTATACTTTTAGTTGTTCAGAGAGCCAATTTGAAATAACGATTTTAAGTTTTAATTTACTATTTTAACGCCCAATTTCTTCACAAAGTTCTAAATTCCCTTTAAAACTCGATCTAGTCAATCTCGGTCTAACTTAGTTCTTAGAATATTTTGAACTCGGGCATTTCTTCACTTCCCTAGAACGCGATCTAAAATCATAACTGAGTTCTAAGCGCTTAAAACTTGTTATTTTAAGGACGTTGTTCTAGCATGATTTAAACATTTTTGAGTCACCCGGCAGTAATTTTTGACAGATATTTCCTTAAATTCATAACAAAATACATACAGTTTTTGAATTTGCGGTTAATTTTTTTGGCGTATGTGTGTACGGTTTATTGTTTATTTTTGTGATGCCCGTGTTAGTTTTGTGTTTTGGCTGTTACGCAGAACTTGGGGTTCGAATCCTACTCGTGCCCATAAACTGTCAAGAAAAAAGTGTTGTGCCGTTCGGAATCGGCGTTAAATTGTCTTTCACATGCAATCGAAAATTGGTGATGATGAAGGGCTTACACTTAGGCTTTGGCTTTCTTTCAGCAGTCGCCATCGCCGAAGTAAACTTCATTTCACCAATTGCTTACAAGATTAGTAGTGTCCGTAGCATAGTGGTTGGTAGCTTAGGTGCGTTGGCCGCTAAGCAGAACGTCGTGGGTTCGAGTCCTAATCGTACCCATAGTTTTTATTTCATCTTTCACGGCCTCTATCTGTTGCAAAGAACTGCCAAAACTTCCAAGATATCATTTGTCATGAAAAAGTGCTTTGCCGTTCGGAATCAGCGTTAAATTGTAGATCCCCTAAATTCTTCACACGCACCCAGAGAATTGTTGATGAGAGTAAGCCACTTAGGCCTTGGCATTTCAAGAGCTGTCAAGTCACTCAATTTTTTTTTTTTTTTTTTTTAATTTTTTTTACAAGATTAGCATAATTTGATTATGATGCAATGCCACCAGATTTCAGCGTATACAAAATGACTCCTGCAGTCGATTTCCATGCTCTCTGGTTGAAAAAAAAAGTTACAACAACTCCAATGACCCCGTGTCATACCGTCAATATTCCACCGACAGCTCATGTGTCTACAGCTTTTTCCACCGAAACAAGGGTGCTGCGGTCGTCTGACAACACCAACAATAATTAAGTACCAAAAAATGAAAACAAAGTTCCCTACGAACGTCGACGCCACGCGCCGTTTGTCCGATATGAAATCATCAATTTCATTTCGCTAGTTGAAAAAACGAAATTCTAATAAAACCAAGTTCTAAGGCACTAGACTAGTAGTGTCCGTAGCTTAGTGATTATGTGCGTTGGCTGCTTAGCAGAACGTCGTCGTTCTAGCGCGTTAGAATTTGGTGAAGAATTGATTTAGAACTGAAATAAGTTCTAAAATTTCACTAAATCGAGTTTTAAGGGCTAGAACTTTGTCAAGAAATCGGGCGTAAGTTAAACTTTTAACGAGTTCTAAGTTTCAATTTTTTACACGGAAACTTTTTCTAGATAGAGCAGAGAACGAAATGAAAACAAAAAATTTGACTGTGAAATTTCTAGTTGATCTTCAGTACACATATATAAATGATAATAAATTCTTACGTGGGCACTTTGTTCGGACTAGATACAAGCATAGTTGGGTCAGATCCGTAAAAATTCCAGGGGATTGCATAATCTACAAATAAACATAAGAAAATACAATGAATAAAAGATCCAATTTCCTTATAACAATATTAATGCAAGAAAAATGGTTCAATATTCTGATATTTATTATTATTTTTTTATCAATGAAAATTGAACCTTTTCAAAGAAAACAACAGTAAACACGTAAGCGTTTTGTTTATGCAAGGCCAAGCGAAAAAAAAATGTTTGTTTTTGTCTGATTGTATTCATATAAGCGCAATAAAGTAGAATTCAGGGATTTTTATTTTCACACACACATTAAAACATTTAAAGCAAAACATCAAAACACATGCAAAACACGTTACCATGTTTTTTACCTCATCGTCTTGGATGTTGATATATATTTTTCTTTCAGTCTTGTTAAGTTTCAGGGTCAAATTTCTTAACGTCGTTTTAAATTACAGAAAAGTTCTATATCTTCCTATAAATGGGGCATTTACAACGCATTCGTAATTTTGATGGTTTAAAAATCACTTTTGCATTTTTGATGGAAAATACAGTAAACGGAAGAGTAAAGAGAAACAACGTTTCAGTACCTACAAAAAAAAAAACTCCTTAAAGCAGTTCCTATCGCGGATATCTCAGAAACGGATGTAGTGATTTCGATTGAATGCATGAAATTACACCCTAATAAGTGTAAGGAGAACTGCATCACTAGTTTTTCCCGAAAGATTTAGAGAGTGGAGAAATGGGTTCCCATTGGGGTCCAAGTGGTAGCCATTTCAAGTCTCGAAATAGGTTTTAACTTTTGAAATCAAATCTTAATGAAAAGCGATATATATATATCCTTAATCTACAAGAAATCTAGGTTCTCGTTGATGATAGTTGAGAAGAACGATCATGAATCTCAATTTTGACTACAAAAGGCAACTATACATATGCGATAGAATTTTGCTTTCTCTGTTCTTAAGTTCTGTTTTCTAAGCAATTTGTTCACTGTTAAAGAGAATTGACTGTTCCCAATGAAACGAATATCACATTTAACTTTGCAAGTAAGAATCCGCTGAGTTCTGTTTTCCGTGTTTCTTGTGTCTCTTTCAGTAAAATGATACATTACGCAGACACTTGGGCGGCTCATCTAATGTCTCCTTTTCCAGTCATTATAAATCGAACGATATTTTACGACTTAAGAGAAAATACATTACATCAGCCAGTTTGCTTTATTTATGTTTTTTTTTTTTTAACTTTAAAATATTTTACTCAGAGAAATAGGAAGCCAGTCCTCGAATCACTTGTAAATAATTTTTTTTCTCCTGCACCTAAATACGATACCTCTTTTGACCTCTTTAATTTAAAAATTGAAAATATTTTCAAGAAATGCTGACAGATACTGAACAACTCAAGGTCAGCATTGGCATGTTTTCACGTTGATTTATCATTGTCAATTATCCTACAATATTGGGTTTTGTTTTCTTTTTCGTGTAACTTAAATATTTAGATTTGGACATTAGCGTGTTAATCGGGCTAGCTCACAAAACAACACACATACCTGCCTGATCGCATTTAGGTGGTCTGAAGTAGAGGCCAGCATTACGGGGACGATCTTCTTCATCATGGACTTCAATTAACAACCAGCCAACGAGAATCGAGCTGGCACGATGACGTTCTACGGTTTCCCAGATGTGAATGGCACGTTTGATGTCAATTTCAACCCATCCGGTTTGTGACACATTCATCATGAGGGTGTTACAGATTCGCTTCTTTCTCTCTGTTAATAAATTAAAAAATTAATCAATACCAAAATGAAGAAAAAAAAAAATAAACAAAAAAGTACCTCGGCGATTTTTACGGAGGACAATTGAAACAGTGACACGAATTTGAGAGTCAATATTGGGTTCAGCGCATCCTGAGTGGAAGCAGTTGGTTCAACTGTATTATTTGGGTTTAGTTTGTAGAGCCTAAAGTCAAAATTTTGTGTGTTTAGTTTAGTTTCAAAAATCTAGGATTCTTATGAATAAAATCTTAGAAACACATCATACCTCAAAATGGCACTTTCCAAATACAACGCGTTATTCGTCTTGGATTCAAATAAACTATCTGAAAAAC
Source organism: Sphaerophoria rueppellii (assembly GCA_920937365.1). Classification (NCBI taxonomy): domain Eukaryota; kingdom Metazoa; phylum Arthropoda; class Insecta; order Diptera; family Syrphidae; genus Sphaerophoria; species Sphaerophoria rueppellii. The sequence goes on from CAKKXW010000002.1 coordinate 38,728,897, forward strand.
GAATTGTCACATTTAGATCATCCTGCCACGATGATTCATTCGAATTGCATATTGGATAAGCAGCCATTTCATGTTGGATATTATCAGAATTTTCATTCGACATCGTTCCGTGGCCATTAACAGCCATTTGAATTCTATTGCGTATGTCTTCAAATCTGGAATTAAGAAAAATAAAAAAAAAATTGAATTTATTTTTGCATGTTAATTTATTTCGGGACATAAAAAAATAAAAAATGAAATCATCAGCTTAAATTAATAAATTATTATGCGTCCAAAAATGGAACCAAAAACGAAGAAATGCAGAAAAACTGCAACCAGACTCAAATTTCTATACTTTATGCTATGTATATTGTGCGTCTTCATTTCGTTTCAATATGCCTACGTTAACCAAAAGATGTACACCGAGAGGACGAATATTTTATCTAACAAGCATAAAAAGCACAACAACAAATGACAGGTCGAGATTTTGTCATACAAGCAAACAAAACAAGAAAAAAATAAAGCAAAACAAAACCCAGACAGTCTGACATACAGATAGAAAGGCGAGTAAAAGGCAACACATTGCATCATTAGTATCGCAAGACTCACAACACAGCCATATCAGCCTCGATATCTTGTTGTCAGATGACTAAAGTGCATCCATTGAGTGCATCATCATTTTTTTTTTCAACCAGATACGAATGCAAGAATCCAGACGCATAAGAGAAGTTTTTCAAAGATTAAACACAATGTTTGGGTTTTTTTGGGGCAGAACATGCAAGAATTGGAATAAAAAAAATAACACACCAGACATGAAGTCTGGCAGAGGTTTTCCATCATGCACTGTAAAGTAAAGGATTCTTGAAGACACATGTGACTTAAGTGTTGACCTTCAAAATGTTTGTTTTTTGATTCGGTTGATTGGTTTGGAAAGTTAACAAAAGGGAACTTTTGAAGAAATGCAACTGGTTGCATTTCAACTAAATTTTTGCCATACTGAAATCTGGAATATCAAGAAGGTTTAATGTTAAACCGTTTTATGACTTATTATGACTTTTAAAAAAGAAAACAAAAAAACTGACATCATCAACATTTTGGATTTTAAATTCTTATAACTATTTTTAAGTAAAAGAGAGGGCAATAATAAAGGGTTTTTCAATAGGGACGCTACAAAAGTAGACCAATAGGGACAGCAAACGACGCCATATTTATTCCCGCTCTCTTGACATTTCTCTTCAGTAAGGTTTGCCATTTCATCATGGAAAGGTATACGATCCAACAACGAGTCGAAAATATTAAAATTTTCATAATCGTCCTGCCAGATCAACAATTGAGCGTCTAGTGGAAAAATTTGAATCCACAGGCTCGGTACAAAATGTTCCCGTGCCAGTGAGATAAAGAAGTACCCGTAGTGTCGAGAATATTGCTGCCGCTAGCGCATCAATTGCGGAAGACCCAAATCAGTCTCTCACACGTCGTTCTCAAGCGTTGGGCATCTCTGTGACGTCGTTGCGGCGAATTTCGCGAAAAGATCTTGGCCTACATCCTTACAAGATCAAATTGATGCAGGAACTGAAGCCGCTTGATCACCAGAAGCGTCGTATGTTCGTGAATTGGGCTGAGCAACAACTTGAAAATGATCCGGATTTTCATCGAAAAATCATCTTCAGCGATGAGGCTCATTTCTGGCTGGATGGTTTCGTCAATAAGCAAAATATGCGTTATTGGTCAGGCAGCATTCACGGGCACCATTACATCCCGAAAAAATCACTGTTTGGTGCGGTTTACATGCTGGTGGTGTTATTGGGCCGTACTTCTTCCGTGATGATCAAGGCTGGCGAGTTACTGTGAATGGGAATCGCTACCGCTCAATGCTAACCGATTATTTTTGGAATGAATTGGATGATATGGACTTGGACGATATGTGGTTTCAACAGGACGGTGCCACATGTCACACAGCGGGCCAAACAATCGAATTATTGAGAACGAAGTTCGATGAGCGCATTTTCTCCAGAAATGGACCTGTGAATTGGCCGCCTCGTTCATGCGATTTAACGCCGTTAGACTATTTCCTGTGGGGCTACGTCAAATCTATGGTTTATGCCAACAAGCCAGCGACGATTGATGAACATCGTACGAATATCGAACGTGAAATTGCAGCAGTATCGGCCGATTTATACTTGAAAACCGTCGAAAATTGGGTTGAGCGTCTGGACTTCTGCAGGCGTGCCCGTGGTGGCCATGCAAAAGAAATTGAGTTCCATACATAATGCCATCAAATGTACTTCCACAGGAATAAAGAATTTCATTGATATCCAAAACCGTTAAGCCTTTCTCATAATTTGAATGATTTCATAGATTTAATTGTGAAATAAATCAATTGCAAATCAAACAAAGGCAAAAGACTAAACAACATCATTAAAGAACAAATCTACGAACAAGAATTCGTTGAAAACAATAAATATAATGGTAATTGTGGTCACTCGAAATTCTGAGAATCAAGGAGAACGAAAAAACTAGTTCTACTTCTATATATTTTACTGAGGTGACAAGTTATAGCTATCAGTAAAATTCATCAGTAAAGAAAAGAAAAAATCTAACACATTTTCTTATCTTTTAAAGCTTTAAATAAATCTATAATTTGCACTGAGATACTATCGCCCCTGTTCTGATTTTCGCACCGAATTCAATTCGTAAACGAATGAATTCATTTTCGCACAGTTCGTAAGGATTTTCCTTTCACTATGGACAAATATTTCTCTGAAATTACTTACATTTTCAAATTTACGATTTCAAATTCGGACAGCAAAATCGAAACGAAATAATTTAGAACAGCTCTGCTTTAAAAACGAAAGTATTGCTTTCGTAAACGAAAATCAGAAAAGGGGTGTATCTCTCACTCTCATACATAAAGAATTAATGTTTGGCTTTCAAAATTAACTGTTGGATTCACAATGGAGACTTCAGCTTTCAAAAGCATGAACTCACAAGTCTGCAATGAATCTTGAATTTAAATTTACATTTTACAAGTATCTTCAAACTTGCCAAATAACTATATCAATTCATATATGAAGTGCAGCATTAGATCACTGCTTTGTGAATGACAAGATCGCTTAAAAAAATTAATTGCGCACAGTGTTGTCAAATTTTAAAAGGAAAAAATGGCGCGTGTCTTCAAGATTCACATAGCAATCATTGCGTATCTTTTAAATTTCCGAATTTGGGATAGGTAAATGGAATAAAAATCTAATTATCTCTTAATGTCATTTATTCATTACATTTTTGAAATAATGAACAAGTACCAGCAACATATGTATCCTCTATTTAACAAAAACTATGGTTGGACTTTTTTTCTACTCTTCCGAACAAGAAAGTCTATAGCCATTCAAAGAAATATCAGCAACAAGCTTATCAAGTAGGTATACGAGAACAATTAAAATACTTTTGCTCTTTTTTTCTGCTGGAATTCTTTTCGCTTATTCTGCTTATGCTTGGCTCCAGACTTCGACCAGACAGACAAGCATTCAAGTCAAGGCAATCAATTTGTCTGCCTCATCAAAGATTTCAACACCTCCATGGACCATGAAGGAGTGTTCGTTAGAAGCTATTTGCACATATTGCCTGTGGTCAGTAGACTAATGGTTTAAATAAACCAGCCAGCAGACAGCGTGCATCAGGCGAGAATTAACATAATGATGATGCGTTCGTCTATTAAGGCAACATTTTATAGGAAGAATTTAAATCGCTTGTTGTTTTCTTTTTTTTTTCTTTGCTTCTAAACGAGCTGCAACGAAGATGGATGTTCTGATGTCCAAGTGTCAACGAGTCTAATGACGTTAGAGTCTTTAAGTTTTTGTGGTTAAATAACCGTTTACTGGCTAGACAAGAAACAGAATCCACGAGAATGTTTACTATAGCAAATTAGATAGTAAGTTATAGGTTGAACCGTGTAGGTAGTAGACATAGACACGTCATATCTAATATATAAAAATTGCGATGCGTCTAGCTTTAATTATTGTATCCATTAATAAAATTTAACCTCGTACAGATTTAATTTGACTTGAGATGCAGACAGACAGGAACTTTTTTGTGCTTTTGATTTTTGTGTATAAAAATGTGATTGCCATTAAGCTTCTGACTGGACAGTAATATCAACTCATATGACGTTATTTTGCCTGGTGCGGATGTGAAATTTGAAAATCTTAATTGTATTATGACGCTTCAATGCACTATTGACAATATGTCAGAGGATTGGCTATTTAATTTTTATTTCCATTTCTTAACTTCTATTCTGTCTTAACCTCGCATTGAAATGTTCGAGAACTCAAGCGACGAATCAAAACCACTGCCATCTTGTAAGCCCCTCGCTTTGTTCATAATTTCAATTCGTTAATTTTTTTTTAAAGCAGGACCCTAAATGCCCTTAAAATATCTTACACCGATATCCCAAAGCTAATCCCCAGTTACTTTCATAAAACAGCTATCAGCATCTTGCCTTGTCGGTCAATATCATGTTGAATGAAAATCGTTTTAAATTAAATAAACCAAGCATTAAAATAAAACCCAACAAAGTGGTACACAATAAACATCATAAAAAACAGCTCCGTAAAGTACCATCAGTATTTCATACTCAATTCAACAAACACAATCGCCTATTATGTCTCATCCACCCCCTTAAATCTACATGTACACATATTAGAATTAGTTTTCCAGATACTCAGCGTTTTGCAGACACCGGCATGACCCCCAACGTGCCACCCACCTTCTGATATGTCAATCCCTCTCTATAACACAGGCCGTCAAGTATGATGAATCCCATCATCGCATAGTCACCTCTTACGCTGTCGTCATTCGAAAGAATGTTTATCTTTATAAGCCCAAAGGTACGGGGAGCAACTTAACATGGGCTCGGGCTTGGCTGCTGGTACGGCATGCCGGCATCAATTGAAATTCAATGGGGTATGCGGTTGGGGTGGTGTATAGGGAGCTTTATATCGTTAACTAGTGCAAGCTGGCGATGCTGTGGCATGCTTACATCTGGTTGATGTCATTTCCAAGTGACGATTGTCTACTGTCTAGCCTGTGAGTGAGAATTTGTATTACGAATACGATCCGGCTAGACGCCGGCCGGGACAAGAAATAGATACGCTACCTTGATCAAAAACCAAAACTTAAACAACCACAATGACAACAATTTTTATAGTATTCTGTTTCTCTTAGTCTGCTTGTCGACGCGTCTTTCGTCGTCGTAGTCGTCGTCTCGTCTGGTGTTCGATCGGTTTCAATGAAAAGTATGCGGCGGGCGACCGACAATAGTCTGGCTCTGGGCCTGGAGTCTGCTTTATTTTGCGTTTTTTGTCTTCTTTATTATTGCTCCTTTTCTGTTGCCATAATATACTTGTTGTGTTTGCCTTTGCCTTCTCAAGTGGCAAGTTTGGCTAGACGCCATCGTAAACAGGGTGTTGTGACTTGTGAGTTGTGAATCAAAGTATCTGAATCTGGTATATACTTTTGTGCGTGTGTGCCTATAAACTCGAGCACAGAAATTCCTCGCTCACCAACCAGCCACCACCTTCCGTTGAAATCTATGAATGAAGCAAGCAGCAGATAAACTCTTGTATCTGCGGTTGCTGGTGCGAAGGAATACTTACCGTCTACAACATGTGAGAGAAGAATAGTAAAGGATATGAAGGATGAAAGGGGGAGACCGGCTATCGTACAGGCACAAGGTTCAGTCTGGTCCTGGTCGTGGGGGTATGGGACTGAGGCTGAGGCTAGTGTTATGCAGCCGAGTTGTGTGATTGTGCCTAGTGTCTCATTCGTCGATTCATATTTTTACTCTCACACATGGCGACCTACAAAAAGTTCATTAACGAAGCTGCTAGACATGGCCCAGACAGTTTGGTAGCCGTCGCGTTTGCAGACGCGTCGCAGCCAAGCCATTGATTGCTTTACACGAATCACATGGTCGGATTTGTTGGTAGGTATACTTTTTCATCTATGAATAACTGCTTTATCTGAACAACAATGATGAGGATAGTTGCTCTCTTAACTTCAGATTTGGTTTCTTTGTCGATGGTTGGCAATGGCAAAGGCCGTGTTGCGACGCTCGGTGATGATGTCTAGTCTAGTCTCGACTGTTGCATTTATAGGAACATGTTCCTATTTTTTGCTTCAGCGACAATGATGACGGTAGCACGCAAAGTAGCACTAAAGAAACAGGCAAGACTCTAGTTAGTGTTTCGTTTGCTTATTAACGAATGTCACCTTTGGCTGGCTGTCTCGAAGCAAACACAAAGCGCACACTGATACGCCTCCAGGCTCGTTTGAATTGCTGGCTTTTTATTTTTTGTGTTTTTTTTAAATAATTTTCGTAGAATTAAGGTCCCCAAGTCTAGACAATTTATGTAGCAAATCGAGGGTTTGTTTTGTTGAGATATCTTTGGGATTAACGGATATGTAAAATTCCTTTCATTGAAATTTGATATGTTGAACAAATCTGTCAAAAAATTAACTCTTAGATAAGCATTGGAAAGGTTTATCCAAATATGAAGTCAAGGTTTATTTGGGATGTACATGGCCAGGGTAATTTCTAACCGAAAATTAAATATGTATATGAATATGATATTGATACGCACTCTAGCCGTCATGTCTTTTACTTTGTACTTGAGAAAATTAAGGCGAAATGCTATATTGCTTAACAAATTGACATTTTTGTTTTTAATATTGGCATATCAATAGGAAAAGATACAATGAATGAAACTGGGTTATATATGTAGATAGAAATTAGATTGTTTATTTTAAAGTTAGGACTAAAGACAGATTTAATCCACTGCTTACAAGATTAGATGCGAAACGTAACGATAGACTGGAAAATAAAAATGATTCTACGTTCTTCTTAGTTCTCATTGAATTGAGCAGTAAGATTGGGATTTATATAGTGATTTAACTGCATTAATATGCATTTTGCTATACAAAAATTTGATCTACCTCGAAATTGTTCAATCATTTTTGACAAGAAAACACATTTTTTTCTATATGGACTGAAAAACGTACAGGGAATTAACTTCACTGGTAGAACCAACATTATTGGTGAACAGATTTGGCTGGTTAGCGAACGTACTGAAGAAACCTATTCATTTATATAGATTCAAAGAAAAATGAAGGTACATTTCTGTTAATGACTAACTAACAATGCTTAGCAGATTTTTCAATGCAAACATTTAAACAGAAGAGCATCAGGGACCTCACGAAACTTTCTGTTACCTACCCCACCACTGAAAATTATTAAGTCATTGATTTTGAGGCGAAAGTAAACTACAAAACATGATAATATTGTGTAACTCTTATACTATACATAAGTTAAATAAATTCCCACCTTCTGTGGGAAATAACTTCACCAGAAAAAAGTGAAGATATTTCCCACTTGAAGTGTCCGTAGCTAAGTGGTTAGGTGCGTTGACTGCTAAGCAGAACTTCGTGGGTTCGAATCCTACTCAGCCCCAAAGTTTTTATTTCATCTTTCACGGACACTGCCTCTTGCGAAGAAACTAACAAAACTTCCAAGAGTATCATCTGTCATGAAAAAGTGCTTCTCAACTTTGCCGTTCGGAATCGGCGTTAAATTGTAGGTCCCCTCAATTCTTCACACGCACCTAGAGAATTGTTGATGAGAGTAAGCCACTTAGGCCTTGGCTCTTCAAGAGCTGTCGCGCCACTCTATTTATTTTTTTATTTCCCACTTGAGGTGAAGTTAATTCCCATGTGAAGGTAGTTCCCAGTGAAGTTATTTCCCTGCACCTGAAAAACGACCATGAATTAATTAAAGAAACCTAGGTACAGTTTCCATATGTTTATTCAAAATCTTTATTCATTTTTATTTTAAATCGCGACACGTTATAGGTAAAGTCCAAATAATTTTCCCTTACTCAAGTCTTGTGAAGGAAAAACATAAAACTTCTTCCTAACTTTAAACCAATTAATTTTTTGCAAGATAGATCTAAGATCTTTCAAAACTCAAAAACACATTTAACACTTTTCATGTGATTAAAATTTGACTGAAAATGCAGGCGAACCATATAATAAGAGCGTTCTAAGGTTTGTGAAACTGAATCAACAATAAAATGACAAGGCTTCACCTCAAGGTGCAGTTTATTTCTCCTTCTCCTTAAACTTAATATTAGCTTTTTTTAATAACAGTCACAATATTGATAATGTTTAATAAATTGGGTGATTTTTGTTACTAAAGTTTTAACTTTCTTGTTTATTTCTTTTCCTTACACATTCACTTTTATACTTTGTACATCATCAAGCACAAAACATTTTTTAATATAAAGATCAACGTCCGATCCTAGGGCTACCCAAATAAATTTCTATCAATTAAACTTTTCGTCATGATTTGAGAACTACATCTATTTATCAAAAGTATAACAAATTGAACTTAACAATGACACACTTCTCATATTATAAAACGTGGAATTGTAAATAACTCAATAAAATACAACTCGAGAAGACCATTGAAATATTTATAATGCCAGCGGGACACACGTCAAATTAAAAAATTAAATTATTAACACCCACCACCTGTATCCTAGTTTATGTTCCATTTTCTTAATTCTAAAAATAAAACATAATAAAAATGTGCAAACTTTAATTTATTATGTGTGAAATTTGAATTAATTTTTTGTTTGAAAAATTAAAAGTTGCAGTCGTTGCTTAGTGATACATTTCTGTTAAGAAATAGAATTTTTGTATATTTTTATATTTTCTTAATTCAAAGCGTAGATTCTTCTTTTTGTTGATCTTTGATCATAAAATTGGATACAATGTCTTGAAATGGTGTTGAATGAATTCCAAAATGCACTGATGAAATAAGGAGAATTTTATTTTAACAGTGTAAACATTTTGCATTCATACAGAAATATGAACAGACATTTTGCAAAAAAGAACCGGAAAGCGAAAAGTAGGATTAATTTTGCTCTGGCAAAAAATTATTATCACTGTATTATTTTTAACATAAATAGTAAAAAATGCATTGAGCCTTAAATGGGAATTATAAAGGAGTTAACAAAATAATATCCGAAAATAAAAACAAATTGCTTAAAACATCTGAAATTGTTTTAAATTTATAATTAAGGAATATGTGTTAATCAAAACAGACTGTGTTGCAAACGTTAGTCTGCTGTATTTTTCAATTTAACATCAAAATAAATCTACATGTTTTGTATACATTAATTTTCGAAGTAAGATTAAAAAAAAAATCATAATGATTTGTTTTAAAAATATCAACAGCTTAAAAAGAAAACTCACCTGTGTCCCTTAATATTGACAAATCTTTGATTGTCTTTAGGGGCGACTGTTGATCCCGCCTTTGCAGCAGCTAGGCTTTCAGTTCTCTTCTTAAGTTCATCAGCAGTCAAATTAAACAATCGTAGAACACGTTCATCTTTCATATCAACTCGGACCGATTCGACAGTTTGATCTTCAATCGAGGTCCTCCTCGATCTTATACCACTTACACTATGCAAACAACCGGCACTGATAAAATATAAAGCGGCGATAAATTTCAAACACCGACACATTTTGATGCTGATTTTTAAATAAACAAAAAAAATATAACTAAAGTCCTTTTTAACACAAATGAATGTGTTCTGTTAAATAAAAACAACAGAAAATAGTTTTTTTGAGTTTTTAGTTTTATTTTTTACTAAAAAAAATTTAACACAATAAAAAATCTTTTGCAAGAAATCGAGATAATTTTTGAATTTTAGCTTGGAACCTATGTTAGGAAGATTGGTCTTTACTCTAAGAACACCAAGTATAAAATGATTTGCGCGGAGCACTTTTTAAGACTTAAATAACATTTCACTTCTGATATTGCTGGTACTATATCGAACTGATGGAGTACTTTTGTAGATAGAGAGATACTCGCATACACATGCTAATGCCTTCGTCGTTCTTGTCCAACCGACCCGACCGCGCACCTCGCCGCGTATCACACTCATACAATTATTACCTATACAGATACACTATTGCAGTGAATTCAGTCAGTTTTGTTGGTTCAGAAAAAAAAAAGAAGAAAACAATAAACAAAATCACACGGAATCAAAGCGAATAATAATGGACAAAAAAAAAAATCAGAAATTAAATAAAATGAAACAAATCACAATGAAAATGTATCTAGATACATGAATTAAATCGGACTTAGCTTGTCTTCCTAGCCGCCTCCTCTTCCACCCTTTAATCAAGCACGCCGCTGCTGTTCGACAGTATCATCCTCGAACCTCATACGAACTTGTTCTTCAGCGTCGCTGTCGTTCGGTCGTCTAACGACGAAAATTCAAATAGGCTGTTTGTATTTTGTTGCTTTTACTGTTTCATTGGGAAATTTGTTTTCATGTGGTTTTCATTCGATTTGCACCGCTAGATAGAGAGATGATACACAAACATAATTATTGAGTGCAAATAGAATATTGTGTTTTCAGTTTGCATTTTGATTTTGATTTTCTTAGATTTTCATTTGATGGTAAGGCGGGAAAAGTGTTGCATTTGAAATAATTTCGCAGTTAATTTTTTTTTTTGTTTATTTATTTGGGTTGAAGGCTGTGGGAAAATTCGGAAAAGAATTTTTTTCCGACGTTCTAGCTCGTGTCTATAAAGTACGTCAACAACGTTTTCGACGCTTATCAGAAAATGATGGAAGGCAAAATGCAATGACTTAATTATTGTGTTTGGGTTGTATTTTATTTTTTTGTATTGCAATTAGGTAAGCAGAAAGCCGGCTTTTTGAATTTTCAACAACGACAACACGAAAGCGGCGGGAGTTGGATTCTTCTCAGTTGCATATTGCATAGAAAAGCGGTTGTTGCGGTTGTTCGTGGAAAATAAAATTACTATACCTACTTCGTGGAAAAGTGGGTGGTTAAAGAACTTGTTTGGGGGCAACGTTAAGTGAAATTAAGAAAAAACGTTGCCTGGATTCTGATTGAAAAACTATTAACGCAGATTGTGGTGGTTGTGTGTTGCGGTTTTGTTCTTTTTGTGAATAAATCAAGGGATATGAATGGTTTTCGCGGAATCATAGAACTGTTATATTCATGTTATTCATGATTTACAAAACAGCGTTACAGCTGGAAATAGGTTCCGTTCCGATGATAGGTGATCTGATTATAAAAGAAATCAAAATTGGGTACACAACACAGAATCAGGCCCCAAATTCATGTTGACTTGTTTTAATTTAATTTTATTCAAGACTTAATACAAGTCGATCTTCTAATTAAAAACTAGTTAACAGAGTAATAATAAAAATAATTTAGAGTATTTATCAGGTCAATTTTTGAAAGAGCTTTAGTTGTAAACTTTAATAGTCATTCTTGTGATTGGTTCATTTCGGCCATATTCAGTTCGGTGGTAGGGGATTCTTAATAAGGGATTAGATCTAAGTCGTCGTGGGTTGGTATAAAATGATATTTTTGATAATAAATCTGGACATTCAATAAGGACATTAATAAGCTGATGGATAAACATAATTCCAGCATTGTTCCTACGCGTTGATAAAGATTGCATCCCATGTAATTTCAAGCGGTATTCGTAAGCGGGAAGGTTTAAAGGCTCATCCCAGCCTAACCCACGTAGAGTGAATAAAATAAATCTACATTGTATTGCTTCTATGCGTTTAATGTGAATCTGGTAATATGGGCACCAAACTTGAGAAGAATATTCGAGAATAAGTCGAACGAAAGTTGTGTACAAGGATTTAGTAACGTACGGATCTAAAAATTCCTTAGACCAACGCTTAATGTATCCTAGTGCAGAGTTAGTTTTACTAATGAGGTTCAATATGGGAAGTAAAGTACACCTAAATCACAAATTGAAGAGACTATGGTGATGGGTTCATATTAAGGACGTTTCCTAGAATGGGGCCAAGATGGCTACCCTCAGGTACGCCAGAAATAGCTTTGGTTGGGTAGGATACATACTATAGGAAAATGACTTTATAGCTATGATTGGTTAGATAAGATCGGATCCAAGAGAGAAGGTAAAGGGAAAAAATTTCTTAAGCTTAAACAGCTTAAGCTTATGTTATGTAGTATTTTGTCAAAATCTTTACTAAAATATGTGGCGATCGCGTCAATTTCTCTACTTTCTTCTAATGCGCAAACGAAAAAAGATATGAAGTCAATAAGGTTCGTGGTGGTGGACCAACCCTTAAGAAACCAATGTTGCCTAGGGGAAAAGATTTGTTTGGAGTGAAAAAACATGAATTCATACAAGAAAGCTATGCAATATAGGCCTATAGTTCTTAATATCGTTTTTAGGGCCTGTCTTGTGAACAGGAATTATAAATGACTCCTTCCAAAACTGTGGAAAAACGCTAGTGGAAATCGAAAGTTGGAAAAGTTTGGTTAAGGGGAGTGTAAGGCTGTCAATGTTATTAATAAGAGCCTTAGTTTTGGTTTTGTTTTAGTAAGCTTCCCAGAGGAAGTTATTGTATTTGGGCCGATTTTGTGAATACTCGGTTTTTGCATATTTCCGTTTCACGGTCACTTGAATTCGAATAAACCATTTTTATCATGATGTGTGTATGTTCATATGTGGGTATTTGCATAACGATTATCTCACGATCACGAACCTCTCATGGTATAGACATTCGACGTGGAATCAGCTTACGGTTTTTCGATGGGCATTGAAAAACTAAGACAATTCTAATATGTATAATGAAAATTATGATCATTTCAGCATAAATTACAAATATGTGTGTAGTTATTTGTAAGAAAATATTTTATTTGTAAATCTGTTAATTATTTTTTTCTGTTTTCAAGCTGACATATGATTGGTTAAAAATTTCTCTTGTAGTTATGTAAAAAATAATAGTTACGTTAGGTTTTTGTTTCATTGAACACATTTTTCAAATAGAAATAGATACAAAGAGAAGTAGCCCGATGATGGAACAAGAGTTCTGAAACGCGTCGCAGATTCCGTTTATGTCCAAAAAATTTAATTGTTTGCAAATAAAGTTTAAAATAAATTGTTAATTTTTTACAGTAAATAATAACTCTTTTATTTAAAAAAAATAAACATAAAAACACATAGATACAAAGGTTTAATTTTCTTATATCTATTGAAGATTGTCAATTAAATTTATTATAAGCTAGCAGTTGCCCGCGACTTTGTCCGCCTCTACCTCATCCACCGGCCAGAGGTGCATTTTCGACTTGTGCATCATGCCCCCATGGGAATTTTGTTGCGAAGTTCTTTTAAAACAGTCGACTCTCTATAAATCGAAATTGTTTTTAATTTCAAGCCCTCATATATGTATAGTTTTCTCCGTTTTAGCTACAATTTTCACTGATGCTTTGCTTTTATTATTCGTAACTTATTAGCGTAACGTAGTATAGCATAAACCCTTACTCGATAAATGGACTATTCAATACAAAAAGAATTGTTCAATTTTATTTAGGTGTTGCTAGGATAAGCGCGTTCAAACAATCAGAAAAATTAATAATTTGTTGCCGTTGTTTAAACAGTTTCCACTGATTATTCACTGGCGCTTCGCTGCTATTGCTCGCAGCATAATATTATATAGCTTCAAGCCTTCAACGATAAATGGATCATTCAACATTAAAAGAATTGTTCAATTTGATTGAGCAGTTCCTAAGACAAGTGCGTTAAAACACAGAAAAATTAACATTTTTTGCAGTTTTTCCACATTTTCCACTCATTCTTCGCTCATATTGGTCAAAGCTTAATATTAAGTAGCCTAAAGCCTTCTTCGATTAATGGACTATCCAACACAAAAAGAATTATACCATTCGAACCAGTAGTTCCAGAGATGCTAGATGGTCACAAATATGGCCAATAATTCACCTGAAGCAGTCCAAAGGCTTGGTTTCCTTGAATAGCTTCACAATTGGAGTCAACATAGGACACTCCCTCTAGGTAGACATGCTAATAGGCTATGCACACTATTGACTTCTGTAGAAGCTGCTTGGACGAGGAGGAAGAGAAAACAGTCCAACACCTTCTGTGCACATGTCGGCCACTCTCCTATAGAAGGAAAACCTACCTATCTTGGTAACCCTTCTTCGATAATACCAGTGAACTGGCAACGATCGACACAAGATGTCTCCCTAATTTCATCAAAAGTACAAAATGGTTTGCTAAAGTTCATAACTCTCCCATGAGAAACTTCTTTGCTGGTATCACAATGGACAATTGGGGTCTAATTGAGTCAACGACTTCTAGACAGCCACTCTTATCTAACCTAACCTATAGTAAAATTTGATGCCAAAGATCTGACTGCCTAGTATCACTTTATAAGACTCGACCGTAATGTACCTAATCATACTATTGATGACAAACAAGAAAAAAATTAGTGGATCCCAGCCGTCTCAGACTGTAAAAGTAATTTTTTCCTTATAAAAGCTGCAGATGATTCGATTGCAATCACGTAGTCTGAAGTATGGGTTCTAGCTATACTAAACACAATTTTGATCTTTTTATAAATTCTGCTGAAATTTCCAAACAGGATGTATTTGCAACAAACTGGTTTCATTTTATTACTAAAAATTACTAGACGTACTGAGTACTCATCAAACTCATTCATGTTGTCTGAGAATTCAATTAAAATACAATGTTTCATTTTGCCGAAATTCGGATCGACTTGTCTATAAGAAATTATTGTCATACATTTTCGGCTAACCTTCACAAGAAAACAAGCATTCAATTAATATGTTTTGACGATGGATAGCTCATTCTTAGAAAACATACCACATCGTCAAACCCCTGCGCTCTTCAGTCAATTTATGTCTCTAGGCTTGTGCGTAAAGCGTCTAAGGTCAAAGAAAGTGCGTAATTTAACAACAACAAGTTTATTGTTTACGTGCACAACTTGAAGAATTATTTAATAAAACAAAATTTTCGGCGAAACACAAATTGTGAACTTTGAGGCCCATAATTCTTCACATAGGCCTATGTGATAGGGGACAACAGCTTTTTCAGTAATAGAAAAATTTGGACTAGGAGGATGTAACTTATTATTTTCAATTAAAGTTTTAAATTGCATTAAATGAGTACATTGTCTTGTGGAACTATTTTAAAGGTTCGAGGCTTGATGGCTAAGAAACACAGTAGCAATCTTGAAGCATTTTATTTTTGCAATTTAAATACATGCTTTTTTGAATTGTTTTTCTAATATAAGCAGATAAAACTTGACGAAACGCATTATTTAGTTCTGGAATAATTCAGCAAACTCTTCTTATTGCTTATTCAAAACAAGGTAGAGTATTCTAAATGGCTGTACGGACCAAAACTCGATAATTGATAGATGATTTAATTTTTGTTAGGGTATTGAACAACATTTTCTCAAGGCAACAAAATGTCTAGTCACGGAATCATTGCCACTACCATGTGGTCCAGTCAGCCGACTACTGGACAAGTTAAGTTGGTTCTCCGTTATTATACACACTGTCTGTGTCTAGAGTGTCTGGTCTACCATGGCTACCTTATTATGTTGAACTTTTTATGAAAAACATACTAGGTCTGATTTTTTGTCTGTCTACCAGCCAACACAAAATCTAGTCATATCATAACACTATGGCTTAGAGATGAACAAAAAATTGCGCTGATGCTCAAAAAACAAGAACACAACAAAACAAACATATGCATAGAGTGAATATACAAACTATCGCTCTCCAATTTGTGGATTCATGCTTTTAGACAAGTAGATCTAGTTGAAGACAGCACAGCGGGAACGAGACAGCAGGGTGCCAAAGTGCAACGAAAAGGTAGACAGCGAGGAAGAGTTAAGTAAAGCAATCGTCTGGTCTGCTGTCTGGTGCGAATGCATTCATGATGTACACGGCTGTTTTGTATAAAATTAAACGAATGCAATGCAACTTTCGTACGTAGTACTTATAGTGGCACACATCAGACATCGCAACGTCATCGTCGTCGTCATTGTGATAATAATGATTATCGTCTTCGTCATTACCATTATTAATACAACCATCGTATAACTTGCTGAATAAATACAAAATAGTGTGACCATGTTTTTGTCTCGGTTTTTATTTTTATTATTTAAAGAAATTTTGAAATAACCCTAACAGCAAATCGTTCAAGTTTAAAAAAGATAAGAGTTTGTTCTATAAAGATGAAATAAATCAATGCTATTATTTTGTTAAATGTTTGCAGAATATAATATATTCTCGATAAGAAGCCATCGTACCACTATCTTTTCGACTCTTCAAAAGAAATTCTTGATTATGTTTAAGATGTGTTCACGATAGCTAAAAAAGCTACTGATCTATCGAAAACTGTAATAAAGGGTTTTCCAATAAGAGGTGTTATTTTGATATTCAAATACCATATCCATTTCATGAAATTTTCCATAACCAAATCGCAAAGTGGCTGCCCTATGTCCTCGATAGCCTCACGAGTTCCATCTTTGAGGTCTCGAATCGACGCTGGGCTGTTGGCGTAGACCTTATCTCTCACGTGGCCCCAAAGGAAGAAGTCGCAAGGTGTTAAATCACAAGATCTCGGTGGCTAATTGTGATCACCTCTTCGAGAGATAACACGATCCGAAATCTTTTCCCGTAAAAGATCGATGGTTTCACTGCTTGTGTGGCACGTAGCACCGTCTTGTTGAAAGTAAACGCTGTCCAGATCAATACCATCCAATTCCGGCCATACACTCTCTCCAATCATCCTTGGCTGTTTTTACCTCGCCGACCCGCGCCAAACAGTCAGCGTTGAGGATGGAGAGGCTTTTCTACATAACGCTTGGTTTCGACCCCAGATGGACGTTTTGCTTATGCCTCACGAAGTGGAAATGGGTTTCATCATTAAGATGATTTTTCGATGAAATTCTGGATCATTTTCATGCATTTCAAGGACCCAATCAGCAAAGACACGACGTTGTTGATGATCAGCTGGCTTGAGTTCTTGTGTTAACTGAACTTTATTAGCCTTAAGACCCCAAGTCTTTATGCAAAATACGGTGTAATGACCGTTTGTGGAATGCCTAATTCCAATAACGACGAGAATGACAAACTGGGTTTTGTTCAACACTTTGGGCTACAACAGAAATATTTTTAGTTGTTCTTGAGCGACGTGCACGGATTTTATTCTTTCACATCATTAATTTTCCCAACAGCTCGAATTTTTCCACCAATTTCTGTATTGCGGTCCGACAAGGTGCTTCACGACGACCCAAAAATGTTTTAGTTTTACGAACCGTCTCTGCTTAATTTTCACCATTTTTAAAGTGAATTTTAATAATTTCAATGCGTTGTTGAAGCGTGTATCATTCCTAACCCTTTACAAACCAGTTAAAAACTGTACTTTATCTTGGTTTACTCTTGTCAAAAGAATTTTTTGCACTTGCTCTTTATAACGGCTTAGCCCTCGTCTTGAAAATGACTCTTAGGATTTGGCTGTTAGTGTTGTGTCAATATCCCTCCATCAAATGTAAAGAATACACCAATCCTTTAAGGGCAAACATTGTCCGTCCCAAAAAAAGGACCTAATTATTTACAGGCTAAACAGATGATACAGACTTGCTGAGTTCAATTATTTTTTTAATATCAAGGGATTTCACCTTTTCATCATCGATATGAAATATACATTATGACCAATCTACGAAATGCATCGCCCTTGGTACGAATATAATTTTAATTTCATTGGCTTAGAATAGAAAAAAAATTGTAAATAAATAGAGTTCGCGACAGCTCTAGATGAGCCAATGCCAAACCGTATATTCGGCGCTCTCTAACCTATACCAACCCTTACGACCCTAGCTACTGCCTACAGACTCATACCTCTTATGTCAACTCCACCTCTGAACCTCCTCAACAAATTAAAATCCAATATGTAATCATTTTTCTTTTTAAGTTTCAAAAATATTTCAATCAACAAAATTGCATTTATAAGTACTTGTTGGATATATAGTGATTAGATCGTGTGAACCAGCTAAAAAGTCTTTTTCAGTTCCTCCCATTATAAAATTGAGCGCTTGTTTGCGTTTCTTAGCTGAGGGATCATATCAAACAGGCGGGGGTTGGAAAAGACTCTAATGTTGGTTTATCCCAACCTTGTTTCAGCAAAGTGCGGATTGTTGCCGCTTCTGTAAATAAACTTTTGTTTAATAATCGAAAAGAAATGTTTAGTAATGCTAGTTCGTGATGATAAATTAAGAATTCAATACGTGGATGCTTTCCATCCAGGAGCGTGCCAAGATTACTTCATTTGGAGCATGAGCGCTCTAAGAGAGCACTTTGAGCAGGAATATTTGAATGGGACAAGGAATTTTGGCTTCTTGGTAAGTAACTTATTGATAACATAAAATTATCAGGACGGACACATTGCAAGTAATTTGAAAACTTCGTAGGAGACGGCGGGTATCTATTGGAGCCGTGGCTTTTAACCCCTAATCGGACGTTAGATTCAAACGAATCTAAATGTAATGAGGTCCAATTTAGCGCTCAAAACATAATTGAACGCACAAATGGAGTCCTTAAAATTAGAGGGAGGTGTCTTCTGGGTGCGAGAGAATTGCATTACAGTCCGAAGAAGGCGGCCAAGATTATTAATGTAATGTTTTTTTGCAAATCAGATTTCACCAGTGATGAAACCGTTTCTATTTAAAGAAATAAATAATAATTGACACAATTGATTTTTTGTATTGCCAAATAAAATATAAACTTAATCGGCCTGCATATGCGAGACTATAATTCATCCGGACTAAAATCAATTAAGTGGGCAAGGGAAACGGAGTGTGCAGTGTGAAACGGACTGAAATTTTCGACCCGAAATTTGGTGGATGAACGAAGACTAAAACTAACACATGTACAAAAGCTGATAGTTTTGGTACTATATATAAATACTGACACTTAAAAGCGGTTCATATATACATTTCTGCCCCCAGCCTGAAATCATATAGTGTGTGCTTGGACTAAAGACAAAACCCTGTCTCAGTCCAAAAACTATTCATACCGTGTGTGCAGGCCCAATAACATCAGAAATCTGATTTTTTTATTGCCACTAAGTCGGAACAAAGCTCAACGGGTCAGCTTTCCCTCGAATTGGCATTCCAAAAATCTATCAGAGTCCTAACAAATAATAACTATGGTTGAGTAATACACAATGTCCTATACATACGTTACCTTTTTCTTAATTTTCATTTTCTTGGTGCTCTTAATCTAAAAGAAAAAAGTGCACGACTTGGTCGTACGAACTTGCTCCTGCATGCTTAAACTAAATATTCATGATTACTTTTATGTTCCAAGAATTGCAAAAAGTAGTGTTACAATAAGAGATATACTTTAAGCAATTCTGATTACACTCTATGCACTTAAATATTTACTTGAAATAAATGAATATAATGTTCTTTCATTAAAAATTTGATCACTTATAGTAGGTGAGCCGGCTGCACTTAACTCACAAAAAAAACTCAATACATAAAAATAATTAGAATTTATTAAAATTTGAAAATGTACCTCGTAAATACATTTAATTCCAAAAATTTAAATGCCAAACAAATTCAAACCTTATTCTTGATTTATTAAATTTTTTGTTTTTTGAAAATCGTCGGAACCGTTTTTTTTTAAATTAATTTTTTATATATACAATTTTTCTAAAATGTATTCAAATTAATTTGGGTATGCAGTTTTTAAGACTATGTAAATATACACATTATACTTCAATTTGTTTTTTTCAAATTGATCCGTTTTTTAGATACAGAATTTTGAAAAAAAAAATTAAAAATAAATTTTGTTGAATACAAAATATTATTTAAAAAATCGAGAAAATCTAATAACAAAAAAACCGTTCTATGGGAGGTACCTTTTGGAGCAATACAAAAAATTTGTGTTTACATAAAATACATGAATGTCTAAAAAACTAAAACTCGATGAAGTTTAAAAAAAAATCATAGGATCCGTTTTGGAGAAAATTGAAAGTTTTCGTTTTTGGCCAAAAAAATCGTATGGTGGCTACCCTAAATTTTGATCTTAAAACAAAAATAGAAAAAAACTGGAATATGAGTTTTTGCTCAAACCTCTAATTTTCAAATTTGAAGTCAATAAGGCTGCAGATGCCTGTAAACTTCCGGACAGACAGACAGACGGAATCGCCGGACCCACTTTTTCGACTTCTCTATCATCGTAATGTCATATCTCATTATCATCTCAAATTTTTTTTGTTTACGAATTCAATACTTGCCATATATTCTTTAAGTCGCAAGTAAAAAAGTCATAAGCAGGCAACGGGACGTATACCTACCATTTTGTTTTATATTTTTGGTATCGCTTAAGCTTATTTCAATAAAGATGGATCCATACGAATAAAAAAAATGCAAACAATAAACAAATTTGAGGATAATACAAGAAAACAAAGTGAAATGCAACAAAACTTTAAACGCCTCAAGGAATTCACAAGCTAGTATTTAATAAAAACAAGTTAACGACAAAATATAGAAAAATTCTTAAATCAAGAATCACAGTTAAAGTATTAAGAGAACAAACAAAGAAAATTCACAGTCACACACTCAAACTCAATACATACATATACAAATAAGCGTCGCAGTGATAATTCAAAATTTTATGTTTTGAGGTCTTTGTGTTCCAGCTCCAGCTTCCTAAGAGAGAATATGTTCTTTTTTGAGGAATGATCTTTGGGGATGGTGAAGTTTGTAGCAAAAGATTTTCAGTTTCATTATCGGTTTTCAAGATATTCGACTGATGAAATTAGCACTTTTTCGGGCGGCTCTATATTTTCTTTAGTTGCCCAAACCAAATGTTGTTGCAGCAACACCCTCAACAGCCTCCTTCATACCCACCAAATTGTTCAAATTTAGAGAATTTATGTTCCTTATGAAGCCCACCACCAGTTGCATTCTTTGATTCTGATTTTGATTTGAGATTCTCGGCCACCTTTCCTCGAACATACTTTTTTTGGTCACTCCACACTTTTGATAGTAAAATAATAAATAAATAAATACACAGAAGAAACCCAGAAGAAACAATTTCACGATTCTTAAAGAAAGTACATTATTGAAAAATTGACTAATAACAAACAGAATCCATAATAAATTGAATCAAAAAACTCCTATTTTCTTCTTTTCTATTATAGTTTGTTTATGCTTTTCCTACATACTATGTAGATAATTGTTATGTAGATTATTGTAAGTGTTATAAGTACAAGGTAAGTATATTTATTTTTTTCTTTAATAAATTAGTGTAAGGTAAGTATTGTTTAGTATTATGATAAATAATATGTAAAGGTAAATTTATAATGTATTGTGTTTTGTAATTTTATATAGTACCGTCCCCTAAAGTTTACAGTTGGAAGTGTTGTCAGTTCTTCGTAAGAGGCAGTAATCGTGAAAGATGAAATAAAAATGTATGGTCACGACTAGGATTCGAACCCACGTGTTCTGCGTAAAAGCCAACGCCATAGGCACTACTAATACTAAATAATACCAAATATAAAATATAGACTTTAGAAAAACGAGCAAAAAAATGTATGGCATCAGATTATTGTAATAATAACTTGACTTTGAATTCCGATTCCGTAATAAGTTTGGTTTTTAAGAAAACGCAGACTGTCACCCCAAAAAGGCACAGGACATAGCCTAGGAAATTAATAAATCGGATTTAAAGACGGTAGAAGCAGTAGCTGTTTGAGGTGTGTTCCTATGGTTGTTATAGTCAATGAACAAACAGCAATGTTTCTTGCTCCGGCCGGTACCTACCTACCTGACAACATGCTTGAAAAAAAAAATATTCGCACATGCCAAATTGTCTTCTCAACCAGGCCAGACAACAACCAGACCAGACTATATTCTAGACCAGATAAGGTTTGCTTAGTCGATTCGTGAGTGCGAACTGACAGATTGACTGACTTTCAAATGAATGACTGCGAGTATAATGTATGTGTTGCAGCTGCATTGGCTGCACACTGCATATTGAATAAAATGCACCTCATGTCTGGGAGGATTGCTCCTGTTATCATGTTGTGAATAGTTTTCATTCCGTTTTCTTTTTTTTTTTCTTTAATTTTATTTCAGAAATATTTTTGTTTGTTGTTGTTGTTATTGCTCATAGCTGAAGCAGTCTCGTGGATTGCAATGAAGGCACTCGGCACTTAAAAGTTTCAATATTTATGCGTCTGAATGTCTGGTCGGGTTTCGAAGAAGACGACCAACAACAAGCAAAAGAATGCCTTCAAAGTCGAAGAAATCACTGTAAAGGCCTCCTCCGCTAAACATGTTTAAAAAAAAAAAAACCTTCATCCATAGTGTGCATCCAAGAAATGTTATAACATGGAACTAGTGGTTCAAGGCGCGGGATTGTCTGTGCTGCAGTTTTTGCAGACGAGTTAAACATCTATTTTCTTTAGTGGATCGTAGAGCGTGGAGAGTGTTGCGTGGAGAAGAAGGCACATCATCGCCACCGAGACGATTAAATAAGCATTTCATACACGTCTGGTGAATCTGAGATTTACTAGACGAATTAATGATGCACGCACGTAATTTTTGTCGTCTGAAACTCGTGGTTTTTGTAATTTTTTTCATCTTTTTTTATTTCCTCACCTCACCTCAGACTCTTCGACTATGCCTTTTTGCTCGGGCTCGTCAGTGGCGTGCCCGACAATCAATTTGAATTTAGTTAGCTTGAGTTCATCTTAGTTAGAATACATTTCTTTCACTTCCGGTCACGAGCATTTGTATGATTAAATTAGTATGAGAAATAAATTATTATGAAAGTTTTGTGAGAAAACCAAATTCTTAAGAGCACAAACCTCATGAGTAATCTTATTACAAAAGTCTTAAGCATTATAAACTCTTAATTGATTTTAGTAAATTTAAAAGAAACATGACGTTATCTCGAAATCGTAACGAATTTCACTCTGAGGAAAAAAACTAAGCATTTGAGCATTCACAGTTGTCGACTAAAAGTTTTAATCTTATCCGTACTGTTTAACGAAACTTTCCCTTTGTATTTTTCGATGAATAATAATTTGGCCAAAATAAAAAATAAACTTTATTTTTAGCTTAAGTTCAGGATTCTTAATGACGCGAAACAAGTCGGCATACACAATAATTCAACGTTGAAGATTTTTTTTATTTTTTTTATTCAGTAGTACCCCTGTTTTATGTGTTTTTTTTTAACATTTTTACTTACGATATTTAAGCACAAAATTAATAAAAAGAAACACAGAATTCTTTACAATGTACTCTGAAAATTGTAAAAAAAAAACTGTTCTTTTCGACAAATATATTTACTGTTTCCACTCGTTTGACGTATACCACACCAAACAGGATCTGCCGGACATTTTCCGCTGCCACAGCTAACCGAAACTTTACACCTGCCTCTAGGAAGAAATCAGAAGGAGACATTTTCAAACAAAATTGATAGTCACTGTGGCGAATACTTACTATTTTATTTAAGTTTGCTGGTCTTCGTTAAAAAAATGAATAATATGTTTAATATTTAAGAGAGCTTCAATCTGGATGATGGGAATTTTTGTTCGAATACATTTTACTGCTGTTTCAAAATATCAATTTTAGTGACCTTTTAATTTTTAGTGACTTTTTAATTTAAGTTTTGTACGCGAAATTACTTTACACATTTTATTACACATTTTAACGCAATTCATCACATACCCTCAATGCTTGAAAATATATTGCACCAACATTTGGCAAAAGAGTAAATCGATAAGATAGGAACGAGGGGAAGCTTTCAACTAGTTCTTTCATAAGAAGACCAACCACAACAAAAAAATCTGCACGACTGGGTCGTATGAACTTGCTCCTGCATGCTAAAACTAAATATTTATCATTACTTTTATGTTCCAAAAATTGCAAAAAGTAGTGTTAAAATAAGAGATATAGCGTAACGGGTACAATGGTTGGCACCCCTAAGCATTTTTTCACTTTAAATTGCGAATTGCTCTCACATTTAAAGAGTGAGTTATATGTTTCGTATGTCAAATTAAAGCTTACAGAATTTCTAACTTGAATATTATCATAAAAAAATGTTAAATAAACAAAAAATCTTATAAAAACTTCAAAATAGGAAAAGACTGCGCAATCATTGGCATCAAGGTACAATTGTTGGCACCCAAGGGTACAATTGTTGGCACCCTTAAAAATGAGAGAAATACCATTGTTTTTCGTAATAGCTAGCTATTTTGATCAAAATTTAGTTTAGAAAAAAACTTTTTACTATAACAAAATCACTTCATTTAACGCAAATAAAAAAATTAAAATTATATTTCATTAAAAAATCTCTAACATACATTTTAAATTTTAAGTTGTTTTTTTAATTGCTCTATAATTTATTTAAAGACATTTCAACATGTGTTTCAGTCGGTGTAGTCTTATGGAACAGGAATACATACAACAAAAACCGGTACTCAAAAAATGGTTATTAACTTTAAAAACTTAAAAATGGATTTTACCTCATCTCAAATTTTGTTAGTAACGTATTTTTTAGTTTTCACTCCTTTTAAAAAACCGCTTAACTAATCTAGGTGATAAAGTTAATCAAGTGCAGTACCATAAGTGGTTCGCGAGATAATGGAGGCAAAACATACCTGCGTAGGTATGCAGTAAATAAAGAGTGGTTGATTCGATTTTGGGGGACATGGAAATATGCAAAAATTTAAAGTTCACATTAAAATACACCCTTCTGGGAAGTTAAAAATTATAATAAATACAATATTATTCAATTATTAAAGCATGCTGATTGTTTTCTTCTCCATATTTGTGCCTTTTTTGTCCCATTTTTCAAACTGAAATTAACAACTGATACGGGGTACAATTATTGGCAGTCCCTAAAATACAATTATTGGCAGTGCCAATAACTGATGCCCCATAGCACGAATCATTGGCACCCCCCTGCCAATAATTAAACCACAACTTTATATTGGACCAATTATTGGCACCCCTGTTTTAACAATTTAAACATTTTTTTTACAAAAAAAACAATTGAAAATATTTAATTTATTATATTTCTATATTTAAAAAAATAAATATTCATCCAAAAACTTAAAAAAAATTGAAAAACGGACAGTTACAAAATTTAGTCTCCTTAGCGGGAACACTGTATTTTTAGCGCTTTTTTCACGAATTTAGAACGACTTTACTTTTCTACTGATAAAAATAAAATGAGATTGAAATAATTCTCAATAAAAATGCAGAATTGTAGAAAATTGATACATCTTATTATGATTTTAACTTCGTAGGTATAGTAGTTTTTCGTAAATTCTTAATGTCATGAGGGGTGCCAATAATTAGTACAAAAATTGGTGGTGCCAACCATTGTACCCGTTACGCTACTTTAAGCAATTCTGATTACACTCTATGCACCTAAATATTTACTTGAAATAAATAAATTTTATGTTCTATTATTAAAAATTTGATCACTTATAGTAGGTGAGCCGGCTTCACAAAAAAAAAAAAAAAAAAACTCAATACATAAAAATAATTACAATTTATTAAAAAAAAATTAAAATTTGAAAATGTACCTCGTAAATACATTTAATTCCAAAAATTTAAATGCCAAACAAATTCAAACCTTATTCTTGATTTATTGATTTTTTTTTTTTTTTTGAAAATCGTCGGAGCCATTTTTTTTAAAATTAATTTTGTATGCATCCAATTTTTCAAAAATGTCTTAAAATTAATTTGGGTATGCAGACAGACAGACATACGGAATCGCCGGACCCACTTTTTTCGACTTATCTATCATCGGAATGTCATATCTCATCATCATCTCAATTTTTTTTACGAATTCAATACTTGCCATATATTCTTTATGTCGCAAGTAAAAAAGAGTAATAAGAAATGCAAAGATGCACGGTGTTCTAAAAACGTAAGAGATTAAGTGATGTTCCAATTACAAGTCATTTATGTAGCTCTCCCATGAATCAGAGTTAAATAAGGTCATCATATTTTGCCATTTTAGTTCCCCATCCTAAAAACAATTATGAGAAACTATAGGCATTATATTGTTAGCTCAATAAGATGTTGGAGACATGAGATCAATTAGGAAGAGGGCTTTAGATTTTATCAAATCTGTATATTGAAATATGAACAGAGATGATCAATTTCAATGATTGAAAATTTTGTATATCAAATTGTCAAATCAAAAATTATTTTAATTCAAAATTTATTATTTCATGGACGAAGGTGACATAATAAATAAATGATTAACAAATATCACATTAGCTTTAGCTTAGCCAGTGAAGGTTGTCCCTTCATCTGCGCTACAACCGGTATCCGGTCCAGGCCTCATTCTGTAAGTTCTTATATGTATGTATGTATGTATGTATGTATTCCGACGCAATCCATTTTTGCAACATCAGGCTTTGAAAACCCTAGTCTACGCCATTTCGTGCAAATTTGGTCTGCTGTGTTGTCTCCTACCATTAATTTTACAGTAATGGACTTTCCGTGCCGGTTCCTAGTTCATACGAGCTGGATATCCAGGTAGATCGGATATATGTTGACCATGGTTATACCGTCTTCTCTCAAAACTAACTATTCTCCGTATTTCCGTAAGCCTTTTCTATCGAACGTGGCTAAGAGTGCAGAATGCCTGTCTAAGCACATAAATCTCCGATGCCTTAGTAAGTACGTGCTGGTAAGACTATCGTCTTATAAACCAGCAGTTTCAAATTAATGGCAAAGTTTTTGGATTTAAAAAGCCTTAAAAGACTACAGAAGGTTTCTGTTAGCTTTGAGCAACCACCCGCGTATTTCTTCTTCCATATTGTTATCGGCTGCTCCTACTGACCCAAGGTAATTGAAGGATCGAATCTGGTGACCGTGTTATAATCTCAAAACCATTTTTTTTGTTTTTGTCTTTCGATTCCTGCCTTCTACAAACGGCTGAATCGGTTTGTCTCAAAAATAGTGGGGGGGGGGGGATTTGAAACCAGGAATCGGTGAGGATACTTGTTATCCTTCTAACTGATGCAAATAACATTGTTTTAATATCTAATAGAGTGGCGCGACAGCTCTTGAAGAGCCAATGCCTAAATGGCTTACACTCATCCACAATTCTGTGAGTTCTATTTTTTCACGACAGATTGAAGTATTGTCAGACTTCGCAAGAGACAGTACCTGTGAAAGATAAAATAACTAACTAAGGTTAGTAGTAATTTGAGCTTTATTTTATTACTAGCTGACCCAGAAAACGAAATAACGGAGTAATATATGTAGGCTGTACTTTATTCAGATAAAACAAATTTTAATCAAAACGGGTGATAATAAGAAACCAAACAAAAATAATTGTAATTCAGAACACAAAAGGTAAAAATTGTACTACCCGTTGCTTCTTATAAAACTGTGGCAACTTAAGGGCGGGTACAACGTCCCGCAGGTCGGCTAGTCCCCTATAAATATCAATAATCTTATTTTCCTTAAAAGCAGAGGAAGATTTGTCCAGTTGTTCGGAGTAATGAAGCATGAGATAACCAGTAGAAATATTGCTGCAAGAGCCGCAAATCCGGTCGTTAAAGAGCTTTCTAGGTCTTCTAGATATTTCTTTTTCATTTTATTTTCTCATTCACATTATTCACATTCTTGACAACTAGTTTTATAATTTAGTATTATTGATACGAATAAATAAATGAATAAATAATTTTGTACACCTTTACAAACATTACAAAACCAATTTCCGTTTTCCGAATTTCTAAAAATCTAGTATTGCAATTTTCGACCAAAAAGACTTTTCCGTTCTACGCCACTGATTTTTATCATAAATCGATTCAGATATGCGTCATCAAGCTTCTTCTGAACAATCAAAATACTGAAAAAAAAATGCGAGAGGAGACTGTTTGCCTTTTCTGCAACAGGTGACTCTGACATAAGGAACAATAAGTCCTCATAGATTGTTAAACACGGCCGAACTTCCATTGAAACAGGCCTGAAAATTTCCTTTATTCCAGATACCTCACGTTTCTTGTCTTTCAAGACGTTTCACACCTCAATTCAGTCCGATCCTGATGGTTTAATTGTAAAACACTGGCTACGAGGAGACACAAAAATAGAAACTCACTTAATAAACGAAGAAAAATAAAAAAAAAAAAACGAAAGCGTGCACATTTAAAACGAATGAATACGTACAAAAAAGTCATTATTGTCTGCCTTGCCATTTTTCGATCCAAAGTTGCAAATGAGTATGATGCAGCCCCAGGTTTCCATCTCCATCACACCGATTGGAGGCGAGACGAGAGGCCAATCGTCGTCGTCGTTTTGTCGACGAAGTTGCCGGGTTGTTGCGGTTGCAGACGTCTCCGTGTTTTCTGGCGAGACATTTGATTAATTCGAGGCGAATGTATTTTTGGGTAATCTTTGTAGATGACGAGGCACAGACAAACAGAGTTCGAGTTCCTCACCACTCCATAACGCGATGGTATATCAAGTGCATGCAATCTAAGTTATGATGCAGATTGCACTGCTTTTATGCAGTCTGCAGTCCAAAATATATTCATAAAAGTAGGTAGTTTATATGTTCTTCTGCATTTGGGTTACGAATTCAAGATTTGAGAATTACACCATGTCAAACAATTCCCTAACCGCATTCAGATGAGTAGTGCCTCGAGGAGTCAGACAGTAGACAGACAGACAGACAAATCTGTATTGCCAGCCTCTTGCTACTGACATTGCGGACACATGGTTATGCCCCCGAAAATAAAACTAATGACGGGTTGTTTTGACTGAGATTGGACATGGACATTCGACAAAACACAAAAATGGCAAGACAGCTCGACTTAATTTTTTTGCCAATGTTGTTGTTTGTGTTGTGTATTCTGTGCATGCGCCCATGGCGCAGGTGTGCAATCACGCATCGCGAGGAGATTCCATGTAATTGTGTAGGTTGGTCTGCTTCTCCTTTCCGTGCCAAGTCTGTCCGTCATGCAACGAGACGTTCAAAATGGTTAAAAAAAAAAAATAAACAACGTTTCAAACAGAAGCCAATTTGAATTTAATGTCCGAGACGTGGTCCTGCACGCTGAGCACCTACCAATTTTGTTGGCGTGTTATGGCTAGTTTCTCAGACAGCAGACAGCCAGAAAACAAAATTGAAACAGGATTCAAGAAGAAGCTATTAAAATTGTCATGTCAAGATGATTGTTAATTTATTGCTGGGAGGGAAGAAACATACAGCTACTGGATATATTATTATTCATGCAACAGGAGCTGCTGCAAACGTTTATGAGGTGTTTCCAAAAATGTTTTCTCGGTTGACAGCTAAGCGATAAGCTACTCCTGTTTAGTTGGTATCTATCTAAGTTAGATCTTCTCTTAACTTTGTTGTGCTTCAGGTGTTTTGGAATATCTTAAGTAGTACAGTTTTTGTGTTGTATGTAATTTCCTAGGCCTAGATTATGGGGTTTCTGACACATATTTGTCTTTCGATTCTTGATCGCCACGATTAAACGATCATAAAAAAGTTCATTCTAGTGATATTCGCTGTTGTTGTCAACAAATTTTGATAAGTTGATTGATATATTTAGTAGAACTGTCCATTTTTGAGATTTTTTTAATTGTTGAGAATTTCGAAATCTCAAGAAATTTGTTAAAATTGTCTAAGGACACATGATGAAAGATCCTTAGAAACATTGCATATCTTTTGTACCGAGCGACGTTATTCTTTACTCTATGGTAATCTAGCAGGAACTGATTGCCCTTATCGTTTCCGAGTACAGTAGAACGCCAATGAACTGAATCACAAATTGTCCGTCACAAGGTATCCGAATCGGTCCTAAGCGTATTATAAGAAATTAACCCCAAGTAATTCTTGTTTTGTCTCAATTAAATCGGATAATCGGGGTTCTACTGCACGTGATTGCAGATTCTATTTTAAGAAGAACTCTCCAATACATGTTTTGCTGTTTCAGGCGGTTGGCTTCTGATTTTCCGCCAGATCGAAAAAACAACTAGAAACTCCAGCTAAAAATAGCATAGAGCCTACTTGAATACAAGTCGAAATACAAGAAAATCTATTCTATACTCCTATAAAATCATCTCAAGTAAAACCGGAAAATGTGAATGAAATGTCATTCCTTTTTTAATTGAACACCAAAAGCAGAACTAATTCTTTCAACACCTCTTGCATACCTAATTCAAAAAGAATTCCTTTACATAAAGTGATTACTCTATCTGCAGCTCGCCAAGGATCTTCTGCCTTAAATGAATGAATTAAGTAAGTCGTTTTGTGTCAATTTGACCAAGTTCAGTAACTATTAACTCAATAAGGCAAACCTTCGGGTCGTTCATTTTTCATAAAATGCTTATAAAAAAAAACTATTTTTAGAACAAACGTGTATTCAGCTAGAATCTTCAGAATCCACACCATCATCAATACTCAATTGTGGTATTCTTAATACGATTTCTTCTCACTGTTTGACAGTTTCTCGATGACAACGACAGACGTGACAGAGCCAGACAGTTTGGCACGCTTTATGCGTTCGCCAATCACGAACATTGTATTGTGCAAAAAGGCTTGTCATCGCAAACAAGGGAATAGAATGCTTACGTGTCTGAGTCAATAAGTCAACATAGTGAAGACATGTTGTCCTTCAGGCAAATAATGTTATCAAGAAATCGTATAATTAAGAGAGTAAAATTAACTTCTAAATTTAGATCAAAACCGTTTAGGAAATATTTAAAGACCTTGCGCAAACAATATAAAACCAAATTAAGGTTCAGGTTGGTGGAAAATAGATTTCGACATTTTTTTTTTTTTGAAGGAGTAGGCAGAAGTTATTTTAGGATTGTGGAAAATAAAACACATGCTTAAGTTGGTAATCCTAAAATCTTATGTTAATCATTTCTGTTTTTATTCTTCTTCACGGGAAGAGTAGAGTAAGTGCGGCAAATGTGGCCTACGCGGGTAATATGGCCCACCTCTGAAGTGCGTTTTTGCGCTGACGATAGTTGACTATAGTTTTCATGTCAAAAAAAAAATATGATTGATGTGTCATAGTTGAAATAGTTAGAAATGGTTGAAATCATCCAAAAACGCTTTTTAGTTAGGTTTGGTTGATCTGTCAAACAAGAAACAAAAAAAAAAACAATCTTTTGAGGTTACAGTTTTCTTTTCTTTTGATCATTATTATAATTGAAATGGATAAAGAGACAACAATTTTCGCGGCTCTTTATTTATTACAAAAATTCAAGAATGATGTTGAGAATACGTATTCTCATGATCTTGAACCTCAGAACCTACCATTCTTAAGCACAATTGAAATAAGAACATATTTATTTATTTTTTAACAACCCATAGCAAGAAAGGCAAATGGATTATTCGAACTGTAGACCCACCCTCCATAAAAAAATCTTCAAGCTGTTCCAAGTAAGGCAGCTCCTGATATTCTCCTAATTGCTGCTTCCAGATTCGATGAAAAACTTTTAATTCAATTCCTAGTTCGTGCTTTTTGATAAATAAACGGAGAAAGTCTTTATTTTCTGAAACTAATTAAACACTTTTTTTTATTGCCGACAGAATATGTACATAAAAGCAACGAAAAATGCAAACAACTAATTTGTCTGTTCGATCAGCTTGTTCTGCTGTCTTACTTACTTACTTAAGGTGGCGCTACAGTTCGTTGTGGACTTGGGCCTCAACCAACAGGCTCCGCCAGCTAGCTGGATCCTTAGCTAGTCGTCTCCAGTTTTGCACTCCAAGTTGATTGAGGTCCTCTTCCACTTGAGTGCGCCACCTGAGTCGCGGTCTTCCTCTCCTCCTACGTCCCTCGGGAATAGTGTCGAAGGCTTTCCGGGCCGGAGCATTGGTGTCCATTCGCTCTAAATGACCGAGCCATCTGAGTCTCTGGACCCTGACCCTTCTGGCTAGGTCCATGTCGTTGTACAACCCGTAAAGTTCGCTGTTGTATCTTCTTCGCCATTCCCCTTCAATGCACACGGGGCGAAAGATGACCCGAAGAACTTTCCTCTCGAAACAGCCTAAGTTTCATCCGATTTTGTCAGGGTCCATGCTTCTGCACCATACAGCAGGACTGGGATGGTGAGTGTGTTATACAGTTGTACCTTAGTTGCTCGAGAGAGGGCTTTTCCACTCAATTGCTTTCTAAGCCCAAAGAAACAGCGATTAGCAAGAGTTATTCTTCATCTGATCTCGGCGCTGGTGTTATTTCCCGTGTTTATAGCGGAGCCTAGGTAGAAAAACTCCTCTAATACCTCGAAGTTATACGCGTCTATTGTGACGTTCTGCCCGAGCCGTCGGTGTTGGGTGTCCTTCCTCGAAGACAGCATATACTTCGTTTTTCCCTCATTTACCGCTTAACCCATTTTTGCCGCTTCTGTCTCAATTCTCACAAAGGCGCCATTGACATCACGCTGTGTTCTTCCCATTATATCAATATCATCGGCGTACGCGAGAAGTTGAACAGATTTTTGGAAGATAGTGCCTCTGGTGTTGACGTTGGAGTTCTGCACTATCTTCTCAAGAACGATGTTAAAGAAATCGCATGACAGTGCATCGCCTTGTCTGAATCCTTTTTTGACGTCGAAAGATTCCGTGAGCTCGTTGCCAACCTTGATGGAGCAGCGTGAGTTCTCCATCGTCATTTTGCACAAGCGAACGAGCTTGGCAGGGACGCCAAAACTAGACAAAGCTTTGCACAATTCGTCTCTGTAGATGCTGTCATACGCGGCCTTAAAATCGATGAAAAGGTGGTGGGTATCGATTTGGAGTTCATAGGTCTTTTCCAGGATCTGCCGCAACGTGAAAATTTGGTCGATGTTTGACTTTCCTGGCCTGAAGCCACATTGATAAGGACCAATCAGATTGTTGACGAAAGGCTTCACGTTCACATATTACGGCAGAGAGGATCTTGTAGGCGATGTTTAGTAGACTTATTCCTCTATAGTTGGCGCAGTTTAGTGGGTCTCCCTTTTTCAGGATCGGGCAAACAATGCTGAGGTTCCATTCATCGGGCATGCATTCCTCTGACCATATCTTACAGATGATTTGGTGCATGCTCCTATCTAGCTCGTCGCCTGCTGCTTTGAACAACTCAGCAGCTAGTCCATCTGCTCCAGCGGCTTTGTTGGATTTCAGCCGTGATATTGCGGTTTTCACTTCTTCTAGGTCGGATTCACGGAATCGTTGGCTATCATCGTGTCCGATGAAAGGCTCCTGTCTGACGGCGGTATTTTGTTCGTCGTCGCCGTTATACAATCTACAGAAGTGGTCTTTCCAAATCCCCAGCATTGACTGCGATGACCTTGAGCCAGCTGTTTAACCTTTCGGTAAAACCTCCGAACTTCATTCCTGCTGTTGGCTCTCTCAACATCCTCGATCTGACGCTTCTCATGCTCTCTCTTTTTCCTCCTGAGAAGCCAGCGTTCCTCTCTCCTCTTTTGCTCGTAGAGCTCACGAGCAGCTCTTGTCCTTCTATGCAGCGTCGCTTTGTATGCCTCCTGCTTGGCTGCATGGGCCTGCCTGCATTCTTCATCAAACCAGGGGTTTCGTTTTGGTGGCTGTGTGAAACCCAGCACATTAGAGGCGGCATCTCTAATTGCTCTTTGGCAATGTTGCCACTGGTCTTCGATACTTGATGTTGGCGGCATAGGACTCCTTAAGAGGTTACTTGACACTCGATCAGAGAATGATCTGGCGATCTCTTGCGATTGTAGCCGTCCGACGTCGAATTTTCTTGCAGCATTTCCTTGTTTTGGCCGTTGTCGGGATATTCGTAGCATACCTTGGCTACGACGAGGTAGTGGTCCGAGTCGATGTTAGCTCCTCGGAAAGTTCGAACATCTAAAATGCTGGACAAGTGCCTTCCATCCATCGCAATGTGATCAATCTGGTTGACGGTTGATTGATCAGGAGATCTCCATGTACCTTTATGGATGTTGAGATGAGGGAACCAGGTGCTTGCTACCACAACATTTCGCCCCGCAGCAAAATCGATCAGCCTGAATCCGTTATCGGATGTGGTGTCGTGCAGGCTGTGCTCTCCGACCGTTCCACCAAAGATGTCCTCTTTTCCCAGCTTTGCGTTAAAATCGCCGAGGACAATTTTAATGTCAAAACTAGGACATTGCTCGTATGTTTTGTCGAGGAGCTCGTAGAACTCGTCTTTGGTGTCGTCCTTTTTCTCTTCTGTGGGGGCATGCGCACATATTAAGCTAATGTTGCCGAATTTAGCCTTGATTCGGATTGTCGTGATGCGTTCGCTCACACATTTGAAGCTCAAGACTTTTTGCCTGAGTCTGCTTCCCACGACGAATCCGCATCCAAATAGTCGCTGTTGTTGCTCTCGCTGTTGTTGTTCTGCTGTCTATCATTTCCATATGGACAGATCGTCAGATTCGCCGATCAAATTTTTGATACGTCCTTCGGCGCCGTGTTTGTTCACATGTTCTTACTGATGGCTTCGTCCTTCTCCCGGACACTCTTTTGCAGCGCATTCATCTCCTCCTGCGACGATTCATTGCGCTTCTGCTTGGCTTCCAGCATTGCCTCGACTTCGGTCAGCTGGTTGTCGGTGATGGTGCATGCATACGCGAGTCGCTCGTAGTTGTCTTCGAAGTTTCTGAGCTTGATTTTAATAGCTGAAGCCGCGTCGATGGCGTTTTTTTTTACCGCTCTTCGTTGAATTTCACGAAGGACTTTCTTGTTCTCCATGCTTCTGTTGAGTTTGGGTAAGTTTCTGGTGGAGTTTAAAAACGGAGATCGACGACCTAAAGAATACATTAAACGTTATATGAGATCGGTTTGGAGATGAACAATCTTACCTAAGATTTCTCCTTCATCCTCTCTTGCTCGGCCTTTTCACACATTTTGTGCTCCAGTTGCTTCTCCACCTTCCACAGGCTTAAGTTTGCCGTTCGTACCGACTGAGGTTCGACATTCGACAATCATCTGCTCATGGGCAGCGGCTAACTTTTCTCGAGTATATCGCCGACGCTCTTCAGTTGTTCGCAACTGACCTGTAAGTAGTTCCTTTTGCGAAATCTCCGGGGAAATAAAGTTCCCTTTTTTTTCCGACAATGTCATCGGATGAAAAATACAAATACACAAATATTTAATTTCTAGAACAAGCAAGCTTTAAAATTTGTAAGGGGAACCTTAATTTCTTTACATTTTTGTAATGAGATATTTAGTTTTAATTGAAGACGAACAGAAATCCTCTGATACGGATGACTACGACGGTTGTAAAAACGCACGACCAGAATGTTTTTTTTTTAGATTCCAGATTGACAATTTGCCATTAAACAAAAAAAAAATACTTTGACACATCAACCACTTTCAACTCACCTCCTGAGATGAATTGGGAATAGTTAGAAATAGTTACGATTTGACACTTTAACACTGACCGCAAAAACGACAATTGTGGTTACGAATCGTAACTATTGGCGCGCAAAAACGAGAAATAGTCAACTATAGTCAGCGCAAAAACGCACTTCTGTATTTCCTAAACCAAGACCAAACTAAAAAAAAGGCATTTGAACATTGGCAAACTGGTTTAGTTTCAGCCTTTCGTGGTAAGTGTTGGGCGACAGTCTAAGAAGTTACAGGGGTTAGTTCGGTTTTTTTGCTTTCCATCTAATTTATTGTGAAATTTGCTTAAGTGTTTTTACATTGAATTTTGTATTAAAATGGTAACTGCTTTCTTAAATTGAATTCTTTAAAGTATTTCCTTAAACTTAAAGTAGTGCAACATCACAGAGTGTTTAATGTGGCCTACCTCATATATGAGTAATCAGCCCAGTCTGTCATATATTTATATTGAATTTTGATAGCTTTTTATTTTAATTTTAAAAGTGACTATGCCGAAACAAAGCCAAAAAACCATGAGAGAGTCCATGAGGAGTGTTCGGGATATGAAAATATGAGAATTCTTTATTTGTGAATTTTATTTCACATAAGGTTTGCCCACCCTAGGTCATATTTAACACCAAGTAGGCCATATTAGTCGCACTTTTTTAAAAACTACAATTAGAGGTTTTTTACGTTTTTGTTTTTTACTTTATTTTTTGCTTTTTTTTTATTATAAAACAGATCGATTCGTAATTGAATTTTAAGCCATTTAAAAATAAATATATATGAATTCCACTGAAATTTTTGGTTTTATCTTAAAAATATTAAGGCTATGCCATATTTGCCGCACTTACTCAAACTTTATTACCATTGAAAACTTCGTAAACGAATATCTGCATTGAATGGTACGTTTTTTTGTAGTTCATTTTGTGCAAATGGCTATGTATCAAATTGTTTATTTCTCATACAAATCGTCATTGCTGTCAAGAGTTCGTTCGTAAAGAACAATACGAATGAATATAATGTATAAACGATTTTGAGACAGAATGCAAATCCTTCAGAATTGGAGGTTCCGTCGAAGAGAAAAGTTGAAATCCTTGTTAATATTTTTCTATCACCAAAATTTTGTTCCTAGAACACAAAGTGTACGTGGCTTTGTGGCAAGGTGCGTTGGCTGCTAAGCAGAACGTTCGTCGTGAATTAGAGTCCTACTCGTACCTATAGTTTTTATTTCATCTTTCACGGGCACTGCCTCGTGCGAAGAACTAACAAAACTTCCAAGAGTATCAATCTGTAATGAAAAAGTGCTTCCCAACTTTGCCGTTCGGAATCGGCGTTAAATTGTAGGTCCCCTCAATTCTTCACACGCACCCAGAGGATTGTTGATGAGTGTAAGTCACTTAGGCCTTCACTCTTCATGAGCTGTCACGCCACTCTATACATAAGAATCAAAGTTTTTCATTAGTTGACGCAATATTTCACTAGCGTTCCGTCCAAAGAATACGTTATATTTCAACGTTTCATCTTCTATACTACAAAATACTACAAAATTCTGTATGTTGTGCAAGGCATGTAGAAGAAAATGCAAAATAATTGTATTTTTATTTTTCATTTCATTGGAATTGTGTAGTCAACAACAAACAGTTCAACTTCGTGTAGGTACTTCCTCCGATCAGATGGAAACAGGTAGAATTTAATGGTACCTGGGTTAAACGTAATGAATACGTTTACATTTAATTTTAAGCAATACTCGATTGATGTGATGGAGTACATAGTTTACACAGTTACGATTCTTGAAATAAGATTTTAAAATTAAATCTGTGACGGCGAGGGACCTTAAACGATTTATCTGAATACACCGAAAAAAACCTTGGTAAAATCAAACAATAATCTTGTTTGTTTTTGCGTCAAACACGAATATGTTTGATTTGGACAAGCTGGCATTGTTATTTTTTGTATTTAAATGATACAATGTTCATTGTTCAAAACAATAACGTTATTGTCAATTTCATTGTTAACCAATCACGATTGTAGTAAAACAAACATGAAAATGGTGTTCACTTAAATATTATATCAGCATACTTGACTGACAATCATTGTGCGCAAATAATCGATATCGTTGTTGATCAACAACGATTTAGTGTTTCTTTAACTATGAGATATTATAGTGTTACAATTTTAGTGCTTGAATTAATACGAATTTGGTCCAGCTCGTTGTTGATCAAAAACGTTTATAGTTGATTGAATATTATTCTGCTTAAATTAAAAAGAGAAAAAGGGTGATTTATGTTGAAGATACCGTTGTGATATAAGAAAAACATTTTCTTTGTCGATATAAGAATACTTACAGTTTTTTTCACCTGAGAAATCCAAGGAAATGAAAAACCATCACAATCAATTTTTTTAAAACATATTTTATTGAAATAATAAACCAAAAAACTTAAATAATATAACAAAATTTAACGCGTTTATTGTTTGTGTTTCGAATAGATGTCTGTACTTATAAATTCTTCAGTTTTATTCAATACTTAGAATAATGTGTTTGGGAAATACATTAATTTGATGATGATATGCGATACTTTTTAAAGCCTAATATAAAAATGAAATATTTAAAGGAAAAACTGCTTTTTTTACAAATAAGGAATGCAAGATTTACCAATGTTTTCCCGGCAGAGCGTTTAAAAAGCAGCCAATAAATTAACATCTTCCCTTCTTGGGTCATAGAAATGTTCTTACTCCTCAGTATAACCTCGTTCCGCGGTTCATTGCCAAGTTGAAGCCGTTATTTTCAGCAAGAGACCTCATAAACATAATGACATAATGTTGATGAGCCGATAAGCAAAAAATAAAAAAAACACGAAACTATATTATAAGAAACCACTTACCTTCAGATGTTTAAAACTCTTCATCCGGCTTGAAATTTTAAAAACGTCTTCTTCTTGTAAAAGATATCAATGCTTATTATTCTGCACCTTCTTTTAGAATTGAAGAACCTGCTACCTTCTGATGAATTCACTATGGATCCTCTTGGAGATGGAACAAATACTTTTCTGTTTAAGAAATGTAGTAGATTCATAACCTTTGTTTTTTTTATACTTTTCATATTCGGAACAATTAGCATAAAACATAATTATGTCGGACTGGATATAGAGATAGACTTAATTTATTTCGTTTTATGAATTTTAACAAAATTGTTTCAGAGTTTCAGAGTGTCGTGTTAATTTATAGTTTAATAATATCATAGAACAAAAACTTACCTTAGAAATTAAACTTCTGGTGCTGGTGTTATTTCGATTTTATTTGGTAAGCAATTAATAAACAAACTCTTATTTACTTTATACACACGTCTTGTTCACAAAAAAAAAGCGAATGCACGAATGCATTTAAACTCAAATATGCAAGATTATTGCAGGCCAAACAATACAAATATTCTTTTGAACATACACATGATACGTTCGAAAAGTATTCTAATTCAAAATGATTGCGACACTTTAACAATGTTTGTGTTGCCTCAACAATTATCGTGATTGATTAAATATGAACATTGTTGATCGAACATATCCTTGATAATTCATTATCGACCTTTATGTAGCTTCAAAAATTCTTGTGCTTGGTTAGATACTTTCATTGTTGATCAAATATTATAAGTGATACTTGAATATGATACGCTGTTTATCATTGTCACTTTTCATAAAATTAAGTTGAATTGTTAATTAGACACGTTTGTTGTTGATCAAGTATAAATTCAACAATAATATTCTTGCCATAGTATAAGAGAATATTCAAATCAAATAGTAACATGCTTTATTTGAACATTTTAATGTTACTCACCAAAATAAAAAATTGATCACGGCTGCATTGTTGATTTAAACATGCGATCTTATTTGTTTCAATCACAAAGCTTGTTTAATTTCACAACTATCGTCAAATTGTTGATTAACAATGAAGTGTGTTTAAATCAACCAATGTTTTTTCTTTCGGTGTATACATATATTTTTTTTTTTCACTTTGAAAAAACAGTATGAGTTTAATGCATTGGAAAGCATTTTGCCAAAAATGAAGTTATAAAGTTGGTATTTTTCTATAGTATTCATTTGCATACAAAATGTTAAACACAAAATAAAAATACAGAAATCGTCAATTTGGGGACAACGCTTCTCAATTCTAATCGTTACGGATTGAATAAAAGAAAAACAGGTACCTATGTACACAAAAAGAGCGTTTCTCTTGGTGAATTCAAAAAGTTAGGAGCTTCAAAAAGGTTCACAGGACTTCTGCGATAGATGATGCCACACAGCTTTAAAACAATCTCAAATTAGATAGTTATCCTTTATCCAGTCAGACCAAACATATCATTAAGTAAATGCGAAAAACGAATGCATCAAGGGATAGAACAATTAACATTTTTAACATTAAGTTTACTCCTGCAGAAAATATCCGATATTTGCAACGCAGAGTAAATTTGTCTAACGGTGTCAGAAATTATATTACATCAACTCAAATGGCAGTTAGTCTGGTAACCGAAGTAAATGCTAAGTAATATCTTTAACAAGGACAATGACTTTATTTTTAAAATAACTGAAGGCAATCCAGTTAGCCTCATCTCCAATGAGGTTCCAAATTCTGTTCGAATACGTTGAGCGCGATCAACGAAATTACTGCACAAGATCTTGATAGTAAACAAAATAGGATAGAAAATTTCAAGCATTACTAGCTTAGACGTGTGAAGAACTGAGCGAGGAGACCTACAATTCAATATCGATACCGAAAGGATACGTTGATAATTTCATTTTTTTTATGAGAGATTGATACTGATAGTTTTGTCAGGTCTCAGCAATAAGCAGTTCCCGTGTAAATTGAAATAAAAACTTCATGTGCAAGGGTGGTTTCGAGCCCACATGTTCCAGATAACAGTCAACGCACACAACCACTACACCACGGGCACCAGAGCTTGAAAGAGGAATAAAAAAAAATATAATCAAGTTTTGAAAGAAGGATGGAGCTGTCAATATTGTCGAAAGCTTCAGAGAAGTCCAACAGAGCCGTTACTTCAAAGATTCCCCGAGGCAAGTCCAAATTAAATGCAAATGATGCAAAGTCTCAGCTATAGGATAAGGTCGGGTAGATTTGACATGGAGGAGGAATTGACATTAGCTCTTGTTCTTGAAAACTATTCATTTTCCAGCATTTTAAGTGATGAACAAATGAAGTAAGTTATGACAGGTGTAATTGCTAAATAACTGATTAATGTCTCTTTGAAGCTGTGAAAAGTGGAGGTGTTTTTATTTTTTTTGTTTTAGTCGGTCGATCTTAAATTCTAAGCCTTCGATACTTCAAGTGCAATATTGGGATGCATCTGGATTTGACTAAAACGTATAGGTAGAAAAACTATATTTCTGCGCGCTTTTATGAGTATCTTTTAGAATTTTGTATAAAAGTAGATTGAAAGGAGTTTTTGACAATATTTTTGTAGGAGCAATTGACATATCAAAAATAATGGAATGTAAACTAACTTGCTGGAAAAGCTTGGCTTGCTCACGTACGTCGATGATATTGATATATAATGGGAAGAACACAGCGTGATGTCAATGGCGCCTTTGTGAGAATTAAGACAGAAGCGGCATAAATGGGTTTAATGAGGGAAAAACGAATTATATACTGTCTTCCAGGAAGGACACCCAACACTGACGGCTCGGACAAAACGTCACAATAGACGCGTACAACTTCGAGGTAGTAGAGGAGTTTGTCCTGTTTGTACGTAGGCTCCGCTATAAACACGGTCAATAACACCAGCGCCGAGATCAGACAAAGAATAACTCTTGCTAATCGCTGTTTCTTTGGGTTAAAACAGCAATTGAGTGGAAAAGTCCTCTCTCGATCAACTAAGGTAATATTGTACAACACCCTCATCATCCCAGTCCTGCTGTATGGTGCAGAAGCATGGACCTTGACAAAATCGAATGAAAGTGCCTTAGGCAGTTTCGAAAGGAAAGTTCTTCGGGTCATCTTTGGCCCCGTGTGCATTGAAGGGGAATGGCGAAGACGATATAACAGCGAACTTTACGGGTTGTACAACGACATGGACGTAGCCAGGAGAGTCAAGGTCCAGAGACTCAGATGCTCGGTCATTTAGAGTGGATGGACACCAATGCTCCGACCCGGAATGCATTCGACACCATTCCCGAGGGACGTAGGAGGAGAGGAAGACCGCGACTCAGGTGGCGCACTCAAGTGGAAAAGGACCCAAGTCCACAACGGACTGTAGCGCCACCTTAAGTAAGTAAGTAAGGTAATACAAAAGAGATGTGCAAGCAAAAAAAATATTTTCAACCAATTTGCATGCGTTTTATTAAATCATGGATACATTTGTATCATATTTTGAAATTACCTCAACTAAAACAAAAAATTAACAACGTTTCGGAAAATTATGTTTATATTGGGCAATGAGCTTAATAAAAATTGTCAAAATTTTCAAGCATGCCCACTTATTTTTATTCACGCGTCAAAATCAAATTATAATTGAAAACAATTCTCTTAATCATCATGAAATATTATATCATCCTAAAATACTCAAATGAGACAGACATTGTCGAATGCAATCTGTCTACAAATCTTGGAGGAAAATGTTTTTTGGACTTCTTGTTACACCCTCGTTCGTACCTAATTGTGTTTTGCTGCGTCTTTCCAAATAGTTGATTAGCTTGGGCGGCAATTTGGGCAAACACTGGCCTTACGTTCATATATTTTTTCATGTTTATTGCTGTGAGATGCAACATTAACTGGGGCAAATCATATAGCCCTCGCGTCCCTCGCATCTTCTAAGCGATTCGTTAAAATTCAGATGATCCCAAAGATAATCGAGATTAACTTATATAACATAGAATCCCATGATTTCGTACAACTTGTATCGTATCTCTTAGATGTTAGTCAAGTCAAGCATATGAATTTATTTGTTTTCTTTCCTTGTATATCTTTTTGAATGCATACCAGAATATTACTTGTTTATATTTGTTTTTTTTTTTTGCAAAATATGTATATCGACTTGGAGTAGGGTAGGGTGCTTCTTTTTTTACCAAATTCAAATTTGGTCCAGACACCGAAAGTGTTTGTTTTTGTGTCTCTGATGAAATGATTAGATGTGATGTCCTTGAAGTCTCGCCTATGGATTTCCGCATATAAAATAGGGAGTCTGGCTGTCCACTTCAGAGCGCATCATTATTTTGGTTTTTGTTTGTTTATTTATGTTTTGTTATTTTTTTTTTTTTGTTTCAATTTA
Source organism: Sphaerophoria rueppellii (assembly GCA_920937365.1). Lineage (NCBI taxonomy): Eukaryota > Metazoa > Arthropoda > Insecta > Diptera > Syrphidae > Sphaerophoria > Sphaerophoria rueppellii. The sequence continues at coordinate 38,771,461 of CAKKXW010000002.1, forward strand.
AATCTGCATTATACACGGACCCGGCTGAGAGTGTGTCTCCGTTTTGGATGGAGAGAATTTATACAAGTATCGCTAATACTTTGTTTAGAAGGCTTGTAGTTTTTTTTTTTTTTTTTGTCTCTGTTCTGGATTGAAATTTTTTGAATTAGTTTTGATTAAGGAATAGACTAACATGAGAGAAAAAATAAATTACCAGGAAATGTCTAAAATTAAATCACAAGAACTAGATTTGGGTATTTATTAAAGGGAGGACGTCTTTGTTTTGAAAAACAACTCAATTTGGCTTGAATCGTGTTCACATAATTTGTTTTTTATGTGTTTTTATTTTGTGTTTGCTCTTTCTTTTTATGATCGTTGATAATCTTGCATTTTACATATCTGATTGATATCAACAAATTGAATTGCGCATATGAAATGGGACAAAAAATGCGTGATTTTTTTGATTTTTCAAGGATTTATTTACGTTTTCTGTTTGAGTAAAATTTGTAATTCAAAAAAATTGTTTTTGAACTCCTACGTCCTACACTCCGATTTGTTTTTATATTCTTTAGTTAAAAAACATGCATATATAGAACATATATGTTCGAATCCAAAATGTTGTCAGTCTGTGTGTCTGATGAATAAATCTACGGAGCATACTTCGTTTACATTGATAACGATTTTTTTTTCTGAATACAAAGAGAAATAAATTATGGACATATAAGAGACATAAAGATGGTTTCCTTAATACCTACATGTATAATTATTGTAACAACTGAAGTTCCGCTCCGGCTAGCGTAATTTTAATGCTATTGAACTGAGAGTTAATTTCCATTGTTCACCATGATTCTCACCAAATCGAGTGTCTTGAATTAAAAAAAGAAGTTATGTGTGGCATAAAGCGGATTGGACATTCCTACTTTAAATAACTAGGTACCAGAGGTTGTAGGTCAGAGGGAAATTGTTGACATTTTTTTATATTATATAAAGGGTTTTTCAATAGGGACGCTACAAAACAAAAACGGTTTTGGATATCAATGAAATTCTTTATTAATGTGAAAGTACATTTGATGCCATTATGTATGGAACTCGATTTCTTTTGCATGGCCACCACGGGCACGCTTGCAGAAGTCCAGACGCTGAACCCAATTTTCGACGGTTTTCAAGCATAAATCGGCCGATACTGCTGCAATTTCACGTTCGATATTCGTACGAAGTTCATGAATCGTCGCTGGCTTGTTGGCATAAACCATAGGCTACGTTCAATCATGTAACCAAAAGGTATCGGATAGCTTTTTGTTTTTGTAAACTGTAGTAAAAAATAGCAAATACATGAACCGTTTACTGTCAAAAAAAAATCCAGAGGTATCTGAAAATTTTTGGTATACCTCGGGTATCCGAGTGTTCAGCTGATCAACATATGATTTTTTTGCCCCGACTTTTCTGGCACGCAATTTTATCAGCTTCCAAATTAAAAGAAAATTGAAAAAAATATAAGCAGATGACTATCGATCTGATTTTTAACAATACTTGTTATATTTTAGATGACTCGGAAGAAGTTTGCCAACGGATTCACGGCCATAAACAATTTCTTGTTCTCAAGCGTTTTTTTTTTCATAGACGTTTTGACAACAATCTGGATACAGGTATCTGTCTCGTCCAAAAAGATATCCCAGATACGGGTATCCCAGATAGCCTATCCGATACATGATTGAACGTAGCCATAGATTTGACGTAGCCACACAGGAAATAGTCTAACGGCGTTAAATCGCATGAACTGCCTCGTTCACAGGTCCATTTCTGGAGATAATGCGCTCATCGAACTTCGTTCTCAATAATTCAATTGTTTGGCCCGCTGTGTGACATGTGGCACCGTCCTGTTAAAACCACATATCGTCCAAGTCCATATCATCCAATTCATTCCAAAAATAATCGGTTAGCATTGAGCGGTAGCGATTCCCATTCACAGAAACGTGCCGGTCTTGATCATCACGGAAGAAGTACGGCCAATGACACAACCAGCATGTAAACCGCACCAAACAGTGATTTTTTCGGGGTGTAATTGTGCCTCGTGAAGCATATGTGGATTACTGCCTGACCAATAACGCATATTTTGCTTATTGACGAAGCCATCCAGTCAGACGATTATGACGATCATAAATTGTACGTAGCGCTCTTAAAGTGTTGACCACTGACTCCGAACTTCGGTAGTAAATTTTAATAATTGCGACTCGTTGTTGGATCGTATACCTTTCCATGATAAAATGAAAAACCTTACTTTAGAGAAATGTCAAGAGAACGTCGTTTGCTGTCCCTATTGGTCTACTTTTGTAGCGTCCCTATTGAAAAACCCTTTTTTTTATTATAAAATATTTATACAACAGAGGCAGAGGAGACAATATAGAGTGGCGCGACAGCTCTTGAAGAGCCAAGGCCTAAGTGGCTTACTCTCATCAACAATTTTCTAGGTGCGTGTGAAGAATTGAGGGGACCTACAATTTTACGCCGATTCCGAACGGCAAAGTTGAGAAGCTTTGAAGTTTTCTCAGTTCTTCGCAAGAGGCAGTGTCCGTGAAAGATGAAATAAAAACTTTGGGCCCGAGTAGAATTCGAACCCAGACGTTCTGCTTAGCAGCCAACGCAGCTAACCACTAAGCTACGGACACTACTGAGGAACTATTCAGATTTTTATAGATTCTGGGTGAACATTTTTTGAAACTCATTTTATCGAGACAGAAGTGCTTCATTATAATGAACTTAGCCGAAAGTTATATGGCAATTGTATTCAGGTTTTTTCTTGGATTTGTAAACAACTTCATGAAAGTTTGTATCTTTACCTTTAGACATTTCATTCTGTTCTTTTGGAACAAACAAAACATAACTTGAATTTATTTATTCATTTCAAACGGGCTTAGACTTTGGGAAGTTTTGGCTTATAGAGTTGAGAAGTTTGAATTTATTTGAGATCTCATTTCATTGATTACTTATTTTCAGAGTCTTGAAAACTGAATTTCCGAACGACTAAGTTCCTTGAAATTTTGGAACATACTTGATTCAGAAATTCAGTTTTCGACTCTGAAAATAATAAAACAAATCGCGCGATTTGAAAACCGAGTTGTGGAATGATAAAATAGGTGGGAAACAATTTACCCAAAAAAAATGAAATTATTACCCATGTGAAGTTATGACCAGTGAAGTTATGCACCCGCACCGTTTTAAACATAATCTTTGAAAGACTTGTTTCACAACTAAATGAAGTTTTTATTTCTTTCGTTTTACTTCAAAAAAAAAAATCAAGAGCTAATAATAATTTAATCAGCTGTACCTACTCTGAATTTCAATACGCTTAAATCTTTCTAAATCAATAATGTAAACACGCAGATTTCAACTGTCTAGCCGAATCCTATAAAGTAGAACATGATGGAGGTCGAAAAACAAAATTTGTAAATAAACAAATGGAATGATAAAAAACATTGAGAACCTTAACACCCCATTCGAAAAATGTTAATGAAGATTCGTCGCCTCTTTGTTGAATGTCTGTCTACTCCTTTTACATACATAAATAAATGGCTAGACTCTGGCGTACAGTCTTGTATTGTTCTTTTCTTTCTTTTTGATCCAATCAAATGATCTACAATAAAAACAACTTTTTTTCCAAAACAAAACACTTCTCGGAAAAGCATTAAATACTTAATCAGTAAATTTATGCTAAATTTGCCCAAAACCACATTCCAGACGTCTAGGCTAGACCATAATTGAATCCAAGACAGTTGGTACACAATCCTACTTATGTATGTATCTAAAATACAGTATTTGAATAGTTTACCTGAATTTTGAAATCGAAATTAAAATGTCTCTCGTCGAGATTTGTTGAGATTTGTGAATATACTGTCGCCAAGCCGTTGAGTTTTCAATGTGCAGAGCCTCGATTGACAAACAATCTGATATAGAGATTGACTTATTGTTAAGTTCAATGGCCATTAGATGATTAGAAATGATTACAGAACGGCTAGACATAGGAGTGTCTTGTTCTAGTAGTTTCGCATATCTAATACGTAATAATGAAATCAAATTGAAACCCATGCGAAACTGTAAGCAAATTCTTTAGGAATTCTTCATACATAATGTATACTGTTAAAAATTCATACCATGAATGGCGGCATTGATTCTTAAAAGAATCCAGGTATTCAAAACGCGTGGCCTTGAAGACATAGACTTACTTTAAACTAATCTTTACATTGGTAGGTATTAGTCCATAATGGATAAGGAGGTACCTAATTAGAAATTGAATTATTATCAGGGTTGAGGTGAATTGAATTGGAAATGCACTTTGTATTTAGAACAAAAAAGAAAAAGAAAAAGAAAAAGATTGATAAATCCACGACTCTCTAGAATGCACTTCGCCATAGTATCAAAAAGCTAAGCGTAAATTTACTTTTGCGAAAACGCTACTAACTGTTTTTCAATTACCATATACAAAATGTCCACGACTGGGTCGTAAAAAGTTGCTTCTATATTCAGAAATAAAACATATAATTAAAATTCATTGAAAAAAATTGCTCGGAGCTGTTTTTATTAATTATTAACTAGCCGACCCGCGGAACGTTATACCTGCATCGCATTTTTGTTTGTTCGTAGGACTTAGACTTGATAATTGGGAATAGGGGCCATAACTTATAGTTGTTGCTGATTTATGTTGCGAAGCAAAATTATGATCGGCGCACCTTTTTTTAATTCTGTCGGATAATTCAAAACTTCATCTAGATATTAAGCTATCTTCTAGCTCGCGTTTTTCTGAAATTTTCTGTCAAAAGAGTCAAAGCACCAGCAAACAATTGTTGATTTCCACGTAGATCTTTCATTGTTCTATTAAATGCTTCCAATGATTTCTTGTTGACCAATGAACACTCATCGTAAATAATGAAACTTTTACCATCTCATACGTTTTCAAGATATTGCATTGGATTTGAAGGGTTATAAAAACAACAATAAGTACTGAATGTTAGACAAAGGGCGGGCGGGCCTATTAAATCTATCTTTTTTTTTAAATGCGCTGCTATCAGTCCCTGTGTTTGTTTAATATTTAACTGAAGGGTCAGTTCCATGCTTTTCAGGAGAAAACTGTTTTTTGTAACTATTTCGACAAAGGAGATCTTATTTATTTATTTTTATAGGTACCATGTCCGCAAAATATAAAATACCTAAAAAACCAGCCTCGATCGAGGCACTCCGGAGCTTTTCACTGCCCTGAATGGAGCAGTTGTCGTGGCTTAGTGAGGTGTGTTGGCTGCTAGGCATAACTTTGTGGTTTCCAATCCTACTCTTGCCCATAAAGTTTTTAATTCATCTTTCACGGGTTCTTCGCAAGAGGTAGTACTCTTGCGAAGAACTGACAAAATTTTTATTCATATTTTGGGCCATAGTAGGATTCGAACCCACGACGTTCTGCTTAGCAGTCAACGCACTTAACCATTAAGCTACGGACACTACTCGTATAGAAAATAATATTACAATTTCAATTAATTTTTTTTTCAATTTGACATACTTTTCGAGCAAATTTGGGTACTTTTATATTGTTCAGCTTAGCTTATTTTCATTGTTTTACGACGTATTTTGCAATTCGAGTCAGAGACAAATCCAACGAATCAAAAACCATGAAAATTGGTCTAGCAGAGCTCGAGTTATAAGTGTTGTAGCGAACACGACTTTGTTTTATATTTATAGTTTTTGTATACAAATATTAAGGGCTTTCACGTAACGAGATAATTTTCTACTTTGCGTAAAAATATAAAATTCCGCAAAAGGTTTAAATGAACACCCCAGCAGAAAATAGTAGCGTAAACAAGGGAAACAAACTGCTGTTTGTTAAACGACAAAGTGAATTTGTTAAATTCATGTCATTCGATCATTTATGTTAAAGTGATTCTTTTTTTTAATCTAATTACATTTTAATTTTTGCTCTTCAAGATGCCAAGAAGTAGTTTTAAAACAAAATTCATTCATTCATTCATTTGTTTGTTGATTCTGATTGATTTTTTTTTTTGTATTTAATTTGACAAGAACTTCCCACTTATGTCAGTTCAGTTGGAAAAAAGATGAAATGATCGCCAAATTAAACGTCAAAATAAACGTCATAAATTTAATCAGGTTTTTTTCTGCAGTTTCTGCTTCAAATTTGTGAGAAAAAATTCTACGATTTGCAGAAAATTTTTCCCATACAAATTTTGAAAGCACATTTCTACCGATAGAAATTTCTACGGTTTCTATGGGTTTTACGCGTTTACGTGAATACCCCTATTATCTATACAATTTTCCAAAAATGTAATTTGGTATGCAGTGTTCAAGGATGTGTAAATAAATGTATTATTTCGAATTTGGAAATTTAAATAGATCCGTTTTCGAAACACAGAATTTTGAAAAAAAGATTAAGATCATTCATGTCAATACTAATTTTTTTGTGCCTTTTTTTGGAGTTGCTCTGAAGGGTGGCGATTCTCAAGACGAAGTTCGCAGGGTCGGCTAGAATTAAATAAAAGAATTGAAAAACAGATTCACTCAACAGATTATCAAGTTAACACTATGGTCGCGAAGTTAAGGATTGGCTGGATGGAAATTCGTTGATCGATGGTTAGACAAAAATTGGACATCCTGTTGGAAATACCGTGACTTGACAATCTAATGAATGGATTCCTATATACATTAAATATTTAAACACCAAATTTAACGCTCTCTGCGAAGAAGAAAAGTGTGAATAGGGTTTTGCCAGTAAGTTATGTAGGCATAAGTATTAAGTATACCTACTCTAAATTCTCCTCATAATTGCACAGTGTTAAAAATTATCTAAAAACTATCAGTTCTAGCCAATAAAATTTGGTAAAAAATCTAAAATTTGATTTTCACCTGTCTTATATTTTCACAGCTATATGAAAACTCAAAATCTGACTTTACTGTGGAGCAATCACGTCTCAAACAATTGAATTACCAGACACCTTCAAAAAACTAATTAATTGTATAATCATGGAGAAAAGGGTGAACAAAATAATAATAAAAGAAGGACAGGTTTATTATTATTTATTAAATCCGTTAAATACTAACGTAAGCATTACAATTACAACTACAATTACAATTTTTTCTTAAATTTTAGGAATTTTATCATTACAATTTTATTATTTTATTAAATCTATTTTTTTATATTTTAAACAATCTTAACCACTTAAGACATAAAAGTTTAATTTAAAATTTGTAGATTAATGCCCAATTTCATAAACAACTTTTAAAAATTTAATAGGCTTTTAAACCGTAAAATGAGATTTTTTGGTTTCACCAAACGTTTTTAAATAAACACACTTTTAAACACCCTTTAAAACTAAATGCCGATTTTTGGCTCATTAAATTTTAAAAGTGTCATTATATATTTTGAAAACTGGACGTAACGCTTTATCATTTCTTCTCACACAATTTTCATAAGGATGTCAATTTTGACAAAAAATTCCCTGAAATTTCCCATTAATGTTATCATTTAAAGTAGTAATACAGAAGTGAGATTTTATTATAGTTTCTTACTAACTGATTTAGAGGACTGTTAGTGCCATAGTTTGTTCTGTTAAAAATGGGACACAAATTTATATTTCTTCTCAGACTAGTTCAGCTTGTGTTGAAATTCAATCTACAAAGCATATTTGGAGACAAAATAGATATGTATATCCATGAGCCCATTAATGAAACAAAATTTCAAATATACTCTGTGACTAGAAAGAGTTGGAAGGTTTATCAATTAAAGGCTGTCAGTATATGAAGGTGAAGTAGCACTTTCTGTCCATGGGAATAAGAATCGGAGAGAACTTTATTCCAAGATCAGAAAAACTAGATATCCTGCACAAAAGTGACGAATTCAACGCGTAGTCAAAAATAAATAAGTTCCGTTTGCGTGTAAAACTCATTGTTTTACACTTGTCTATATTTAAAGTCAAATGATTATTATTGTTGCACCATTCCCAAAATATCTGTGGATCGTCTTAAAGACGTTCACAATCAGTGAAATTGTTAATTGATCGAAAAATGTTGACGTCGTCAGCGTAGATTAATGTCATCGAATTTTGAAATATTGAAGGGAGGTCATTACTGAACAATATAACAAGCAGGGGACCAAGATGACTCCCTTGTGGTACTCCAGAGCCCTGCGAAGAGTGTTGGGTTATTTAGAAAGTGTTGCTTGCAATATCGAGTACATATTTCTTCAAACTCAAGTGCGGAATAACCAACCTCCTCGATGGTGCAGGGTGGAAACTAGACTTCGGTCTAGGCGAATGGTTTACGCTATGTCATGCAGTCTTCCAGCTTGTTCAACCGCCCTGACAACTGGCAAGAGACTGCATGACAAGGACACCAGTGAATCCTTGTTAATCCATGTTAAGAACGAAAGCTGGGAAATTTCCTATTGAAAAAGTGTACGTGAATTTATTCACAGGAGTACATATAATCAATAGATAGACTACCATGTCTACTGAATAAGCTGGTACTCTGGGGTAGTTGCGAGCCCCATCCAGAATGCCTATGAGGCAGCATAGGACCTATGGATGGCAACTACAGTCGCGGTAGGCCCCCTAGTGGGAGTTTCAGAGGGGCTGTGGTTGTCGAGAGATTCGTTCTCGGTAACTGGGAAGGCGTTTCCAATCCCAGTTATATAGATAGAAAAAACATTTACCATTATGGTTAGTACGTGGAAATAATGAAATGGTACTTAACAACATAATGAAATAAATTATATTAAATAATGCGTATTGGGAGCGTAAACGCATAATGTTTGATATTAATGAATTTCAAACAATGTAATTAAGGGTGATTATCAACACTCAAAATAGATACCGGTGTGAATGGTCACACGTCGGATAAGGCTTAATAGCTAGGTGCCGACGTAAAACTCTTCATGCTATTTGTGGTACTCCAGATTTGATTATAAATTGATGAGATAATTTATTTTTAAACAATACACTATAGACTGTATGTATTTCTAAGATATGATATCCACAATACAAAACGATTGCTGAGTCCTAATTTATTAAGTTTAATTAAAAGAATTGCATGATTAAACTTATCAAACGCTTTGCTGAAGTCGGAGAACACACAGTCAACTGACGATCGCTTTTCGAATACATCTAAACAATAAGTAGAAAAGTTCATTCATATCACATATAACAAGAACAGTTAAAGACAGGATATCACTAACAATTGACTCAAACAATTTGGGAATAGCGGAAAGCTTGGCAATTGGAAGATAATTTGTTATTAAATCCCTAGGACCCTTTTTATAAATTGCTGTAAAATGTGAATATTTCCAGAGATCTGGGAATGTACAACATTTTAATGAATCTTTGAAAAGAAGAAATAACGGGTAGATAAGTAGGGCACACATTTTGTTAACATGAAAGATGGTTTACCATCCGGTCCATAATTAAAGCAGTCGTCAAGTTTCAAGAGGTTAGTTTTAAAAGACTCTTCAGAATTCAGATGTGAATATTCGTCCATAAGAGGAGAAACGAGGAAGAAGTAACTAATGAAGAAAGTCTTCAAAGGCACTTTTAAAATAAGCAGGAAACATATTTGAAATAGTCTCTGGAGAGTGACTGGATGAATTTTCAAACTTCATTGACGCTGGATAACCGTCGAATTTTTTCTTCTTTTTCACATAATTCTAGAAAAGATTGGGGTTCAATTTAGTTTCAGATTCTGTTTTAGAAATAAATTCACAGTCAAGATAGTTTGAACAGGTCACAAACTCACAGTGAAGAAATTGATAGGATTTAAGTGTCTCATCATCTCTACGTAGATTATATTATTTTAACCATGCCTTATTGCGTTTATTTTTTAATGATTTTAGATGTGAATCAAACCATGGCACTTCATAACTTGTAAGTTCTTTTTTCTTAAGTGTCACAGTATCTAAAAAGCAGTCAAATAAAATTTCAGGGTCATTTCATCCAAACATAAATTTAAAAATATAGTATCCCAATTTTGGTTAAATAATAAATCAAAAAGATGTATGAAATTACATTTTTTTAAATTAAATTTAAGATGATTGTTACTAGCATTTAGTACATAAGATATGCATAAATTCAAAGAAACTTTTATAGTCGAGTGGTGACGATCTTCATGAACAAGTTTCGAGTCACTTGGGATGACGGCTGCATCCGAATTCATGATGTCTGAGAAAAAGACCAGATCCAGCCCCTCTTCATTTCTGATTTCATTGAGCTGACTTAAGCCAAAAGAGGCCATTCCATAAATTAAACAAAATTCGCTCGTATTCTGGGTATTAAGAGGAATAAAGAAATTGTCGTCAGTTGACCGACACCATTCCGAATTGGGTCTCACAATTTTTTTGAATATGTTTCGTTAAACTAATATAACAACGAACTGAAGGTGTTTGTTGAATTCATATTAGTCCACAGAAATCTAAATCGAATTTGACCAGGTCCAGCTAAATAAAACCATTTGAAAAAGGAACTATTTCAAACATTGCAATTGTAAGCACTTTTGAAGCTGCTGTTTTCAATTTCATAATAAAAATTTAACAGACGAAGAAATGTAAATAACATTTTCTGAAATTGTTGCATACTCCGAAGAGAAATTATTTTTAAGAGTTTTCTCTCCTAAAACCATACGTTTAATTCCTGATCAGCGGAAAGTGGATCATAATAATATAATAATTATTCATAAGACGTGAGCAATGAATGACAAATCAATTGAGGGTTGATTATGTACTTAAATGTGTACCAAGTCTTAAATGCCTTCGCTTTAGAAAGCAAAAAGGGCCCATAAAACTATTCAAAAGCATTTAAATTCTGTTTTACTAACCTCATGGTTAAAGGAGATATGTTGTTCAGGAACTCAGTTTTTTTTTATCAAAACCTTTTGAAACTAGAAACAAATTTTCATAATGTATTTCAACATGTATTTCTAAGTTTTTTTCCCTCATAAATTCAAACGAATTGATATACAAAAACTGTCAAAAACATTTTTTTTAAATATGATATGTGATCATTTAACAAACTTTGCGGAGTGTGAGTGTGATTGTGTGAGACACAGGAAGCGAAAACATAAGAAGCTAACAATTTTACTTCTTGATTGTTGGCAACGGGAATATGACGTAAGACCAAACAGAAATTTTCAATTAAAACAAACATTTTTTGAAGAGCGAATGAGAAGACCTTTCACGGAAGAGGATTGGCAAACAGTTTTCGAATTTCTTACACTAAGGCTACCGACAAGTGTCAAAATATGCAATCTGAATATTCCTGAATTTAGCTTTGACACTTACATATATTTTGTAAATGGTTTAAGGAATGCTGAATCTATACAATTGAAGAACGTTTCACTTTCCAAGGATATGCTTACGGCACTACAGCAAGAAATCAGGTCAATGAAAGTTAAACACCTTGACGTCAGTCAAAATAAATTATCTTTAGAACTAGCAATTGTGCTTCGATGTATCTTAATCCACTCCGAAATATTGGAATCCTTGAATGCTGCAAACTGTTTTCTAAATGAAAATACTTTCCCAATTTTAGCCGATGGAATACATAAATCGAAGAGTGTTCACAGTGTCGATCTGAGTCGACCTTGTCCAATGTCTAGTGTGAGTATTTTCGATAGTGAGAAATTTATCACCCCCGTGGCACAGTTACTTTGGCAAAACAAACTGACAAATCTTGTTTTGCGTCAATGTGAGCTGAACGGCCATGACATGGAGATACTTTGTGAATACTTGGAACACCCAAATACCAAGCTTCTTCACCTTGATCTTCAATCAAATAACGTAGCATCACATGGAACAGAAATCATTTTCTCCGCACTAACAAAAAACGTTGTACTGCAAACTTTAAATTTATGTACAAATAATCTGGGTTCAAAAGGTGGCATGGTTATAGCAAGATTCATTGCTTATACCAACCTTCGAACTTTGGATATTTCTTACAATCAAATTGGTAGTGACGCAATGTTCAATTTGCTTACCGCAATCAAGAACCAACAACTGAAAGTCATTCGCATCTTTGGAAATAAGTTCAATCCGAAGACAGCAACGGTTGTGAAACGACTTTTGCGAGCACAAGTTTTCGAAGAACATAATATCGATGTAACTTACACGTGGGACCATTCCAAAGATGAGTTGTGTGTTATTCCAAACATAAAAACAGGACGGTTATACATTTGAAATATTTGAGTGAAATAATAAATTCTATACATATTATATGCTAGTCGACCCAACAAACGTTGGTTCGTCAGCGAAAACGAAAATTTTGGTTTGTGAATCTTCAATGTCTTCTATTTTCGTTTGTGCAGAAAAGAGGTAGATGCTTCTCTAAATAATGCTCCTAATAATGGATTAATAATTATTCTTTGTTTATATCTTTCTTCTTCTTTTCAATGCTATAAGAAAAAAATAATAAGCATCCAAGTTTGATAGATTAAAGCAGGGTTCTCACTATCATTTCTTTTCATCATTCCAAAATTAAAGCATTTTTTCAATTTCTTAAAGCTTATTCATTAATTCTAATGTGTGTAGTGAATAAAATAAAATTAAATAAAAAATAAATAAATTAAAATTGGAATATGATTCAGAAAAGTTTGTCAATCATTCTAGCCCTGGCTACTACTGCTTACTTACTTATCCGGCTCACAATCCATGAAGAATCTCAGCCTGAGGTACTGCAGCCTTCCATCGTGAACGGTCCCTCGCATGCAAACTCCAGTCGCCGAAGCCAAGCGCTCTGGCATCCGAAGTCACTTGGTCCTTGTAACGTAGGTTCGGTCTTCTTTATGTCGTCTCGAGCCTGGGGGCTGGGATAAGAAGACTTTCTTGGCTGGAGCATTGTCGTCCATTGGCTCGCTGTGGCCGAGCCAATGTAGTCGTCTTTTCTTGGCGTTCTGGACTACATCCACATTTTGGTACTGCTTATACAGTTCCCGGTTTAACCTTCTTCTCCATTCGCCATCGCCGCATATGGGACCGAAACTCAGTGTTCCCAGGTTGAGGGGAAAATCACCATTCTTGACGATTTTTTTCAGCTAAAGGGGAAAAAAGCGGACGGGACTAAGTAAGGGGAAAAAATCCAAAAAAGGGGAAAACTGCTTAAAACTTTAATCAAAACAAAACATTTCTTCGAAATTGTCAATAGTTAAAAATAAGCCTCAGAATCAGAATTTCATACACAAGAATACGGCACATGCAACGCTTCACTCACTTTTCTATTATTCTGTTGAATGCATTCATTCATTTGACATTTCATTCAATCGAAAAATTCAAAATATGTACTTTCTAGAAGATTTTCCAAACTGGCATTTGGTTTCGGATGGTTGTTCCTGCGTATGGTTATCAAAAGACTCATACGCAATACCAATAACAAGCCTTAAACACTATTCACATGAGCACGACCAACGAACGACGAACGAATGATGAAAACTGATTTTAGATACGTTTGAAGCCGTATTTCCTTCCAAATTCTCAACAAAACTTTAAAAGTATAGTTTATGTTTGATTTGTGATGCTTAAATTTAATTTTAAATCTCAAACGTAATAAATTTGGAGATAACAAATTTATTCGTCGCGAAAAGAATTGTAGTTGATACGAACTGCCAAACTCTATTCGCGTTCCACATCTTCCACACTCCCAACGAACAAAGTAATCGCGCGCGTATAATCTCAAAAATCATTCTTTCCCTGTGTTTTGGTTGTTCATTGGCGACGAATTAAAAACTCTCATGTGAAAGAAATGTCAATGTCAATGACGAATTTTCGTTAATTCGTTGGTTGTTGTTCGTGCTCATGTGAATAGTGCTTTAACTATTGCATTTTTTGGAAAGTTATACGGGGCTCTTGAAAAACCAACAACGGTCTTACATTCAGAATTTTTAGATTTCTTCTTACCGTTTCTTACGAAACTGAATCTTGAAATGCAATCGGAAGACGTTAAAATTAATATTTTATTTGACCGAGTTGAACTAACACTAAGACACTTGCTCATTGTTTTTTTAAAATCGAACATTTAAAATTGCTTTAACTAATGAAGAGAATTTTGATAATATAAGAAATGTATATCTTGGCCCTCAAACTTCCCTTAAATTCGAATTTTCTGGTCTTTCCGAAAATGAAAAAATACATTTCAAGGTTACTTGTAGAAATTTTTTCATAAGGGCATGTGAAGAAATTGTAAAATGTTAAATTGTAAATCGATTTTTCATCTGGACAAGGTGAACTATATATAATCTTTTAAAATTTGTAAGTCCGATTTATCTCAAAAACAAAAATGTCGAATGCCTTTGTAATCACTTTTTTTCGGGGAAAATAAGTGATTTTTTTTCGTTCAAGGGGAAAAATAAGTGCTTTGGTGTCAGAAAAGGGAGATTTTGTTTTTGAAAACCTGGGAACACTGCCGAAAATCCGTCGAAGAATTTTTCTTTCGGAAGTGCCCAGTATCAGTTCTCCTTTTTTACTTATATGTTCCAGCACTCAGCGCCGTAGAGTAGGACTGGTAAAATAAAGTTTTGTATAGCAGCCCTGGCAACAAAACAAAATTTTCAAGGAAAAAAGTGGGTTTTAAAGCGACCGAAACTTCACAAGATGTCTTTTTCGATCTATGTTTGATTTTTCATTTTTTTGACTCTTCCGTATGGTTTTTCATTTTTTTTTTCACCATTCCTGAATAAAATAGTATTTATATGAACATTTTATAAATATCTGTTGGGGCAATTAGCAGCCCATACCGGACAAACAATCACTTACTTACTTAAGGTGGCGCTACAGTCCGCTGTGGACTTGGGCCTCAATCAACAGTCTCCGCCAGCTAGCTCGGTCCTTAGCTAGTCGTCTCCAGTTTTGCACTCCAAGTTGATTGAGGTCCTCTTCCACTTGAGTGCGCCACCTGAGTCGCGGTCTTCCTCTCCTCCTACGTCCCTCGGGAATAGTGTCGAAGGCTTTCCGGGCCGGAGCATTGGTGTCCATTCGCTCTAAATGACCGAGCCATCTGAGTCTCTGGACCTTGACCCTTCTGGCTAGGTCCATGTCGTTGTACAACCCGTAAAGTTCGCTGTTGTATCTTCTTCGCCATTCCCCTTCAATGCACACGGGGCCAAAGATGACCCGAAGAAATTTCCTCTCGAAACAGCCTAAGGCACTTTCATCCGATTTTGTCAGGGTCCATGCTTCTGCACCATACAGCAGGACTGGGATGATGAGTGTGTTGTACAGTTTTACCTTAGTTGCTCGAGAGAGGGCTTTTCCACTCAATTGCTTTCTAAGCCCAAAAAAACAGCGATTGTTAAGGAGTTAAGGTGGCGCTACAGTCCGTTGTGGACTTGGGCCTCAATCAACAGTCTCCGCCAGCTAGCTCGGTCCTTAGCTAGTCGTCTCCAGTTTTGCACTCCAAGTTGATTGAGGTCCTCTTCCACTTGAGTGCGCCACCTGAGTCGCGGTCTTCCTCTCCTCCTACGTCCCTCGGGAATAGTGTCGAAGGCTTTCCGGGCCGGAGCATTGGTGTCCATTCGCTCTAAATGACCGAGCCATCTGAGTCTCTGGACCTTGACCCTTCTGGCTAGGTCCATGTCGTTGTACAACCCGTAAAGTTCGCTGTTGTATCTTCTTCGCCATTCCCCTTCAATGCACACGGGCCAAAGATGACCCGAAGAACTTTCCTCTCGAAACAGCCTAAGGCACTTTCATCCGATTTTGTCAGGGTCCATGCTTCCGCACCATACAGCAGGACTGGGATGATGAGTGTGTTGTACAGTTTTACCTTAGTTGCTCGAGAGAGGGCTTTTCCACTCAATTGATTTCTTAGCCCGAAGACACAGCGATTAGCAAGAGTTATTCTTCGTCTGATCTCGGCGCTGGTGTTATTGCCCGTGTTTATAGCGGAGCCTAGGTAGACAAACTCCTCTACTACCTCGAAGTTGTATGTGTCTATTGTGACGTTCTGCCCGAGCCGTCGGTGTTGGGTGTCCTTCCTCGAAGACAGCATATACTTCGTTTTTCCCTCATTTACCGCCAAACCCATTTTTTCGATTATATCAATATCATCGGCGTACGCGAGAAGTTGAACAGATTTTTGGAAGATAGTGCCTCTGGTGTTGACGTTGGAGTTCTTCACTATCTTCTCAAGAACGATGTTAAAGAAATCGCATGACAGTGCATCGCCTTGTCTGAATCCTTTTTTGACGTCGAAAGATTCCGTAAGCTCGTTGCCAACCTTGATGGAGCAGCGTGAGTTCTCCATCGTCATTTTGCACAAGCGAACGAGCTTGGCAGGGACGCCAAAACTAGACATAGCTTTGTACAGTTCGTCTCTGTAGATGCTGTCATACGCGGCCTTAAAATCGATGAAAAGGTGGTGGGTATCGATTTGGAGTTCATAGGTCTTTTCCAGGATCTGCCGCAACGTGAAAATTTGGTCGATGGTTGACTTTCCTGGCCTGAAGCCACATTGATAAGGACCAATCAGATTGTTGACGAAAGGCTTCAGACGTTCACATATTACGGCAGAGAGGATCTTGTAGGCGATGTTTAGTAGGCTTATTCCTCTATAGTTGGCGCAGTTTAGAGGATCTCCCTTTTTCAGGATCGGACAAACAATGCTGAGGTTCCATTCATCGGGCATGCATTCCTCTGACCATATCTTACAGATGATTTGGTGCATGCTCCTATCTGGCTCGTCGCCTGCTGCTCAAATCAAACAAAGAAACAAATATATATCCATTCTAACTTGCGACATATACAAGTATTAGATTCGTAAAAACAAGTTGCGATTTTAATCAAATATGATATAACGATGATACAGAAGTCGAAAAAGTGGGTCCGGCGATTCCGTCCGTCTGTCTACTATGAGGAAGCCGAGTTTTATGACTTAAAGAATCGTCCGACTGATTCCTAGAGTAACAGGAAAAAACCTTTCTCGTGTTCTGTATAAAAAAAATTGAAATGTTCATTAACTTGACACCTTTGTGTCCGATCATGTTTTGCATTTCTGACCAACACATGATGCACTCTTGGAACCGATACCTCGTCGGCATTATTTGCACTCTCGGGAACAGACACTCTACGTCGAAATGAAGACTCTACGAGCCGGAGCATTATTTTCTATTCGCTCAACATGTCCCAACCATCTAAGTCGTTGGACCTTAACTTATATGGCTAGGTCAGTGTCGCTGTACAGCTCGTACAGTTCTTGGTTGAATCTTCGCCTCCATTCTCCATTAATGTAGACAGGACCAAAAATCACTCGAAGAATTTTTCTCTCAAAGCAGCCCAAAGCGTTTTCATCAGATGTTGTCATGGTCCATGTCTCTGCACCATACATTAGGACCGGGATGATGAGGGTTTTGTACAGCGTCACTTTAGTTGCTCGAAAGAGGACTTTACTACTCAATTGCCTTCTAAATCCAAAGAAGCAGCGATTGGCAAGTGTGATTTCTCGTTTGATTTAAACGTTGGTTTTGTTGTCTGAGTTAATAGCGGATCCTAGGTAGATGAAGTCCTTAACTACCTCGAAGTTAAATCTGTCTATATTGACGTTTGCTCCAAAACGTCGATTTTAGTTGTCCTTTCTTGTTGACAGCATTAACTTGGTCTTGCCCTCGTTAACCGCTAGACCCATCTTCCTGGCCTCATCATTGTGTGTTCTTCCACGTATGTCAATGTCGTCTACGTATCTAGTAGCTGGACGGACTACTGAAAGATCGTGCAATAGCATTGCACAATGATGTTGAAGGAATCGCATGACAACGCATCGCCTTGTCTTAAACCTTTTTTGACATCAAATGCGTGCATTAGGTTTTTCACGACAATGATGGAATAGCGTGAGTTTTCCATTGTCATCTTACACAGACGGACGAATTTTACTGGGATGCCAAAACTCGACATTGCTCTATACAGTTGGTATCTACAGACGCTGTCATACGCGATGAATCGATGAAAAAGTAGCAGGTATCGATTTGGAGTTCCTGGGTCTTCTATACAAGATCTGCCGTAGGGTGAATATTTGATCGATGGTGGACTTTCCGGGTCTGAAGCCACACTGAGAAGGACCTACCAGGTTGTTGAAGAAGGGCTTCAAACGTTCACACAGCACGGCAGACAAGATCTTATAGGCTATGTTAAGGAGACTTATACCTCTATAGTTAATGCAGTTCAGTGGATCTCCTTTTTTGAGGATCGGGCATACGATGCTGAGGTTCCATTCATCGGGCATGCTTTCCTCCGACCAAATGAGCTGGTGCATGCTCGTAACCAAATCATCTCCAGCTGTTATTTTGTACAGTTTGGCGCCTACCCGTCTGCTCCAGTGGCTTTGTTCGACTTAAGTTTAGATATCGCTATCTTCACTTCGTCAAGGTCGGGTGGGTGGCATTGTTTTGGCCTGCTGCACCCAAATTGAATGGTTCTGTATTGCTGACGGAGTTTTGCTAGTCATCGCTATTATACAGTTTGGAAAATAAGTCTTTCCATATCCTCAGCACTGACAGTGGAAACTACGATGTTCCCATCATGATGGTCTCTACAGGCTTCGATTCGGGGTAAATGTATAAGCCATAGAGGTTTGTTTTACCTTTTTGTAAAGCTTTCGAACCTCGTTCCTTTTGTGATAGCTAGTAACAAAATATAGTCTTTGATACTCCTTTCCGTATAACTACGAAAATAAATCCACAATCAAAACCTACACAGTTCTTAACAAGACAATAACGCATCGAATGAGACTAACTTCATGACAATGCGATGAGTGGTTCGAGATACATGCATACACACACAGAGACATCATTATAAAAAGGATTGATTCGGATTCCAGTGACCTCAAAACATGGAGGAAGTTAAACATTAAATTTTAAAAATGAACCACCAAACTTCGCTCAAACAACTAATTTCCAAAGTTGAAGTCAATCGCAATAGTGGTTAAGGCTGTAGGTGCATTCACGTACAGTCAGACAGACGAACGGAATGTCCGGACCCACTTTTTCGACTCCTCTCATATCGTAATGTCATATTTGATCAAAATCTTCACTTTTTTACGAATACAAAATACTTGCCTTTATGTCGCAACAAAAAATGAAGTACTCAAGACTTTCTTACCTTTTTTTCACTTTCAAAATGTCAAAAGTACTTATAATATGACTTCTCTTCCCTGCCTCGAGAACAAAAATAAAATCAGTACCTACGTTATTTCTAAAAATATTCCTAAGCAGAGTTAAGAGTCATTTTAAGGTAAAAAACAAATAGTGTGACCGCTGTTCTTATAAGAATTGTTGATTCATAATAATTGTACTTTTCTTCCACCCATAAGACTATTTTTAGTATACTCTAAAACGTTGTTCAAATCTCATAGTTTCTTGTACGGAAACGGAAATAATTTATTTTGATTTTTACATAAGTTATGTTAAGAAGAATTCGATTTGGCACTGTAAAACGGCAAAGGTCATTGCTCCTAGTAGACACATAATTATTTGTATTTTGTAATCGGATGTAAATTCTTTCTACTTATTCAATTTGACGTTGCTTTTCCAACGTTGCAATTAAACGTGCCATAAATTAACTTTTAACCCGAATGAATTTCGTTGTTATAAGTTTGGTTTTCAAAAACCAACGCAGTTGAATTCCTTGTATCGTTTGGAAAGAGTCGAATCGCTGGATTTTAATTCTAGTTTTTGTGTAAAGGGCTGTGTTGGGAACAAAATTATTTGTTTTGTGAAGAAACTTGAACAAATTGTTTCAAAAATGGAGTTTTTGGCTCCTTCAGAAAATGAATATAATAATGTTGATGTGGGGGAAGGCAGTGAAAATAACATGACACCTATGAAATTATATTTCAAGGATAAAACAGTATTTTTGACTGGTGGAACTGGATTTCTAGGACAGCTTTATGTAGAAAAATTGTTGAGGTAAGAATTAATACATCCGGACATATTTCTTTAAAGTCAAATATTCAACTTATAAACCAATTTTCCTTTTTTTTTCTATTGTTAAATTTTTGACATTTAAAAATCAGTAAATTGGAAAAAAACCTTTAATGAAGTTCAAGTTCCAAAGCTAAAATGGAAAAGACTGAATGCTTTATTTCCATAATTTCCAAAAAGTGTGAATCAAATGAAAACAGTTAAAACGAATAATAAATAATAATAATAATGTTAGTCCAGTTAGATTTCTTTTTACACAAATGTAAGCAATTATGCATGTTCCTACATTATATTGTATTTAACAATAATTTATAACCTTAATTTGACGATTTTTGATCTGGACTAACAGTTGTTCGTGCATGATTCTCTGAACGCGTGCTCTCCGACTTCTATCTTGAAAACCATTCATGGCAAGAAAAAAAGTGAAAGACAAAAGTTGTGCAGAATTCAATTTTCTACGATATAAGTCTGCATACAAATATCGTAAATCCCATAGAAAACGAGATAATTGTAAAAAATGTGAAAAAAAAACAATTC
The DNA here is from genome assembly GCA_920937365.1 of Sphaerophoria rueppellii. NCBI lineage: Eukaryota > Metazoa > Arthropoda > Insecta > Diptera > Syrphidae > Sphaerophoria > Sphaerophoria rueppellii. The sequence goes on from CAKKXW010000002.1 coordinate 38,791,912, forward strand.
TTGTGACCTTTGACCCATGAATTTAACACTTGCCGGCATCCAATAAATTTAGATTTTCGAGAGCAGTTAGAGGATGCCAATATACAAATTTTTAAGTTAAAAAATGCTGGGTATTTCGATTTACGAGATTTTCACATAATATGACCTTAAATAACTGGACTCTGTATCTAGATAAATATATGCTTTGTTTTGTATGAAAATTTGCTGTAACGCATTAGTTCAATACATCCCTAGTTGTCTTCATATATTGTTCAATTTGTTAATGCTTTTCTTCAAAAAGTTGTCGTAACCATTTGACTTCTTCTGCCGCTTCTGATACAGATATGAACTCGGAATATGGATGCTGATACCATATTTTATACTTTACATGACCAGCTAATTTGTCTACCATAAGAAAAAAAAAATTCTTCAACTGTTTGATTTACGATCAGCTCTGTCATCAGCCCCCAAAACTTGCATCAGCATGACAAAACATCAAAATGTGGATTTAAGGTATCTAGCTACGCGTTTCACTTGATTCCAAACTTTTGTACCAAGATACTGAGGCTCGCTAAAATATCTGGCCTTGTATTGATTGAAAAGTATAAAAGTCTACCAACAAGCCTTCTGTATTTGGTATTATTTTCTCGTTCAGTTGATTGATCTGTTTTTCCATAATCAACTTCTAAAGTTGTTTTTACTTGTTTAGCACCTTACAGTGTTTGTTCGAGAAATAATTTAATTGGCCCGCTGTGTGACATGTGGCACCGTCCTGTTGAAACCACATATCGTCCAAGTCCATATCATCCAATTCATTCCAAAAATAATCGGTTAGCATTGAGCGGTAGCGATTCCCATTCACAGTAACGTACCGGTCTTGATCATCACGGAAGAAGTACGGCCAAATGACACCATTAGCATGTAAACCGCACCAAACAGTGATTTTTTCGGGATGTAATGGTGCCTCGTGAAGCACATGTGGATTGCTGCCTGACCAATAACGCATATTTTGCTTATTGACGAAGCCATCCAGCCAGAAATGAGCCTCATCGCTGAAGATGATTTTTCGATGAAAATCCGGATCATTTTCAAGTTATTGCTCAGCCCAATTCACGAACATACGACGCTTCTGGTGATCAAGCGGCTTCAGTTCTTGCGTCAATTTGATCTTGTTAGGATGTAGGCCAAGATCTTTTCGCGAAATTCGCCACAACGACGTCACAGAGATGCCCAACGCTTGAGAACGACGTGTGAGAGACTGATTTGGGTCTTCCGCAATTGATTCTGGCCCTATAGGTCTACTTTTATAGACCCTTTACATATATCTCCCTCTCTCCGATAGCAAGAATAGATTGACAGTCAGCTTGAAGAATTGTTCAAGACAAAGCGTGTCAGATGCGCGAATTTTTGAGGAAAGACGTAGCAAAAAATTAAACCTTCAATAAAACAGCTGCACAAAAACACAAATGAATTAGAAAAAAACAGCTAACAAATATTTTAACTATTGAAAAATCAATAAGGAAAACTTTTCCATACTGTATACGGGAAACAAACAGGGAAAGCGTGTGAAAAAATGTGATAATTTTCTTAAAGGAGAACATGTGGCATCCCTAACTTGACATCAAAGATTTACAATGTCAAACAAAAACTTGAAATTTAAATTTTAAATGTGAACAGATTTCGAGTTTTTGAGAACTGACTGCTGAAAACTCCGTTTTGCGTCTGGTGTGAAAAGGCTATTGGAACACAGTACACAGAATATAAGGTATTATATTGCGCATCTGTCAGAGACCAAGATGACAGAAGTGAGGAAAGGCACAAAAAGAAATTCCGATAAGACAACAACAATTTTTGTTTTGTTCTGACATTTAGGTCTCTGAAATGTGACATATGCGCGAAAGGCACAAAAAGAAATGCCGATAAGACAACAACAATTTTTGTTTTGTTCTGACATTTAGGTCTCTGAAATGTGACATATGCGCGAACTTTGGGGGAAGAAAATCGGGAATATAATACCTTGTATTCTGTGTACTGTGTATTGGAAGACCTTCCAATATTTGCCGAAATGTCAAATCCAACCAACCAATGAGCTTTCAATTCCCAATTTTCTATCAAATGAAAAATTTCTGTTTACGGTTGGACAATTTTATCCAAAAATTAATCAATTTATTGGAAGAAAATTGGTTGTCAATTTTCGACAATTACTTGTCATCAAATTAAAAATTGCCTGTTTAAACGATTGGAAGACTTAAAAGGACAAAAAATTGGAAGACAATTTTCTTGACAAATGATAGAAAATATGAAACAAAATTTGAAAGCAAGAAGTATTGAAATCATACTTTTTCGAAAAAGGTGATTATGAGTGGAAAATAATAATATAGATAATATTTTAATATTTTGCATTTAACTCGGATGCAATGTGCAACATCAAATCTACCGATATTTCTCTTATGTCATGTCTTTCCTCCAATAAAGATTAGGTGGTGAAAATGCAACACTTCTCGTTTTCGTCGTCGGGTCGTTTTTTTCCTTTTGTCTTTGTTGGAAAATATGTTGTGTCTTGTCCGCCTAATTCTTTAAGAAAACACCGATCTTACACGACTTTAAAAATTAACTAAAAAAAAAAAAAAAAACAACAACAAACTAGTTCTAAAGATGATGTTGATTCGTTCGACTCAGAAATTAGCTTATTTTCTAAGAACAACATAGGCTTGAAAAACTTCCAAGAGATCAAGACATTGTCAATATTTCCCTGGCCGGCCTTACATTCTTTGATGGCGTCCCCAACGAAACGTCAAGCCAAACTGTTTTTAAGGAAAGCTTATACTCTGCACAAGATATATCTAAAGAACACTGCCCGGTCCCGATCTCCCAAAAAAAAACTGTTAAATAACCTCATGCGTCCAATCCTTCTCAACTTCTTTCCAATTTTGAGCAACTTCTTACCCATTGCATCCATTCTCGTTGTTTGAAAAAATAAATACTTTTTCAATTTTTCTGCACTACAACTGAAGTATTATCTTCCAATTAAAAATTATCACACCTAAAACATAAATGTAAAAAAAGAGCCAAGTTCTCCCTTACAAAAATTCTGCCTAACAAATCAGCCACGAAAAGTAATGATATATAAAAGAACGCCAAGTTCTAAGACTCAGCAAGTACTCGTAGGTGCATTATATATGTTTTAAGTGGACTTACATCGAATCAACTATTAGTTTTGAAAGAAACTTGTAAACTAATGTAAATTAGTTAATTTTTTTTACTTTGCAAGTTTTCCAAACTTTTTTAACAGTAGGTAACTAAGAGAAAACCTGCCAAGTAAAAAAATTAACTATAATTACATTAGTTTCTTTCAAAACTAATAGTTGATTCGATGTAAGTCCACTTAAAACATTTCTACTCCAAAGTGCTCCATATAATTTAAACTAATAATGTAAAAGTAGGCGACTACCACGCCCCCTGATTGATTTTTTCCTTGGTATGTATCACATGACCTATCACTGTGCCAAATTTCAAGTTTCTAGGCAACGGGAAGTGCTTCATAACTTTGATGATCTGTCAGTGAGTGAGTGAATCAGTCAGTCAGTCAGTTACGGTTTTCGTGATTTTTGGAATATTGTATCTTAGAAACTGCTTATGCTAAATATCTGAAATTTACTGAGGTGCTTTTTCTTGACTAGCCGAACAAATAATGTGAGTTTGAAACTTTTGCCTTCTTTGGTATAGAAGTAAGATGGGTGTGGAAAATGCCCTGAGTTGTTTACTGTAAATAAGGGTGTAGTGCCAAAGTTGCTAGAGAACTTGGTTGGACACTACCATGCCCCTTGATACGATATCGTTAGCAAGCTCTTCATCCAATAACCAAAATGTTGACAAAAGTCCAATGGTTTGAAAATTAGAATAATTGTGTGTTTAGACGCGTTCACACTATTGGAAGAAGTCGAACAATTTTTTGATAGAAAATTGGAAGAAAATCAGCTGCCAATTTGTTTTTTCTATCACATTCAAGGAAAAAAATTGGTTGCTTACTTGATTGAAAGAAAATTGGAGAAAATTTGTATCGGAAAATTAACCAATATTGGAAGATCTTCCAATCGTGTATACTTAGCTTTACTTCTATTCCTAGATAATGCTTAATTTGTTCCCAAATTATTCATCTTGAATTTCGACTTTAAGGTTTCGTTCAATGTCTTCAGTTTGATTTGTAATATGAGAAGCCATAAGTAAATCATCAATATAGAAAATATTGTAATAGAAGTCGTGATTGATTTGTTTTGGATACATGCATGGATACATAATGTATTGTTCTATGATCTTGCTGCTTGCTTTAGTCAGTCAATACTGCTGTTTTAACATCCATGTGGTAAACAAGCATTTTGCCTTTAGCCACTACTGGAAGTAAAGTTCTTATGTGATATATGAAACAACTGGTGCAAATACCTCATCATGGTATTCGCCATACTTTTGAGAATATCCTTGAACTACATACCTAGCTTTATAACGTTCAACTTCACCACATGCACATGGCCTAATCTTGAATACCCACTTTCCTCTTATATTAGGAGTTTGAAAAATGTTTGTACACTACGCACTATCGTGTACTCAAAGCAAACAATTATTTTCGTACTTCAGGTCTATCCAACTAAAAAGTTTTAATAATACAATAACGATTAGTGAATTGATAAACATTTTTAACGAAAAATGGCTTTTGAATTAAACAACCATTGTCGCATTAGTTTAAAATTTGCAGAATTGCTTTGGATGTTGAGTTCTGATTTTGTTTTATTTTATTCCTATTTAGATGCGATGTAAAGCACATATACCTTCTAGGAAGACCAAAGCGTGGCAAAAGCGCTGAAGAACGCCTTAAAAACACTTTCACTGGATCGGTTAGTTGAAAACAAAGATTATTTTAATTTTAAATTCAAGAATCTGACTATATATTTTTTTTTTAACTTAAGCATTTCATGAAATTGTTCAACCATGATCCGGATTATCTTAAACGAATTTCAATAATCGAAGGTGATATGGGCAAATTAAAAATGGGCATATCAGAGGCTGACGAAAAAGATCTCATTGAAAACGTTCACATTGTCATTCATGCTGCAGCTGATGTGCGTTTCGATGAAAAATTAAAAACACTTCTGATGATCAATCTCCGCGGAACTCGAGAAATACTTGATCTCACAGCGAAAATGAAGAAAATCGAAGTATGTTAATAAGAGTCGGAAGGATATTTATACTTTGTAACACTTTTTTTTTAATTTTGAAAAAAAGGTTTTTACATTCATATCTACCGCATTCAGCCACTGTGTGAGAACTTTCATCGAAGAGAAGTTTTATGACTCACCCATGGATCCAGAGATAATGATTCGACTTGGCGAACAATACAGCAATAAGCCCAGCGAAGAACTGGAAGTATTAACAGAGCGGATAATCAAACCCTGGCCAAATACTTACACTTACACAAAATCTCTAACCGAAGAACTAGTGCGACGTTATGGCACGCAATTTCCAATTTGTGTTATGAGACCATCGATTGTTATTTCAACCCATGAAGATCCTGTGCCAGCTTGGTGCAACAATATTTACGGGCTAAATGGTATCCTAGTAGCTTGTGGCCTTGGGGTACTGAGAATACTTCCAATTAAAGAAAACAATGTTGGCGATGTTGTTTGTGCTGATTTTGTTATAAATTCAACATTGGCTGCCTTGTGGGCGACGCATGAAGAGCATCAGCAGCTTAAAGTGCCAGAGACCGAAATTAAAAAAGATCCTGAAATCTATAATGTTTGTACTTCCACTGATAGACCAGTTAAATGGGGTAAGTTTTACTTGGCAACGAAAAATTAGAATATTTTTAATATACAACATTTGTAGGTACAATTGCGGAGAGCATGGGTAAACTCTTCAAACAATATCCAGCTAAGAGGGTACTATGGAAGCATTGTCATAATATCGTGAACAATGAATTTATGTTCAGTTACTTAACAATTTGGTATCATGTTATACCAGGCTTCATCACAGATATTGCACTCAAAATGACTAACAATCCCTTGAGGTATGTCTCTATGCAAAATTGCAGGATCAATAAGAACATTTTAAATAAAACTACAGATAGATAAACGGAAATAATTTATTCAAAAAAAAAAAAAAACTTGAGCAATATTAATGCCATTTTATTTTAATATATTTTTGTTTAGTTCAAGTCAATTCAATCAATTTCTTTTTTTTTTATTTTACTTTCAGAGTAATGCCAATTTACCGAAAAGTACAACGCTTCATGGTTGCCCTGTCGTTCTTTATGAAAGTCGATTGGCGTTTTGATACAACCAACATGAAACGTGTTATTCAAAAAATGACACCCGAAGACCGGGAATTCTTTCCAAGTGATGTCAGGCGATACAGTTGGTCTTCCTTTTTGTACAATTATTTGAGCGGCTTAAAAGTGTACATTGGCCTCGAATCACTTGACGATGTTCACAAGGCGAAGAAAAAGTACAGACGAATAGAAATGTTACATGTTCTTGTTTTGTTAGTCTATTATGGTATTCATATAGCCATGTTTACATTGATTGCTGATAAACTAGGAGTGTTTTCTTATTTAAAAAATAGTTTGATTGAAAATTATGAGTTTTTGAAAAATCCTCAATTGGAATATTTTACATCAAAATTAGTTTAACTTAAACAAAATACAACTACATTTGTTTAATTCTGCTCAAAACTATCTTAAAAAAGAATTAATAAAAATTATTTCTTAATTTAATCGTTTTTACTTTAACATCGAAATATTTGTTAAGATTTAAGAGTACACAGATTTAAAAGAAAAGAAAAACATACAGCGCTGTTCTGCTATCCACGTGAATCGTAGATTCGATTCACCCATTCGATTCCCACGAACACTGCCCATACATTCTACTATCCGTCGGGTGAACTACATTATCCAAACCAATTTGATACTGCAAATTAGCAGCTGTTCATGTAAAAATCACAAACAAATCTTCCACTCAGTCACATCTTTCAATGGTTGACCCAGGAGGTTTACGCTATCTTTATATCTTTATGATTACTCCAAAAATCTCGAAGGTCCTCGGGTTGTCTTTTAACATTATTTTTGGCAATGTTTGATTATAATTTCATTGCGGAAATTAGCGACATAAATAGAGGCCTCTATTCGTTGCTCTGCCCCTAAAAATGTTAATAATCTGTATACAAATAATCAATCAATAAATTACATTTTATTGACCACCAACCAGATAGAAAATTAGTTTTATGAAAAACCCGCAAGCCGCAACGTTTAATATGCGGATTTGAATTTCATACAATGAATGGGTTCGCGTGAATAACAGAATACCGCGCAATATTACCGACGTTAATGAGGTGAATCCTGATTCGATTCGAACGGATAGTAGTATAGTGTGATGTGAAAATTGAAGAAAAATCCCCCCAAGATGAATAGCAGAATAGGGCCGATATTTAAATATATCGCTTGCACAAGTAATTGCAGTGAACATACTTTGAATCCCTCCCTTGGAGATTCCAACTTGTAGTGGTGGGGAGGCTTACGCTTAAATCTTCAGCTGATCAGCTGTACATTTTTATTTTAGCTGAGATTTTCAGGCAAACTAAGAGGAACCCAAAAACAGAAAAACCATGGACAGTATACAAAAAAAAAATGAAAAACCAACGGGGATATGCGCTGACACGTCGACAGAAGTCACGGCTGCCGGCGCGGGCTTTGCTTCTCCAACATTATGAGGGGAGAAGTCGCCAGTGACAGACAAGAACGTACACAAGGACAAGAATACAGTAAACCTTCTTCTCACTCCTTTTTCCAACCTCAGTGTGGAGGATGCAGTTAGCATCGGAACACTAGAGACCGACGGCGACACATGTTCAGTTGCTAGCTCTACCCTCTCACGATTGTCGAGCACTTCAGTTCGGAGTAGAATCTCCAACTGTAAGAAGACAATCAAACGACTTGATGAAAAGGAAATGGGAGGAATTGACAGAAAACGAACAAAGACGACTTTTCAACGCTCGTGCCTTCTGAAAGAACGAGGCTCTTATGATGGGTGGCCATGTGCCCAAACATAAAAGGAGGCGGATTCCAAAGGAAACACTGGCGAGGGTACGCTGATGGGACTGCCCAATCCGCCGATTGGTATAATCCAATCCAAGAAAGGAACGACCCCTTCAGTCGCACCCCCGATTAGGACGCAAACGCCGTTGCAGACTTCGAAACCATCTGCATCAACCAAATCTACTACGGGGCCATGTGCAACAACGGGCTTGGAAGATGGTAAGATGGTCTTGAAGGAAAAGAATACGGAGGGTGCTTGTGAAAGCAGTACAAGGGGCCATGTCCCCGAATGCAGCTCTAGCATAACCCCTTCAACTTCGTCAAGCAACGGTGTCATGGACGTTACTACAGAAAGTACAAGGAAAACAAAAACGGTAATCGAGAAAAAGATTACCAAAACTCTCGCCGAAGACAGAATACTACAGAGGAGAATGCGCAACACTAAACGGACAATTCGACGCCTATCCAACAGAGATCCGAGCTCCTTAACGGCACGGGATAAGATAGTGCTCGAAAACGCTACACGCAACCTAAAGACACTGACTCTGACAACAACGAATAAAAACAAAAATATAGTGACTAAGAACCTGATGAAGGAGAAGGAGATGGTGGGCCATGTGCCTCCCCTGGACCCTGATTCAGTGGCAAAAACGTCCAAGAGAACAAGGCAGGATTATACACTTTCGTTCACGAAAAGGTCACCCTTGCAGAAAAAAAAGACTTTGGATACAAAAGAGACGTTGGAGGTGCGCAAATTCGCCATTGCGGATTTCAGAAATCCCTAAAGAAAACTCTCGGAAGACCAATGGCAATTATTGGAAATGAGGATCCTGGATGAGGTTAACGATGCTATCGTTAATACCAGGCCACCACCACTCTTTGGGAACCTCAGAACCATCCATGGGTTCAAAGTTCTGACGTGCGAGGAGGACAATACTTTCGCTTTCCTGCAGGACTTCGTCAAAAGAACGATAGCTCCCTGGCCCAACGCTGATCTCCGCTTAATCGGTTCGAACGAAATCAGCGACTTCGTCAAACTCAAGGCCAAAATGATGACCAAAGGTCCCCTGATACCCCGAGATCGCGTAGAAAGATTTCTTCAATCTCTAAATACGGAACAGCTAAATCAAATGTGGAAAGTTATAGAGATGGAGAAAGAACCGAAAGAAAGTGGTGGTGCAACTTAGCCACAAATCTATACCCCTTTTGCGTAAAATTGGTTTTCAAAGTACACATCGGCATAAACCGTTGAAAACTGCGGGTTATAACCAATAAGACAAAGCACGTAAGTAAGACAGGGTGGGTTTTAAATAAAATATGAACATGAAATTGATACAAGTTAGTCTTCTTCACAGTAAAGCCAATCTTGTCTACATCTTGGGAAGTAGGCAAATTGACATTGCCCTGATTCAAGAACCCTGGATTTCAGGTGGCAGAATTAGAGGACTTCATGCATCAGACTTTATGCTATACAAAGCCACACAAGTAGCAAATAGTAATATCAGATCTTGTATTTTAGCCAGGAAGAAGTTTAATCTCTTTCTTATAGCAAATTATAGTGATCCAGACCAGTATGCTGTAAAGCTTCAAAGGGAGGGACTCCCACCAGTGATCCTCCATCGTGCTATAAGCCGCATGACGGACCAGAAGGGCCTCCCGCTAACATCACAAGCCAACTTGTAGAGAAAGCTGCCTCTGAGAGATGGGACGTGGTACTAGGTTGTGATACGAACTCACATCATACCCAATGGGGTAGTACCGACATCAACAACAGAGGTGAGTCTTTTTTTGAATTTATGCTAGACTATAATCTTTTAGTAGCAAACAGGGGCAACGAGCCCACTTTTGTAACTAAAAATAGAAAAGAAGTGCTTGACGCTTCCCTTACCAATAACTCAAGCACAATAGTAATAGGGCAATGGAATGTTCTTAAAGAGAAATCATTCTCAGACCATAAACTGATAGGCTTCTTGATAAAATGAAGTAGAAACTTCAAAAAGTTTAAACTTTTTTTAATAGTAGGTTATTAAGAGAAAACCTGCCAAGTAAAAAAAAAAAAACTAATTTACATAAGTTTAAGTTTCTTTCAAAACTAATAATTGATTCGATGTACATAAGTCCACTTATCACATTTTTTGATATATGTAGTATACTAGCCGACCCTCGTCTCGCCACCTTTCAGAGCAACCTTAGAATTATTATTATTATCTTCGTGCTCTCGCTGAATTTTCCGAATTACAATCCAAAATTAATAATTTGTCGCTATGAAAACCAATGAGATTTCCTAGTTTTTCATGAAGAACTTTCTATTTTCCATTCGAAAACCCCTTCTGAAATTTTCCACCTACAATGACATGCAATTTTCCTTTTAAAAAGTCTTGGGAGTTTTGTTATTTCTAAGCAAGAGGCAGTACCTATTAAAGATGAAATAAGATATTTATGGGCACGAGTAGGACGAACCCACAACGGCAACGTTCTGCTTAGCAAGCAACGCACACTTCCACTAAGCCACGGACATTGCAATTAATTAAACGAAATTTAAAAAAGATTTTATAAGAGTAACTACGAAAAATGGCATATTCCCAACGAATCGCTCCTCTGTTTGGAATATACCTTTCTTTTTATAGATGGTTTTTGGAAGAATTCTTTTTTCTGTGAAATATTTGGCAGGAAGTCAAACGCATGACACTTTGTATTACCAATACAATCTATCAGTCTCAGCTAATGGCTGAAAGCTTAACTCAATTCCGAGCTTTTGTTGACGAAATATTTTCATTAACAGAAATTCGCAAAACCAAATTTTTGAGGACAAAAACCAAGAAAATGGTGCTGTAACAGAGTCGAACATTCTGGGGGCACAAATAACAAGATATTATCCTTAAATTTGTACCAAATGGAAAAAGATTTTATACAGCCGAATACATATAGAAATCAATTCAAATTTCATTCATTGGTCATGCGAAGAATACGTTTTTTTTTAATCAAAATATGAATCAAACTTGCAATTACACTTTATTTATGTGTTTTTCTTAATAACAAAATAAACTACATTATTTAACAATTTAACAGCTTAAGGCCTTGTGTGAATTGCGTTAAAATGTGTTTAAAACTTGACGTTTGGTTAAAACTTGACACTAGTGTGGTGAATAAAATGGGTTAAAAAATATCCCGTTGTGGAGCAGGATAAATGGGTTAAAATTTTGACGTTTGTTTTTTTTTTTTTCTCATGATTGATAGAGAAGTTTGCTTCTGTTTTTTTGTTTGTTTTTGGTTATTATTCAATTTTGTGGAATGAGTTTTTTTCAAAATGAACGATGAAAAAAAGAGGAGGAACGCCGGAAAACCATACAATATTTTTGTTTTTCTTTCTTCTGAAAATGATGACATATCAGCTGTGACAGCAAAATTTTAAGTGTTGTCATACGTAATAAACCAATTATCCAAAATGGAAATTTTTGTTTAAAGATTTCTTACAGTTGTTTCGTAAAATCAAATTATAACTGCAAAGTCAAGATAAATAAATAAAATAGATTTTATTTGTTAGGTTTCATGATTTGTAATTAACTTTATTGTTTTAAAGTTTGGTTTTGTACGCGAAATTATTTTACGAGGAAAAGTTAAAACATTTTTTGTTGAGGGAAATTTCTGAAATCATCAGGGAAAGCTTTTAGTTCTACGCAGTAATGTTGGTTAAAATAATCCCTTTTAACGCAATTCACACAGCAAATGGATAAATTTCATCCCATTTTTAACCAAACGTCAAATTTTAACCAAACGTCAAGTTTTAATACACATTTTAACGCAATTCACACACGGCCTAAGAGCACTAGCCTCATTTTACAATTATATAAAACACTAGGTACTGATGTTTTAAGAGTCTGAACAGTAAAAAATGTTTTTTTCGATAAATCAAACATAAGACAATTGGTTCAATTTGACAAAAATAAATAAACGAAATATTAAAAAACAAATTATCAAATCTAAAACAGATACAATCAAAATTTAGGTGGCAGAGGATATAATACTGTAATATGTATACACTTTCTATTCCTACCTCTCTATATATCTGTATGTCAATCTATTGTAATGTGTACACACTTTGTAACTCCGCCTCTTTATATCTCTATACTTAAATGTGTAAACACTATCTATCTCTGTCACTCTAATATTGTCTAATTGCTGAATAGTTATGTAGCAAAAGTTTTATTTGTAGTTGTAAGTAATTGTGTATACACTCTAGTGGTTAAGAGGAGAACTTCGTTAAGCATCGAGAAGTTTCAGCGCCTACTAGAATCTAGTAGTTTTCTCGAACTTATTTGAGCTATATAAATACCCGCTATAAAGTAAAGACACTGTGTTTGAAAGTAATAATTGAAAGTGTTGAATAAATAAGTTTGTGAGTTGATTTTAAATAAAGTGAATTTGTGTTTTATTTGAAAAGTGAATAAGTTTTTAATTGTCGGACCAAGCCGAATATTACATACGTATAAATTATTAGACTTTAATGAAAAAACTGTGCTTTTAACACAAAGGCAATTGTTAAGCTCGTTCAATATTTTCAATTGCATTACATAATTTGTAAACGAAAATTGTAAATGCAAGTTTTATTTGATGATATTATTAATATTTGTCAGCTCTACAAGGTATCAATATCAACTAAGCTATGATGGAGTCATAAACTTATCTTGTTCTTAGAACTGTGAATATTTGGTATGAAATGCTCATAACCTAGAAAAATAATTTAAGAAAAAAATGTTTCACTCAGACCTGTCATGTCTTATGTACACCTACGTACCTTTCGAAATGTTTGCAGTGAAATATCGGAAACACCAGCAATACTGAGAGCAACCCTGTGCTGTGACCGCATTAGGATCAATAAAACAAATCGTCTATATTTAGGAGTGCCTTCATACCATTTGTGTTCATAAATTGCATCACTAATTTGAAGACTCTATTATTTTTGAAAAAAGGTAGTTTGTTATATTGTTAAAATTTCAATATATTCCCATACATACAATATGAATAAGCTTATCACCCAAAAAACAAGTAATGGCAACTTGTTTCAGTTCGTAGGCAAGTAGAAATATAGCTTTAAATACAGATATAAATGATGTATCCTCCAGTAAATGGAAACCAGTAAAACACATAATCAAAGATGACGAGAGCAGACTAAATAGCACTGAAGGTGTGAACACGGTATTTAATCTCTCACCAAGCCTTATAAAACATTTTTGTCATATTAAATAATAATGATCAATCAATAATTGTATCTCACCTCAATAAATTTTGATGATACGCAATAACTTCTTTAAGAAGTTCTAAAGCTCGATCGGTGTTTTGAGGCCTTATCAGTTGTATCTTCTTATTGACAATATCAAAATGCATGCAAAGTTGCAGCAACGAGCTAAACAAGCATAAATCCAAACCCAAAATAGTGATTGTTGATATCAAAGTTGCATGAGACTGTGATAAATACTTGAGTGCATAAAACCAATAACTCTCACTCATCCCAAAGTCAATCCCAAACCAGCACATATATGGTAGTCGGTAAGTGAATTTTCCCTTTTGTATTAAATCTGCAACAGATAAAACCAGCGGAAACCATGTGTAAACATTTGTAATAAACTGAAAGAATATCGCTAGAATTTTCTGGATCATTAATGATTGATTTAAATATTTGTGCAAATCGAAGTCTTCTTCCATCTGTGAACTCGGAAATATTCGCCGAAAGTCGTAGAATATTCCATTGACTGTTTTTCTATAGTAAAATAGGGAAATCAATTTTGCAGTTGACACCAGATAATAGTTGAGATAAGTTAAATTGACTATTAGCTGTGGAATTTCAACGTCTGTGAGAATGTTATAAATTATTTGGCCAGTTATGATGATGACCGTATTGACAAGTCCCAACATTAGGTAATATTCCATTATTTTGTCTTTTGCCTCATATTCGAACCCGATTGAACGAAAATAGTAAACTGTGCCATGATAAAATTTGTCAATATTTTCACTAGCCATTTCATCAGGAACAATGTTTGAAAGTGCAAATGAAGAAGGACACTGGGCTTTAAATCACGCGGTATGTCTTTTTTATTAAACAGCGTAATGAGAATTTCCAACTCAAGTCAACTTAATCCACAAAATTGCAATGTTCTAGCTTAAGGAAAAAATATATTTTCAAGTTTTTAATGACTTTTAATAGCTTGTCATTTAATAACTAGTCATAACTTATCTTAAGCATAATCTATGAGGTGGAATCAGTTTAATGTTTAAAATTCAAAAAGTTCGTTTTAATAGATTATTAGGAAAGTTGCAAAACAATATTTTTTTGTGACCTTTTAGCGGTCAGTGCATTATCCGCAAAATGACCGGTCAGTAGAAAAAGAAGTATTATTATGAAATAGGATATTTGAGAATATGGAGATGCATTAAACATATTTAATTAAAATTAAATAAGTTTCAATTTCTTGGAATACTCAAAACCAGGATAAAAAAATAGTAAGAGATAAATAAGAGTAATTTCGCAAGAACGAAGCAATTTTTGGAAAAAAAAAGTTTTATTGAATGCTACGCATTGCAGCGCCGCAGTAGCGTCTCGGTCGTCTTCAATAAAATGTGCGAAGAAACCATTGGGTTGGCGTTTTGTTTGTAACAAATGGGCGCATTCACTAACTTAGTCACTACGTAGTCAAATCACCCTGATTGGCCAAATACAACTAAGAAATTACTTGAAATTTCCCCTCCGACGTCGTGTAGAAATTTCGACTTAGTTGACAGATATTGACATTTCATAATCAGCTTTGAATGTTAACAAAAGTTCATCATCCGGCTCTAGCGTCTCACAATGTTGGCTAGTGCTGCTTTCCAATTCGTGTCTCTGAAAAGACCAATGTAATAAATTTAACAACAAAACTGTTTAAAATCTAATTTATTACCTCTTGTATATTCGAAACCGAAGGTTTCGTTTGACAAAATGTTTTCAAGAACAGCAACTGGTCAAAACACCACAGCTTAGGTTCGGGGATATCTTCCAAGCCTGCGCCACTTTTCTTACTTTTTTCAATTTCACGGAACTCGCGACTAAATTGATTTTTTAGCGGATGGATTTTCCGTTTAATTAATTCAATGTTTACATTTGGCATGCTCGGTAACATTGAATCCACAATGGACTGCAGAGAATCACATCTCTTAACCCTATCAATATAATCCTTGTGACAAGTATTATAAAGATTAGGGTGAATTTCAAAAAATGTTATGAGATCCAATGTGGATTCCCGTGTCCAAATTTCTGGAGACATTTTCAAATTCAAACACGCGTGTAACTCCAAATTTCCCGAAAAAAAAAATTTAGGCGAATACTACAATCCCTCAAACGGTGAATCCTTATTTTGTTCATATTAAACGTTTTTTTTTTTGCTCTCCTGTAAAATTTGTCTGAAACTCCTCTGGTTTTCAAACAAATCCGATGTTATTTATCCTAGCAACAAGAAAATCGAATGAAAAAGAATAGCATAAAACGAATATGAGAAAAATGAAACGTCAAAGTGAGTCTACTAAAAATTTGCCCGAGACTCACCGGAAATTTTTTTTGCATCTCATTTTCTCACATCTGCTTTCTTTTTCGCACTCATGTGACTCGTGAGTCGTGAGGCATCGTGTAATAGCAGACTTAGGCCTTGGCTCTTCAAGAGCTGCCGCCACTCTATTTATTTTATTTATTAATCACAATTTTCCTCGATAACAGTTATACAATTGTACATCAAAATAAGGGCTTACAAGTATTCTATCCAGCTATTGAATTGAAGCGAATATTTTATTTTTAGTACTCGGTTATAAAGTAGTAATAAAAAAAGTAACTTCTTTTGATTTCTGACAAACATTCAAAAACTATCCTGTAAGCTCTTGTTACCTAGCTATGATCCCACTAACGGTAGAAAAAAAAAACTTTGTCGGGTCTGGTAGTTTCAAAATAAATGACAATGCTCTTTTTAAAGGGTAAATGGAGGCTAGTTATATAGTTATATTATATAAGTACTTAACGCTTATTAAAATATTGTATGCACGGTTTCTTTTAATTTAAACGCTTTTCTTTTCGATTGGTTAAAAGATCAATGTATCGGTGTAGTTATCTATATTTACTTACCCCTGTAAACATCGGCTTATACCTGGTAGCTTTGAACAGAATAAAGAAGGCGCAAGTGTACCTTCATATATTCTGTAAATTAAAAACTATCTGTTGAGATAGTTAGATTCGGTTATCTACAAATAAGTGAATCAGGTGATAGTCGTTAATTAAAATTCTCAATAATAATAATATCATATTAATTATCACGAAAGGAATAGAGACTTTCAACCAGCTTATATATTACTAGCTTAATTCTAGCGAATATCTTAATAGGTTACTTCTCAAACGTCTTTTAGTTTAAAATTATAACCTTCGAGACTTGAAATGAATAACAATTTTACCCTTTACCATTGCATTTGTGTAAATTTTAATTTTCATTTTCTTTAACAATAAGTACATACGTCAGTTTTGAAAAGAAAAATTAGTGAACATGAAAGATACAGCAGCATGATTCATTGTTGTGAAAGTAATTCATTCGCGTTCAAGTTATTGTGGGTATCAGAAAATTGCGAATATAATGGCTTTTCGAAAGAGCCATATCTTATTCGAAAGTTTTTTAAGACTCTTATCGGCTTCTGAGGACAGTGAAAATTTGGTACGAGATACTCATAACCTAAATTCATTAATTTATAAGAACTGAGAGGAAGAAAATTATACATTTATAAATTTATGAAGAATTTACCTTTTGAAATGTTTGAAGTGAAATGTCTGCAATTCCAGCAATATGAAGGGTAATGCTGCGCTGTGCGCTAAACAGAAACATTAAAACAAGACGTTTATATTTTGGGGTGGCATTGTACCATTTGTGCTCATAAATTGCATCACTGATTTTAAGACTCTAAAACCAGACAAAAATTAGAATAGCAATTCATTTGGTAAACGAATTTTACATTTGCAATCAATGTGTCTCCCAAAAAACAAACAATTGCAACTTCTTTAAGTTCATAAGCCAGCAGAGATATTGCTTTGACCACTTTGATAAAAGATAACTCTCCAAGCAGTTGAAGTCCAGTAAAGCAGATTATAAGAGAAGAGGAGAGAAGGCTACATATTACTGATGGTGTGAATACGGTATTCAATTTCTCGGCAAGTCTGTAAATAAAAATAAAATAATTATTCTCTTGAACATATTCCAAAGAATTCAGACATTTTTATTGGTACTCAGAAAAACAGCCGCAATTCAAGGATTACCTCATCAACTTCTGGTGCTTGATGATTTCCTTTATCAATTTTGCTGTTGCTTCTGGCGTTTCATCAGGCTCTATTTTCAAAATATTTTTCCTCAAAATATCTAAGTGCATATTTAATTGCATTAACGAATTAAAAAGACACAAATCATTAGCTAACAAAATCGTTGCAGACATGTAAGTAGAGTAAACTTCAGAGGTATAGATGAAAATGTAATAAAACAGATTATTTCCCTCTATTCCATACCACACTATCCAGGGTAATTTGAAAGTTAATTTTCCTTCAAATACCAAATCCAACAAAACTCCAATTAATGGCTGAAAGCAGTGCACAACCAAAACCTTCCAGAAAAACACAATTTGAAAATTTTCAATGAACCTGTATTGCCTTGAGAAAGTCCGAAGATTGTAATCCTTTTCCAATTCTTCTGTGGGCTCATTTGACGAAATTGATTGAATATTCCAAGAATTGCATTTCGATTGTAGATAAAGAGTAGTCCTTTAGTAAGAGACATAAAATAGTAATTTAAATAAACTAAAATTAACGTTTTTTGGCGAATGTCAATGTCGAATGAACCGAAGTAAGCAAATTGTCCCAAAACATTGAAAACTTCGTTCATGAGGCCAAAAATGAAAATCCGTTGACTTTTCTTTTCAAAATTGAATCCCATCAAGCGACAGTATAGAAGAGAGCTTCTCAGAAAACGGTCCGCATTAGCCGTGCTCATGGTTGAGAATTGTTTTCACTTAAGATTCTTTTAAGTTTTCGTAAAAAAAAAAAAAAACTATATCTTCGAATACCTCACTTAGGGAAGATTTCAAATGTTGCAGTTTTTTGAGTAAAATGTTCTTATATACTTGTAAGCTTTATACGTCACCAGCCCATAAATTGGGTTAGTTAATTGATTATAATGCCGCATTTAATATTTATAATTGAGTAATTCGCAAATAATAAATGTTTTTTTGAATAAATTATGTTTATGTGATTAACATAAATGCAATCAATTTACATTTTCAATATAAGCTAAAGGTACCTACAGTCATATTATTCCCTAGTATGATTGTGTTTCAATGTACCCTTTCTTTTTCTGAAAATTAAAATTTCAATAAATGCTCAGGTTACTCTTAGTAAATTCAATATCACGGCTGAAATCCAACAAAGCCGCTGGAGTAGGATGGTCTAGCTGCTGAGCTGTTCAAAGCAGCAGGCGACGAGCTAGAAGGACATGCCCATCACTGTAAGATAGTCAGGAATGTGCCCATGAATGGAACCTCAGCATTGTTTGCCCGATCCTGAAAAAGGGAGATCCTCTAAACTGCGTCCAACTATAGAGGAATCAGTCTACTTAACATCGCCTACAAGATCCTCTCTGCCGAATATGTGAACGTCTGAAGCCTTTCGTCAACAATCTGATTGGTCCTTATCAATGTGGCTTCAGGCCAGGAAGTAAACCATCGACCATATTTTCACATTGCGGCAGATCCTGGAAAAAAAAACCTATGCCGCGGATGACAGCATCTACATATTAATGCCATAAAATCCTGAATTATCGATTCAACTTGCATGTGACGCAAGTCCTACAGGAATAGCAGGTCGTGTATTATCACATTTCATTGATGCAAAGAAAAGCCCGTCGCTTTCGCTTCTAGATGCTAGATCCTTAACTTCATCCGAGCAAAATTACTCTTAACTAAACAGGGAAGCCTTAGCCATCATTAAAGTTGTTCAATTCAACACTTAAATGAATATCTTTTCGGAAGATTCTTCAAATTGATCACAGACAAAAAGCTGTTAGCCAGATTTTTTCATCAACACTCGAAACTTCCTCAAATGACGTCAGCTCGCTTGCAGCGTTATGCAGTATTCTTAGCTGCAAATAACTACGAAGTCATTTCAAAAAGTGTAGCGAGACGTTAATGTTGATTGTTTTTCAAAACACTAAAAGTCCTCAGAAACAGCTCGGGTTTGGATAATTTTTTTTTCAATTTTTTTGTTTAAAATCAGAAATTCATATTTCATTTAGGGGAAATAATTATTAATATTGTTTTTGTGGTAGATAAGTGGAGTGTGAAAGCTGCATTAAGACAAGAAAAAAACATATGGAAGGGGTGTCTATTGCCCCCTGTTTAGCCGGGAGGGACGATTTTCATACCTTTGGAATTGGAAATATCTGTGTCTTATAATAATTTTGGAGCTTATCTGGAGGCGCTAAATTTTAGTAAAACGAGGTTAGCTATGACTAGTATAAACAATAAAATGGGTGTATTGTATGTAGTTTTGTTTGTATGTCCGATAAAGACTCTTAAGCCGTCATGTCATGGTTCCTTAGTATAATTCATGATACCTGTGTAAACAACTTTTGAAAAAATCGCTACGGGAAAGTGGACAAATGGAAGCAATCGCTTATCAGATTGATAATTTTCGTTGGCAAATTGAAAACCATGGTTGTCATTTGGAAATCTATGGCAGTCGTATTAAACACTGGAAAACCCAAATTATCAAATTGAAAACGAGGAAGCCTTTTTGAAAACCATGACTTTCAAATTGAAAAACACGGCTGTGAACTTGACAGCCGTAGTGTCATATTGATAACTACAGTGAACCAATTTAAGACCACGGTTGTTAGTATGAAAACCAAGGTTGTTAAATTGGATACAGTGGTTGGCGGATTGAAAATCATTATTGTCAATTTGAAGATCTTGGTTTTCAAATTGACAACCGCAGTAATCATATTGAAAAACACAATTTACCAATTTAAAACCACGGGAGTTAGTATGAAAACTACGGTTGTCAAATTGAAAACAGTGGTTGGTAGATTGAAAATCATTATTGTCAATTTGAAGATCTTGGTTTTCAAATTGACAACCGCAGTAATCATATTGAAAAACACAATTTACCAATTTAAAACCACGAGAGTTAGTATGAAAACTACGGTTGTCAAATTGAAAACAGTGGTTGGTAGATTGAAAATCATTATTGTCAATTTGAAGATCTTGGTTTTCAAATTGACAACCGCAGTAATCATATTGAAAAACACAATTTACCAATTTAAAACCACGGGAGTTAGTATGAAAACTACGGTTGTCAAATTGAAAACTGTGGTTCCTAATTTGAAAATTTAAAATTTGTTTGGTTTTCAATATTACAAACATTATGATACACTTTAAAATTTCGATTTTCAATCATATTACCGTGTTTTTCAATACTATAGTAGCTCCTGCGAGCGCGAAACTTCAATAAGTTACAACGCTTGTTTAAAATATAAGGCAGATTTAATTTTTTGGAACATGTTTAATTATTTATTATTTTCTACATCTAAGTTAACGTAAATATACATACATATACATTTCGAAATGGTCGATTGAAAATTCTGAAAAATCCGAAAAAGGAGAAATTTTTAAATTTTTGTCTGCGAAATTTTATCGAGTGATTTAATTATTTCAAACTATTTAAAAGTGGAAAAGTAGTTGTGAAACTTGGAAAAAATTAAATCGTTCTCTATTTCAATAAGATTCAAGTAAATCACATTGCATTTTGAAAAAAAAAATTTGTGTTCAATTTTTATTTTGGAGTTGTGTCTGGGTAGGCCAGACGAGGTTTGTTAGGTCGGCTAGTATCACGTCGATTGCACTGATGCAAAAACCAATCATTTTATTTATGATTTCTAGTATCAAATTGATTTTTTTTTTTTAATATTTTGATATTCCATAATCGGTACACTTCTTCTACCCTATATTTTAAATTAACATTCCTCTATTTAAATAGATGCGGTCTGATACAGGACAGATTGGCGGTGCCGCTAATCTACCACGTCAGGCGAAGAACCGTCGATCGGCGGCTCTTTTACATCGAGAGCTCCTCGCACAAGACGGAGCAGAGCTCCTTCGGTTCAGTAGGGCTGTGTCCGACGCGACCGAAATGATAGGGGGTAGCAGGAGAACCAGTTCTGGTGGCTTCATTCAGCACTGATAATGAGTAGTCGGGGTGGAGTTTGACATTGGGCCGGCTTACATACTTGTTTAGTTTAAGGGTTATTGGGTTTAGGCTAAGTAGAGTAGGCATGGTGGCACATACATTAACAAGGACAAACAGATATAAAATACAACAAAAAAGAAATGAAAAAAAAAAATAAAAAACCAAATAAAAAAAAAAAAATGTAAAAATAAAAACAAAATACTAAAGAAATGAAATAAAATGATAAGATTTGCTGCTGTGGTTTCTTTTCGTAAGTAGTTGTTAGGTAGAACAGGTAGTTTTAGTTATTTTAAGTTTTATTTTTAAGGACTTAATTTTAAGTAGCCTTGAGAACACAATGAAAATGATACGATATTAGTTTTTTTTTAATTTTCTAACAAGAAACATCTATAAAATTTAATAAAATAATTCATAGGCGAAAGGCATTCATTTTAAGAAAACTATGAATTCCTTAGAGCGCCCGGTTGGGGCCAGTAAGTTTAATATAAGATTTTAGATAATAAGCTAGTTTGTAATTCCTTTGTCTAGTAATAAGTAGTTTTATGTGAAATGGATAAAAATTAAATTTTGAAAAAAAAAAATACTTTAAAGTAATTCGTCGCACCCGAATATTTGTATACCACCCTATGTTTTACCCGGAGAAAATTTATGGGAAGCCAAATTTCTGGCAACTACATATTTTTTTTTTTTTTTTGATTAGGTATTCAAATATCAAAATGATTTTGGTGTTTTTGAAGTCAGTATTTCTAATTTTTAAATTCTTAGTTTAATACCTAGTGATTTCCAAGTTTTATTTTAAATACCCCAAAGCAGGAACGTACTCTGGGAGCAACTTATATACTTTCTGCAACACAATAATCGGCACGTACCAGTGTGGCTTATGGCCAGGCAGAACAACGATAGACCAAATATTCACACTGAGGCAGATCCTGAAAAAACCAACGAATTTCAATCGAAAACCCACCATCTTTTCATCTACTTTAAAGCTGCGTATGATAGCATCCATCGCCAAGAGCTTATGATGCGATGTCTGAATGCGGGATCCCAAAAAAAAAACTGATCCACTGTGCCGCATGACGCTAAACAATACGCAGTGCAGTGTGCAAATGGTAACAGCTCATCCGAGTTATTCCAAACATCCGCATGGTTTAGACAAGGAGATGCGCTTGTCTACTGTGAGCGTTAACATGTCGGAATCAGTATCCAGAGCACGAACATCAATCGCTCCAGAGGCGGCATTGGCTTCGTGCATGAGAGCATCTTGGTGATCAAAACCAATACATCTATCAAAACAAGCATTCTGACCGCTAGGAAAAACTCACTGTCAGCAGATTTCCGGAGTTCCTACCTTGGAACAAACATCAATCCACAAACGCACCTGTGGAGATCCGAAGAAGAATTACCCTAGCTAACCGCTGCTGCTTCGGGCCAAACAACACTGGGTTCAAAACTCCTTACTCGAAAGACAAAGTATCTGCTATACAAAACTTTGATTTTACCAGTCCTACTCTACGCCCGAGTGCTGGACGATTAGTAAAAAAGGGGAATTGATACTGGACACTCTCGAGAGAAAAATTCTTCGACGGATTTTCGGTCCCATATGCGACGATGGCGAATATAGAAGAAGTTCAACCGATTACTGTATGAGCTGTACCAAGATGTGATGTAGTCCAGAAGGCCAAGAAAACACGACTACATTGGCTCGGCTACATCGAGCGAATGGACGACAACGCTCCAGCCAAGAAAGTCTTCTCATCCCAGCCCCCAGGTTCGAGACGACATGGAAGACCGAAACAACTACGGTACAAGGACCAAGTGACTGCGGATGCCAACGCTTGTTCGGCGACTGGAGAGTGCATGCGAGGGACCGTTCACGGTGAAAGGCTGCAGTATCTCAGGCGGAGATCCTACATGGATTGTGAGCCGGATAAGTAAGTAAGTAAAGCAGGAATGGTTCTTTTTAACACGAAAAAAAATATCGTAAGAAATAAATTGAATCTTCATTTTTAATTCTTCATAAATATAACAATATAATTTTAATGTTCTTTCAATCTTCAACAACGATTTATTTTTTTAACATGCTCACTTATCTGCTTCTGAGAACTGTAAATATTTGGTAGGAAATACTCATAACCTAAAATAAATATGAATAACATATTAAAAAATTTAAAAATTTAAAACAAGCTTCAGGTAACCTGTCGAAATGTTTGCAAAGATATATCCGAAATGCCAGCAATGTGAAGTGTGACACTTTCCTGTGATCGCATCAGAACTATCAATACTAAACGTCCATAATTTGGAGTACCATTATAACCATTTGTGTTCATTATATTGCATCACCGATTTTGAGACTCTTAATTTGGAAACAATTACAAAGATAAATAAACGCTTTAAAAACACCAAAAAAACACATACATTTTCTATTAATTTGTCTCCCAAAAAACATGTTATAGCAACATTGTTTAAGTTCATAAGCAAGTATAAATAATGCTTTAAAGACGATAAACAAGGTTAACTTTCCAAGTAATTGAAATCCTGTGAAACAAATGATAAAGGACGAGGAGAAAAGGCTAAACAGTACCGAAGGCGTGAACACGGTGTTTATTTGTTCAGCAAGACTGCAAAAAAAAATAAAATATTAAGTCTTTTATTATACCTTGAAATTGCTTAAAATTATGACTCAACATTTTCCTGTTCATTACCTTACCTCAAAATCTTTTGATGTGCAGCAATTTCTTTTTTCAATTTCATCGAAATTCCATCGGTTCTGTCTGGTTCAATATTTAATATGTTTTTGCGAGTAATAATCATATGCATATTTAACTGAATCAATAAACTATATAGACACAAATCATTAATCAGATATAATATTGCCGCTATGTAAACGCAGTAGCATTCAGAAGCATAGAGAGCAACATAACGCAACAGATTAGTATTGTCTTTTCCGGACGAAACACCAAGGGCAAATTATAAGTGAAGTTTCCATATCTAATCAAATCTATTAATGACACTCCTACCGGCTGAAAACAGTGTACAACGATGACATTCCAAAAAAATCCAATGAACCAATTTGCAATTATTGTGTACTTGTCTTAGAAATGTCTGAAGACGATAGCCTTTTCCAATTTTTCCGTGGACTTATTTGACGAAATTCATCAAATATTTTAAGAATGATTTTCGATTGTAGAGCATTGTTATGCCTTTGCCAAGAGCCATAAAATGGTAGTTCAAATACAGCAAAATCGAGGTTTTCTGATGAATTCCAATGTCAGCCGAGAAAAAAAATACCAACAGGGCCATATCAATGGATACTAGGTTCAAAAGTCCAAATATGAAAGCTATTTTCATCCAACTGCTTTTGTTTTCAAGATCGAATGTTGTCAAATGACAATAGAGAATACACTCTTGAAAAAACGGTCCGCGAGCGAAGGCTTCATTTTGAAAACTTGCTGTAAAGGAGCAAAA
>CAKKXW010000002.1:38875657-38890061 GCA_920937365.1 Sphaerophoria rueppellii
CACATAAACGACTTGCTTGGTGCATTCGAAATGACATCACCTGTGAGAGAATCCCGCTATGGCCAAAATTCGATCAATGTTATTCCATAAAAAGCGTCCTCGCGTGCGTTCTAATAATCGGATCTTCAAGATTAAGGTCTCTTAAGAAGCACAAGGCTTCAGGCTTCAATTCGATATAGAATTTATTAACATATAATTAAATGTATGGAATAATGCATGATAAATGTTGGACCAATTGTATTTTCATCATTAATTAATGAAAAGTTGATAAACAATGTAACTGTTAAGAAAATGTTATGATGCAGTTTGGTAGATTTTTTCATTCTTTACAAACATGTTTATAGAAGTAACTACATCGATTCAAAAATACGTAAGAAAATTTTAAACAAAGTTGTTGACATTCATATTGCTTACCATAAGAATTTAAGTAATATATTTTATCAAATTATTATGAAAATATGTTTGGGTTCTTTTTCAATAAAGGACTTTTATGTGGGCCTAAGGTTCCACACGAATCAAGGTTCAGACCAAAAAAAAAAATTGTTTTAAGTTAGTCATAAGTTTAAGTTAAGTCAAAACTTGGATTAAGCTACATAAAATAAATAAGCATTCAATCCTTTGCGTTTTATAAATACTTTAAGTTAGAGACTGAAAGAATCTGTGTAATTTTTATTTGTTTGTTTTGTTTATTATCGATGAAAGTTCCTTTTCTGTTTATTTTATAAATATAATCGTACTATATTTATTAATTAATCAAAATTATATTTATTTACTATTAATCAATGAAATAAAAAAAATAGCCTCGAAAACTGGTCAACATTTTTCATTTTTTGGGTACTGTTCATTATTTGGTGTCGGAAAATATGGTCACCGTACTTATAAGCCGTCCGGCGAAAATACATAATTACATGAATTAAACAAATACAATAAGGTAGATGACATTTTTAAGAAGGACCTCAAAATTGTTTTGTTAAATCAAAATCGAATAAACTTTTCATTTTCTGCCATAGTTTTACTCAATTGTCATGACGCTTGACTGACAAGCATTTTGGGTGATAAATGATAACGATAAGCAATAAGCAAAATGCGTCATAAGTTTTTTAGTAGCTTAATCATTTTCATCGCAATAAGTTCGTAAAGAAATTTTTAAGTAGAAGATATTTTTTGATAAGAATTCTTGTGATCGGAACGCAACAAAAGTAACAGAAATCTTTAAGAACCAAGCCGTCTCATCCAACAGAAAAATGTACATATTTGATCTCATAAAATCAATTATGTTAGAAAAATTATGGTCGTGGTCTTTTGGAGGATTTGTAATAAATTTGACATAACTAGTTACCAATGTATGTTATTTGCACTAACTACCTACAAAAAACTATAAAATGAGAGGAATTTACAAACCATACAGATGTGGATATCAGTGCTCTTGAGCCTATGTTAAATTGATTTCGTCTTTTATTAGAATCTAACCACTGTGTTCGATTAAAAATTAAAAATTTATGAATTCAGTTGTTGTAATTCATACACCACTACAAGTTTACAAAAGTTAAATTTTAGTAGGTAATAAAATCGACTTTAATATTAAAATCGAAACGACACACGCGACGACGCACGTCATAAAAATTTTATGTATTTGACTTCGGCCTGAGATTATAAAAAAACCAGTTAGGAAAGTTGTTTAAAATTGTTTAAATCAATCAACAAATAATCTCACACTTTAATATTAATTTACAAGGTTTTTCCCTTTGTTTTATTTTCCTTCTGAATTGTATCGATTAAAAGATAATATAATTATAATTTTAGCAAGTGTATCGAAAAATTATTTATAGATAAGTATTCAAGGACTTATCACAATCGGTATGTTGGTTGAAAAAGAAGTTGCTATCAGCGCCAACAAATTATGACAATAAGATGTATAAAGCGTTCATTAATAAAGACGTGAAATCGAGAAACCTTACTCTCTCTAAATTATTGTCATCCCTTTCTTAGCTGTTTTAAAAACTAACAGACTGAAGAAAGCTTAATTATATTTGAGGAGTCGTCAGTGACTGTAAAATACTGCAATGTCCCAAAGGCAGTAAGAATTTTTGGTCATTTGTAAAAAATATGAAGAATTCTTCTTCTTCCTCGGTCCATTCGCTCGTTGACAATGACACTCCAGTTGTTAGCTCGCTCGTGAAAGCTAACCTTTTTGCTGGGCAGTTCGTCGCCAACTCTTCGCTGCCTGAGAGTGTTATGACTCCGCCTGCTCTTGAGCGCGTCAATGATTCCATGGAACAAATCTTCTTTCCCATTCGTGCTGTGGCGAGAGTCCTAAAGGATCTCAACATACATAAATCCGCTGGTCCGGATTGTATCCCCACTATTTTTCTGAAGAGGTTTCTTCCACGCTGGCAAAACCCTTGCGTAAGCTTTTCCATATCCTACTCTTCTGGGCTCGTTCCAAGCTGTTGGAAAACAACATTTGTCCAGCCCAATCCCAAAAAAAGGCGAATCGTCTTCTCCCTCCAATTATCGTCCGATTGCACTTGCGTACCTTCTTTCTAAGGTCATGGAAACGCTGATAAACTATCAGCTCAAGAAATATCTCGAAGACCGAAAGCTTCTTAATGACCGGCAGAACGGCTTCCGCAGCAACAGGTCCACTGGTGATTTGATGGTTTATCTCACCGAACAGTGGAACAAATCTTCACATCGTTTTGGAGAAAGTAAGATTGTTGCACTTGATATTTCAAAGGCATTTGATAAAGTCTGGCATCTTGCTCTTTTATTGAAAATGCGTGCCTTCGGTATCGACGAATCCCTTCTTCGTTGGATTAGAAACTTTCTTTCGAATCGCTCAATACAAGTTGTATTGGACGGATTCAAGTCTGAAACCCACAATATAAATGCTGGTGTGCCCCAGGGCTCCGTTTTGTCTCCCCCCTCTTTCTCATTTTTATTAATGATCTCTTGTCTGTTACTTCTAATCCAATAAATTGTTTCGCTGACGATAGTACCCTTAGCTTCTCATATTCGTTCCCAGATTCACATCCCTCCTCATCGGATGTGGAACTGCAACAGCAAAATATGATAAGCTCATTAAACTCTGACTTAAACAGCATTGTACAATGGGGAATTAAAAACCGTGTAGAATTTAATGCTTCGAAAACTCAATGCTGTCTTGTATCGTTAAAGCGAGATATGCCCCCCCTGCCACTGTCCATGAGTGGCCCTTGCATCGATGAGACCGAACATCTCGAGATTCTCGGTATGTGCATCACTGACCACCTCTTGTGGTCCGAGCACCCCCGTCTGATCTGGCTATTATCTATAAAACCTGTATCCGTCCAAAGCTTGAGTACAATTCCCACCTTTATGCTGGTGCTCCAGCTACTTGCTTAAGCCTCTTGGTTCTTGGATGAAATACAAAAAAGAGCTGTAAGAATGATTGGTGATATAGAGATCACTGATGCATTCGCTCCTTTAGACCAACGTCGTAACGTAGCGTGTCTCTCCCTGTTCTATCGCTACTTTTACGGTAATTGCTCTAGTGAAATAGCCAGTTGCATTCCTCCCCTCAAACAATTCGCCCGTAATACTCGCGCTTCAGGAATGCTCATCAGTTTACCCTTGAGCCCAACTTCGGACGTACTGTCAAGTATAGAGAATCA
Organism: Sphaerophoria rueppellii; assembly: GCA_920937365.1. Classification (NCBI taxonomy): domain Eukaryota; kingdom Metazoa; phylum Arthropoda; class Insecta; order Diptera; family Syrphidae; genus Sphaerophoria; species Sphaerophoria rueppellii. Next base: position 38,879,311 of record CAKKXW010000002.1, read on the forward strand.
TTTTTTAGCCGTACTACGAGAATGTGGAACTCTCTACCACACTCTGTCTTTCCCAGTCATTACAATGTTCAAGAATTTAAGACCAACCGACACCTCCTTTTCAACGCCTTCTCTTCTTCCTAATGCATACTCACTGTGCCTCTGGCATAAAAAGGGTATAAAAATCCCTTGAGTGGGTGCAAATTATAAAAAAAAAGAGAACACCAACAGTGTCTATTTGGATGTGGCTTTGTCGTTGGAGGCAAGCTAAGGGCTAAAATCGGCAACATAAGCCTAATATGCGCTTACGCCCCCACAGAAGAGAAACATGACGACACCAAAGACAAATTCTACCAGTTCCTCGACAAGACGCTAAAATCGTCTTAGAAAATGTTAACGCCAAACTAGGAAGAAAGGACATCTATCGTGGAACAGTCGGGAAATAGCTTGCAAGAAAAAACCTCCGATAACGGATTCAGAGTTATCGATTTTGCAGTGGGGCGAAACATAATAGTAGCAAGTACGCGTTTCCCACATCTCAACATCCACCAGGCGACCAGGAGGTCTCCAGATCAATCAACTGTCAAGCAGATTGATCATATTGCGATTGACGCAAGTCAAGGTAGTCCAGCGGATCCGCCAAAGCCAAAAACATGAAGCGCTATAGAATAAAGAATAACGTCAGAGAGCTACAATCGCAGGTGATTGCCAGATCGAGTGCCAAGATACCTCATGAGAAGTCCGCTACAGTCAGCATCGAGAATTGAGAACCGGTGGCAGAATTGACAGGAAGCTATTAGGGATGCTGCCTCTTATGTGCTGGGTTTCACGCGGCCACCAAAACGAAACCCCTGGTATGATAATGAATGCAGACAGGTACATGCAGCCAAGCAAGAAACATATAAAGCAGCGCTGCAAAACAAAGTATATGCTGTCATCAAGAAAGGACACCCAACACCGACGTCTTGGACAAAACGTCACGATAGGGAATTGTTGATGAGAGTAAGCCACTTAGGCCTCGGCTCTTCAAGAGCTGTCGCGGCTCTCTATTTATTTATTTATTTTTGTTTAAGAAGGCCATTGAGTAGTAAGGCCCTCTCCCGAACAACTAAGGTGACGCTCAATAAGACCCTCATAATATCCGTCCTGCTATGTGGTGCAGAAGCATAGACCCTGTCAAAAACGAATGAGAGCGCCCTAGGCCGTTTCGAGAGAAAAGTTGTACGGAAGATCTATGGTCCTGTCTGCATAAACGGTGATTGGAGGAGAAGATTTAACCATGAACTGTACGGGCTGTACAGCGACACTGACCTAGCTAAAAGAGTGAAGGTCCAAGGACTTAGATGGCTTGGTCACGTGGAGAGGATGGACACCAATACTCCGGCCCGTAAAGTCATCGAAGTAGATTAAGACCTAGGCTAAGGTTGGAGTTGACCTTAAAAAGGCTCGGAATGCGAAACTGGAGACAGCTAGCTAAGTACCGAGCTGGCTGAAGAGGGTTGTTGGTTGAGACCCAAGTCCACCCTGTAAGTAATTATGTATGTAAGTCGTCAGAGTATAATCTTTTTATACATATATATTGTTCTGGGTTTATCTTGCCCACCCTTACAAAGTCGTGTTCCGCTACCGCCAAAGTTGTTAGTGGGTAACTTTTTGGTGAAAATGTATGAGGCAAAATATTCTTTCAATCACACGATTTTCTTATAATTTGCACCCACTTAGAATTTTTGTATACTCTTAATATTCCAGAGACCTATTGAACTCGTTAGGAATTAAGGATGGGATTGGTACGGTGATTTACGTGTACATTGGTCTTAAATTTCTGACTATTGCAAAGATTGGGAAAAGCAGAGAGGGTTCCACATTCACTTAGTACGGCTATAGAACGATTCTCTATACTTGAGAGTACTTCCGTAGTTGGGTCCAAGGGTGTGCGAGCATTACGGGCTATTTCACTAATGCACTTACCGTACAAGTAACAAGTAATCAGGAAGAGACACGAAATGTTACGTCCTTGGTGTTCTTACGAAGTGAATGAGTCAGTCTTGATCATTCATCATTCTAGTTTTTTTTTTGTATACCACCCGAGAGGCTCTAGTTGTAGCTGGGCTAGCCTTTTCAGCAGCCGCCTGGAAAAAACTATGGTGATACTTACAGCAGTCCATGATTGTGACGCCGAGGAAAAGTTTCATCCATTCTGTCTGGCTGGCCGTATTCTGTTTAAAATTCTAGATTTAATTTTAAATATTTTCAATAGTTCATTGTAATCCTCAAACTTATCTTTCAGATTTTCTTCCAACTCTCCCAAAATCAAAATGAAGGGATCTATAAACGAAGCCTACGACGATGAATCAGTAAGTATGCAATATTTTTCAATAACTGTGCTATCATTTGTCAATTATGTCCTCTCATACAAATATTCAGCCTATTGGAATACGGTTATCTCCATTAAGTAGTGACGACCATCAAAGTTCTACATCAAAGCCCGTTGTGAGAAGCATTTCTGTGATTTGTGATTGAACCAAAATAAATAATTAAATTGATATTTCTGGTATTTATTTCCCAAAGCTCCATGCAGACTCTAGACTCGATAATGGATACCTTGACAGCGCATATCCCCCAAAGAAGGACTTCAAACATAAGAAGCAACTTCAAATTGGCTTACAGTCCCTGTTTCATATAGCAGTTGCATGTTTCTTCGGCTATGCAACCTACTACTATACAGTTGTAGGTGAGTTGTAATTAAAATGACAATGTTTAAAGATGCAAATACTCATGACCATTTGTTCAGTTCAGAACAGAAGTTACAATGACGTATCCAAGTATCCGAATGACACACGATGTTATGTTCGTTGCAATATACAATTTTGCAGTGGTTATGGAATGCTAGTACTTTTGACAGGATTTATTTATGCTGGACTGTTCTATTACTACATATTGAAGCCGAAATTCGGTCGAAAGATACATTCTTCAATTCTCCAGCCACTTGAGAAGTGGTGGCTCAAATTTAGTCGAACGACGTAAGTTTTTTGTCAACATTATGTGAATTATCGAATAATTCAATACGCTCTTTCCAGACTTGTATCAGCAATTATGATAGCAATAGTAATTCTCGGACTTGCAATATACTTATTCTTCGAAACAAAGGACAAGCCCAAAAAATTGATTGGTCTAGTTGCACCGGTATTTTTTATCGCCACAGGATATGTGTTCTCGACATCCCGTCAACACATACCATGGCGGACTGTCATCACAGGAATCTTGTGTCAGTTCCTTTTGGGCTTAGCTTGCATCCGTTGGGATGTTGGAAGGAAAGTTTTCCAATGCCTAGGAAATAAAGTTGCAACATTTCTCAAATATTCTGAAGAAGGAAGTCGATTTGTTTATGGCGACCGAATAGTCGGCGAGAGTGTATTCGCGTTCGCCACTCTGCCTGTAATCTTTTTCTTTAGTTTCTTCATTTCGATTTTGTACTATTTGGGAACTATGCAATGGATTGTCATGAAATTGGGCTGGATACTTCAAGAGATCCTTGGAACAACTGTTTGTGAGAGTGTTACTTCAGCTGCGAATATATTTCTCGGTATGTCTGAGAGTCCTCTGCTAATTCGACCCTATATCAAATTTTTGACGGCTTCGGAAATGCACTCGATTATGGTATCTGGATTTGCGACAGTCTCGGGGACAGTGTTGGCTGCTTATATGTCTTTTGGGGCTTCTCCAGCCCATTTAATTACGTCAAGTGTAATGGCTGCACCGGCAACATTGGCCATTTCAAAACTATACATGCCGGAGACTGAAGAGAGTAAAACTAGTTCAAGCAATATGCAGTTGCAAAAATCGTTAGTTAAATGGAACAATATTTAGTTAAAGTGGTTTTAATTGCATTTTTATATCTGCAGAGAAGATTCATCCTTGCTCGATGCTGCCTCAAATGGTGCCAGCCAAGCAATACCTATAATTATGGGAATCATTGCGAATATAGTGGCGTTTGTTGCATTTGTTGCATTCCTTAATGGAGTCGTTAATTGGTTGGGATATCTTGTTGGTCTGAATGACATTGATTTCGAATGGATCTTCTCAAAGATTTTCATTCCACTTGCATGGGCGATGGGAGTTCCTTGGGAAGATTGCGATAAAATAGCCAAAGTTATTGCATCAAAAACTATTATCAATGAATTTGTTGCCTATCAACGTTTAGGAACTTACATCGAAAATCACCAATTAGGTTCACGTAGTGCTGGTATTGCTACATTTGCTATCTGCGGATTTGCTAATCCTAGTTCGTTGGGTATTTTGATTGGTTCATTGGGAGTAATGGCGCCAACTAAACGAAACTTAATCACATCAGTAGCGTTACGTGCGTTCGTTGTGGGAAGCATAGTATGTTTTATTTCAGCTAGTTTTGCAGGTAAGTTCTCAATATTTGTAGTTATTAATATATTTTTTTGAAATTTTGTTTCTCCTTTATGTAGGTCTACTTATACCAGAAGCGGAAACGGCTAAAACATATGAGAAGTTTATTGAAGCAAAAGTTTTTTCAAAAAACCACACAATGATAGCTGGAATTCTACCATTTTAATATAAAAAGAATTAATGAACATTTAGTTGTTAATTATTTATTTTTCCTACATCTAGTCTATAACATTAAAATTATCATCGAACTCTTCGTTGTTTTTTTTTTACACTTTGCTCTGAAAAATTAGAAGGACCAACGACCTACTGACGAATAAATGAAGAAATGTAATGTTCAGACATAGAATGATGCTGATACGACCCAAACTCTATATAGTTGGTGAGATCTGATCCCTCAGTATTTAAAAAACAAAAATTAAGTGTAATTTTGTTGAATATTTAAAGTCGATTCGTTAAAATGTCGCAGGTAGGTTAGGTTAGGTTGGAGTGGCTGTCTAGATGTTACTGACTCACTTTGACCTCAAGGGTCCATTGTGATACCACTAAATAAGTGACTCATGGTAGAGTAATTAACTTAAACAAACCATTATGTACTTTGAATGAAGTTAGAGAGGGTTGGTAGTGCCTTCCAAAAAAAAATGCATCGGCGTGTCCTCCCCCTAGCATGAACAATCTGAAACTGACTGATTTGATTTCCCAAAAAAGCAACTGCTTATATAGAAATATTTGAATGAAAAATTGAAATGCTTCGTTCTCCATGATTCTCAGCACTTGGTGTCTCATAAAATTTCTGTTTTTCAGAAAGGGTGTGGCCTAATTCAGGGTTGTTAGAAAAATCCAAAAAGGAATCAGATTTCGATCTCCTTAATTCTCTTGAGTGACAAAAAAGGATTAGTTTCCTATGAAAAAAGGTAGGATTTTCTCCGGGCAATCCGGTAAGTCGATTTCCGGGAAGGCACTACCAACCCCCGTCCAAAGAAGTATTCCTCAAAACATAAAGAATTCTTAGAAAAATATTAGTCTCAACCTAAAATCAAAAATTACAAAATTAAAAAACAACAATTTTCCATATCATACATTCCAATACGAAATGGTAGTTTCGGAATAAATTTCCAATATAGCGCTAAGTCCCGGAAAAAATAGTGCCATTTCTTTTTCCAAATAGTAGTAAATCCTGCACCCAAAACTTTTCCGGGCAGTCGTTATCTGGGAATTTACTTTCCGGGCAGTCGTTATGCACCGGTAAGAGAGACATTTTGTGTCGATCGTTACCAGTTCACTGGTATTATGCCTTCTATTGGAATATTGGAGAGCGCCGCACATGTACACAGAAGGTGTTGCACTGTTTCCTCTTCCTCAAGAAAATCAAGCCTTTTGACCGTTTCAGGTCTATGCTTGGCAATATGTTGATTCGAGAACATATTGTTTGAGAAGATATTTGCATGTCTTTGTCCGTTTTTTGGCGAGCTCATCGGCTTTGCAATTTCCCGTGATGTCGCTGTGGCTCGTCACCCAAATGAGGTGAATGTTAAACTGTTCCGTCATCTCATTTAGAGATGATCGACAGTCGTGTATTATTTGAGAATTTGGAGACAGACCTGAGAGATTTGAGAGCTTGGCTATCCCAGAAGATACGTATACGTATGGGATAAATCTGAAGTTGTCTAAGATAGTAGTATGTCCTGTCCAGTGTTGTTTCTGAACCATTGAGAGGTGGCTCTTAGCCTTACGCTAGAGTTAGCTGCCACCATTTAAAAGAAGATGTCAAGAGGTGTTAGGTTTAGGGCTGCTGTTGGTGTTGAGCGAAGTGCTCCTGTGATGCACATACCTGCTGACCGCTGGACTTTAATAAGTTTATTTAGATTTACTATCTTATCCAGTGCGGTCCACCATACTACAACTTCATAAATGAGTATCGGTCTGATAACTGAAGTGTATAGCCAGTGATTTATTTTAGGGGAGAAGCCCCATTTTGAGCCTATGGCCTTTTTACAAGTAAAAAGCGCTACAGTAGCCTTTTCACTCTTTTCAATATTTCCCTTCTAATTTAGCTTCTTGTCTAAAATGAGGCCTAAATATTTGGCTTGGTCGGATAAGCTTAAAGCACAGATAATAAATTTATACAGATGTCTCACCCTTATGGCAAGAAATTATATATGAAATTGAAAGCTACCAAAAAAAAGCTTTTTCCAAAAGCTTTAACACATTCACTTAATGCATACAAAATCTATTTTGGCTCATCTCATCTCCTATAAATGAATATTTAGGCAAAGAAAAAAGCTCCCGAAAGCTCCTTGTCTGTTAAGGCTTTGTCTGTTAAGGGCAAAAAATGATTCATTTTTTTTTCTGCAGGGATGAGACATCTGTATAAGTTAATTATCTGTGGTTAAAGGTTTTCCTTTAATCGTGGGTAAGTTAATCTGAGGAATTTTGTACCTTCTTGTAAAGAGTTCTGTTTTATGTGGTAAGATTTTGAAAATCTTATTAATAAAGCAACAAGCTATACTAAAAGACATTTTACGTTCCATTAATGAAAAAAACCGATGGAACTAAAGCGGTGTTAAAATTGCGTGTGCAATCCAAGAAGGATCTGCAAAATTTTGTAAAGAATTTCTCGAATATTAGTCAAAACCAGTCTGAAGATCATGAGTCGATGAGGAGTTAAATAATCTGTGCGGAGCGTGTAAAGAAAGGGAAGAGATTATTTTCCACAAGCGCAAGCTTAACAGGAAAGATTTCGAAGACCTACTATGTCTATCAACCGAGGATGATAATTTTCTTATTGGCCGTTAGATAGACCACTTTGTGGAGTATTCTTAAACTCTTCACTTAAATGACCGTTCCAAGTTCATTTTTGGAAACAGACTCCTCCGTGGAACTGCGTTACTCTGTATAAGGTCCTAGAAAACACGAACCTGGATTGAAAGTGAGATTAACAACAGTATGCTCTATATTGCCAAAAGCATAGAAGAACTCAAAGGTGCATTGAGAAAATATGAAAAATTTAAGAACCATAGCCGAAAACTTAACAATTTTGCTCAAAAGCCCCATTCATCTTACATCGCCCGAGACAAGCATAAGAATATGCTGTTGAAGAAAAAAGATCCAAATCATGAGAGAGAACCTGCCAATTCACCTGTTAATGGATGCAATCAGAAAAAAGAATTCACTCGTTTTAAGTGTGGTACACGTGGCCACATTGCTAAAAATTGGGCAAACAACAAACCAGTTCTGACACTCAAGGAGTCAAGGCCAACAACTTCAACAACAAAATAACTCAGACAGTATTGATATTTGATGAAAGCTTTAATCGAGAGACCGACTGTTTCCAATTTCAGAGCAGTTAGTCCAACGAATTCGAGAAGGAGGTTTCTTATCGATTCACTGGTGACGATTTCGATTGTTCATGTGCACTAACAACGCTCTTGGACTCCGCGTGGAAATGAGTTCCATATATACGTACAGACTGAACAAAGAACTGTCGTTCAAAGGTGAGGTACCTGAATCGAGGAATAACTAAAAGGCACGACCTATTCGAATTAAGATAAGTTTTTTCATTAAACAAATCAATTCGTTGATGGGTTAGAAGAAAATCCAAAATAAAAATAAAGTTCGAAGACAGAGAAGACTTTCGAAAGACATACCTGAGTGATTCTTTGAATGATGTCACACATGATCAAAGCGCCGTAGCCCATTAACGTACCTTCTTAACAGCTTAGAGCACTATTAAATGCAACAGTAAGTTTTCTTTTACTTTCGTAGTCTGAATTGCACACAAATAAGTACCGGTAGAATAAGCGTTTTCACAAGTAATGAACGTATTTTTATCGGAGAATGGTACTGTGTAGACCAAAGCGTGCGGAGAACAATATGGGTCTTTCCAACAATGTAGCTAGTCTATTTAATTCTTCCAAGTTAAGGTACGATTGAAAATTACACCTAGGTTTCTTGAAGTTTCAACGAACTCAATACAACAGGAATTTAAGATGATGAGGGGGGGATACGGAAGCTTTAACTTACTCCTAGAGATAACAAGACATGTTGATTTATTTGGGTTTAGAACTAAACAATTTCCGCCCTTCCAGCGTCTTCATTCAAGGTAACTGCAGCCTGTTCGATGAGCCCCAACGGACAACTAATGTATAGCTGAGCATCATCAGCATTCAAACGAATAAAAAAGTGTTTTACAATAGAAGGGAGCTCATAGACATACATTGAAAATAGCAGTGAACCAAGTACAGATTCCTGTGGTACACCACTAGTATTTAATAAAAAAAAAATCGGAGAGCTTTATTAAGTTCAACAGCTTGTATAATCTATTAATCGGGCTGCACTACAAGAAAAATTAAATAGATTCAAAAGCTTATCACACAGTATTGAATGGTTGAATGCACAAAACTGAAAATTAAAGCCTAAAGCCTCCCCACCACTACAAGGTGGGAACCCAAGTTGAGGAACAAAAGAACAAGTAATAGTTTAAAATTTTGCGCGACCTTTGTTGATAAGATGTGTTTAATCATGGGATATCGGCTAAAAATTGTTGGGAAACTTTTTTTGCAATTATGGGATATCGGCTAACAATTGTTGGGAAATTTTTCTTGCAATATTGCGACTATATTGTTACTTCTGTAAGACTGACCGTTTTTTCTAGAATAAATGCTGTTCCTATCAATATCAAATCCACAGAAGCAGCCGTACCAGATTCAACAAGTTACTTCCATTCCCACTTAACCAACCTGCCAATACATAAAGCAGTGACTTGGATTTCCAGAGCCCCAAGCTCGACAGCCAGCGGATGGAAATCAGGATAAATTTATTGCTTATCATGGAATCAATACGCGGAGATACGGTAATGCTGGTGGACGAACGGCTTGAGTCCTTCTGTTTACTGAACTCCAAAAGTCTAAAGCTTTTTTTTCGTCTTTAGAATTAGGCATAAACGTCATAATAAGAGTGTTACTAATACTAACCTTGCTTACCTACTTAAGGTGGCGCTACAGTCCGTTGTGGACCTGAGCCTCAGCCAGCTCGGCCTCTAGCTAGCTGTCTCAAGTTTGGCACTCAAAGTTGATTGAGGTCCTCTTCCACTGAGTCACGGTCTTCCTCTCCTTCTACGTCCCTCGGCCTTCGAAAATAGTGTCGAAGGCTTTCCGGGCCGGAGCATTGGTGTCCATCCGCTCTAAATGACCGAGCCATCTGAGTCTCTAGACCTGCACTATCTTCTCTGAATCCTTTTTAGACGTCGAAGGATTCCGTAAGCTGATTGCCAACCTTGATGGAGCAGCGTGAGTTCTCCATCGTCATTTTGCACAAGCGAACGAGCTTGGCAGAGATGCCAAAACTAGACATAGCTTTATACAGTTCTTCTCTATAGATGCTGTCATACGTGAACATTTGGTCGATGGTTGATTTTCCTGGTCTGAAGCCACATTGATAAGGACCAATCAGATTGTTGACGAAAGGCTTCAGACGTTTGGCAGAGATGATCTTGTAGGTGAAGTTAAGTAGACTGATTCCTCTGGTGTTGGCACAGTTTAGCGGATCTCCCTTTTTCAGGATCGGTATACATTCCTCTTACCATATCTTACAGATGATTAGTGCATGCTCCTATCTAGCTCGCCGCCTGCTACTTTGAACAGCTCAGCAGCTAGACCATCCATTGCAGCGGCTTTGTAGGATTTCAGCCGTGATATTAACGTAAGCATTTATTAAAATTTTATTTTCAGAAAAGGAAAGGGTGCATTGAAATACAATCAGCAAATTGTGTGAAGCAAAAATATATATAGACTGTAGGTGCCTTTAGCTTATATTGAAAATGTAAATTGATTGCATTTATGTTAATCGCATTAACATAATTTATTCAAAAACATTTATTATTTGAGAATTACTCAATTATAAATATTAAATGCGGCATTATAATCAATTAACTAATCCAATTTATAGGCTGGTGACGCATAAAGCTTACAAGTACCTATATAAGAACATTTTACTCAAAAAACTGCAACATTTGAATTCATCGTTAAGTAAGGTAGATATTCGAAGATATAATTTTTTTCGAAAACTTAAAAGAATCTTAAGTGAAAACATTTCCCAACCATGAGCACGGCTAATGCGGACCGTTTTCTGAGAAGCTCCCTTCTATACTGTCGCTTGATGGGATTCAATTTTGAAAAGAAAAGTCAACGGATTTTCATTTTTGGCCTCATGAACGAAGTATTGCTACTTAAGTTTACAACGTCAAAAAACTCATTTTACAAGAATATATCCATGAACATTCGAAATACGCAGTGGTCGGATATTTAACCTAATCAATTAACTAATATTACGGCGTAAATTATAAATATTAACTCATTAAG
>CAKKXW010000002.1:38912458-38950403 GCA_920937365.1 Sphaerophoria rueppellii
CAAACTATAATAATTTTTGAAACCTCAATCCAAAGTGGTTGTAATTTATGAAATACCGAGACCTAATTCAACCGATGCGATGAAGTTAGACGATTTCTCGGCCTAGTTACAAACTATTCCAGATTCATCGCAAACGTGTCAACAATAAAACACCATTTCGTGAACTTTTACATAAAAATACATTCTTTAAGTGGACAATTAAATAAAAATAGGCAACAGCTTTTGACGACCCAAACCCAAAGTGACTTACTCTCATCAATAATTCTCTTGGTGCGTGTGAAGAACGCCGATTCCGAACGGCAAAGTTGAGACGCAGTTTTTCATGACAGATATATTCCCCAGAAGTTTTAGTCAGTTTCTTCGCAAGAGGCAGTGCCTGTGGAAAGATGAAATAAAAACCTTATGGGCACGAGTAGGGCTCGAACCCACGACGTTCTGCTATTAGATGAAAAAAAACAAAATATATAATGTAATATTCGGCTTGTCGCGACAATATAAAACTATTCACTTTACGAATTAAACAATCAAATTCACTTTATTCAAATCACTCACAATCTTATTTATTCAACACTTTCAATTATTACTTTCAAACACAGTGTCTTTACTTTATAGCGGTTTACAAACAATTAATTCATTTTCGACACCAAGCGGGTACTTATATAACTCAAATAAGTTCGAGAAACTACTAGATTCTAGTAGGCGCTGAAACTTCTCGATGCTTAACGAAGTTCTCCTCTTAACCACTAGAGTGTATACACAATTACTCACAACTACAAATAAAACTTTAGCTACATAACTATTCAGCAATAAGACAATATTAGAGTGACAGAGATAGATAGTGTTTACACATTTAAGTATAGAGATATAAAGAGGCGGAGTTACAAAGTGTGTACACATTACAATAGATTGACATATAGAGATATAGAGAGGTAGGAATAGAAAGTGTATACATATTACATTGCCCCCTCCTTAGGATTGATCGTCCCGAACAAATCCATCATTCTCATCACCACTGTAGCGATGTAGCCGGTCGCGATGTACAACTTTAGGTTTTCCTCTGACTCCCTTTTGTATCCGGTACACGACGTCGTTGATTTTTGTAATGACTGTATATGGACCATCCCAGTCCCGTTGAAGTTTCGGTGACAACCCTTTTTGTCGATGGGGATTGTAAAGCCACACTCGATCTCCTGCTTGGAACTCTGTTGTTGTCGCTCGTATATCGTAGCGTGTCTTCATTCGGTCACTGAACATCTTTATTTTCAACCGTGGATCTGAAGAGTCTTCTTAAGTTCATCCAGTAGTCGTCCTCGGCTTGCGGCTCCGATGTGGGACACCCAAATTTTATTTCGCTCGGCAGTCTGATGTTCTTTCCCATCGAAATCTCAGACGGTGTATGGCCAGTTGAGCTATGCCTTGCACTTCGATACGCCATCAAAAACAGCGGAATGTGCCGATCCCAATCTCGCTGATTGTCGTCCACAACTTTGCAAAGATGCTCCTTCAGGGTTCGGTTGAATCGTTCGACCATGCCATCAGATTGTGGGTGGAGTGGTGTTGTTCTTGTCTTCTTGATGTGAAGAAGCCCACAAACTTCTTGGAATATGTTTGATTCAAAGTTCCTTCCCTGGTCGGAGTGCAGTTCTAATGGAACGCCGAATCTGCTCACCCAGTTGAACACAATTTGGTCTGCGACTGTTTTGGCTTCTTGATTTGGAATGGCGTATGCTTCAGGCCACTTGCTGAAGTAATCCATGACGACCAGAATATAACGATTTCCATTATTTGTTTCCGGAAATGGACCCGCCACGTCTACTGCAATTCTTTCGAAGGGTGCTCCGACATTATACTGCTGCATTTGACTGTGATTCTTTTTCTTCGGGCCTTTGGTGGCAGCACAAGTATCGCATTTTCGGCACCACTTCTCGACATCTTCCCTTGCATGTAGCCAGTAGAATCGTTGTCGAACCTTTTCTAACGTCTTGTTTACTCCTAGATGGCCTCCCGAAATTCCATCATGCATCTCTCGCAGAACGTCCATAACCTTCGATCTCGGTAAGACTAGCTGCATTACATAAGACTTTCCATCTGCTGATTCCCACTTACGCCGAAGGACACCCTCTTGAACATGAAGCGATTCCCACTGTGCCCAATAGGCCTTCAGAGACGAACTTCTGTCGGAGATATCAGCCCATTCTGGTTTTTCCTGGTGTTCCTTCCATGCGAGGATGGGTTCGATATCTGGGTCTTCTTGTTGAGCCTTCCTCAACTCGTCGTTGCTCCAGCCACAAATGGGATCGGCTCTAGTTCGTTGGACAGTAACCACTTCTTTTTCTTCTTGGCGTCTGCAATGCTTACAGTCTTGTTTGCATGGTCTCCGAGACAGTGCATCAGCATTTGAGTGCAGCTTCCCCTTCCGATGTTGGATTTCATAATCGTATGTCTGCAACCTCTCAATCCATCTCGCCACTTGACCCTCTGGATTCTTGAAATTCAAAAGCCAGTTTAGTGCTCCATGGTCGGTTCGGAGAAGAAACTTCTGTCCATAGAGATACTTATGGAAATGCTTTGTTGCCAAAACCAGTGCAAGAAGTTCTCTTCTGGTCACACAATAGTTTCTTTCAGGCTTCGAGAGTACCTTGCTGTAATAGGCAACCACCTTTTCTTCCCCTTCATGTACCTGTGACAATACAGCACCAATCCCGACATTGCTGGCATCAGCATCTATGATGAATGGTTTTCCGGGAGTCGGGTAGGTCAGCACTGGTGCATTACACAAGTGTTGCTTGAGCTCTTGAAAGCTGCGCTCGCACTCTCGTGACCATTTAAACTGCTTTCCCTTTTCCGTTAGCTGATGTAGACTCTTTGCGATCTCAGCAAAATTCTTGAAAAAAGCGCCTATAGTAGGTGGCTAGACCCAGAAAGCTTCGGAGTTGATGCTTGTCCTGTGGTGTTGGCCAATTCTTCACGGTGTCAACCTTATCAGGATCCGTCTTCACTCCTTGGGATGAGATGATATGTCCCAGATATTTCACTTCGGTTTTGAAGAGTGAACACTTTTCTGGGTTGAGCTTGAGGTGGGCTTCTCGAAGTCTTTGAAACACGGCTCTCAGATTCGTACAGTGTTCGTCAAAGGTTTTCCCGTATACAATGACGTCATCCAAATAGACCAGGCAAGATTTCCATGTCAGTCCTTGCATAACACATTCCATAAGGCGCTCAAAAGTCGCTGGAGCATTGCATAGTCCAAAAGGCATCACTTTGAACTGCCACAACCCGTTTCCTGTTGAGAACGCTGTCTTCTCTTTGTCTTCAGGATGAATTTCTACTTGCCAGTATCCACTCTTCAGGTCCAAAGTTGAGAACCATTTTGCTCCTTCCATTGCGTCCAGGGTATCGCTGATCCTAGGCAGAGGGTAGCTATCCTTCTTGGTCACATCATTCAATCTTCGATAGTCTACACAAAAGCGGGTTGATCCGTCTTTCTTCTTTACCAGGACCACTGGAGACGCCCAAGGGCTTTTAGAGTTTTCGATCAGACCCTCTTCTTTCATGGTGGTTATCAGTTCTTCAACCTCACCTTGTTTGGCTAGTGGAAGACGTCTTGCAGGTTGACGAATCGGTTTTGCATCCCCGGTGTTGATTCGATGTTGAACCAGTTGTGTTCTGCCATATTTCCCTTGCGAGGACGAAAAGATGTCTGCAAATTCTTCGAGGAGACCTTCTGCCGTTCTTCGTTGTTGGTGACCAAGATTAGATGACTTGAGAATGTTGGTCTTTATGGAACTCAGCTCTTCGTACTTCAAGGTTTGCCTTGACTCTTTTTCGTTGATCCTTGTTATCGCTGATACTGATTCGCATTGTCCGACAATCTCACCTTTTCTAAGCTTTACTTCGTACGGCTTGATGTTCAGTATTCGTACGGGAACCATGTTCTTTACAGGTCTAACAAGAGTCTTCCCAATGGTGACGTTTTGGGAGGACTTTCCAGATGCTGGTTCGACCATGAGGTATCGATGGCTTCCAGGCTTACCCTTCAATTTCGTCCACACGAATACTTCTGAAGAAGCAGGCAAAGTTAGATCTTCTTTGATGACGGTTTTCACAGATAGCGAGGTCTCATACAAGTGGATCCCATAGATCATCGGAATCTCGATGTTTCGATATTTCAGGACTTGGTTCCCGATGTCCAATATAACTCCGTGTTCTTTCATGAAATCGACACCAATAATGCACTCGTCGCATATATCGGCTACCAGGAACAGGTGAGAGAATTCCAACTCTGCCATCCGGATCTTAAGGCGTACTTCACCATACACTTTTGCGGCTTCTCCAGTTGCAGTCCTTAGACGATAGCTATTGGTGTTGTGGAGCCATGTCTTCTTAACGAGGTCCTGCCGTACAATGGACGCCGTGGCACCGATGTCGATGGTAGCCACACATTCGTTGCCATTTATACTTGCTTCCACGGTCAGGCTCTTGTTGTCGCGTTTGGTTTGAGAAACCTGGATGTCGTTTCTGGGGCCATCGATACCAGAAACCAGCTTCTGCCCCTCGAAGTTGGTTCTTATTCGTTTCCCGGGTGGGAAACAGCTTCGGAAGCAACGTTGTTGGTGTTACCTTGACCAGTTGAATTATTTCTGTTTCCACAGTGTTGGCATGTGGTTCCTCTTCGTGGTAGTCTGCACTGTCGCTGTAGATGCCCAGTCTTATTGCAGTTCCAGCATCGTGCTGGTCCGTCTCGCTGACTCCTTTCTACAGTAGCCTTCTGACAAGAGCATTCTTGGACCTCTAACTCTCTTACGCGATGCACATTTTGGGAAGCTTGTTCCGCGGCTTCCATAGTCAGAGCGAAAGCCAATGCTTCTGGTAGTGTTCTCTTTCCGGCAGTGCGAATAGCCCTTTGGAGATTTATATCGCTAACAGCTCTCACAAAGGCTTCAACAGCAAGTTGATTTATTATCTCGTTGCCAGCTGTTGGATATGCCAGGTGAACCAATCGCTCGATATCTGCCTGAAGCTGCTGTAGACTTTCACCTCTTTTCTGTGACCTGTTGTTTAGCTGAACTCGGAAGACTTCTGCCATGTGGCTATCTCCAAACCGCTGTTCAATTGCGTTTACAAGAACTGTGAAGTCACCACTCTTCTCTGCTGGGATGGTTTGTAGCAGCTCTGCAGCTGCTCCTCTTAAAGCAAGCGTGAGAGCAATGTATTTGTCGTCATCGTCCCAGCCGTTTGTTAACGCTGCTGCTTCAAACTGTTTCTTGTAGATTGACCACGAAATTTGACCATCAAAGCTTGGAGGATTTACTTCTCTCTTCCTTGAGCACTCACCAGAAGGTTCTCGAACTTTCAACTTTCGTACTTTTTCCAATTCGTTTGTAATGGTTTCAATTTGTTCGTCCATTTTCTCGAAACGTGCATTTTGTTTTTCTACGCGCTCGTCGAGAGTATTGATTTTTTCTTCGAAGTCCGCAAACTTGCCTTCTAATAGGTTTCTTTGAGATTCGAGTTGTTTGAGAACATGCTCTTGCTCCTGCTTCTGTTCATTTCTTTGAACTTGAAGCTGTTCGACAACATCATTCTTTTGAGTTTGTAGTTGTTTGAGTACATTCTCTTGCTCTTGCTTCTGTTCATTCCTTTGAGCTTGTAGCTGTTCCCGGACATCATTCTTATTCTCTTCAAACTTTGCTAGAAGAAGAGACATCATGTTAGATAAGGCGTCATTTGCATTTACCTCTTCCACTTTTGCTTCAAATTCGAAAGCAAATGTATTCGGGTCTTCATTTTGCTGCTCCAGATATTCCTGCAGCCGTTTAACGAGTTCGTTTTTCACTCCTGCCCCACTTAAGCCACGTTTGCTTAGTTCGGCCTTTAGCTCAGGGACAGTTAAGTCTTTCAACACTTTACTCATTTTGTTTTATTTTAAACTTCACTTCTTTACACGATAATTTAATCACTGTTCACTGTTATTTTCAATAAGTCTTAATCCCTTATTCTGACACCAATGTAATATTCGGCTTGGTCCGACAATTAAAACTTATTCACTTTTCGAATTAAACACAAATTCACTTTATTCAAATCACTCACAATCTTATTTATTCAACACTTTCAATTATTACTTTCAAACACAGTGTCTTTACTTTATAGCGGTTTACAAACAATTAATTCATTTTCGACACCAAGCGGGTACTTATATAACTCAAATAAGTTCGAGAAACTACTAGATTCTAGTAGGCGCTGAAACTTCTCGATGCTTAACGAAGTTCTCCTCTTAACCACTAGAGTGTATACACAATTACTCACAACTACAAATAAAACTTTAGCTACATAACTATTCAGCAATAAGACAATATTAGAGTGACAGAGATAGATAGTGTTTACACATTTAAGTATGAGATAATAAAGAGGCGGAAGTTAACAAAGTGTGTACACATTACAATAGATTGAACATATAGAGATATAGAGAGGTAGGAATTAGCAAATGTATACAAATTATAATAATAAGAAAATATATTTACATAAATTATGTGAACTAACTTACCTACAATAAGAAATTTAAAGAAAAAAAAATAGTCGCTCGTATTGTGGAGTCAACAACAGCCCGCTCTAAGTGTTGGGATGGGAAGTTTGCATGAATTTATCGTTTTCAGTTCCATTGTTGTTTTTCGCATGAGAAAGTCAGGTGAAGTGTTTCTTTATTTATCAAATACTAGCTCATCCGGCAGACTTCGTACTGCCTCGATAAATAAAAAACCTAAGCTGCTACCTGGTACCCCGTCGCTAGCCTACCCTACACACTACTGCTATCCCTTTACCAGCTAGAGCTACTCCTAGGGTCAGGGCATAGCTTTCATTGGTTTTCATCATTGATAATTTTCATTCGGGTTTTTAAGCAATTAAACAAGAAATAATTGTTAAGTTTGGTACCAAAATGAAAGTAAAGAGTGCAAGAATTTTTTTATCAATTAAAATATTTAATTTAGCCCAAATATTTTGCTTAAAATTCATTTTAATTTTTTCAATGATGTAATCGTTTTCAATGATCAGCTGATTTGTCATTCCTCGTTTCACAGTACCAGCGGACCAATGAAAATGTTCGAATTTCTTTTTGTTCTAGACTGTCAGTGGCTCTCTCAATGATCTAGTCTAACCTCAATTGTACAATTGACGCACAAGGTACAAATATTTTCCATTTCATTTTTCACTGACATTTTTGTTCAATGACATAACATTTCAATGATAGCTATGCCAGCCCTGTCAAAAAAATTCCACTGATTTGTTTCAATGATTGAAACCAATGAAAGCTATGCCCTGGCCATATATCGTAAACGGCTTGGTCGGTTTTGTACAAAATACATAAAAAAAAACCATTTACTCCACTACCCGAACATTCCCAGAAAAATGAGTGTAAAACACTCCACTTGTAAAAAAAGTAGTGAGTCGATCTCAATACTAAAAATATAATCAAAGGCCTTATACACGTGCATCATATAATCCGGTAAAAAAATTGAAATAAACCTTACAATAGGTACGAACAATTACAATTTTCATTACCCACCAAATGAAATGATCATAAACGTTCAATATTATTATATAATAATCACATGAAACATGAATCAAATCGCATGCACGTTGTACAGTGAAATTTAACATTCAGTAATTTTCAAAGCAAAAATAATCTAACATTGCCAGTAAATGTCACAAATTAACCAGGACCCATGTTCTGTAACTTAGGTGATAACATATCGCAGTGATAAAAATGAAACAGAAAGTTCCACTTTTCTCACATTTGCTAAGAAAAGGGGTTTCTGTAACTGAGAGTGATAACTTAAAACTTCCAATGTAAGTCCAGTGGAATGTGGTAAATTTGACACTAGAAATTTGTTAATTCATCATTTTGTTTATTTTTCAGCATTTTACAGAATAGTCAAAACATCTTCACTGTTGCTTGTTCTTTGAAGATTATTTTATTAAAACAACTTTAAAAATAAAATAACAAAATAAAATAAAACATTTTGTTAATGCTTTGATACCCTTCTTGCTTATAGGTTTGACACGATACATCTTTTCTTTGCCATAGCGTTGACTCTCTTTGCAACGGACAACGAAGGATGAACGAGAATTCCATGTATGAGCATGAGACCTTTGTTCGCTGCTATTTGCTGTGATGCCACGACGTTCGCCTTCCTCATCGGCTTCTGCTGCTTCGCTTTTCTTCTCCTCTTGGGTATTTTCATTTTGACTGTAACCAAACGCTTGATAATTGCATGATTCTTAATTGAAATTCTCTACGATTTCAGACGCAAATAGAAGGCAACATTTGTGTAACATAATTGTCTCTTGTTCTTAAAAAAAAAATAACAAAATTGGAAAGTTCATTTACTTTTGTCAGCAAATTCTATAATTGGAATTACCTAGAACATTTTTACTCTCAAGTAACTCAAAAAATCTTCGACAAGATTTTCCTTATCACCAACAAAATTGCAAGTGATAATATTTTGTTCTTCATCTGAAAAAATTATCGAACTTGAAAAAAACAGAACACCAGTTATCGATAATTTTCCAGTGTTTCTGTTGAGTTCGTTCCGGGTGATAAAATTAACGATTTTCAAAGTTACAGAAACCCTACAACGTGATAACTTGAAATTTGTTTCGATTCCGCGCGTTTATCACTTTTTTCTTGCGAGTGATAAGTTACAGAACATGGGTCCAGTTTATTTCTTGCTACAAACAGCAAAACAAAAGCAAAAAATCTAAAAAATCTGACCCAGCAGACTACGCCCTGCCACAATCGATAAAAGAAGACCTTAACTTTTGTACCCCGCTACCACACTAACCCATTACCCTTAGTCAGCTACCCTACTACCCTCTACAACTACCTGCTATCCGCTTCCCCGGTACCCCATTACCACGCTGCTCGCTACCCCACTACCCGCTACCCAGTACTTCAACACGCTAACCGCTACCCTTTCACCCCGCTACCCGCTAACCACCACTATGCTGCCCGCTATGCACTTCTCACTTCCCTACTAATCCGCTGCAACAAATCTAAAATAGAAACAAAAGTGAAGTGTTGCTTTTTTCCGATGAAAAACAATTTTTGTCGAATTTATTTTTTCTTCACTGACAATTTTTTTATGTTAAGGAAAATAAAAATATTTGACGATTTATTGATATATTTGCACCGTTTGTGATTTGAAAAGTATACATTTGTTAGTCATAAACCTTCTACCCATATTCCTCTTAAGTTTAAACAAAAAATACTACATCATTAATATTACAATTACTTGGCATCACTAGTTTAACCCCGTAAGGTAGGCAACGTGAACGTATGCAAAATTTAACGTTTCACTTACGTTGACGTTATGCTATGTCATGTTATAAGTTGTGAAAAGCGCCAAAGTTTGATTTGCTTGTTTTTAAAATTTTACTTTAACTAAATAAATTTTGTAAATTAACTAAATAAAATAAACCAATTATGACATCTCAAACATTAAGCCCTAACTTCAGTGATCTCAAGAACCTGTCTAGCTCTGAAACCATTTCGTCCCGAAAAGCTATCGAAGTGACTTTAATATCCTTTTCAAATTTATCCTTTCTGATTTAAAAAATATATATAGATTTTTGTTGATTTTCCTTTAACTCAAACAATACAAGAGTTTCCAAGCTTGCGAAGTCTCCGAACAAGAAATATTGAACACATGGTTTAGAATATTGTTCCAAAAGTATGGACCTTCGGGGATAACCGACGACGGCGATCTAAGCAAATTGTTTGATTTGTTCTCAAATGCAATCAAAGAGGTTTGTGTGTTTTCTCCCTGAATTCACATTAAAATCCCATAAAATCATTATAGTTACTAGACGAGTGCGGAAACTGTGAAAATGATGAACAAATCGAGAAACTCAATCAATTCCTTAGCTATTCTTTGGAGCTTTTCACTTGGATCCATTCCAGGGCTAGTGAATTTAAAACAAATGTAATCTCTGCCTTTTTATGCTTTGGCCTACTCTCGATCCACAATTATTTGATTGTTCTTTCCAAGTATGTTATTCAATCCAAATAGAAGACATTATCGAAGTTCTCTTTTCTTTTATCTAACAGAAAAACAAGTCAAGTTTCTGTCACGAAATTGATAGAGCAATCCCTCCAGATTCATACTGTTATCTTGGGCATTCTTACGTCACAGCCAAAAACTTTTATTTTTGCCGCAAATAACACTTACTTAGGGAGTTGTAGGTATCATTGCGTTTCTTAAGATATCCATCAATAAATTGACCACTTAATTTAACACAAGTAATTTCGAATTTGTGTCTGGTTGGAGAAATCGTCCCGAAACTAGACATCAAGTCGGCAGTTGAAACATGGAAGTGTGTCACTCGACTTGCATCGCAAAATCTTTCTCATGCACAAAAAAGCGACGATGTTGTGTGGCTGGCCAAGCCAATGTCCTTCCTCATCAAAGAAATCGGACGAAATGTTCAAACGGTTTATACTCAGGTAAACTTATTCTATGGTTAGTTTTATGAATACTGATACTGAACCTTATAGGATTCCCTGAGTGAGCCAATTCAACAAATTGAAAAATTCCTCAAAGTAACCAACTTCTATCTGCGCCTACTACAAAAGTTAACAGTCGATTTTCGAAATGTTCCTTTTCCCATTTGTGAAGAATTAATTGGAACACTCGCGATTGTATTGAAGTAAGTATTAAGTGTTTTAAGACCAACAAAGTTACCTAAATCTCATCCTTAAGCCCACCAATTTACATCGCTGGGACTCCAGTTTATAAAGTCATAATGGATTCAATTGGAAATGATTTAAAAGACATCATACCAGTAGCTTACAGAAACAAATCATTTTTTGAGGTATGAAAGTTGAAAATCATTAAGTTTTTATTGATACAAATTTTCTTCCTCAAAGCAATTGCTAAGCGAACACATTGGAAATATTAATTCAAAAGAAACTATCCTCGAGATTTTCCTGCAAGTGCTTGAAATTATTTTTCTCAAAGATGAGCCAGAATACGTGAATGAAAGCCTTTTGGATGCATTCTTTAAATATGTTTCGGATGGTAAGAATCTAATTGCTTAATGTTTTGGATTTTTAGGCTTAGGTTAGGTTAGGTTAGGTTAGTGATTGTCTAGCTGTAAGACCTCAAGGCTCCATTGTGATACCACTAAAGAAGTTGCTCATGGGAGAGTAATGAACTTAGCAAATCAATTTGTACTTTTAATAAAATTAGAGAGACATCTTGTGTCGATCGTTGCCAGTTCACTGGTATTTTCGAGCAAGGGATTACCGAGATAGTTATTCCTTCTATCGGAGAGTGCGGGACATGCACATATGAGGTGTTGTAGTGTTTCCTCTTCTTTCTCGTCCAAGTAGCTTCTACAGAAGTCATTTGTGTAGACCCGACTCATAGCATGTCTCCCCAGCCTTAAAGCATGTCTCCCCAGCCTCATAGCATGACTCCCCAGCCTCATAGCATGTCTCCCCAGCCTCATAGCATGTCTCCCCAGCCTCATAGCATGTCTCCCCAGCCTCATAGCATGTCTCCCCAGCCTCATAGCATGTCTCCCCAGCCTCATAGCATGTCTCCCCAGCCTCATAGCATGTCTCCCCAGCCTCATAGCATGTCTCCCCAGCCTCATAGCATGTCTTCCCAGCCTCATAGCATGTCTTCCCAGCCTCATAGCATGTCTTCCCAGCCTCATAGCATGTCTCCCCAGCTTCATAGTATGTCTCCCCAGCCTCATAGCATGTCTCCCCAGCCTCATAGCATGTCTTCCTATGATGCAGTGTCCTGTTATGGCTCCAATTTAGGAGCTTATATTTTGTATTCTCAGCTAAATCAAGCATTTAGATCGCGTCAGGTCTATGCTTGGCCATATTTGGTTACTAGGCAGGTGGAACCCTGTGACCATCTGCTTTTTTGATTCTAGGCAATATTGTTTGAGAAGATATTTGCATGTGGAAAGTCGTGTTCCTATGTTGTGTTATTGTCTAACACATTCCGATTTCTCGGAATGTCTCTGTCGCCCGGCACCCAAAAAAGATGTCGTGAACAGTGGACTATAAGAGAGTTTGTGTAGACAGACGCGAGAGAAGGTCGCAATCTTTATTGATAGCCAACCAGCTGTCAAGGCTATAAGCAGCAATCTGACTAAGTCCAGAATCGTTAGCGATTGTAAGCAAGAGCTCGCAAGTGTCAACGACAATATAAAACTTAATCTAGTCTGGGCACCAGGGCACAGCGACATTCAAATTAATGAAATCGCTGATTAACTGGCCAGAACGGGATCAAACCTTCAAATATCCCTTGCTGAGGAAATAAGGATTCAATAAGGAGTCATGAAAACGGATATTCAAAACCATTTTCTTAAAAAATCTAACGTAATATGGAAAAATCTCACCAACTGCAATATCTCGAGACAGATCCACTTACGACCACAAACGTACCAAGAAACTTCTGAATAAGCCTAGGTCAGACATTGGCAGTATAGTTGCCATTTGCACAGGCCACTGGCCAGTCGAACAACATGCCTTGAAGCTTCGTATTCTCCACAATGAATTTTTTCGTACCAGTAGAGATACGGCTCAGAGGGAAACACTCCACTTTTTGTGTGAGCGCGCGTCCCTTCTAACTTCAGTCAAACTTGCAAATCCATCGGATATAAGAACTACCATAGCCTCGAGGGGCGCACGGCTGGAAAAAAAAAAGTTATGATAAAATGTTTAACAAGATAAGTTTAGTCGTCCTGCAAACAACTATCTACTCTTGGCTTGGAATTCTCACATAGATCGCAAGATCATTCCAAAGTGTCAGCATTTCGAATTTCTTTGATCAGATGGCTGAGAAAAAAGTAAACAAAGACAAATTCTACATCCGACCATGAGGGAACCATGTGCTTGTGGTAGGTTTACTAGCTCAACTTAAATGTAATAAATGTAGGGCTATGCACCTTTTGCTTTCGATTCAAATTTAAGAAGATCGGAGAACATTTTATAATATTGCAATGCAAATAATAAAGAAAAGTCAGCATGTTACGAGTGACGTTTGGGAATAGATTTTTGACTTATTAAATCCCTCACTTACCTTGACTTGGTAGCAACAGGCGATAACAATATGGACGGCTGCTCTAATCTTCGAAAGTCTGTCGTGGCATGTCCTTGTGCATACTTGAGTCTGTTTTTGTTCGGTTCTGCCACTACCTTTACTTACAACCTTCCTGAAAAGAGAGAAAAATGCTTCTCGATTCGGCTGCATTAATACAACGCCAATGATCAAGTATCACATAAAAGGTGTTATAAAGTTAGGAACCAAGGAATTCAATAGTTTACAGATAGCTCCGTAGCTAGTTGCGGTCGCCGTTCTAATGTATTTGTTTGTGTTTAGTTATTATAAGAGGCTATGGCCCTCAAGTCGAATAGCCAATCCTCCCTTAAAAATGTTCACCCAAAACCCTCCGGAAATTCCTAAATTAATTTTAACTCATATTGCATTTTGAACATGATCCTGAATGCAAATCCATTTCTTTTTTACTTGTCTTTTCTCCAGGTAGCCTTATTGTATCCAGCCCAGTCTACAGACGCTTTATTGTAATGTTTAGCTCTTTTCAAATACGTTTCAACGACGAACGAATCATAAAGAAGCTAGTCTCCACTGTTCTGCAGGAAGATACAGTTCAAGCTCTTGCAGCCATTGACATTTGGTGTACAATATTTATGTATGTATCTTGCTGCCACAATTAAAAAAGCTAACTAATTTTTACTTGAAACCAAAGGCAAACTGACGAACCAACACGACAATCATACATTCAATTCTGGATAGAAATGAACCAACATTTCCCAACATTCTCTACAAACGTGTCAGCACTCCATACGGAACTCCTTTTAAAGAATCTATACACCCTACTTTCAGCAGAAGAAAAAGATGATATTTTGAAAGACACCCACTCGTGCATCCGACGCGATAGGTTTTTCTTGAGTCTCGGTTTGGAGATTTTGCCCTGCACCCCTATCAAACAATCAATTATCAAACATTTTCAAAGAGAATTACAACGTCTTGTGACAAAGACTCGCAGTGAATTCACAATTGAAATCTATTATTCCATTGTAAGTAAGCTAAGGGAATTATACTGGCTCTCCAATGATATTCATTCGTAATCTTTATGTCTTTAGGTTAAAGCTTTAAAACTCTTAAAGTCGATTGGAAATGACCAACCAACGGAAATGCTTTTTGGACAGCTTGAGACCGCTCTGGAGGACAAACAGCTCTATTTGATGGTGGAAAATAGTTTAGAGTTTCTGAACATCGAAAATGTCAGTGGGCAAAGTATACAACGAATTCTCGGTATTATAAAAATGAACATTTCCTTGTTCGACGAACTGTCTACAAAATTGTGTTTTCTAAGATTTGCCAATAGAGTAGCGAAACAAAACCGATTTGAAAATATTTGCCAAGAAATACTGATGGTACTTGAAAATGATGAAGAACTTAAGTATTTGAAGTTCTTGGAGGCGAAGAATTCACGATTTAAAGAAGACAGAGAAGGTTATTGTGATAAATTGTGGAAGGAATTAATCGAAAATCGTTGTTCAGTCGAAAGAATACGATCACACACTTGTGGCTTAGAAAAAGTAACACATTCAGTGGTGTTGGATAATTCTCGGAGAGACGTTGAAGAATTGCTTTTATCGCTTGAACATAATATAAGCAAGCTTGAAGCGCAAACGAGAAAAATGAAATTGAGTGAACCGAATATTGAAATAATTAAAAGAAGTGTTTTTAAACTGAAAGGCATGATATGTGAGTAAATAAAACTGTTAAGGTTAAGCGAATACTGGGTGTATTAATGCTTTGCTTGTTTCTATACAATACGGTAATTTTTCATCTTTTCTCGCTACTTGGATGCCTTCAAATATTTTAATTTTTTTTCCAGCTTCTTTAATTTTCTACCTATTTGTTTCATAAAATAAGCATTCAAGAACTACATACGTAATCCGTTACCGAGGTATTTTGCTCCACTTTTGGTCATCAAATGATGTTTGTTAAGAGATCAACGATAACCATCTTGCGAGTGGCCCCAGCCAAAAAGCTCCGGTTGTCCGTAACACAATTGTCACGCATTTCTATAGGATTTATTTAGTTTCAGCCATCGCAATATCGCTAAATCTTCTCGAAATCACATTTTTAGAGAACACTTACTTACTTAAGGTGGTGCTACAGTCCGTTGTGGACTTGGGCCTCAATCAACAGGCCCCGCCAGCCAGCTCGGTTCCTAGCTAGCTGTCCAGTTTTGCACTCTAAGTTGATTGAGGTCCTCTTCCACTTGAGTGCGCCACCTGAGTCGCGGTCTTTCTCTCCTCCTACATCCGTCTGGACCTTAACCCTTCTGGCTAGGTCCTTGTCGTTGTATAACCCGTAAAGTTCGCTGTTATATCTTCTTCGCCATTCCCCTTCAATGCACACGGGGTCAAAGATGACCCGAACTTTCCTCTCAAAACAACCTAAGGCACTATCATCCGATTTTGTCAAGGTCCATGCTTCTGCAACCACACGATACAGCAGGACTGAAATGATGAGGGTGTTGTACAATTTTACCTTAGTTGCTCGAGAAAGGGCTTTTCTACTCAATTGCTTTCTTAGCCCAAAAATACGCCGATTAGCAGAGTTATTCTTCGTCTGATCTCGGCGCTGGTGTTATTGCCCGTGTTAATATCGGATCCTAGGTAGGCAAACTCCTCTACTACCTCGAAGTTGTATGTGTCTATTGTGACGTTCTGTCCGGGCCGTCAGTGTTGGATGTCCTTCTTTGAAGTCAGCATATACTTCGTTTTCCCTCACTTACCGCTAAACCCATTTTTGCCGCTTCTGTGTCAATTCTCACAAAGGCGCCTGTGTTTTTCCCATTATATCAATATCATCAGCGTACGCGAGAAGTTGAAACGGTAGATAGTGCATCTGGTGTTGACGGTGGAGTTCTGCACTATCTTCTCAAGAACGATGTTAAAGAAATCGCACGACAGTGCATGACCTTGTCTGAATCTTTTTTTGAATCTTTTTTGACGTCGAAAGATTCCGTAAGCTCGTTGCCAACCTTGAAGAAGCATCGTGAGTTCTCTGTCGGTCGTCATTTTGCACAAGCGAACGAGCTTGGCAGGGATGCCAAAACTAGACATAGCTTTATATTTATACAGTTCGTCTCTGTAAAAGCTTTCATACGCGGCATTAAAATCGATGAAAAGGTGGTGGCTATCGATTTGGAGTTGGAATTTAGAGCCTGGCGTTGAAACCGCGGTTCTCGGATCGCCAATGCACCATGTTGTTCCGAAGATACAAGTGCTGCAGTAAAGCTATGCTTTGCAGATCATGATCAGAGGCGGCTTTCTCTGTATCTACTTATGTTGCCAAAAGTAAGTCTCTTTCCGCTGTGGTTTTCTGAAGTTGAGGCACGGATGGTTGTTCATCCTCATATCGCTTAAATTAACAGACCTAATTTTGCTGTCCCAACAAAAGGTGAAGAATAGTCTCATTCGTGTTCTTGAACTAAAGCTCTTCAGGCCATTTGTATCTTGTCAATAGACCACTTATGTGTGAAGTGCGTCTATAGTTGCGTTTCTATAAACGTCGTTTGTACTTGGATATTGTGCGTTCCATACAGCTCTATCGTCGTATCCGATCGTAAAAAAAAATCTATCCGATCTGTACAGCCTTATTACCGTACCCGATCGGAGAAAAATTCTCTCCGACTTGCAATTTGAAGTGCGTCGGTACGCGTCACTAATTTATGAACGAATCGAGTACGGTGAAGGAAATAAAACTTCCGATCGGACATTTTTTTCCGATACGGTACCGTAATCACTAATCAGCCTTTATACCTTAGAAAAAAAATCCAAATTTGCGTTGAAATGTCAAACTCAAAGTAACGCATCACAATTTCATGCGGCGAAAAGCAAAAATTCAACTAACGCCTGCGATACATAGCGATTCAGCCCTATGATGGTAGCCGATCGAAAGAAAATTGTATCCGATTTGTACGAATTGTTCAATTTTCATATGATTTTAGCCCCTCCGACAGTAAAATCGGACAGATCTACGAAACAAAATCTTAGTTGCGTTGGAAATTTAAAATACATGCGATGCTATGCAGTGAACTGTGTAAATATTTGCGACGCTTATGCTTTGCGTTATTTTTTCTTTCCGATTCTTCCCGATAGAAAATCAAACGTGAAAAATTGTCCGAAAAATATAAAATATATATTTTTGCAAACTAGTAAATGTCAAATGAGTGCGTTGTTTGACGTCAATTTTTCTTCTCAAATTCGGGTACCGTGAATACAAAAATCTTCCGATCGGAACATTTCTCCGATCGGATATTTTTCCGATCGGCTACCATCATAGGTCTGATTATTTTGTTTCAGCGTCTCCGATTGTTCCAACTGCTAAATTGTGTCGGAACATTTGCGGAACGACATGCGTTATTACACGTCAATATTTCCTTCACGAAACGGATACCATACCATACGTATCTCCGAACAGATACGAGATAGGGCTGATAGTTTCGTCTGTTGTAAATATTGGCAGATTAATGTGTTCGTTAGGTTTCTGTTGCTTAATGGGGCTTTGTCACTCGAACAAGGTTCTCTGTAGGACGTTTGTGAAATGAATTCAGCGCAAATAACTGTAATTGTAAGAATGTGTTGGAAGGTATTCATCCATATTCATTTGCTCGTTCAGCATCTGAATTACTGTAAGGTTTTAGAGATCATGTAGTAGTCAATATATTTTCCAGAGTTACGAATGTTTTTTCCAACGACAAGAGAAGGCAACATCCTTCATATGAATACTCAACAAGTAGATCATAAAACCTCAGCGAAAAAGAAAACCTGAACCACGCACGAATGTATTGAAAACTAATACGATTACTTTTTCTCATATCCTTTTATTTAACTATGAACCTGTCCAATACCAGCGGAAAAAAATGTATCAATTAATATTTTCCAATTTATCTCTCTTGGAATGATATACAAATATATTAATGGATAAAAATATTATATAATAAGAAAGGTACAAAATACATTAAATTTCTTTTCTTTTTCTATTGCTACAATATTAACTCATTGTATTGCGGAGACGGAAACATCAACATAAATATAAATGTCATTCTAGGTATTTTCGCGACAAACAAAAATTATAATTCTATCTTTCGTTTGTTGTTTACAAAAGATCAAATTTCATAGTGTTACAAATAACGAATCAACAAAAACAAAATTATGGAAGAGATAAAAATAAATAAGGCAAAATAATTCAAATTCTGTGTTTTGTTTTAGTATTTATATCTGTACATTGCAACACCAGCAACACCAATTAGAATCGATCCCATCAGATAGCCGAGAACTTTCAACTGGAAAAACGAATTGATAGAAAATTTACTTGTTGTGATGGAAGATTGTTGTCTGCATTTACCTTTGAACTTTCGGAATTGGCCGTTTTCTGGGTTCGTTTGCTGTTTTGTTCAAGCTTTTTGGCATGGCCCAGCATTTTTTGGTACATTTCTTTCTCATTGTGTTCTTCACGGCGTGCTTTGATGATCAGCTTTGAAAGATCCTAGAATAATTTGTTAAGTTTTCACTTTACAGACTCAAGATAACAGAACAGAAGATTTAGAAAAGAAATTTGTTTATAAACTATTGAAAGGCTTAGAGTTTCGTTTGGGAACGTTAAAGCTATCACGAGACGGACTATTCAAAGCATCGATTTCACAGTTTGAGAAGTAATGTTACAAGACCTATGCAACCTATTCCCATTGTAATAATTACGGGAAAGATGATTAAGTTTTGATAAAGCTACTTGAAAAATTATTGTGCGCTTTTGCAAACGTTTTTGTTCACAGAAATCAAACTTGGTATGCGTTTTTGACTTTTGATAAAAGCAGAGCTGATTGAGTCCCCTATTTATGTGAAAGCATACATGAAGAATAGGGGATGCAAATATCGGTACGTTTATGTAAGGTGGAAAGTATTGTTCCTATTTAAGCATCCTTATCAGCTTTACAGTGCAGATATGTATTCAACTGTTTTCCCATTACAATAGAAACTGAATCAAGTGATTTTAGAGCGGCCCGAATGTGGCTTAGCCAGATTTTTCGCTGTACATATATGTTTTGCGATATTTCAAAGTGGCATTCACAATCTGGCCCCGTGTGCAGTGTACATTGAAGGGGAATGGCGAAGAAGATATAACAGCGAACTTTAAGGGTTGTACAACGACATGGACCTAGCAAGAAGAGTCAAGGTTCAGAGACTCAGATGGATCGGTCATTTAGAGCGGATGGATACCAATGCTCCGGCCCAGAAAGCCTTCGGTCTTCCCGAGGGACGTAGGAGGAGAGGAAGACCGCGACTCAGGTAGAAGAGGACCTCAATCAACTTGGGGTGCAAAACTGAAGACAGCTGGCTGGCGGAGACTGTTGATTGAGGTCAAAGTCCACAATGGGCTGTAGCGCTACCTTAAGTAAGTAAGTAAGCTGTAACGTCTGTAGGGATAGTTTACGCAAACATTTTACTTGTACAAGCCGCTTGATGATTGATTGATTGATTTCGAATCATGCAAACTTGATCGAGCTTTGCTTGCATAAGCAAAACCAAACGTGTGTACCTGTATTTTTGGTTTGTACAAATAAATTAGTAGTCCGCGAACGTGAATAAGTTCTACGTCACCATATCATCATGTCGAGCGATTTGAAGAAGAGCAATCGTGAATTACTGGAAGATTTTATTCGTACCTACGAAATCAGCCGGATGAAGAGCGATGCAGCGTACAAAATCTTACTTGATAAGTTTAGATTAACCCAAGCTGATAAGGATGCCTGTGGTGAAATTATGGTCGAATATTTAAGATTTAAGTGTCCGTAGCTTAGTGGTTAGGTGCGTTGCTGCTAAGCAGAACGTCGTGGGTTCGAGTCCTACTCGTGCCCACAGTTTTTATTTCATCTTTCACGGACACTGCCTCTTGCGAAGAACTGACAAAACTTCCAAGAGTATCATCTGTCATGAAAAAGTGCTTCTCAACTGTGCCGTTCGGAATCGGCGTTAAATTGTAGGTCCCCTCAATTCTCCACACGCACCTAGAGAATTGTTGATGAGAGTAAGCCACTTAGGCCTTGGCTCTTCAAGAGCTGTCGCGCCACTCAATTTATTTATTTATTTAAGATCTTCATAGCTCCTTCCGGTTGCGAGAAATCTTAATGTAGCTGTTTATCTTTCTAGGGAGTAATAGCTCGTCTCATAAACGTAACCTTGCTCTTTAATTAAACGAGTGACAAAAGCTCCAGATATGTTTCTTCACTCATTCTGAGATAATTATGCCAATCACGCGCTCAGTAAATTTATATGGGAGTAGCTTCTTCTTTTCAGTAAGCACTCTTTACACAACATATCACGTTTTTTTTTTTGCGTTTCCTTTACGGATAAGGTAAAAGGTCTAGGCAGGTGTCTGTGTTGTTGAAATACGTTCCAGTCGCGGGCATGCTTTCCTCAGACAACATTTTATAGCTGAATTGGTGCATGTGCACGTGACAAAACTCGCTAACACAGTACGGATTATGATAACTGATAAGCTTTGTTTTCATTTCATAAACTTTCAAGATTCCAAGCATATTGAAAACAGATAAGATTGTTAAACAAACCTGCTGAATAGTCCTGCTATCGGGTTCTAACGTAGCTGCTCGCTGTAGCAATGTGATGGCTCCCTTAGTGTCGCCCTTGCCTTCTAAAATCTTAAAAAAAAATGTTCGTCAAATCAAATCAAAATAAACTAAATTCCCAAATCTTACCCTTCCTTTTCTGTATAAAGCCTTGTGATTGTTTGGCTGACACCTTAATACATGTTCAACCGAAGCAAGTGCAGCGTCATACGCTGAGATCTTGATTTGTGCCATTGCCAAATTATTGTACACAACCAGTCTGTCATCCAATATGCTTTGTAAGTCAGCATTTGAAAGCTAGAGAATATAACAATTGATTAGAACGCTCTTTGAGTTTGAGAGAGTATGCTCACTTCTAAGTCTTCAGTATCGATGGTAGCATCTGGATCACCATCTCTATCATCTAAGTATTCAAGTGCACGACGGTAAAGTTGAATTGCGATATTGAATTCATTGCGATTGTACCAAAAGTTTGCTCTTTCCTTTTTACGATTTCTGAGCCAATTTGAAATGACTTTCAACATTGAAATAAAAAAAAAAATAGCGATTGTAAATTATTACCCATATTTCTTGCGAATTTCAAAGCTCTTTAAATCGGCGTGTTCTTCAAACTTAGTATCCTTCAATTGTATTTCGTAAGTGATCTTTAAAAAAAGAAATACATTTTATTATCCATGAGGGCTTGAGAATTTCTCTTTATGCGAATTGAATTGTTATTAATAGAAAGTAGGTCTCACCAAAATCTGAATAATCAGTTTTTTTTTTTTGCAAATGCAAGAGACTTTTAGAAAACACTAACCTTTGCATCAGGAGGAATAGAAAGTTGGGGGTTCTCTTCGTTTTTCAACCCAATCGGTCCATAGGCAAATCGAGGATCACAACTAACCTCAGCTACTTCTCCCACGAACATCATTGGCAAAGCAAGATCAAGACCTTGAACAACCTGAAATCAACAGCTTATCTCATAAAGGTCAAAATAAATTATGGCGAGGAAGCCGAACCTCATAATCGCCAAGATGAACAGAAATATTCTCCTCTTTCTCGACAATGGTTCCATTGTCCAATTTTCCAACATAACTGATTGTAACTAATTCCCCACGCATCGGACTTCGTGGGTCTTCTGATTTCTTCAATGTTTTCTTTATCAGCTGTCCATTGCCGAGCAAGTCAACAACTCGATTGTCATCCTCGTTTTCATTTTTGGGTTCCTTAGACTCTTCTTCTTTCATCTGCTTAATTTCGGTTTCATTGAGATTTGAGAGATCCTCAAACGAACTGTTGCTAGACTTTTCAGTATCCATTTCGGACAAGACAGAAAAAAAATCAAATTTCAAGGCAGTAGAAAGTGTCGCTTAGCCAATGTTGAACTTCGACCTATGGATGCAGGTTACAAAAGGAAATCCATCTTATCAAATGAGACAAAACATTGCGCCAACAATTGCAAAAATATGAAAAAACTAATGTAGGTATGTATTTAACAGTTTGTTATCGATTAACAAAGAGAAAGAAATTGGAAATTCACGAATCACGAATGACTCAGGTAAAAAATTTTAATATTTTTTCTTGCCTTCGTTTGATGAATTATTTGTCTTTGATTACCTCAATTGTGCAATGGTTTGGACTTATGGTCAATATGAGAAACGAAATAATTTCCGATGAAACGAAGTAATTTTTTTTAATGGTTTTTTGTAAATATGATAACTACGAAAGAAAAAATGTTAAGGAAATAAGATTTTTTTTGTTAAAAACAAAAGTTTTTCTTTCGTATTTTTTATTTGACAACTACACGACGACTGCGACTTTACATCTGCGTTCTGTGACGAAATAACGGATGGAAGATGACATCCGACAGCGACAGGCTTTTGTTTAGCGGAGAATAGCAAAACAAAATATTTAAGGTAATGTCTGCATGGACGACTTATTAGTTAACCGTGTTCGTTGCTTGTATACACAGATGAGTTTAAAAGGGAACCAAGCTGTCAAAATGATTATGCCTACATCACCACTGACCACAAATCAAAAGAAGACGTCGATTTGATGTTATTCCTCGTGAAATGTAAGCATATGTGCGAAGACCAAAATCCATCACAAGACAGAAAATTAAAACGTCAAACCAGGTACCAGTTTGAGAGAAGTTACTTGGGTTATATCAATTTCTTTTGTACCACAAACTCTTATTTGGATTGGCTTTAATAGATAAAAGTGAGCCACAAATGGTTGATTATTTACCCCACCCAAATTAATCTGTCTTCAACATCTTACAGTGCGGTATTAGAAACCCTTTAAAATACACAAGACATTGCCAGAAAGTGCAATCAAGTATACATCATCGTTACATATGATTTAGCGATTGCGACAATGGTTAATATGGGTGGCTTTCACAAACAATTGGCCTTTTTAAGGCCCTTGAAACGTATATTGATTCCTGTGGTATTGATGTATTGCTCGGAGAATGTCAAATTCAACCGATGTAAAAGAACCAAGAATGATGATTCCTTTGCTAATGACTTGATCCTTATACAAATGACTGCAACAGAATGTAACGGTCATTTAGTTATACCGAATGTCTTGAAAGACATATTGCTATTTGCTTGAATAGCAGATGTTTATACAATCGACGTTGGAAGGAAAACATGGAAAACTGTTCAATTTTATATAAAACTAGCCGACCCTGTGAACCTCGTCTCGCCCCCCTTCAGCTTACATAGACCAAAGTAAAGTTGATAGTCAAAAACGATAAACAAATTTTGATAATCAACTATCGCGTTACATGATTCTGGCCCAGAATAAATAAAATTAACACAGATATTGTTAAAATGCAATGTGATTAGCAGACAGCGGTGGTCTTTAGGCCAAGTATAAGGACAAAAATAATAAATAGCAAATTATTGGCGTTAATAAATTACAGGCAACCAGACGACATTGCTCATGAATTAAAATGAAATGAACTATGAATCCTTTTAACATTAAATCCCGACAATTTATTTAATATCGTAATCGTAAATGGTAAAGCCGTTTCTGATGAAACAAGTGAGTTTTGATTAAATGTAATACAAAAAGGTAGGCAACAAAAACGTAAGTTTATTGAAGAATATGCGATTGATGAAGGTAGATTCGAGAAAAAAAACATTTAATATTGCAACCGAATCCTTGAAAAAATCTCACTGGTGGCAAACGTACAACAATTCGAATGAAACGTGATATTTTCGGTTGATTGTTGGGAATATCACTGCGTAAAAAAAAAAAAACAGAAACCATGTTTTAAATACCCTTTGTCACCATTTCCGCCAGCATTAACGTACCCGACAGGAGAAATATTTAAAACAAATAAATCTGCGTTGTCCAAAAAGTCTATAATAAAAACTTCAGTTCTGAGCCATGTAGACATTGTAAACATTGAAAATAACGACGGCTTTTAAATACTACACCAATTAGGACCATCTATACCCCGAGCAATCGGAAAGATATCAGAATTTATTTTTAAAAAATATTTGTAATGCTACTGCATCGGAGATCCATATTGCTACTGCCAGCTTCAATAAAACACATCCACTCACACACACATTCACATATATTTCATCATAACTTACATAACTAAATACTGAAGCTCGCTTTACACGATATGGATTTTCCATATGGACTGTCACATCTTATTTCCAAATGTATTTTCATATGTATGTCAAATTAATTTTTTTTGGAAAATCAGATAAGCATTTAGATGATTTGGATTTTCCGTTTGTAGTTTCAAAACATTTTTTTCCTTCAAAGCACCTTAATGTATAACACATTTTCTTTTCAAATGAAAAAAAAACACAAAATAACATTAAATCTCTTCATTTTCGCGCTCCCGTGTATTAATATAAACTTTGTTTGTCGTTTAAAAAATTCAATTTCGTTTGTATCCAGATGAAATTTAGAAACAGTTCTAAATGAAAAAATTCCATATGGAATTTCCATCTGTAAATTCCATATGGATTTTTAATACGTTTACACGATTTGTATAATATTCCATATGGAAATGGTGACAGTCCATATGGAAAATCCATATCGTGTAAAGCACGCTTAAATAATCAAATGAAGTAACAAAAATATTTTATAAACTTGAAC
Source organism: Sphaerophoria rueppellii (assembly GCA_920937365.1). Taxonomy (NCBI): domain Eukaryota; kingdom Metazoa; phylum Arthropoda; class Insecta; order Diptera; family Syrphidae; genus Sphaerophoria; species Sphaerophoria rueppellii. Next base: position 38,937,278 of record CAKKXW010000002.1, read on the forward strand.
ATACATTTTTTCACTACACTGTAACTTGCATATTATCATTTTTTTGCACAGTACTATAATTTACATATGGCTCTGCAACGGTCTCGTCGTCGTTTTTTTTTTTCATCCTTTTCGAAACCTACCTCGATCGCTGCTGTTCGATTAATCTCGATCAGAAACCTTCCTTAGCACTCGCTCACGGAATCAACTCACACCCGCTCATACACACACTATCCCACACATACACGCCTATCTGCCTTACACGCGACCACCCACGCTTCAATATGATTTTTGCTAGATATCTATCTCCATCCGTTAAGGATTCTGAAAAATCGAAACAAAATTATATTGCTTTCGCTATCACGGGGCCATCACAGCGCAGAGAGCAGATTAACAGATTTCAATAAAAGTCTTAGCAACACCAAATTCAAAGATGCTATGGACATGGTTACTTTTTTACATAATTATGGGCGGATGAAAGCCACACCTAAATTATGAGTGACAAAAAATTAGTTTTAACAGTGGGTGATCAATGTTTTGCTTAAGGGTGGAAATCAATATATCCAACTGTTTTCGCTTATTGAATTTTTTTCTTGGAAATTTTTCATGTGTGGTGGTATAGTGTCCCTATTCATTGTGGATATACTCTGATAAATATATATATCCCTTTGAATTCACTTATATAAATATACTAGCCGACCCGACGAACGTTGCTTCGTCAAGGTTTGTTTTTAAAAAATAATTTTCTGTGAATATCTATAATGACATCTCAGTGTAAAGGTCGACTTTAAATAATTCAAAATAATAAACATAACAATTTTATGCAAGAATGGGTTAGTAAGGATTAAAATTAAACCCTGCTTCAATATTCTGAATATTTCCTTAATTCTCAATTCTATAACAAAATACAAACTTTTGACCATTTTAATTTCAAAGTTATTGTTTTGTTCAGTTCTTGAGATCCTGGTCACAACAATATCCAATGTTTTGTATTTTCCTTATGCAAAAAATATTCTTCGTTTTCTTTTATTATATTTTTAAATGTGGTCAAGCTTTGAATAACCAATAATATCAAAAACTATTAAAATTAAATAAAACACTTAGAATTGGTTAAGTTCAATAAATAATACATATTTTATTTTATTTGCTGCTCTTAAATCTCTGTACAGTTCAAGAAAGTATACGTAACCTTAATAGTACATACCTACAATTTTTTGTTCAATGTTTTGTTTGAATAATCAAAAAGAACTTAAGTTGTTCGTAAGGTTGGACTTAAATACGAAAAATATAAATATTAGCTTCATAAAAATATATATTTGGCATGAAAATTAAAATAAATTAAAACTACTGTAAGAACAAGCCGCTCCTTCTTTTTTTTATGCAAAATAAAATTATATTTAAAAAGGACCTCTAAAATCTAAGCTTTATTTTCAATTAAGTACCAATATCCAAATTCAAAACAATCAACTCTGTTGTCATTTTTCTCTTAAAAAAATATTTTGTGCTTTCCCTGATGAAATGAAAAATAAATGTAGAAATGAAAAAAAAAAATAGAAACAAAAATAAATTCTTAATAAAGGAACATCGTGTCACAAACTGGAATGTGTGTGAGGAATTTACTAGCCCAACTCGTCCTCTGCCATCATCACTTCTCATTCGGTATCAAAAAAGGGATTTTGAAATTATGTTTTGATTTTACGTCCAATTTTAGTTGTAGCATATTTCGAAGCATGACTATTATTTCTTGGTGCGCCATTCGTTCGTAAGATTCCATTGGGTTTGGAACGGGTCTCAAACACAACATCCGAATCGGTTTCGGAGTCTGTTAGCGAAGTCGTTCGATTGTACGTTGTGGGTAGTTCCTCCTCCTGAGACCCAAGCAACGAATACTTCTGCACCTTCGGACGAGGTCTGGGTTTTTTGGCTGTGGTGCGACAAGCACACGAAATGCCCCAAAACAAACCAGACAATAAGAGAAATCCAACGATAACCGCAACAACCACATACAAAATCGACCAGTCACAATTGGCCTCCTCCACACCCCAGAAATAGAACACAGAAGGCATCCAGAAAGTCTCGCACATACAGGAACGCGTCACAGTGTTGCAAGACCCATGACCGGAGCATTTGTTTTGACAAATTGTTGTTCGAACGTCGGCAAATGCTGCGCCTAAAATCGACGAGTCACGCAAAATTTTCTCTTTTAGAATTTGCTCAACCCTGAGTCCGGGAATCGGCGTTGGCTTGATGTCGGTAGCTCCAGCTGGGGGCAATTCTTCGGCATAGAACACCAAGATCGCCTCATCTGACTTCGAATCGACTTTAAGCTTTCGAACATAGATCTTGACGTTACCCAAAAGCAATGCAATTTTTTGAACCATAGAATCCAGTTCCGATTGTGTTAGTACAGAAATGCCCATGGAAAATGTCAACTCAACGAGGTTAAGTAATTTCGGATCGGGCCGAACGATAACACTCACCGTGTCCGTTCCAGACAGACCTTGCTCATCGTTAACGGTCAATTTGAATATGTACCTGCCATGTGCTACGTCCGTTAGCATGAGAATTGGTTCGTGATTGGTATTGCCAACAATGTTGCCAGCTGCTAGGCTCATATCGTCTCGGGTCCAGGAGTAGTTGACTACATTCAAATCGTCGTATGACTTCGATCCATTCAAATAGATTACAGTTACTGGAAGTGTTATGCTTTGGTCTCCTCCAGCATTGGCCACTGGAGCGCTGTTCTTCTCTTGAACAACTTTCACCCAGGTGCTGTCGCTTGCGGTGTTGTTATTCTCGTCTGAAACAGTGAGCTGAAACTCGTAGAGCCCAATGGTCAGACTCGTTGCATTGGCCACTGACTCATTGCCATTTACAATAATTGCATCTTTCGGTCCGGACACCTGGGACCAGCGATAGCTTGTGATTTTTATATCATCCTTCGATTGCGATCCGTTGAGCTCGGCCCAATTTTTGGGTAGATTGGTTGTTGAATTGGTGCCGGCTTCGGCCACAGGAGGAGAATTTGTTGGAGGCTTGACGAAAACATGAACCTTAGCGGTGCTCGATTGATTACTGCCGTCTGTAACTTTCAACACAAATGTGTACATGCCTTCTTCAAGATTTGACAATTGCAGGTACGGCGTCCGAGTGTTCTGCATATCGACAGCCTTACTCTCATCGCTGGCATCTTTGGTCCATTCCCATGCAACGATTTCCCGATCGTCAGTACTGGCTGTTCCATTGAGCGTGACATTATTATGAGGCAGGTAGACCATCACAGCACTGCCGGCATTTGCTTCTGGTGGATAATCGGTAACCTTCAGCACTGTGATGTTGGCTGTTGTGAAATTCTTGGCATTGTCCGAATCGGTGACTGTTAATTGGAAAGTGTAATTGCCGGGTGATGTCAAATCGCTCAGTTGAAGAGTGTTGATTTCAGGCAGATTAGGTTCATACCCAATTGGACCGGATTTCAACTCCCAATGCCAACCGATGATCTTATCGTCATCCGTACTCGCACTTCCATCGAGAATAGCCTTCGTCGTCGGCCATTTGATAGTCTGCTCGGCAGGAGAGATGACAACCTGGGGTAAGCGGTTGATTCGTTTTTCTGGAAAAACTGTGACATTAGCCATTGCATCGCCATATGTTCCATTTCCGGTCACTGAAACTTTGAAAGTGTACAATCCCTCGGATAGATTCGATAGTTTCACCTTGGACTTTGTTTGGTCAGAAATGGTTCCGTTCATGGGGCCTTTGGGCTGCGTTATCAGCGTCCAAAGGTATTTGTAAGGGACTCCACTTGACTGTTCATCGGGGACAGTATACGCTGACAGGGTAACTTCCTTTTCGGGTAATTGAACTTCCTTCGACATTACCGAGACTGCGATTTTAGTTTGTTGCTCTTCCTTGCTTGCTGCTGCCGCTGCACCACCATCATTCATCTGACGCTCAGTAACTGGAATTGATTCCAATAATGAAATATGTCTTGGTCCACCTTCACTCTGGAAAATTTTCTCAACAATTTTATCGCCCCCAAAGTCGATTTCTCGAAGAACACAATCTCTAAGACGGTTCCTTGCATACCCCATCATGCACTTGCAGATACCTTTACGTTCGCCTGATCGACTTCCAACGCATACTTCTTTCTCCGGACATCCTCCATCGATTGTTGGATCGCAGGGAATGTATTTCGCGGATCCACTATAAAAAAGCAAATCATCGTCTGCCTCGTCGTCCATAGCTGAATTTGCATAAATGTCGTTTTTCCGATTCATAAACAATTGCTTTACTCGTTTTTCTTCCATTGGTATGTATTCATCTTCATACACTGGCGGTGGTGGTGGCGGTGATTCATAGCGAAATTTATTTGATTTCCAAAAATTGAGAGGATTCGCAACTGCCTCTTCTTCAGAAATGAATTCACTTAATTTCTCTGCCTTGAGTACATCCATCCAGTTAACGTCCTCGTCGCCAGGCGGCCCAGCAACTGGATTGACTAGAACCATTTCGAGTGGACCCTTGGCATCGTCTCTTTCTTTTGGCAAGCAAGCGACGTTACTATTACATCTCACGTGATAGCACGTTTGCTTGTAGACAAACGCCACATTGCATGTGTGATTCTTTTTCTCGCAGCATGCCAGGACACAGTTGTACAGATTGACGGCTCCATCGAATTTCAAGTCGGTCATGTTACCTGCTTCAGTTCCGTCACGCGGAACATAGCCACTGAACACATGATGGAACATATTCGGACACAGGGCCTGTACATTTCTGGTGTTCATTGTTGTTTTTTCGTTGCGATTTAAAGCACTCTTGATGTTGCTATTGATTGGGATTCCATTTGCAAGGCTATTGATGACATCAGTGCTGTTAACAAAAGCCATCGACAGGCATAGTGTTATGATTGCTAAGTAATATAAATTCATTGCAATATTGTTAAGTTGTTTTTCATAAAGTAGAAATTTTAATTTTGATAAGAAATTCAATAAACTTGATTGGGTATTATGGACGATAAAGAATTTATCGTCGCAGATAAAAGCATCTGGTGTAGGGCTCTATCCAAATAGAAAAATATTTTACTTCCATGACACAAGTAGATGGAAAACAATTAATTCTAAGACTGTTTTTATGTTATCAGCATAATGCAGAAAAACAATATTTACTAATTATTATTTTCACAAGAAAAGTTATTAATTTGTAGACTACAGCGAAAACTTGTTTTTTTTTTTCATTTGACAGCACCAAATGTCAATTGTGGAACTTTTGGAATGTGGATCTCGATTTTCAAAGAAATTAGAATGTTAACATTGGCTCTGCATTGGCATTTTCCTAGTGGAGATACTCTACATTAATTATTTCTGACTCCAAAGTTATCCATTATCAAATATGTTTGAAAAATTTGCTTGACGAACTCGAGTTTGATAAAGTGAACGCTCCGTCAAACAGCTTGTCTAATTTGTTGATGATAACACAAATTGTTGATATATCTGTGATCTGACAAACATGTGTGACAATATGAACGCATTCTCGTCATTCCTGGAGAGAATTTCATTCTGGAAAAGTTTATGAGGAGTTCTGATCAAAAGGAAAGAAAGAAAAGGCCAATTTACATTTAGTCTGGTATTACACGGGGCATGGCTGGTCTCGCATGAATGAAATGCGAAACAGAAAGGAAGAACGAAAAGATGAAACAGAAATAAATCTCTCTGACCATGCACGGGTATAAATTTCCTAGCATGTTTTTGACGTTCCCTCTTTCTACTCTTTCTATTTGTTGTTGATTTGCTTTATTTCATGTTTGGATGTTGAATGTTTATGTCGTTTATGAACGTACGGATGAAAATTGAATATTTTATTTGTAGCCGTGTTTTATTGGGAATTTTATACTCAGCTTAGTAAAATTTTACATATCAAACAACAACCGAAAACTGAGTAAACATAAATTGGGAATGGCGTTTGAAAGGTTTCGATATTTTTTGGAATTCGCCTGAATGAAGCTCAGTTTTAAACTGAGTACATCGTTTTATTGGCATTCCGATTACTGAGCTAACATAAGTTCCCTATAAAACACAACTTTAGAGTGATAGAGATTCCAAAAAAAGTAACGATAACCCAGGACAAGATTTATATCTAATTTGATGTTCCGCGCCCGAGTATGTAGACGCACAGAGAAAATCGAAAATCGTAGTTCCGCATTCGGGAAAATCTTGTTTCTGACCGGCTTTGTGTTGTTCAATTTCTCCGGGATCAAAATTATAGGCCTACAAATGTTCAAGCAGTCCTTTTAGGCTTATGCAATGAATTACATCGATTGGGTCGATCACGTTACTCAAACTCTTCGACATTGTGCGACAGTTAGCATCACAAACCATCAAATATACCTCTTTAAATATTTGGCCAGCCGAATACATAGAACGGGAACAATCCTGAACTGAACCATGTGTCGAGAATACCTTCGTCTTCACTACAAATAATTTTTCTGGCATCAACTTTGAACTTGGATGCAGCCTTGGGACGTGTGCGAATTGGATGAATTGTTGTTAAAAATGGATGAATTTTTAACTACTGCTGTCATATTTTAACCTGCTCCGCAGCTAGTCTAATTTTTAACACATTTTATTTAATGCGAAATGTCAAAATTTAACCAAACGTCAAGTTTTAACCACTTTTCAACCGCACACGACCTTAGTTAGAGTTTCTTCTTTGCTTCGAGTTACAGTCCAGTGTTCTTCATGGTCGCCCTGAAGTAAATGCTTCACTTCGAGAGATGGCCCAATATTTTCCTTAGCATCTTTAATGCGATCGTAAATTATTTGTCTGTATGATGAATTATTGAGGATGCTTACTTATGGGATTTTACATTCAACCACCACGAACACGAATCGCTACTAAAATTCAATGTTTTTTGGTTTCAATGTAATTTGTAAGGTCAAAAGTATCAATCTCTTTTTTGAATGTGTGTGAAGCTATCCAAACAGATTTATGATTGAATTATCTTCAATTTGAAATGTTTAACAACTTGAGTTTTAAAACTATTCGTACATTTATTTTCGACAATACAATTTTTTAAACAAATCTTGCAACAAACTATATATGGTTTGAATATTAACAAATGTCAAACTGTTCGAAATGCCAAACTCGTTGTGTGTGTGTGTGATAATTCGTGTGAGTATATGTGTAAATCTGTCTCCAAAAAGAGATTTCAGAGAAACAATTCTTCCAGTAAAAAAAAAACAATACTTTTTCCAATGTAATTCATTTAAGGGAAAACAAATTGCCACACATCCGAGAAGAATCATTTTCTTGGCTCAATGTAAGATCCCATTATTTTTGGGAAAAACCATTTCATTAGTCTTGTTGTCCTTGGTCATCGTCATCGAAAAACCATTTCATTAGTCTTGTTGTCCTTGGTCATCGTCATCGAAAAACAAACGTGCACTTACTTAGAGCGCCCGGTGGGGCCAGTAAGTTAAATATAAGATTTTAGATAGTAAGCTAGTTTGAATTCTTTGCCTAGTAATAAGTAGTTTTAAGTGATAATGAATAAAAATGAATTTTGGAAAATTTTGGATTATTCAAAATTCATTAAATATAATAAAAAAAATAGAGTGGCGCGACAGCTCTTGAAGAGCCAAGGCCTAAGTGGCTTACTCTCATCAACAATTCTCTGGGTGCGTGTGAAGAATTGAGGGGACCTACAATTTAACGCCGATTCCGAACGGCAAAGTTGAGAAGCACTTTTTCATGACAGATGATACTCTTGGAAGTTTTGTCAGTTCTTCGCAAGAGGCAGTGTCCGTGATAGATGAAATAAAAACTTTGGGCCCGAGTAGGATTCGAACCCACGACGTTCTGCTTAGCAGTCAACGCACCTAACCACTAAGCTACGGATATTAAATATAATACAACCATTAAAAACTTTTTAATGTGCCGTTGGCCTTAATGTTCAAACTGGTATCACTTTCACACGGTGACATCTATTGATTTAATAAATCAAATTGTATTTTGGCATCACTTATTAATTTTCAAGCAGATTTTCCTTGATCAGAGCTACAAGAATTCAAAAATCTACTAGAATTCTTTTTGCATAATGGCGATTCCTTTTGACAGTTGAATTTGCTTTTGGCGCACGTGTTTTCCAGCGCATCGTAAATTTCTTTTTTCGAAAATTCGCTCGAATTATTGAACAAATTGTGAAAAATAATCAAATCGAGTTCAAAATGAATCCCGAAAAATTGAAGAAACTCCAAGCACAGGTGCGTATTGGAGGAAAGGGAACCCCACGCCGAAAGAAGAAGATTGTTCATTCAACTCCCGCAACTGATGACAAAAAACTACAGTCATCATTGAAAAAACTTTCTGTAAATACCATCCCCGGCATTGAGGAAGTAAATATCATCAAAAACGACGGCTCAGTTATCCATTTCAATAATCCCAAAGCCCAGGCATCATTGCCCACAAACACATTCGCCATCACCGGCCATGGTGAAAATAAATCGATTTCTGAAATGCTGCCTGGCATCCTCACCCAATTGGGGCCACAGGACATCACACAGCTAAAGAAGATCGCCAGTGAATTTGCCGCGAATAAGGGTGCAGCTGCTGGTTCTGTTGCGGGTGGTCTATCAGCCGCTGATGATGATGTTCCCGATTTGGTGCAAAACTTCGAAGAAGTCGCCATTGGTACAGCCGCCCCATCAGCATCATCGGCAACAGCTGCTGCTGCTCCATCACCAGTCGCTGATGCAGCTGATAGTGCTGCCACTAGTTCCCAAGAAACGACCTCTCCCAAGAAAATCGAAGAAATTCCTGTCGCCTAAACAAGATCAAGAAGTCGTCGCTCAGTTGCCCTGGGAAATAGATTGTAGTTTGTGAAAAAGTTTTACACTATACATAGTCAAAAACAAAAAAAAAGCAACCAGAGAAACAAAATTAACCTTTATAGAATTATAACACAAAGAAAAAAAAACATGAAAAATTATATAAAAAAAAAAACTAGAAAAACGTTTATTTTTGGTTTGAAGATGCATTTTATTTGAGAACAACACAAAACATTCATTTTATTCGCTGCACAATACAAATTTTCATTTTCAAAACATTCATAGTACATAGAAACAGAAAGGTACAAGTAATTCCGCAGAATTAAACTTTAAACACTCCTGAAAATGCATTGCCAATTAAGGATGCGTGGTGGAGCCACACACGGAAGCTCTTAAACATTCTTATATTTTTGTTTTGTAAGCTAGTATTTTAATGTGTTTGCTTCTGAACAATTTTCATATATCACAATAATTATTACAACATTCATTTGTAAACGTTATTTTTTATTTAACTGAAAAATGATTTTCTGAATAGAACATAACTTAGTTTCACCCATTTTAAATGTATTTTTCTCAGAGTATGAACAGAACTAATAAAATTGCATTGGAAACTTTACAGGATTTTGTTTGCATTTGTATTGATTTGGGACAAAATTCAAAGGTCGTAAGGCAATGCAAATGCAGACAGTGGACTCTGAATTGAAGCTCACCCACTGTTGCTAAGGGGCGCATTTAGGTGTTATGATGGAATCTGTCCCCATTTATTTTATTGTACCTCATTCGAGATCAAATACGAAGTAAATTATAATCTAAAAATAGGATGGTTATATTCATCGGTGCCGGTGTCGTTTCAAGTTTAGTTGAACGAGCTCGTCACAAGGGCCCTCTTCTCGAAGACCATAGAATAAATTCTGATAATGAAGGCAGTGCTGTGTGGTGAATCATTACCACGCATTTTAAACCATCATTTCTATTAAACTTGAATTAAAATCAAGTTTCGTGAGTTAGAGGTCATTTTGCAGGTTTATTGCAAACAAACAGCTGAAAAAGAGAATATAAAAATATCGATGAATGGTTATTTTTGCTATTGTTTTGCTTTCAAGAGCAAAGGGCATTATTTTTTTTTTATTTTGATTGGAATACATGGGGTGTTGTTTTTGTATTTTATTTATCAACATTAAATTATTATAATCGTACATGCACGGAAAAAGCTTGAAAAAGCGTCCATTGAAGCTTTTGTGAAGGCTGCATCGTCGGGTACGTTTGATTATTATTTCAGAAAATCGTATTGATGTTTTTTTTTTTTAGCAATTTAAGGTTCGGCCCTTTGTATATCTATAACAAATACATGTTTTACTAGCTGGTACCCGCGGCTTTGCCTGCGTTAAGTTAAAGTTAGCTTATTTTTTTAACATGATGTTGTACAGGATATTAGATGAAACAATGGAAAGATTCTGGTAATTGGATACTCGTGAACAAACATTGCATATAGCTGTCCGTGGGGGAAGTACAGCCTTCTAGATTAGAGAACTATATATATGAATTTTTCCAAACTTTGGAACTACTTTCTATTTCTACTCTACTTTCATTAAAACATGCAATAAAATGCAAATTTCGTTGAGGATTGAGCAGGTAAAGAGTCCCTGCCGGTAGCGATACACCTTACATTCTATGTAAAGAGTTTTCCGAGTTTAAAATCCAAAATTTTGAAAATACCAACAATTTCATGCAAATTTTTCCTTTGAAAACCAATGATTTTTCCGAGTTTTTCATCAAGAATTTTCTATTTTCCATTCAAGAATCCATTTTGAAATGTTTCAGTTTTCCATTTGAAAACCAATGCACCTACAATTACATGCAATTTTCCCCTTGAAAACCAATGCGTTTTTCGAGTATTTAATCAGAACTTTCTATTTTTCCATCCGAAAATCCATTTTCAAAAAAAAAAAAAAAAAAATTCAAAGAATAAAAAATTAAAAAAAAAATCAAATTTTGTACCTTTGTTTGGTTGTTCCAGTCTTCCCACTGTTCCGTGAGTTTTTTCCATTTTTTTTTTTCACAGAAATCATCACTGAATGCAACAGTGTTAACCATGAAGATTTCACAAATATCAGTTGGGCCATTCCGGAGTCTATAAGAGACATACAAACAAACGCACATCCATTTTTACATGTATAGATTTATTTAGAAACCGTTAAATACTAACGTTACAATTATTTAGTTATAACTCAATGCTAGTCTTCAATTGTATAGTTTTCAAGGTGTCATTTACACTTTTACAGAATGAATGAGAAAATAAAGTTTATTAATGGCCTTTTCCAAAATAGAAAAGGAGTGCTTACCCATCACTCCCTCAGGGAGTGAAATCGTCACTCCCTACTTTTTCTTGGAGTGAAGGAGTGATCAACAATACATGAAACTAAACGTCAAAACACTCCCTTTCCAAAAATGAATTCCAAAATTCGTTGACAGGGAGTAGACTCCCAAAAGTAATTTTGGAAAAGGACATAAATATCATAATCAACTGATTTAAAGCACAGTACACAGAATATAAGGTATTATATTGCGCATCTGTCAGAGACCAAGATGACAGAAGTGAGAAAAGGCACAAAAAGAAATGCCGATAAGACAACAACAATTTTTGTTTTGTTCTGACATTTAGGTCTCTGAAATGTGACATATGCGCGAAAGGCACAAAAAGAAATGCCGATAAGATAACAACAATTTTTGTTTTGTTCTGACATTTAGGTCTCTGAAATGTGACATATGCGCGAACTTTGGGGGAAGAAAATCGGGAATATAATACCTTGTATTCTGTGTACTGTGGATTTAAAGGACTATTACCACCATATAGTTTGAACTACTAATGATTTGGCACAGAGGTTGCCGTAGTTTAATGGCGTTTTTAATTGGCAATCTGGAATCGAAAAAGAAGCATTCTGTTTTTGAAATCAGAAGGGAAATTCTCTTCTTTTCAGAATCAGAACTGTCACTTTTGCCCAATTGAACGCTTTCAGAATGCTTTTTTTTACTTCCAGATTGCCAATTAAAAACGCCATAATACTAGATTGGCTGAAGATAAAATTAAGTCTGCCAAGAATCGACGAAGCTAAAATGTTTCCATTTATAATACCGTTAACCAAACAGAACTGTAGTATTTACGATGGTTCTCAAGTGATGGGAGATTGATTAATACTAGCCTATGTGGGTAGTTCAAAATTTGTTGTCTCCTTATCCATTTCTATTGTTATGTTGACAGATCTTCTGTCAAACCAAGCAAAAAACACACAATCATTGAATAAGAAGTACAGGAAGGGGTCTTACGAACAAGAATTGAAGCATTTTTCTAAGTAGTGTGAGTTTCACAAACACAAACGCATTACAACAGGGCTGGTCTGCAGTTGAATAGTTAATCTCAGGGGCGCCAAGTGAAATTTGATTAAATCAAGATTTCATCGATTTTGCTTTAACTTTTTTTTCAATCTCAATTCTTTTTTTATTCAGCATGGTGTTTTAACACTAAAGATGCACTGCACGGTTTTTAATACTTAATTTTTTTATTTTCCAGTACATTTTTTTGATTTTTCATCCATAATTCATCACGTTTATTACGCCTATTGTAATACAACCAACCAATAAAAACGTTTCGAAACACGATGGAAGAACTATTCAAAACAACCGTGCACACTACGGGAATTCAACGAATTGCAGCGCCTTACCATCTCGAACAGAAATAATACACCCCTGAACTCGACTGAGAACAAAGTCAAAGTTTGACAGCACATACCCTAAAAATTGACAGCACATACCCTAAAAATGGATATCATAAGACATTCAAACGAAAAAGTGAAAAAAATAAATTAAACACTTAATTTCAAAACAAACACCTTATTGTTTCACACAAAAATCACGAAGTCAAATTACAATAAAAAATGTAAACAAGACTTACATTAAACGCGAATGCATTTCAAACGCTTCTTTGGCGTTCACCACCAGCGCTGTCCTCATTTCAAAAATTGAAAGTTCTATCGCCGGCACAGCTGTCATTTTTTTACTGGTCTTTTAATACAAAGATTAAATAAGTAACAAGATGGGAAACAAGGCTGTCAAAGTGACAGTTGCCTACAAGCTTCGGACAATAGTTACTGTGAAAGTATGCGTGGTTTTACCAATACTATCACAGTTTGGACCATAGTTTTTGTGAAAGTATGCGTGTTTTTACACAGTAAATATGGTCCTACCATATTGTTTTTGGTTTTATATTATTCATGTACAAGGAAAGAAAATAAAATGAAAGAAAATGAAAATTGCGGGATCTAGGG
>CAKKXW010000002.1:38950903-38961884 GCA_920937365.1 Sphaerophoria rueppellii
TCTGCCAGCTGCCGCTCGAAGTTCTTAACTAGCTTCCTGTGCTTTTTTAGGAGAGCCTTTTCTCTCGAACTGAGCGTTGCAGGGTCTTTCAACTCGGTAGTTCTCACGAATCTTTTGGAGGATCTGTAGTTACTGCGTTGCCTCGAAGCTTTGAGGGATGCAGCAGACTTCAGCATAGTCTCTTCTTGATTCGGGTCCATCAGTATCGGTTTGACTACCTATAGAAGGCGGTTTGTCCGAGGTCTCCGTACCTTTGATGGTTAAACCATCTAGTGCGGGAAGGAGATCTACTGAGAGAATGACCGGTTGTCTTTTTAATTCTCTTTTCTCTTTATTTATTTTTACATTTGTCACTGGCGACTTAGCTTCTTGCGAAGCCAAGCCCTCGCCGGCAGCTGTGACTTCTGCCGACTCTTGAACGTATATCCCCGCTCGATTTTTATCATCTTGTAAACTTTTATCCATTTTTTTTTTCGATAGACATCTCTGCTTTTGGTGGTTTTCTTGGTTGTCTTTCTCCGCAGCTGGATTGCTGAAGAGTTAGACGTAAGCCCCCTCGCCACAACAAAGCGAAAACCGTGAGGGGGTAGAGTAATTAACTTAAACAAACCATTATGTACTTTTAATGAAGTTAGAGAGACATTTTGTGTCGATCGTTAACAGTTCAATGGTATTATGCACTCTATTGGAGTATTGGAGAGCGCCGCACATGTACACAGAAGGTGTTGGACTGTTTTTTCTTCCTCTTCGCCCATGCAGCTTCTACAGAAGTCGTTTGCGTAGACCCCTTGCCTCAAAGCATGTCTACCTATGAGGCAATAGACCTGAAACGGTCAAAAGGCTTGATTTCCTGGAGTCATAACAGGACTCCAGGAAATCAAGCCTTTTGACCGTTTCAGCACAGATAATAAATTTATACAGATGTCTCACCCTTATGGCGAGAAATGATATATGGAACTGAAAGCTACCAAAAAAAAGCTTTTTCCAAAAGCTTTAACACATTCACTTTATGCATGCAAAATCAATTTTGGCTCATCTCATCTCCTATAAATGAATACTTCGGCAAAGAAAAAAGCTCCCGAAAGCTCCTTGTCTGTTAAGGCTTTGTCTGTTAAGGGCAAAAAATGATTAATTTTTTTCTGCAGGGATGAGACATCTGTATAAATTAATCATCTGTGGTTTCAGGTCTATGCTTGGCAATATGTTGATTGGAGAACATATTGTTTGAGAAGATATTTGCATGTCTTTGTCATCGGCTTTGCAATTTCCCGTGATGTCGCTGTGGCCCCGCACCCAAATGAGGTGAATGTTAAACTGTTCCGTCATCTCATTCAGAGATGATCGACAGTCGTGTATTATTTGAGAATTTGGAGACAGACCTGAGAGATTTGAGAGCTTGGCTGTCCGAGAAGATACGTATATAGTTGCAAGATATAACGTTTTCTTTGAATCAAGATAGTGCCTCTTTAATCGCCATTACTTCTGCCTGGAACACACTACATTGATTGGGAAATCTATATGATAGACTGATAGTTGTTTCGAATATAAGTATACCACTTCCAACGCCGTAGTCGGTCTTTGAACCGTCTGTATAGAAGTGTACCGTATTGTCTTCCAGGGATCTTTCTTCTTCCCAAGAAGATCTTGAAGGGATTGAAACTTGGAAGCTATTATCGAAAACCATTTTTGGAGTGGTACAGTCTAAGCGATCTGGGATAGATCTGAAGTTGTCTAAGATAGTAGTATGTCCAGTGTTGTTTCTGATCCATTGAGAGGTGGCTCTTAGCCTTTCCTAAGAGTTAGCTGCCGACATTTTAAAGAAGATGTCAAGAGGTGTTAAATTTAGGGCTGCTGTTGATGTTGAGCAAAGTGCTCCTGTGATGCACATCCTTCTGACCGCTGGATTTTAATAAGTTTATTTAGATTTACCATCTTTTCCAGTGCGGTCCACCATACTACAACTCCATAAATGAGTATCGGTCTGATAACCGAAGTGTATAGCCAGTGGGTTATTTTAGGGGAGAAGCCCCATTTTGAGCCTATGGCCTTTTTACAAGTAAATAGCGCTACAGTAGCCTTTTTCACTCTTTCATCAATATTTGCCTTCCAATTTAGTTTTTTGTCTAAAATGAGGCCTAAATATTTGGCTTGGTCGGAAAAGCTTAAAGGTATTCCTTTAATCGTGGTTGAGTTAATCTGAGGAATTTTGTACCTTCTTGTAAAGAGTTCTGTTTTATGTGGTAAGAATTTGAAAATTTTATTAATAAAGCAACTGTTGCTATACTAAAAGACATTTTACGTTACATTAAAGAAAAAAAACCGATGGAACTAAAGCGGTGTTAAAGTTAGGAGTGCAATGGCTACGCCAAGGAGGATCTGCAAAATTTTGTAAGGAATTTCTCGAATATTAGTCCGAACTAGTCTGAAGATCATGAGTCGATGAGGAGTTAAATAATCTGTGCGGAGCGTGTAAAGAAAGAGAGGATATTATTTTGCTCAAGCGCAAGCTAAAGGAGGAAAGATTTCGAAGACCTACTATGTCTATTTACCGAGGATGATAATTATCCTATTGGCCGTTAGATAGAGCATTTTGTTTAGTACATATATTCTAAAACTCTTCACTTGAATGATCGTTCCAAGTTCATTTTTGGAAACAGACTCCTCAGTGGAACAGCGTTACTCTGTATAAGGTCCTTGAAAACACGAACCTGTATTGAAAGTGAGATTAACAACAGTATGCTCTATATTGCCAACAGCATAGAAGAACTCAAAAGCGCATTGAGAAAATATGAAAAATTTAAGAACAATAACCGGAAACGTAACAATTTTGCTCAAAAGCCCCATTCATCTTACACCGCCCGAGACAATTATAAGAATATGCTGTTGAAGAAAGAAGATCCAAACCATGAGAGAGAACCTGCCGATTCACCTGTTAATGGATGCAATCACAAAAAAGAATTCACTCGTTTTAAGTGTGGTACACGTGGCCACATTGCTTAAAGTTGGGCAAACAACAAACCAGTTCTGACACTCAAGGAGTGAAGGCCAACAACTTCAGCAACAAATTAACTCAGACAGTATTGATATTTTTTTAGCAGTGTTAGGTGCGTTGGCTGCAAAGCCGAACGTTGCGGTCGTGGGTTCGAGTCCTACCCGTGCCCATAGTTCTTATTTCATCTTCCACGGATACTACCTCTTGCGAAGAACTGACAAAACTTCCAAGAGTATCATCTGTCATGAAAAAGTGTTTCTCAACTTTGCCGTTCGGAATCGGCGTAAAACTGTAGGTCCCCTCAATTCTTCACACGCACCTAGAGAATTGTTGATGAGAGTAAGCCACTTAGGCCTTGGCTCTTCAAGAGCTGTCGCGCCACTCTATATTTATTTATAGTATTGATTTTTGATGAAAGCTTTAATCGAGAGACCGACTGTTTCCAATTTCAGAGCAGTTAGTCCAACGAATTGGAGAAGGAGGTTTCTTATCGATTCACTGGTGACGATTTCGATTGTTCATGTGCTTTAATAACGCTCTTGGACTCCGCGGGGCAATAAGTTCCATATATACATACGTACAGACTGAACAAAGAACTGTCGTTCAGAGGTGAATTACCTGAATCGAAGAATAACTAAAAGGCACGACCTATTCGAATTAAGATAAGTTATTTCATTAAACAAATCAATTGGTTGATGGGTTAGAAGAAAATCCAAAATAAAATTAAAGTTCGAAGCCAGAGAAGACTTTCTAAACACATACCTAAGATATTCTTTGAATGATGTCACACATGATCAAAGCGACGTAGCCCATTAACGTACCTTCTTAACAGCTTTGAGCACTATTAAATGCAACAGTAAGTTTTCTTTTATTTTCGTAGCCTGAATTGCAGAAAATCTCACAGCCACAAATAAGTACCGGTAGAATAAGCGTTTTCACAAGTAATGAACGTATTTTTATCGGAGAATGGTACTGTGTCTATGTGATTCTTCCAAGTTAAGGCACCTAGGTTTCTTGAAGTTTCAACGAACTCAATACAACAGGAATTTAAGATGATGAGGGGGAAATACGAAAGCTTAAACTTACTCCTAGAGATAACAAGAAATATTGATTTATTTGGGTTTAGAACTAAACCATTTCCGCCGTTCCAGCGTCTTCATTCAAGGTAAGTGCAGCCTGTTTGATGAGCCCCAACGGACAACTAATGTATAGCTGAGCATCATCAGCATTCAAACGAATAAAGAAGTGTTTTACAATAGAAGGGAGCTCATAGACATACATTGAAAATAGCAGTGAACCAAGTATAGATTCCTGTGGTACACCAGTAGTATTTAATAAAAAAAAATCGGAGAGCTTTATTAAGTTCAACAGCTTGTATAATCTATTAATCGGGCTGCACTACAAGAAAAATTAAATTGATTCAAAAGCTTATCACACAGTATTGAATGGTTGAATGCACAAAACTGAAAATTAAAGCCTAAGCCTCCCCACCACTACAAGGTGGGAACCCAAGTTGAGGAACAAAAGAACAAGTAATAGTTTAAAATTTTGCTTTGTTGATAAGATGTGTTAAATCATGGGATATCGGCTAAAAATTGTTGGGAAACTTTTCTTGCAATTATATGGGATATCGGCTAACAATTGTTGGGAAACTTTTCTTGCAATATTGCGACTATATTGTTACTTCTGTAAGGCTGACCGTTTTGTCTAGAATAAATGCTGTTCTTATCAATATCAAATCCACAGAAACAGCCGTACCAGATTCAACAAGTTACTTCCATTCCCACTTTACCAACCTGCCAAAACATAAAGCAGTGACTTGGATTTCCAGAGCCCCAAGCTCGACAGCCAGCGGATGAAAATCAGGATAATTTGATTGCTTATCATGGAATCAATCCGCGAAGATACGGTAATGCTGGTGGACGAACGGCTTGAGTTCTTGTGTGTACTGAACTCCAAAAGTCTAAAGCTTTTTTTTCGTCTTTAGAATTAGGCATTAACGTCATGATAAGAGTGTTACTTAAGATGGCGCTACAGTCCGTTGTGGAATTGAGCCTCAGCCAGCTCGGCACCCTAAGTTGATTGAGGTCCTCTTCCACTGAGTCACGGTCTTCCTCTCCTTCTACGTCCCTCGGCCTTCAAAAATAGTGTCGAAGGCTTTCCGGGCCGGAGCATTGGTGTACATCCGCTCTAAATGACCGAGCCATCTGAGTCTCTGGACCTTGACCCTTCTGGCTAGGTCCATGTCGTTGTGCAACCAGTAAAGTTCGCTGTTATATCTTCTTGGCCATTCCCCTTCAATGCACAAGGGGCTTAAGATGACCCAAAGAACCTTCCTCTCGAAACAGCTTAGGCACATTCATCCGATTTTGTCAAGGTCCATGCTTCTGCACCATACAGCAGGACTGAGATGATGAGGGTGTTGTAAAATTTTACCTTAGTTGCTCGAGAGAGGATTTTCCACTCAATTGCTTCTTCTCTGTAGATGCTGTCAAACGTGAAAATTTGGTCGATGGTTGACTTTCCTCGTCTGAAGCCACATTGATAAGGACCAATCAGATTGTTGACGAAAGGCTTCAGACGTTTGGCAGAGATGATCTTGTAGGTAAAGTTAAGTAAACTGATTCCTCTGGTGTTGGCACAGTTTAGCGGATCTCCCTTTTTCAGGATCGGGCAAACAATGCTGAGGTTCCATTCATCGGGCATACATTCCTCTGACCATATCTTACAGATGATTAGTGCATGCTCCTATCTAGCTCGCCGTCTGCTGCTTTGAACAGCTCAGCAGCTAAACCATCCATTGCAGCGGCTTTGTAGGATTTCAGCCGTGATATTAACGTAAACATTTATTAAAATTTTATTTTCAGAAAAGGAAAGGGTGCATTGAAATACAATCAGCAAATTGTATGAAGTAAAAATATATATAGACTGTTGGTGCCTTTAGCTTATATTGAAAATGTAAATTGATTGCATTTATGTTAATCACATAAACATAATTTATTCAAAAACATTTATTATTTGAGAATTACTCAATTATAAATATTAAATGCGGCATTATAATCAATTAACTAATCCAATTTATAGGCTGGTGACGCATAAAGCTTACAAGTATATAAGAACATTTTACTCAAAAAACTGCAACATTTGAATTCATCGTTAAGTAAGGTAGATATTCGAAGATATAGTTTTTTTCGAAAACTTAAAAGAATCTTAAGTGAAAACATTTCGTAACCATGAGCACGGCTAATGCGGACCGTTTTCTGAGAAGCTCCCTTCTATACTGTCGCTTGATGGGATTCAATTTTGAAAAGAAAAGTCAACGGATTTTCATTTTTGGCCTCATGAACGAAGTTTTCAATGTTTTGGGACAATTTGCTTACTTCGGTTCATTCGACATTGACATTCGCCAAAAAACGTTAATTTTAGTTTATTTAAATTACTATTTTATGTCTCTTACTAAAGGACTACTCTTTATCTACAATCGAAATGCAATTCTTGGAATATTCAATCAATTTCGTCAAATGAGCCCCACAGAAGAATTGGAAAAGGATTACAAACTTCGGACTTTCTCAAGGCAATACAGGCTCATTGAAAATTTTCAAATAGTGTTTTTCTGGACGGTTTTGGTTGTGCACTGCTTTCAGCCATTAATTGGGGTTTTGTTGGATTTGGTATTTGAAGGAAAATTAACTTTCAAATTACCCTGGATAGTGTGGTATGGAATAGAGGGAAATAATCTGTTTTATTACATTTTCATCTATACCTCTGAAGTTTACTCTACTTACATGTCTGCAACGATTTTGTTAGCTAATGATTTGTGTCTTTTTAATTCGTTAATGCAATTAAATATGCACTTAGATATTTTGAGGAAAAATATTTTGAAAATAGAGCCTGATGAAACGCCAGAAGCAACAGCAAAATTGATAAAGGAAATCATCAAGCACCAGAAGTTGATGAGGTAATCCTTGAATTGCGGATGTTTTTCTGAGTACCAATAAAAATGTCTGAATTCTTTGGAATATGTTCAAGAAAATAATTATTTTATTTTTATTTACAGACTTGCTAAGAAATTGAATACCGTATTCACACCATCAGTAATGTGTAGCCTTCTCTCCTCTTCTCTTATAATCTGCTTTACTGGACTTCAACTGCTTGGAGAGTTATCTTTTATCAAAGTGGTCAAAGCAATATCTCTGCTGGCTTATGAACTTAAAGAAGTTGCAATTGTTTGTTTTTTGGGAGACACATTGATTGCAAATGTAAAATTCGTTTTCTAAACGCTTTTGAATTGCTATTCTAATTTCTGTCTGGATTTAGAGTCTTAAAATCAGTGATGCAATTTATGAGCATAAATGGTACAATGCCACCCAAAAATATAAACGTCTTGTTTTAATGTTTCTGTTTAGCGCACAACGTAGCATTACCCTTCATATTGCTGGAATTGCAGACATTTCACTTCAAACATTTCAAAAGGTAAATTCTTCATAAATTTATAAATTTATAATTTTCTTCCTCTCAGTTCTTATAAGTTAATGAATTTAGGTTATGAGTATCTCGTACCAAATTTTCACTGTCCTCAGAAGCCGATAAGAGCCTTAAAAAACTTTCGAATAAGATGATGGCTCTTTCGAAAAGCCGTTATATTCGCAATTTTCTGATACCCACAATTACTTTAACGCAACAATGAATCAAGCTGCTGTGTCTTTCATGATCACTAATTTTTCTTTTCAAAACTGACGAACTACTTATTGTTAAAGAAAATTAAAATTAAAATATAAACAAATGCAATGGAAAAAGGGAAAATTGTTATTCATTTCAAGTGTCGAAGGTTATAATTTTAAACTAAAAGACATTTAAGAATTAACTTACTGAGATATTCGCTAGAATTAAGCTAGTAAAATATAAGCTGATTGAAAGTCAGAAGTTCTGGGATAATCGTCGCTCTATTCCCTTCATGATAATTAATAAGATATTATTATTGATTCGTAATCAACGACTATTATCTGCTCTACATTGTAACCGAATCTAACTTTCTCAAGAGATAGTTCTTAATTTACAGAATATATGAAGGTAGGCCTGTCTACTTTATTCTGTTTAAGGCTACCAGTTAATCTGATAAGGGAAAGTGTTTTAATTCAAAACAGTCATTTAAAAAACCGTGTATAAAATATTATAATAAACTCTAAAGTTTTTGCAGTACTTATATAATATAACAATATAATTAGCCTCCATTTCCCCTTCAAAAAAAAGCATTGTCATTTATTTTGAAACTACCCGACCCGACAAAGGTTTTAACTTGCGACACATAAAATATATGGCATGTATTGAACTCGTACCAAAAAAAAATTTGATGAGATAAGACATTACGATGATAGAGAAGTCGAAAAAAATGGGTCCGGCGATTCCGTCCGTCTGTCTGTCTGTCTGTCTGCCTGTAAACGCATCTACAGCCTTAACCACTGGTCCGATTGACTTCAAACTTGAAACTTAGAGATTTGAGCGAATTCGAGTGGGTCGTTTTTTTTTATTTCTTTTTTAAGATGAAAATTTAGGGTAGCCTCCATACGATATATTTGGCCAAAAACAAAAACTAAATTTTCTCAAAAACGGCTCCTACGATTTTTTTTAAACTTCCTCGAATTTTTTTTTTTTTTAACACTGATGTATTTCATGTAAAAAAAAAATATGTTTGTATTACTCCAAAACGGTACCTCACATAGAACCGTTTTTTCCTTACCTATCAGATTTTATCGAAAACTAAAAGTCCGATCAGCGTAATTGCTCAAATAATAATTTGTATTCAAAAAAATTTCAAATATTTTTTTGGATTTTTAAAAAATATTTTTAAACTTTTTTTTCAAAATTCTGTACCTCGAAAACTAATCAATATTTAAAATCGAAATTCTTGAAAACTGCATACCCAAAATAATCTTAAGACATTTTTGAAAAAATCGTATATAAAAAATTAATTAAAAAAAAAAAAACTGGTCCGACGATTTTCAAAAAAAAAAAAAAATCAATAAATCAAGGCATTTAAATTTTAGGAATAGGGGTTGAAACGAGGTACATATTTAAATTTTAATCTTTTTTAATGAATTCTAATTATTTTTACATACTGAGTTGTTTTGGGAGTTAAGTGTAAGTTGGTGCATGTTAGTTAGAGATAACCTTGTTTCTCTATGGATGTGTTAAAAGAAGAACTGTACAGTTTAATAATTGGAAACAAATTAATTTGAAGATTGAGAATTGAGATCAGTTTTCTCAGTCTCATACACGACTTAATGAATACCTATACCTAAACTATGTACTTATACATATACAAACGTATAAATGCACTTTTAAACATCCAGATGATCAGAGTTACCATTAGAACCCATTTTCGATAAGATTTATCATATGTTTTATAATTTGGCTCATTCTATAAAGTTTATAAAAGTAATCTCCTTAAGTGTTTTGTAACTTCTGCATGTAAACTTACTCAACTGGTATTTTGCATTTAGTTTATTTATTTTCTTTATTTATTTATTAATTTTATTTTCGACAGTGGAGACTAGTTTAAAATTCAAACTGCGGTTACACTGAAGATGATACAAATCAAAATCACCAACCTATTTACCCAGAATTAGTTCCTATTCCTATTAGAATGGAAAGTTCACAAGTGTTTAAAGGGAAACCATCCCAAAAAGCAATGAACAATAAATAGGCTTACAGGTCACAAATATAGTCGGATACGGAGGTTAAAAATTGGTTAAAACTTGACGTTTGGTTAAATTTTGACACTTCGCATTAAATAAAATGTGTTAAAAATTAGACTAGCTGCGGAGCTGGTTAAAATATGACAGTAGTGGTTAAAAATTCATCCATTTGTATTCATCGAGAAGTGAAGAACAGTTTCTTTTTCCCGCTGGTCCCCACAACTACGACAGAAAGTATTGTTGGGAATGACAAGCTTAGATGCGTTTTCCACAACAGGCCAGTGTCCGGTGCATGTTGCAACGACGCACGCTTGCTAATGTCTTGCCTTGGTCTGTGAATAAGGTTATTGGTACGGGACTTATTAAAAGTGGGTCATATCATTCTAGATATGATACAGTTGGTGAGGCTACCCCACCTGTGGTTTGATTCAGTGAGAAACATTGAGAAGATCTTGCCCTTTATAGCACCTATAGCACTAATAGGAATGTAGATTCTTTACGCGAGTGAGCTATGAAGGGCTGATCCTTGCCTAGTCAGCTCGTCAGCCCGTTAATTGTCCTCAAAGCCACTGTGACCCGGAATACAGACCAGAGTGACCTTGAGTCCAATGTTAATTCCCGTCAGCTCACTTTGGCATTGTTGAACTATTTTGGAGGATGATGTGGACGAGCCAAGCGCTTGAATAATGAATAGCCGCTTGACTGTCCGTAAAGATAGCTGTATTGCGGTTTTGATTTAGATCTAATTTAAGTAACTTGCATGTCCTTAATAGCGAGTAGTTCAGCCTGAAGACACCAGAAAAGTCAGGAAAGACCTGGAAACATTTAAACACTCAGAAAAAAATCCTGCACCAACCCCACGCTCCGTCTTTGAGCCGTCAGTGAAAATAGTTGTGGCGAAGCCTCTCGTCACTAAGTCATCATCCTACTCTTTTCGGAATAGAATGATAAGTTTAAAATCCGCACTGAGGTCCACAGTAGGAGTGTAGTAGTCAGTTTTTGTCGAAAAGAGATCCACTGGGATGAGGTTCGTAATATTACTATAACCCAGTGGCGTAGATAGGGTCATCATCTATGATTACTGTCTCACGCAAAGAAATTGAGCAAACCTTGACCAATACAACTTGTTAATAGCTAGCGTTACCCCCCCCCTATATAGGGGGACTAGGGGGGGGATAGATGCGGTGACCCAATATCATTATAATGCTTGGAGTAGGGTCACCTAGAGAAAAGCTGTTTTTGACTGATGATGTGAGGATGACACCTGGAGTCACGCCTAAAATTTGAATAGTAA
>CAKKXW010000002.1:38993711-39008569 GCA_920937365.1 Sphaerophoria rueppellii
TTATTCAAAAGTCACTTGTTTTTAATTCATAATTCACATTTTAGCTCATTTTTAATTCATAATTCACTTTCTGGCTTGTTTTCTAATTCATAATTCACTTTTTAGCTTGTGAATCTAGGAAACTTCAATTCGTAATTCACTTTTTAGCTTGTGAATTAAAGAAATTTTAATTCGTAATTCACTTTTTAGCTTGTGAATTAAGGAAACTTGAATTCGTAATTCACTTTTTAGCTTGTGAATTAAAGAAACTTGAATTCGTAATTCACTTTTTAGCTTGTGAATTAAAGAAACTTGAATTCGTAATTCACTATTTAGCTTGTGAATTAAAGAAACTTTAATTCATAATTCACTTTTTAGATTGTGAATTTAATGGTTTTTAATTCATAATACAATTACTGCCTTGGGAATTAAAGTAAGAGTTAAGCTAAGAAAAGATTTAAGCTTTTGCAACTCTGGTGTAAATCTGTCTCCAAAAAGAGGTTTCAGAGAAACAATTCTTCCAGTAAAAAAATCAATACTTTTTCCAATGTAATTCATTTAAGGGAAAACAAATTGCCACACATCCGAGAAGAATCATTTTCTTGGCTCAATGTAAGATCCCATTATTTTTGGGAAAAACCATTTCATTAGTCTTGTTGTCCTTGGTCATCGTCATCGAAAAACCATTTCATTAGTCTTGTTGTCCTTGGTCATCGTCATCGAAAAACAAACGTGCACTTACTTAGAGCGCCCGGTGGGGCCAGTAAGTTAAATATAAGATTTTAGATAGTAAGCTAGTTTGAATTCTTTGCCTAGTAATAAGTAGTTTTAAGTGATAATGAATAAAAATGAATTTTGGAAAAATTTGGATTATTCAAAATTCCTTAAATATAATACAACCATTAAAAACTTTTTAATGTGCCGTTGGCCTTAATGTTCAAATTGGTATCACTTTCACACGGTGACATCTATTGATTTAATAAATCAAATTTTAGTTTGGCATCACTTATTAATTTTCAAGCAGATTTTCTTTGATCAGAGCTACAAGAATTCAAAAATCTACTAGAATTCTTTTTGCATAATGGCGATTCCTTTTGACAGTTGAATTTGCTTTTGGCGCACGTGTTTTCCAGCGCATCGTAAATTTCTTTTTTCGAAAATTCGCTCGAATTATTGAACAAATTGTGAAAAATAATCAAATCGAGTTCAAAATGAATCCCGAAAAATTGAAGAAACTCCAAGCACAGGTGCGTATTGGAGGAAAGGGAACCCCACGCCGAAAGAAGAAGATTGTTCATTCAACTCCCGCAACTGATGACAAAAAACTACAGTCATCATTGAAAAAACTTTCTGTAAATACCATCCCCGGCATTGAGGAAGTAAATATCATCAAAAACGACGGCTCAGTTATCCATTTCAATAATCCCAAAGCCCAGGCATCATTGCCCACAAACACATTCGCCATCACCGGCCATGGTGAAAATAAATCGATTTCTGAAATGCTGCCTGGCATCCTCACCCAATTGGGGCCACAGGACATCACACAGCTAAAGAAGATCGCCAGTGAATTTGCCGCGAATAAGGGTGCAGCTGCTGGTTCTGTTGCGGGTGGTCTATCTGCCGCTGATGATGATGTTCCCGATTTGGTGCAAAACTTCGAAGAAGTCGCCATTGGTACAGCCGCCCCATCAGCATCATCGGCAACAGCTGCTGCTGCTCCATCACCAGTCGCTGATGCAGCTGATAGTGCTGCCACTAGTTCCCAAGAAACGACCTCTCCCAAGAAAATCGAAGAAATTCCTGTCGCCTAAACAAGATCAAGAAGTCGTCGCTCAGTTGCCCTGGGAAATAGATTGTAGTTTGTGAAAAAGTTTTACACTATACATAGTCAAAAACAAAAAAAAAAGCAACCAGAGAAACAAAATTAACCTTTATAGAATTATAACACAAAGAAAAAAAAAAACATGAAAAATTATATAAAAAAAAAAACTAGAAAAACGTTTATTTTTGGTTTGAAGATGCATTTTATTTGAGAACAACACCAAACATTCATTTTATTCGCTGCACAATACAAATTTTCATTTTCAAAACATTCATAGTACATAGAAACAGAAAGGTACAAGTAATTCCGCAGAATTAAACTTTAAACACTCCTGAAAATGCATTGCCAATTAAGGATGCGTGGTGGAGCCACACACGGAAGCTCTTAAACATTCTTATAATTTTGTTTTGTAAGCTAGTATTTTAATGTGTTTGCTTCTGAACAATTTTCATATATCACAATAATTATTACAACATTCATTTGTAAACGTTATTTTTTATTTAACTGAAAAATGATTTTCTGAATAGAACATAACTTAGTTTCACCCATTTTAAATGTATTTTTCTCAGAGTATGAACAGAACTAATAAAATTGCATTGGAAACTTTACAGGATTTTGTTTGCATTTGTATTGATTTGGGACAAAATTCAAAGGTCGTAAGGCAATGCAAATGCAGTCAGTGGACTCTGAATTGAAGCTCACCCACTGTTGCTAAGGGGCGCATATAGGTGTTATGATGGAATCTGTCCCCATTTATTTTATTGTACCTCATTCGAGATCAAATACGAAGTAAATTATAATCTAAAAATAGGATGGTTATATTCATCGGTGCCGGTGTCGTTTCAAGTTTAGTTGAACGAGCTCGTCACAAGGGCCCTCTTCTCGAAGACCATAGAATAAATTCTGATAATGAAGGCAGTGCTGTGTGGTGAATCATTACCACGCATTTGAACCATCATTTCTATTAAACTTGAATTAAAATCAAGTTTCGTGAGTTAGAGGTCATTTTGCAGGTTTATTGCAAACAAACAGCTGAAAAAGAGAATATAGAAACATCGATGAATGGTTATTCTTGCTATTGTTTTGCTTTCAAGAGCAAAGGGCATTATTTTTTTATTTTGATTGGAATACATGGGGTGTTGTTTTTGTATTTTATTTATCAACATTAAATTATAATCGTACATGCACGGGAAAAGCTTGAAAAAGCGTCCATTGAAGCTTTTGTGAAGGCTGCATCGTCGGGTATGTTTGATTATTATTTCAGAAAATCATATTGATGTTTTTTTTTTTTTTTAACAATTTAAGGTTCGGCCCTTTGTATATCTATAACAAATACATGTTTTACTAGCTGGTACCCGCGGCTTTGCCTGCGTTAAGTTAAAGTTAGCTTATTTTTTAACATGATGTTGTACAGGATATTAGATGAAACAATGGAAAGATTCTGGTAATCGGACACTCGTGAACACGCATTGCATATAGCTGTCCGTGGGGGAAGTACAGCCTTTCTAGATTAGAGAACTACTTTCTATTTCTACTCTACTTTCATTAAAACATGCAATAAAATGCAAATTTCGTTGAGGATTGAGCAGATAAAGAGTCCCGCCGGTAGCGATACACCTTACATTCTATGTAAAGAGTTTTCCGAGTTTAAAATCCAATATTTTGAAAATACCAACAATTTCATGCAAATTTTTCCTTTGAAAACCAATGATTTTTCCGAGTTTTTCATCAAGAATTTTCTATTTTCCATTCAAGAATCCATTTTGAAATGTTTCAGTTTTCCATTTGAAAACCAATGCACCTACAATTACATTCAATTTTCCCCCTTGAAAACCAATGTGTTTTTCGAGTATTTAATCAGAACTTTCTATTTTTCCATCCGAAAATCCATTTTCAAACAAAAAATTCAAAGAATGAATTTTTTTTCACAGAAATCATCACTGAATACAACAGTGTTAACCATGAAGATATCACAAATATCAGTTGGGCCATTTCGGAGTCTATAAGAGACATACAAACAAAAACACATCCATTTTTACATGTATAGATTTATTTAGAAACCGTTAAATACTAACGTTACAATTATTTAGTTATAACTCAATGCTAGTCTTCAATTGTATAGTTTTCAAGGTGTCATTTACAGAATGAATGAGAAAATAAAGTTTATTAAATATCATAATCAACTGATTTAAAGGACTATTACCACCATAGTTTGAACTACTAATGATTTAGCACAGAGGTTGCCGTAGTTTAATGGCGTTTTTAATTGGCAATCTGGAATCGAAAAAGAAGCATTCTGTTTTTGAAATCAGAAGGGAAATTCTCTTCTTTTCAGAATCAGAACTGTCACTTTTGCCCAATTGAACGCTTTCAGAATGCTTTTTTTTACTTCCAGATTGCCAATTAAAAACGCCATAATACTAGATTGGCTGAAGTTAAAATTAAGTCTGCCAAGAATCGACGAAGCTAAAATGTTTCCATTTATATTACCGTTAACCAAACAGAACTGTAGTATTTACGATGGTTCTCAAGTGATGGGAGATTGATTAATACTAGCCTATGTGGGTAGTTCAAAATTTGTTGTCTCCTTATCCATTTCTATTGTTATGTTGACAGATCTTCTGTCAAACCAAGCAGAAAACACACAATCATTGAATAAGAAGTACAGGAAGGGGTCTTACGAACAAGAATTGAAGCATTTTTCTAAGTAGTGTGAGTTTCACAAACACAAACGCATTACAACAGGGCTGGTCTGCAGTTGAATAGTTAATCTCAGGGGCACCAAGTGAAATTTGATTTAATCAAGATTTCATCGATTTTGCTTTAATTTTTTTTTCAATCTCAATTCTTTTTTTATTCAGCATGGTGTTTTAACACTAAAGATGCACTGCACGGTTTTTAATACTTAATTTTTTTATTTTCCAGTACATTTTTTTGATTTTTCATCCGTAATTCATCACGTTTATTACGCCTATTGTAATACAACCAACCAATAAAAACGTTTCAAAACACGATGGAAGAACTATTCAAAACAACCGTGCACACTACGGGAATTCAACGAATTGCAGCGCCTTACCATCTCGAACAGAAATAATACACCCCTGAACTCGACTGAGAACACAGTCAAAATTTGACAGCACATACTCTAAAAATTGAGCACATACCCTAAAAATGGACATCATAAGACATTTTTGTTGCTTCACTCACGTACACTGTACATGTAGCTAAAACCGCTTCCTGTACTTCTTATTCAATGCACACAATACAAACTTTTGTAAAAAAAAAGGTTAACTCGGCTTGGAACCAGTTGGCGCTTCAGTCGAATTCCATTTCGATTATACCTGTTAAATTTATATACAAAGCTTCTGGCATTCGCCTCTAGCGCCACCTGGTTATAAGCAGAGATAGCCATTTTTTTGCATTATGCTCAAAACAGATGTGCACAATTTCTGCACAATCTTGACAATAACACAACAAAATTAATGCTTCTTAACGCCACCAGAGCTGTCCTCATTTCAATAATTGAAAGTTCTATCGCCGGCACAGCTGTCATTTTTTTTACTGGTCTTTTAATAGGCTGCACTGCAATCCAAATTGTTGTTGTTTTCCAAAGGAAATTTCGCTGTGCTGGGGTGCTGGGTACTGAGTAAAGTAGTGAAAAAACACATCTATTATACGAGCGGTAAGAAAATATACTCGATTACATCAGCTCAAACTCAAATAAACATAAATGAAAACTGAGAGAGAAAAGATAAAAGCAAACGCAAAGAAAAGAAACACAAAATATTAACATACGATTCGTATTATACGATGCCCGAGTGCCAGTCCAGCCTCCAGTTCATAAATTGAGTAAAAATATTGCTCAATCTCAATCCTAACGTTTTCATCCTCTCTCCCACAAGCCCTTGCTTATTCCACCATTTTTCTTTGTCAAGTTTTTTGTTTTCTTTTTATTTGATTACGTGTCGATTTTGTGGAGCTCTGTCAAAAATTTTTATCTGCATCTTGCTGAAAGATTACATTTTATAAAATCAAATCAGTTTGAATTCGTAGTTGATCCGTTGTAGAACTATACGAAGGAAAAAAAAATGAAGTATTTTCTGGCGTTGTGTTTGGCTCTAGTTGGAACCGTTTTGGCTTCTGGCTCTGACGTGGGCAAAGGACCAAAAGTCACCGAAAAGGTTCGATTACATGAAACTTTGGAAATCGTAGATGGTAATGTAATTTGCATAAAATTTGCAGGTTTTCTTTGACATCACAATCGGTGGAACGCCTGCTGGACGAATTGAAATCGGTCTTTTCGGCGCCACTGTACCAAAGACCGCTGAAAATTTCAAGCAATTGGCTGACAAACCAGAAGGCGAAGGGTAAGTTTAACGAGAACAAATTCTATTAAACCTTATCTAATGATGACCTCAGATTCAAGGGAAGCAAATTCCATCGTGTCATCAAAGACTTTATGATCCAAGGAGGAGATTTCACTAAGGGTGATGGAACCGGTGGACGTTCAATCTACGGAGAACGATTCGAAGATGAAAACTTCAAGCTTAAGCATTACGGTGCAGGTTGGTTGAGCATGGCCAACGCCGGAAAGGACACCAATGGATCTCAATTCTTTATTACAACTAAACAAACTTCCTGGTTGGACGGTCGGCACGTTGTCTTTGGAAAAGTAAAACTTAACCTAATTGATTTAACTGTGATTGTTTTTTAATTGAATTATTTTTTTTTTTATTTTGTCAAGGTGCTCTCGGGAATGGACGTTGTGCGAAAAATCGAGTCCACTGCCACAGATGGTCGTGACAAGCCAGTTAAGGATGTTGTTATTGCGGATTCTGGATCTCTTCCAGTTGCTGAACCATTCTCAGTTAGAAAAGAACCTTCAGACGAATAGAGCAATTGTTGAAAATTGGGACAGTGTGAGTTCATTGACACAGTATGGTTTCTTAGAGAGCAGAAATTACCAGAGATGAAGTTTAAAAAAAGAAACCCATTAATTTTTGCATTTAAAATAAGAGACACAATAAAAGCTTTTTCTTTTTTTAAAATAACAATGAATATGGAAAATATGCCTATGGAAAATTTAAAAAAAATGGACTAACAGTACATGCCAAATGAAGCAATGTTGTATGCTGGCACGGTTTATCTATTCAAGAACAAAGGAAATTGTGGCTTTTAGGATGGGTAATGCATATTTTTTTTCTTCTTTGTTGTCATTCTTTGCTTGTAGAATAGCGAGCCGCCTTCTGGGGTCATTCACTTGATTGCCGACATGAGAATGAGATGCGAAAACAGGTTTTTGTAATGAAGTGGACATCGATGACGGTTTGTTTCTTTAAATCGAATTTTGTTTTCGCCTTTCTCTCAACCGCACACCGCAGTCATCAGTTGTGGAAACAGTTTTTGCAAATCAATTCAAGACGATAATGAAGATTGCACGATTGCAAATATGTAGCGTGATTATTGAAGTAAACATTTGAAGATACAATAATTTTGGTACATGCAACCCGATTTAACGTTTTTATCACTTTGCGTTGATTTTTTGATACAATAAAAAAAAATACCAATAATCTGAAAACGAGTTGGAAGCTGCTCTACAATGAAATCTGCCATTTTGGTCCAAAAATTGCTATCCTCACCACTAACTGTTTGGATGTGGATTCAAAATATCAACACATGATATATGTACCTACTGTACGTAGGTATACGCTTATTCATCTCGATCTCAGTCTGGTGTAATTAAAGAAAGTCGTAGATTTAAATATGTACGTATAAGCAAAAAAAAAACTCAGTAACATTTTCAAAGAAATTTTTTAAAGTGTCATCCTTCAATACGTTGTCAAGAATCAGCCCTGTGGGTGTTTTCGTCACGCTGGATACTTATGTGATCTTCAGCTGAACGTCCTCAGCCGTCAACGAACTATGTATATTTTTTCTGATCAATTAAGTTCTTGGCTTTGCAAAACGTTTGTCAAAAAGATTTTCGAATCATTAAAAAGCGTCTCAAGAACCTATCTAAAGTCTACTTCTGAAGCTGTTCAGAGTATGAGAGTGTTCAGCTACACTTACTTCTTTGGCTCGAACCTCTGAGCCAACCTTCACCACAACGTATCCTCCTTTCATTAGCCAATTTCAAATCTGTGCACAGCTGTGGAAGAATTTGAGATATATAACTGCATGTTACAGTAAATTTTAATAACGTAGCTTCAAGGTGGTGCTTGATTGCCAAGCATGTCTCCAGTCTTGCACTATAAGATCCAAGTTGGTACAGAGATCTTCTACCAATCTAGGTGTTTAACAGGAGTTGCGGTTTTACTCTCCTGAATTTCACGGACGTCACGACTAGGTTCCAAGATTTTCCAGGCCGTAACACTTTTTACCATTGGCTCAACCTGACCCAGCCATCTAACTCGTTGGACCGCCCAGCCATTTAACTGTATATACAATATCGTTACAGTTTTTTGTAAACCTTCTCCGCCATTCTCTCTTTATTCTGCCACATCTGACCAAAATATCATGATCATGCGAATAATTTTTTTCTCGAAGCAACCAAACGTGTTTTCATCTGCTATTGTCAAGGTCTAATTGGGGGTATTTTGTTTCCAGAATTATTTAAGTTAGTAACTACTAAGGGTTTGTTAAATTTATGTCTTTCTTCGACAACATCACACACATATGTGTGTACGTCAAACGAGGTTTTCGGTAAGTTGGAAAAGATGTTCCATGAGTGCCTTATGACGTTTTGAAAGGCAATCTGGAATCATTATCGTCTATTTGGGCAAATGGAACTTTTCTGACTTTGAAAAGATTTGATAAGGATTTGAAATCAGAATCACAAAAACCAGAAATGTGGCTGAGTTCGTAATTGAAGGCTTTATTGCCAATGCCTTGCTTTAAATATGCTTTAAGACTTGGTTTTTGCAACGGATTGTTTTCGAAAACATGGGAGAAAAGTTTGCGGAAGTAAGAAAACTGAAAAATTCAACTTAATTTTTCAAAATTTGAATATTATATTTAGTTTATCAAGAATGACGTAACATCCATGCATACTTTCATGCCAACTATTCCAACCGCTAGCAACCCTTTATCCCTTTTTGATTCCGTTCAATAGTGCTATATGTCCTTTCTCAGGCTCAAGATTTTCTTCTTAACTGTAACAAATTTAATTTCAATCGATTCAGCAGTTTAGCTATTTTACATTCGTTAGTTGTGAGCATGGTAGTGTCCGTTAGTGGTTAGGTGCGTTGGCTGCTAAGCAGAACGTCGTGGGTAAGAATCCTACAACTCGTGCCCAAAGTTTTTATTTCATCTTTCACGGACACTGCCTCTTGCGAAGAACTGACAAAACTTCCAAGAGTATCATCTTTCATGAAAAAGTGCTTCTCAACTTTGCCGTTCGGAATCGGCGTTAAATTGTAGGTCCCCTCAATTCTTCACACGCACCCAGAGAATTGTTGATGAGAGTAAGCCACTTAGGGCTTGGCTCTTCAAGAGCTGTTGCGCCACCCTATTTATTTTTTTATTTTTTTAGTTGTGAGCATGGTGCAATTTTCCTGACGCGAAATCATTGTTATCTAATGATCTGATAAAGTGCCAATCGCGCCTTAAAATGTGTTTACTTCAGTAATATTACGATTATAAACTTATTATGTCCGCGGTGTTACTCGCGATAAACGTATAAAAAAGTAACCTTTGTCATTTTTTGATTCCTTAACCACCATTATCCTTTTTGTAAACTTAAAAAAGATCTTTCTCACGGGAACCATAGATTTTACCGGAAAACATAGTAACCTATGCAATATTCCAGACTTTAATTATATATATAAATACTAGCTGACATAAGACCTATACTTTTGTACCTCGCTAAACAACTACTTCTTGCTACCGCATTATCGCACTACCCCCTTCCCCGAAACTTGATTTCGCAGAAGGGCCTCCCATGGTCGACAGTTCGAAGCGGAGTAGGCTGTTACTACCAATTACCCCACAACGAAGAAGTGTTCCCACCAAGGCACTCCCACCGAGGGACGGCAGCGAATGAATTTCTTCTTTGGAATCAACGGTGGCGTCTCCAGTTCCAGTTAGGCCGAACTACTTGGTGAACACCTTTACGGGCTACTTCGACTTATTTGAACCCCAGGCCGTAAAAGGAGCGGTTTTTCCGGCTCTTACACATGGAGTCACATCAAGTGCCTGTTACTCCAGGTTGGGGGTTGTGCGTCGGGGTGACTTCCCGACCACGTAGAAAAAATCTTAGTTGCGAAGCAACAACAGGCCTCGGAAACGGACGGATACACTGATGACGACCCAAGCAAATGTACAAAGGACAACGATTTTCGGATATGCAGATGCACGTGGAATGTTAGGTCAATTAAAAGACCGCGTGCTGCCGAACAGTTAGCGGAGACCCTCAACTGCTATAAAGCAGACATTACCGCTATCCAGGAAATGCGATGGGATGGACCGAGCAAAAGGAGGATGAGAAACTGCGACATCTACTATGGTAATTGTTATCGAGAGCAACAACAGCGACTTTTTTGATGCGGATTCGTCGTGGGAAGCAGACTCAGGCAAAAAGTTTTGAGCTTCAAATGCGTGAGCGAACGCATCACAACAATCCAAATCAAGGCTAAATTCGGCAACATCAGCCTAATATGTGCGCATGCCCCTCACAGAAGAGAAAAAGGACGACACCAAAGACGAGTTCTACGAGCTCCTTGACAAAACATACGAGCAATGTCCTAGTTATGACATTAAAATTGTCCTCGGCGATTTTAACGCAAAGCTGGGAAAAGAGGACATCTTTGGTAGAACACGGTCGGAAAGCACAGCCTGCACGACACGACTTCCGATAACGGATTTAGGCTTATCGATTTTGCTGCGGGGCGAAATGTTGTGGTAGCAAGCACCTGGTTCCCTCATCTCAACATCCATAAAGGTACATGGAGATCTCCTGATCAATCAACCGTCAACCACATTGATCACATTGCGATCGACGGAAGGCACTTGTCCAGCATTTTAGATGTTCGAACTTTCCGAGGAGCTAACATCGACTCGGACCACTACCTCGTCGTAGCCAAGATAGTGCCAAAACAAGGAAATGCTGCAAGAAAATTCGACGTCGGACGGCTACAATCGCAAGAGATCGCCAGATCATTCTCTTATCGAGTGTCAAGTAACCTCTTAAGGAGTCCTATGCCGCCAACATCAAATATCGAAGACCAGTGGCAACATTGCCAGAGAGCAGTAAGAGATGCCGCCTCTAATGTGCTGGGTTTCACACAGCCGCCAAAACGAAACCCCTGGTTTGACGAAGAATACAGGCAGCCCCATGCAGCCAAGCAGGACAAGAGCTGCTCGTGAGCTCTACGAGCAAAAGAGGAGAGAGGAACGCCGGCTTCTCAGGAGGAAAAAGAGAGAGAGCATGAGAAGCGTCAGATCGAGGATGTTGAGAGAGCCAACAGGAGGAATGAAGTTCGGAGGTTTTACCGAAAGGTTAAACAGCTATCTCAAGGTCATCGAGCAAGAACCGGTGCCTGCAGAGATAAACAAGGGAACATCATAGTAGAATCGTAGTCAATGCTGGGGATTTGGAAAGACCACTTCTGTAGATTGTATAACGGCGACGACGAACAAAATACCGCCGTCAGACAGGAGCCTTTCATCGGACATGATGATAGCCAACAATTCCGTGAGCCCGACCTAGAAGAAGAGTGAAAACCGCAATATCACGGCTGAAATCCAACAAAGCCGCTGGAGCAGATGGACTAGCTGCTGAGTTGTTCAAAGCAGCAGGCGACGAGGTAGATAGGAGCATGCACCAAATCATCTGAAAGATATGGTCAGAGAAATGCATGCCCGATGAATGGAACCTCAGCATTGTTTGCCCGATCCTAAAAAAGAGAGATCCTCTAAACTGCGCCAATTATAGAGGAATAAGTCTACTAAACATCGCCTACAAGATCCTCTCTGCCGTAATATGTGAACGTCTGAAGCCTTTCATCAACAATATGATTGGTCCTTATCAATGTGGCTTCAGGCCAGGAAAGTCAACCATCGGCCGAATTTTCACGTTGCGGCAGATCCTGGAAAAGACCTATGAACACCAAATCGATACCCACCACCTTTTCATCGATTTTAAGGCCGCGTATGACAGCATCTACAGAGACGAACTGTACAAAGCTATGTCTAGTTTTGGCGTCCCTGCCAAGCTCGTTCGCTTGTGCAAAATGACGATGGAGAACTCACGCTGCTCCATCAAGTTTGGCAACGAGCTTACGGAATCTTTCGACGTCAAAAAAGGATTCAGACAAGGCGATGCACAGTCATGCGATTTCTTTAACATCGTTCTTGAGAAGATAGTGCAGAACTCCAACGTCAACACCAGAGGCATTATCTTCCAAAAATCTGTCCAACTTCTCGCGTACGCCGATGATATTGATATAATGGGAAGAACACAGCGTGATGTCAATGGCGCCTTTGTAAGAATTAAGAAAAATGGGTTTCGGGGTAAATGAGGGAAAAACGAAGTATATGCTGTCTTCGAGGAAGGACACCCAACACCGACGGCTTGGGCAGAACGTCACAATAGACACATATAACTTCGAGGTAGTAGAGGAGTTTGTCTACCTAGGCTTCGCTATAAACACGGTCAATAACACCAGCGCCGAGATCAGACGAAGAATAACTCTTGCTAATCGCTGTGTCTTCGGGCTAAGAAAGCAATTGAGTGGAAAAGCCCTCTCTCGAGCAACTAAGGTAAAGCTGTACAACACACTCATCATCCCAGTCCTAATGTATGGTGCGGAAGCATGGACCCTGATAAAATCGGATGAAAGTGCCTTAGGCTGTTTCGAGGGGAAAGTTCTTAGGGTCATCTTTGGCTCCGTGTGCATTGAAGGGGAATGGCGAAGAAGATACAACAGCGAACTTTACGGGTTTTACAACGACATGGACCTAGCCAGGAGGGTCAAGGTCCAGAGACTCAGATGGCTCGGTCATTTAGAGCGAATGGACACCAATGCTCCGGCCCGGAAAGCCTTCGACACTATTCCCGAGGGACGTAGGAGGAAAGGAAGACCGTGACTCAGGTGGCGCACTCAAGTGGAAGAGGACCTCAATCAACTTGGAGTGGTTCGAGTGCAAAACTGGAGACGACTAGCTAAGGAACGAGCTAGCTGGCGGAGACTGTTGATTGAGGCCCAAGTCCACAACGGAGTGTAGCGCCACCTTAAGTAATTAAGTAAGTAAGTAAGTACTAGCGGATGTAGTGCAGAAACACGAAACATCGACCTATGATAATATTACTTTTATTTATTACCGTTACTTCAACGGTATATGCTTTAGTGAAATAGTTAGTTGCATTTCTCCTCTTAAGATATTCCACCGGAATACTCGTGCCTCTAGGAATGTCCATCAGTTCACCCTTGAGCCCAACGTCGGACTTACAGTCATGTACAGAGAATCGTTCTTTAGCTGTACTACGCGAATGTGGAACTCGCTCCCAAACTCTGTCTTCCCCAGCCATTGCAATATTCAAGAATTCAAAACCAATGTTCACCGACATCTCCTTTTACATCCTCTATCCTTTCCCTAATACTCGCACTGTGCTCTTGGCATATAAAGGGTAATGAAAATAGCCCTTGAGTGCGCGTTGATTATACAAAAATTATACTATACCATGTTCATTGAACGTTTATTTCTACCTCTCGAACAACTGTCGTTGTTTCTTTATTTGCGTTAAGACACATTCTGCTACCATATTGTCAGTTACTGTCAAAATAACGACATTTAAATCTTTTAAATACATCAAATTATAGTTGTTTGTGTGAATAATAAATCTTTTTCAAATATACACAATTTCATATGCCGAAAGTAAAACTCGTATGATATACATATGTGAGTGAATTTAAAATACTGCACGCATTTCGTTTTAGGGGATCTAAAAATATAGTACAAGAACGATTGGCTTAAGTAGTTATACTGATTGCCAAGTCACGCTTAAGGGCAATCATTCAATTTATTCAGATACCTTTGTTATGTTCTCAATCTCAATTGAATTAAGAGCACATCAGTATTTCAGCATTCACAGTTACGATTTACAACTGTACGTTTAAATTCATTGTATACTCTAATTTAAATGTGCATTTTGTTATCATAACATCATAAGGTATTCAACGTTCTTGAATTTATTTTTATTCCAAACGAAATTATTTGTTAATGGAACAAACAGGAGGATCCCAATAGAGAATGAATGAAATCATTTGTGTTTGATCTTGCAGGTCAGACACGACTAGATGTCTGAAGAGAATAATAAATTGTCATCTTATTCGGAAAAATTGTTGCTGGAATGTCGATTCATGAAAATATTAAATTATCCGTAGATTAACAGCTTTATTACGGTTGTCAATTTTCAATGCGATATTTGACAATAATACAAAAAATTGGTGTATCGGTATTATCATTTTTGATTATCAATTTTTTTGATACAAGTTCAGATTTAAGTACTACTGTGAATAGGCGTATTCATAAGGTCTGTTTAATGAATCTGCTCCGCACAGAAAAGTACAGAAAAGATCCAAAAAGTACACGTTTGTGTGTTCCATGAGTAAAAACCAAACTGTTCTACAATCTATCATTTTCTGTTCCATGAAGTTGTTCAGCTCAGTTTAGTACACATTTTTCTGCCCCTACTTTTTTGCTGGTGTAGCTTTGTGTAAACTATCAAATGTCAAAATTACAAATGCCAAATTATTTTTATTTTTTTTCCAATCAAAGACGATGTTCACATTGGATTCTTTCCTCCGACTTATCTTGACGTCTATATGATTTTTCTCTTTCGCACTTGCTGGTAAGAAAAAGACAACAAAGTGAGGCAGGATTTTCAAACCAAACCCCCGTCTTTTTACACATGATTTGACTCGACTTGTTGAAGTACCTTGTCTTTTACTATCTAACATCTTGTCAAACCAAAAATGAGTACCTTGTGTGTTTGCACATGAAAAACCTAGAAAAGACATGAAAAGACACGCCTCGTCTAAGTAATCTAGCCTTCTCG
>CAKKXW010000002.1:39036888-39068859 GCA_920937365.1 Sphaerophoria rueppellii
TCTTGGAGACGACAGAAACTTCAAATTGACACCTACCACCTTTTCATCGATTTCAAGGCCGCGTATGACAGCGTCTATAGAGACCAACTATATAGAGCAATGTCTAGTTTTGGCATCCCAGAAAAACTCTTCCGTCTGTGTGATATGACAATGGAAAATTCACGCTGTTCCATCATGGTCGGAAATAATCTAACGGACGCTTTTGATGTCAACAAAGGTTTTAGACAAGGCG
Source organism: Sphaerophoria rueppellii (assembly GCA_920937365.1). Classification (NCBI taxonomy): domain Eukaryota; kingdom Metazoa; phylum Arthropoda; class Insecta; order Diptera; family Syrphidae; genus Sphaerophoria; species Sphaerophoria rueppellii. Next base: position 39,037,121 of record CAKKXW010000002.1, read on the forward strand.
ATGCGTTGTCATGCGATGTCAATGTCAACACCAGAGGCAAAATCTTTCAAAAGTCCGTCCAGCTACAAGGATACGCAGACGACAGCGTGATGTCAGTGGAGCGTTTATGAGCCTTGAGACGGAGGCTAGGAAGATGGGTCTAGCGGTTAACGAGGGCAAGAGCAAGTTAATGCTGTCGACAAGAGAGGACTACCAACATTGACGTCTTGGAGCAAACGTCAACATAGACGAGAGATGTACAGCGACACTGATTTAGCCAGAAAAGTCAAGGTCCACCGACTTAGACAGTTGGGTCATGTTGAGCGAATGGAAATTAATGATCCGGCTCGTAGAGTCTTCAAATCCAACCTGGAAGGACGTCGCAGAAGAGGAAGACCGTGACTCAAGTGGAGCACACAGGTGGTAGAGGACCTAAACGAACTTGGCGTGCGAAACTGGAGACAGCTAGCTAGGGACCGAGCTGGCTGGAGAAGTTTGTTGGGTGAGGCCCTGGTCCACCCTGGACTGTTGCGCCAACATAAGTAAGTAAGTAAGATGTAGACCTATGTGAAGAGTTTTAATTTTGCTATAGTTGAATTTTTAATAAGAAACTAGCTGACCCAACATACGTTGTCCTTTTAATAGCGAACAAAAATTTGTGAACTTAAATTTATGAGGTCATTTCGATTCTTATATTGCAGCCCATTGGACATTGATGGAATAATAGCACTTTTAGAAACAAGATTGTATTCTTTACTTTAAATTCGCATCACCACATCAGCTGTTTTGAATTTCCGGCAGAACACTATACATGTATTTTTTGTAGAATTTTATTTACTTTTTCGATGAAGAATTGGTTCAAAATTGTAGAGAACACAATTAAAATTAGTTTTTTGAAACTAACCCTTCTTTTAATAAGTGCGAAAGCTTGCCTTAAGAAAATTTAAGGAACTGAGTTGCAATTGAATTGGATATGCATTGTCATTAGATAGATCTTACGATCGAATCTGGAATTGTTAGTAATTTCCATGATTCACCATCAGAAAAGTTTAAGAAAGTTATCTTACTGAATTTGTTTGGACGTAAATTTAAGGAGTTAGGACTCTCTAAAATGCTTGACATTTAGTGGGATGTAAGAAATAAATAAATAAATAGAGTTTCTCGACAGCTCTTGAAAAACAAGGCCTAAGAGGCTTACACTCATCAGCAATTCTCTGAGTGCATGCGAAGAATTGAGGGGAACTAAAATTTAACGAGTGCATATTCCGAAAGGAAAAGTTGAGAAGCACTTTTTTCATGGCAGTTGATACTCTTGGAAGTGTTGTCAGTTTTTCACAAAAGACTGTACCTTCCCGTGAAAGATGAAATAAAAATGAGGTGGATTCGAACCCATGCGTTCTGAATAGCAGCCAACGCACATACTACTACGCCAAGGGAAGTGGGATGTATCTTTCTGAGAACCTGTTACTTCAAAAAGTAGTTCCGATTTTTTTCCTGTTCAAATAAAGGTCCTTAAATGTAAAACATGCTCGAAATCAACTTTTGAATTTAAGGAAAACGACCACTATCATTTTAATGATCTTCAGCCGTAGTCGAAAAAACTTATAAGTTTTTTGACATTACTGCTATCCTTTCCAATGTTTAATTAATAACAATTTTCGTTTCTATAAAGATGACAATGTGTTTGTCAATTTGATTCCCTAAAAAATGTGAAAAGATATCATCGTGCCCAATATCACTGCTCTCGTCCACTTTTCGAATGTTCGAAACATAAACAACATCGATAATTTTCATCTTCGAACATTTCCGTTTTCGAATAGTGCAAGAGAGCCGATCGTCGGCAAAATTCTGTCGAATGTTCTATAAACGCTCAAATCCATGCTTGAAAGATTGTTTTTGCATTTGATGAGTTGCTGCATCCATTGTTTTTTTTTTTTTTTGTGAAATTTGTTGTGTTTTGTGCAAAATAACATTTTGTTTAAAACTTTGTAAGGGTGCTGTTTTGTTTTTCTCACTGGACAAACACAATTTTCTTTGACGATGATTTGTATTTTGCTTGTATATAATTCTTGTTATCTACAGTTACCTTGAAAGCATTCTAAGATTGTCTACCTTTAATCTATTAAGAAAAAAAGCATATTTCATCGCTGTGGTGGTCCAATATTTTTATAAATATTTTCTTTTAAGTGATTTTATTTCAATGTTGCCCCTTCCTACGAGTTATATTACCTGATGGTTCTAAAAATATATTGTCATAAGAATCTGAAGAATGAATTGAAAAGTCCATTCGGTCTTCTGCGAATATTGATGACATCATTTCTTCAAGTAGCCATTCACATGATAATGACATCCTAGAAAAGCTTTTTCAAACATTTGTTTTGTTTGTTTTGTGATTTTGTTTTTTGGAAAGACAAAGAGACAAATTATATCAACGATCAAAATAAAATTAAGGAAAAAAAAAAAAGATTTCGTGAAAAATTTGCAAAAAATTGTACTGAGAATTTTTCTGAGGGAATGCTTTTGAAGCCTTATAATGTTATACCGCTTTCCAATATCTTCATTTTGTTGTTTGATATCTTTCATTACATCATCGGCCCCAGAGACTAACATTAGAGGCAAATTTAACCATGGACCGGCGAGTTCACTCAAATCAGAAGCATCCGAAGCACGTGATGATTTTCTTGATGAAGCTCGACTTGAGCACTGTGTACCACGGCGACTGACCTGAAATGCACAAGCAATCAAAAAATTAAATAATCTGGATAATGTAGCCTTCAGTTAAGTGAAACCGAAAAATAGAATAACCAAATTACCTGCAAATGAAAAAAATTCAACGCTGACAGTTTTGCATGCCATCCACCGGGACTTGAAGATTGTGTGCCATCATCGTCTCCCGAATTTACGGAACGTTCTTTTTCCTTTTTCATTCTGTCGTAAAGTCAATCAAATATTTTTCTCAATAGAAAATTCAGCTCATGGAAGCGGAAATACATTGTATCAATCTAACCTTAAATATTCTCTCCATGTGGTTTGAATAAGTTTGGCAGCTTTCTCTTGTCTCTTCCAGATCCTTGTTGACGACACAATTTCCAATTCCTTTCGTGTGGGGAATTGTTTTTTAAATTTAACATCCATTTGCTCCTGAAGCTGCTTGAAGTTATCGGTCTCCTCAACGTGGCCCAATACGTGCTTCACTAAAGCATGTAGTATATCCAAACAGTGAATCTTATTGCCTTTAGAGATTGGCAGATTGAATGATACTAATGCTACAGTGTTTGGCTTGGAGATTCCTAGAGGAGGATCTAAGGAGGCGATGAAATCAGAGAGCTGGGAGAAATGGATGAATTGTGTGGCATGTGGATCGTATCTGTAATTGCAGAGCAAAAAAACAAAACAAAAAACACAAAAACGAGTATGTAGAAAAAGAAATGGTGAGAGACGAAAATAGATATGTTCACAAATCGGAATACAAACTTTGACCATCGAATATAGAACATCTCCAGATCATCCTCAACTATTCCAATTTCTTCCTCTTGATGAGCCTGATTGAAATTCTCCAGAATTATAGCTATGTACATATTAATTACAATCATATAACTGATTATAATGAAGCTAGTAAAGTAAGTTATAGCCAATAGAGGATGACCGCAGTCTCCATTTGTTTGACGATTGAAATTCGGATCACAGTCTGGTGGTTGGATCATCAGTGATTCCAATACATCATTCCATCCGGCTGAAGTCATTAAACGAAATAATAGCTGCATACTCCGGCCGAAGGTCTGGAAATTCACCATATCATCCAGGGCTCCCTGAAGTTTGACATGTCCGAAAAGTGACATTCCGAGGATGGCATAAATGAATGTGATCAATCCCAATAGAGCGCCAATATTGAATAGGGCGGGTAGGGACACAACCAATGCAAATAGCAACTTACGAATACCCTTGGCAGCTTTGATAAGACGCAGAATGCGACCAATACGAAATACTCGGACAACTCGCAACAGAGTTGGACTAATTGGCAAATCGATCATGATATCTTCCATTAAAATTCCGAATATGGAGGCTAAAACGAGGAGGAAATCGAACACGTTCCACGGCACGGTGAAGTAGTGATAACGCAGTCCGATGATCTTCACTATGGCCTCTGTTGAATTTTCGAAAATTTTAATTATGATGATTGTTTCACACCCTAATTGTCATATTCAACTCACCCAATCCGAAGACAGTTGTGAAAAATGCATTGCTAACCTCTAGAATGAAGAAAACGGCATGAGGTTGGTTATAGTGCTCAATACCCATTGTTAGCATGTTCAGGAAGATCAACACGAATATCGCGATTTCAAATCTATCAAACCAAATTGTTATTGAAAAATACACATTCGATGAACTCATGTCGAAAATTCATACCTTCTGGAGTTTGACAAGTCATAGAACATTGCTAAAAAATGGTTGAATGGTCGTTTGATCACTTTCTGGGGTTTCTTTCGTCCGAGTTTCTTCATTGCAGTGTAATAATGTTTTTGTGATTCAGTCAAGAACATTTCTAATACTCCGCCTTCGTACTAGAATTTTATAAATTACGTTTTAACAGTTCAAAAAATTACTTCCTTATAGCAAACCTTCTTTTTGAGCATATTGAAATTATCAATGATGACTCCGATAAACAGATTCAGAGTAAAGAACGATCCACAAACAATGAAGATGACGAAGTAAATATAGGCATACAGATTTGCTTCTCGTTGGGGTTGGAGATCGATTCCTCTGGCGTCCACCGCATCGGCCATAACTTCCATCCAACCTTCAAAAGTTGCCACTTGCAGTAATGCCAAATAACCCATTCCTACATGATCGAAAGTTATTTTCGAATTGATCCACGAGTAATTCTGTTCAATGCAATCCCATTTATCATTTACTTCCTGCATGAAACAATGAAACCATAAAGTTTTGCGACATCACTCAATGTTCCGATGTTTAAGAGCTTAAGTCCTTTGGTTGATAGTTAACTTACCGTTATTGGCAAAAGTTCACCATCATCGTCGACACATTTGAAAAATTTACCACCAAAAAACTGTACACCCATGATGGAGAATATGAGCCAAAAAACTAAACAAACTAAGAGGACATTGAAAATTGATGGAATGGCATACATGAGAGCATTTACTACAATTCGCATTCCCTGCCACCTGGAAAATGTTAAAGAATATAAAGACGTAAGAATATAGATTAGGGTAGGTATAGATAGGCGAGGATATAGCTTTGTTGTGGTGGCGTATTATTTGCATTTAGTGTTGGCATTAATTTTTGTTTGCATATAGTTGTTTGAAAAGCACAATTAAACGAAAATAAAAACACATAGTTAAGTGTCATTTTGTTTGAGTTTAGTTTTGAAAAATCCTTTTAGAAAGCAAAGTGTAACGAAATAGCTCTGTGATTACATCCGAAAAAAGATTCTTTGTGATCGAATGAATTGAAATGCAATTTTAATGAAATTAATTTACAAGGAGAATCCTTTTTCGAGCTGTAACCACTTTGTATGCAATTAGAGAATTATGTGTGGTTTGTGGCTTTGTACATGTGATAAGGTTTAACAAAATTAAATATGTTTTTTTTTTAACAAAGAGCATGCAATATTTTTAAAATAAGAACTGGAAATACGAAAACATATAAATCCGGTTCCTAAAATATTCAGATCCCTAAAAAAACTTCTAATAACAGCATTCTCTATAAAGCCTAGTTAGTCCTTTTCACGTTTGACATCCCCTTTCAGAAAATCAGAGAAGGAAAGTGCAATACCTCCAAAAGTCGATTCGAAATAAAAAATTTAATTAGGGTTGGATAAAAGTTTGTCCGTTGTTTAGTGGAGCAAAAGATCAGAGAGGGAAAGTGTGAGCCAAATTTTTTTTATAACAGACGCACGGTTATAGATAATTTCCTAGAGGGAATTATCATTGATGTTTTCAGTAATGTCTGAGTGGACTGTCAAGACAAAGAAATTAAGTTCGAGTGCCAAAAAATCTATAAGTCGATTTAAAAAAAATGACTATGGGACGTTCCGGAGCCCGGGTCACTATATCGTTCTGGTTGATAGAACGATATGGTGACCCCTGATTTTTTTTTTTATAATCAACGCATACGCAAGGGATTTTTTCATTACCCTTTATATGCCAAGAGCACAGTGCGAGTATTATGGAAAGGATAGAGGATGTTAAAGGAGGTGTCAGTGAACATTGGTTTTGAATTCTTGAATATTGCAATGCCTAGGGAAGACAGAGTGGCTAAGGAAGGATTCTCTGTACATGACACTACGTCCGAAGTTGAGCTCTAGGGTGAACTGATGGGCATTCCTGGAGGCGCGGGTATTACGGTTGAATATCTTAAGGGGAGGAATGCAACTGGCTATTTCACTACATATACCGTTGAAGCAACGGTAAAAAAGGGTGAGGCATGAGACATTCTGCCGATGTTTGAGCGATATAAATGACTCAACGATGGTATGATCACCAATCATCTTGAATGCTCTTTTTTGGATCCTGTCCAGAAGAATTATGTATGTCGCTGGAGCACCAGCCCAAAAATTACAGTTATACTCAAACTCAGTATATACGTTTTGTAGATGATAGCCTGATCAGCGTTTCCATGACCTAAGAAAGACGTAAGTGGAATCGGACTATAGTTGGAGGGAGAAGAAGATTCACCTTTTTTCGGAATTGGCTGGACAAATGCCAGCGTGGAAGAACACCTCTTCAGAATAATAGCGGGGATACCATCTGGACTGGCGGATTTATGTATGTTGAGATCTTTAAGGACTCTCGCCACAGCGCAAGTGCGGAAGAAGATTTGTCCCATGGAGTCATTGACGCGCTCGAGAACTGGAGGAGTCATGACACTCTCTGGCAGCGAAGAGTTTGAGTCGAACTGCCTAGCAAAAAGGTTAGCTTTCGCGAGAGAGCTAAAAACTGTAGTGTCATTTTCAACGAGCGTAGGGACCGTGGAAGAAAAATAATTCTTCATATTTTTTACAAATGACCAAAAATTCTTACTGACTTTGGGACATTGCAATATTTTTTGCCTTAATTTTTGGTCATGCAAAAACTTGGTTCGTCGACTATGGGCATTGCAGGCACATAGTAAGTATAAGTCCCTTTCCGATTGTGTTTCAAATAATCTCAGAACAAATGTTTTTCTCCATCATCAAGTATGCATAAGCAACAGCAAAACTGCAAAGCAGTTATCAGAAGTGCGGCCTGCACAAAGAAAACTCATTGTTTGTAAAAGAGTGTCGGTGAGCACTTAAGGCTGAATTACAAACATGCTTCAGCTTGGGCTTCGTTTGCGTTACGATACACCCGCTTCGAGTTTGCTTAAAATGACAGTTCTACCTCCACCATCTTCATCACTGCAGATTTTAACAGCTATTGAACTATCAGACAAAGCAAATGTTGCAAATGTTCAGTATATTTTAACTAGAGCTTCCGTTTTGAGTCACGTTACGTAATATTATGCACGAAACGTGTGATACATGCAGTGAATTCCTATGGTGGAACTCGTAAGCGTCAGGCGAAGCCGAAGCAGAAGCGTGTCTGTGATTCAGCCTTTACACCCTTGAAAAAGCAGCGTGACGCCCTGGACTGAAGGACTTGAGCTAGTTATTAGCTCTACGAGCAAAAGAGGTGAGAGAAGAGCATGGTATCTTCTTTAAAATAAGAGATATCTTAAAAAGCCCCAGACCGACATCCATATATTGTAAGGGGCAAACATTGGGACACATTAAATGACATCTGAGCTTGACAGGTGTTCAATGCCACCGGTGTCAATTTGGAACCATGAAATAAATGGACCGTTATAGAAGGACGATGACAAGCCAACTGACGTTTGACCTATGTATAGGTGGTAAAGAGGAACATTTATTGGCCCTATCCAACCTACATATTATGTTTGAAGGTAAAGCCATGTGAGACACGTCTATCTGCACAAGATGACGGTGGAAAACTCAAGCTGTTTCGGTATGGTCGGACGGAACAAACCTCAGAAGGTGTATTGATGTAAGGAAAGGCTCTTAGCCAGGCAATGCACTGTCATGTGAGGTTAGGTTAGGTTAAAGTGGCTGCGGATACAGGATCTACACACTTAGGCCAAAGAAAAAAAAAAAGGAAAGGCCCATCGTGATACCATATGAGTCTAGAGAATTACTTCCTACTGGTCAAACCATTTTGAGCTTTTTATAAAGCGAAGAAGATATTTGATATCCTTGTTAGGTAGTTCACTGGGATTATCGTCAAAATATTCTCTCCGATGAAGTTTGCGTCCTAGGGAAAGTGCAGTGCATGTGCAGAGAAGGTGAGAGATTGTTTCTTCTTCTTCTTCGTCCATACAACTCCTGCAGAAGTCATTTGAGGCTACGCCAAGCCGTATTGCGTATTGTGTGTCTGCTTATAAGACAGTGTCCCGTAATGACACCTATTAGGGTTCTGCTTTGAGACAACAAGTCTTATGACTGCGCACGTTGGTAAATTATACCACCTAGAGTTTGTTATCGTTGAGGCTGTTTCTTTTAGCATAGAGTTTGTTATCGTTGAGGCTGTTTCTTTTAGCATAAGTTTACATGTAGCTATCGGCATACCTATCTTTTCCCTTTCAGGTGAGGTGGGTATGACGGTTCTATTTTAAGCGAGTTTATTGGCTCTACAATTTCCCGTGATGTCTCTGTAGCCCGGCACCCAACAGAGATGAATATTAAATTGCTGCGCCATCTTCATAAGAGATGATCGACAATCGAGAGCCATTTGAGAGTGAGTTGAAACTTGAGACACCGTCGAAAGATTTAATAGTAGCTTGACTGTCAGAGAAGATCCGGATATCCGAAGTTGATATCACGTTTTCTCTTAGCCCAGAATAGACTATCATGTGAAGTTACCTACAATATTTTTGAAAAAATGTAACGAAGTAACATTCAACCTTCAGAGGTTTTATTTCTCGTCAAATGATCTCGAACACCTTAGCTAAAAGCTACAAAACATCGCGATATAAGCACCCTATAGAGGTTCTTTTTAATTAGTCGTTGTAAGATTTGTATCTGCTATTCGTTCTTGATCAATTAGAAAATACAATTAACGTTTCAGTATTCAATAGATCAAACCTTAAAAAAAAAACACAAACTAAAAATAATTATCATGCATTTCAACAAACATTAGTTCATGTGAAATAATATTACTGATTTCTTAAGTGAACATTTAAAACTCCATTTGATGTGTCAGGAACCTGGAGTCCTTCTTAGAAAAAAAAAAATTAAACATGAAAATTATTAATAAACGATTATTGCTCAATTTCACACAAAGAAAAATCGACATTGAATAAATAAAGTGCACACAGAGACAGTCAAGAGCCCCAATAAAAATTAAAGCTCATGTTTTCAATCAGCAATCAACTGTTACCTGGAAATGGCTCTCAGAGGCCTTAATGCGCGAAGTGTTCGTAGAGATCGCAGTACTTTAAGGTTTTCGTTTTCTTCGATGAGTAACGAAAATACAGAAACCTAATTAAAAGAGAAAATATTCCTTAAAATATGCAAATAATTCTCAAAACCAAAATTTGACTTACGAAAACTATAATAAAGTCCAGTATCGTCCAAAAACTCGTGAAATATTTGGAGAAACCGAGTGCCAACCACTTCAACACCATTTCAATGACGAATATTATACAGAACGAAAAATTCGTCCAGTACAGTATTCTTTTCAATGTTTTATTGTTGTCCAAATAGATGTCCTCGAAGCATAACGTTATACTAGATGCAAATATAAGCACTAGAACAAACCACTCAAAGGCTGGGGTATCTACAACCGTCAATACTGCCGTCCTCACTTGGGTCCAATTTTTTGCCCATTTTGTATCCATGCAGGACATAAAGCAAGGACATCGAAAAAAGAAGCTACAAAAGAGAACAAGTAATTTTATGTTCAACACTTTCAAAACTTATATCTTAACTCACTGATCATAACACTTTTGTGGGAAACAGTCCTGCGGCACTTTTGGAGGCTTTACTGTACCAAAACTGGGAAAAGACATGGGATCATTGTATGCTCCCTGCGAGTTACGTCTCCCACCAACGGTAAGATCGTCCACGTAGGAGACCAAACAATGCCATGGTTTTTCTGTTAGTCTCGTAAATGTGGACTTCTGTCCCGTAACGTTGGTGGCGGCTTTTTCGTCATCATTTGCCCCTGACGTATAATCGCATTGATTGCTTAAGCTAACTGAGGTGGCTTTTTCGAATGGTTGTGGATGCACTTTAAAGCCTTCCATTTTGAGGTCACCAGCCTTTGGGTGGGGCGTTTTGTATTTTTTCTGTGGTGTTATTGATCTCAATGATTGTGGTGGAGTAGGTGGCACGACTTTTTGGATCTGATGCTGTTGTTCCATATTTTCCGAATGCATTTGATTTCGTTGCTTTTGTATAAGCAGATTTTCATAGCTATTGGTGCTTTTGAGTGATAAACTGTCAATTTTAAGATCGGCAGTTAAACATTTCCGCGGCAGTTTTTCACTTTCAATTCGAATTGCAAATTTTTCGTCTTCAGGAAGTTCGTCTACACGTTCGATCAAACTTAAGCGCTTGAAACGATCGAACTGCGCACTGAAAAGATCATTTTTCCGCCGAAGAAACGGTGAAGTACTACCGACATCGACAAATGGAGCATGCATTTGATCGCAAATCTTGCGAATCTCATTCGAAATGCTAAAATCTTCATCAATTTTTCGTTGTTTCTCCAGACTGCGACGTTTGATCTTAACCGAGTTGCGATCGATATTTGAATTGGCATGATGTCGCCGTTGTACAAAAGCTACTTCATAGTTAGCGTGATCAGCTTCTATAGCAGCGATATGATCGAGTATGTCCTTATTGCATTCATCTGCTGCCGGTGAGGGTTCAGACAAGTTCGATAGTCGTCGCTCCAGGGATGTTGTGGATTTTTTTATTTCTTCCAATTCTTTTTCGAAACTTTGAATTATGTTGTCAAATTCCGAGTTGCCCACCAAAGGCAATTGGTCATGTAAATCATCACCGTTGGCACTAGCACTTCCATTGTATATTCCCTGAGATTCAGATCGACCAAATACCTTGTCAATCGACTCACATATGCTTCCATTTCGCCTTTGTTCGATTTGATGCAGAATCGAGTTCGATATATAACTTAGATTCGATTTCAGGCTACTGGATGAAGTTTTGCGAGGCGGTGAGAAAATGCTTGCGTCCTTTTTGGAATCCAATATCAGACTATCGGTCTCGGCCTCGATCACGGCGCTGCCATAGCCAACAGTCTCACTGAAGTAATTATTACTATTGTCAACATCGTCCTGCAGGAATTGAAACAACTCTTTTTTGTCACAATTCAGCAGTTCGTCCCGCAAGTTGCCTTGATGCATATAGTCATCCTGTTCGATTGAGATGGTGTTCAGCGAATGACCACTGGACACTCGTTTAATGCCTGTCCGATCGTAACTGTGAATATTTTCCTCTTCAGACTTACACCTCGATGGTATAAGTGATCGCTGTGATGTTTCACTCGATTGTGACAGACGATCGAGTGACTTGCGATAGCTTGGTGATCTTGTCAGTAGGGATTTCTGATACTGAAGATAAGCTTCGTCGTGTTGGCGCAACGAATCTGCACGTTGAAATATTACACTCTGCTGATCCCCAGGGTCGGTATCTGTTGAATTGTACTGGCCCATCAGACGCAGCTCAATGGATTCGGTGAACGTTGGTTCATCACGGCTGTCATTCTGTTGGGTACCAAAACCGGAAGACACTTGATGTAGTAACTTTCTTTCTACATGAGGGTATAGGGTGTAATCGTTTCTGGAAGAATAAAAATGTTTAGCATTGTGTTCAATGGGTTGGTTAGTGGTTTGGTATATACTTTTGATTATTGTCATCATTTAGGCAGATATTTTCATCGCCATCCTTGTATTCTTCTTCGTATTCACCACCATCGATGATAGTGTGAAGGCCCTCTCTCAAAGGTATTTGAAACCCGAAATCTGATCCCGAGACAGGTCGATTCATAGATTCCTTTAAAAAGAAATTTAATTAATGTTTATTAAATTTTCTTTTCTCAAACGAATTGGGAAAACAATTGTGAATAGATTTGATAGATGTGACCACACGATTTTAACTAAAATCTAATTTGGGTGAAACCTTTGACAAAAGTATAAAAGGACAAAGGATTGATGGACAAATTGTGTATGGAACAGGGGACAAACTAAACAATAAGAACAGATAATTTAAAAGTGAGGATAGTCTTGTTTTAATATACATTGTTGGACCAATTTAAGGTAGTTATATTGACTATTTCACGTACTTGATAACTTAACCTATGGAATTTTGTTTCTGATTCTGCTTGTTTAACAGCTGCCACCTGAGCTTCCCTCACAACCTGTTCGAATTTTGTGGCATATTTGAGTTGTTTTTTCTCCTTTCTCGCCTCTCGTTTTCTTCGAATTAAATCTCTCACTCGTTCTATACTCCGTGCAAGTTTCGACTCTTCTCCAACTTCCTGAATGGAGTACAGTCAAAACCCAATTAAAAAACTTTGCTTAAGCAATTTTTTTTTTTTTTAAGGCCTAAGGAGTAACTTCTAGAGCAAAAATCACATAAAGCTTCATACAATTTGACAAATTACACTTTTCAAAAATGGATTCATTTTTTTGTTTTTGTTAAATACTTTCCATTTTCCAATCTTAGGCGTTTATGTGAAATTTCGGTTTTTCTACTGCTTTTATATATAAAAAAATAAATTCAAGCCTTATTTACAGCCAAAAATAAAATAAAGCTTTTACGAGTCATTCAAATAAAAAAAAGAGGATAGGAATGGTAAAAGTTAAAAAAATCAAGGATACAAACAACGTATTTAAGAATTACCTTTTTCTTGAAAATCTGTTCGATAGAGACAGTTGATAGACACGGTGCACATTTAGTAGGTGAATCATTTGCAAACATTTTTCAAGGTTTTTATAATTTTTTTTTTATAGTGCGAATTTGTTTGCAATTTTCAGATACACACATATTTAAGGCACATCAATAAAAACACACATAGAAAAATTTAAAATATCAACATACAAAATGTTAATTTTTTTTTAAAGATAAAATGATATAGCTTAATGTGCATGCGACGATTAAATGTTAAAATGGAAATGTTAAATTTTTTCATTAAGGTTTATTTTTTTTTTAACTTTTGGTGTTTAGTTTGAGGTCTTAATTTTGTTTATAAATTTTGTCCCAAAGTACAAAGGTTGTTTTAATAAGAAGAATATTTAAGAATTTGAATTTAAACATATAAGTGCGATTGCCACACTCACACCGAACTTCTATTGACAATAAAATCAATTTGAACACATCGATAGTAATTATAATAATAATTTACGAATAATTAACATCCAATTTATTTTACTAAACAATTTTTTTTTTTAATTTTAATTTTGAAAACATAGATACACACACTAAGACACCTAGTTGAAGAAAATTCAAATGAAATAATGAAAACAAACATGAAATTTACCTCTTTTTTTGATTTCAGTTCTTCTGAATTAAAACTGTTGAGCAACAAGGCCAAGAACAAGTTAAGCACCATAAAATTACCCATCACCAGAGTTGGAAGGAAAATTGCGAAGCACGTTGATGCTCCTTGCTAAAAAAAAGATTAAAGCAGTTTTTATAGTGATTGTAGATGAAATTAAAAGTCCCACTTCCTGCAAGAGGTGGAGAAATTACAAATTTTTGTTTCAGCACAGCTTGCTTGGTTAGGTTGATTGATCTACTAGTTTTTATAGAAATATTGGCGCAAAATTATAGTCCGCTAATGAACAACTTTAGTGTGATCACAGATGAGTTTAAAAGGGAGATGGAAAACCAAGCTGTCAAAATGACAATGCCTACAAGCTCTGGTTCTGGTTTTACTGCAAGAGTATGTTCCTTATTTATTAGTATATTACTTACTTGTGGTGGCGCTACAGTCCTGGTCGGACCAGGGCCTCACCCAACAAACTTTTCCAGCCAGCTCGGTCCCTAGCTAGCTGTATCCAGTTTCGCTCGCCAAGTTGGTAAAGGTCCTTTACCACCTGTGTGCTCCACCTGAATCGCGGTCTTCCTCTTTTGTGACGTCCTTCCGGGTTAGATTCGAAGACTCTACAAGCCGGAGCATTACTTTCCGTTCGCTCAACATGACCCAACCATCTAAGTCGTTGGACCTTAACTTTTCTGGCTTGGGCAGTGTCGCTGTACAGCTCGTACAGTTCTTGGTTGAATCTTTGCCTCCATTTTCCATTAATGCAGACAGGACCAAAAATCACTCGAAGAATACGAACACTATATCAGTAAACTTGAGCAAAGATGGAATGCGGTGTAGGTGCAGGTGTCTTCTGTGAATCTCTTAAGATTTCAAAATCTTATAGACTTCCCGATGTTGCCAGTGTATTCCAGGCAGAATTGTTAGCGATAAGGGAAGCTTGTATAGCCCTTAAAGATATTCGACAGAACCAAAATGTAGCTATACTAACAGACAGTCAGGCAGCTATTAAACCATTGATTCAGCTTTATCATCCTTTAAACTGGTCCAGCAATGCAGAGAGGCCCCCAAGGAAATTGATATGAGCGTCACTCTAATTTGGATACCGGGCCATAGGGGCTATGAGGGAAATGAGAAGGCAGATGAGCTAGCTAGGCAAGGATCAGCCCTTCACAACTCACTGGCAGTGAGAGTATACACTCCTCTTGGAATTTTGAAGGGCTATATTCTGACCAAACACACATCAGAAGCAATTCATAGGTGGAATAGTTTAAGGAAATGCGTTATATCTAGGAAAATTTGGCCCACCTATAACAAACCAAAATCAATCAATTTAATTTTCAAACCAAGGCATAACATAGCCAGGATTGTTGCTACCTGCACAAGGCATTGGCCTATAGAGGAGCTTGGGGCACAATTGGCTATACCACATAACTCTTTCTGCCGTAGCTGTGAGAACCAGGACGAATCAGAAGCGTTCTCACTCTTTCTCTGCCATTGCTCGGCCTTGGCTAGGAAAAGAGCACTCCCCTTAGGTAAAGAATTCTTCAACGGTATTGAGGAACTGTCAGAATTCAAGATCAAAGACATGATCTCATGCCCTCTTCTTCTCTCCTAAACTAGATGGCCCTATGAGACAATAAGTCGTAGTGCAGGGAGATTAATACTACATTATGTATAGGATTGTAAGTGTGAAATATACATCCTTCCTAACCCATCAAAATCTTTTCAGAATCTCATGAGGCATGGTATCAAAACGGCGCACTCAGCGCTAATTGTGTCCTAACGGAAGTGGGACAGCCATTTCTACCTACCTATCTACCTAAACTTGAGCAAACCACCTCATTTTTGTTGCTGTTTTTTCTCATTTATTCACATGCACGAGATAACGGTAAAATAAAATTTGCGGTATCCGAAAGTGGAAAACGTAAGTCAGTTTCCGAACGAATTTTGTCTCAGAGTGTGATACTAGCTTAAAATGAAGTTTAAGTCATGACTCAGACGTCACTTTAAGCTAGTATCACACTAAACTCTTTTAAAATTGTTAATTAGCGGACTATAATTTTGCGCCATTGCCTTTAGTTTTAGTTACAGAAGTATGTATGATGATGTCGCGCACGAGCGCCAGCTTTGAGAACTTGTCGAAAGATAGGCACACATGTACATATAATATCCTTTGAAAGATGGATAACTCAAATATTGACAAGCATTTTCTAACGATTTGCAAACTGATCTCTTGACTATCTTGAACTTGAGAAAATAAATATAATTAGGACTTCACAACCTTTTGCAGGGATACGTATGTTAATATTGTCTGATTCAAAATTTAAGCAAAAACAGTTTGTTTTACAGAAGAGAAATAATGTAAAAAAAAATAATAAAAAAAATATTATTTGCAATGAACATTTTCTGTTTGAAAAAAGTTCTACATTTAAACATGTAAAATTCATATTAATGTAAAATTTTTAGAATACCATCGATATGAATAGCTAACCTCTTCTTCAGCTCTCATGCAATCCCATAACGGTTCAATCCATTCACCGCATAATATACGAAAAATCATCATAAAAGAATGAAAAAAATCATTAAAATTCCACCTATAATAATTAAATTCTTTGATTATTAAATTTCTACATTTAAATAAATTTGTTAACACCCCTTACCTTGGCACAGGATCTGGATCGAATTTTTCTGGCGTATAATCCTTTGAAAATAATTGCATTCCAATCACAGCAAATATGTAAATAACTATAACTAAAATCAGTGTAAGATTTCCCAGTGCACCGATGGTTGATATAATAATACTCAGGAGAACTTTCATTGTTGTCCATGATTGAGCTAGTTTTAGGACTCGCAGCTATATATGATATACGATGTTTGAATTGTTATTTTTAAATGGTAGGAAGAAGTACTTACCAATCTCAGTCCTCGTAGAACACTCAAACCATCGACTAGTTCGAATATAATATCTAGTAAACTGGCTGTAACAATAATCAAATCAAAAATATTCCAACCACAAAGAAAAAATTCTTTTGATAACGCCAACAGCTTAACTATACACTCGAACGTAAATATTGAAGTAAAAACCTTTGAAATGTACAAAAACAAAATAAATGTGGTGTAAATTGAAAGAAGGATTAATTGATTTTTCGTAAGGATCAGAGTATTACCTTATTTCCTATATCTAATGCTTGTCGAAAGCTCTCACTCATTCCGTGGTGTTCCATGGCAAGAAACATGGTATTCAGTACTATACACAAAGTTATTGCTAATTCAAATAATGGATCTCTAACAATCTGGAAAAAATCACAAAAAAATGTTAAAGACAGTTTTGAATTTTTGTTTTTTTAATTTCAGAAAAGTATTCTTGCTTTGGCTCTGATAATACAAGTCTATTAAAAATCCTGTGTTGTTCCAGGTTAGGTTAGGTTAGGTTAAGCGGCTAACAGTTGATGTCGTTACCCTCACACTTAGATCAATACAGATCCATTGTGATACCCATGAGTATCACATAATAATAAGAAAAACCTATGTATGTGTTCAGTTAATCAAGCCATTTAGAGGCTTTGAAAAAGTTTAGATTGTTAGTTCTTCTAAATCCCTGAAGAAATAGTTGCCGAGCAATTTCTTCCTTTAGTGGGAGAGCGCGGGACAGTGACACAGTAAGTGAAGTGGGATGTGTCTTTATGCACTTCCTCGTCACTGCATCCTCTGCATAGATCATCTGAACTGATTCTCATCTTTTTCATATGATAACGTAACAGATTATGTCCGGTAATTATGTTTACAAGAGATAGAAGTGATCCCTTATGTATAGCTGAATAATTCTTTCCGTTCTTTGTTTGTTAAAATAGAGGCAGATCTTTCTTGTAGTACCACAGATGTCAAGAAGGTTCCATCTTTCATCGGCCTTGATAGTTATTCTTTTTGAGATTTCCTTGCTAATTCATCGGCTTTTTCCTGATATATCGCTGTGGCCTGGGACCCTGCAGAGTCTTATATTGCGCTGTGCGTCAAGATCCTTAGGCTCTTCGCGGGAGTATGAAACCTCAGTTACAGTAATCGCTTTTCTTGCCGCTTGGCTATCAATGTAAAAGGGGATATAAGCTCATGGTATTGCCATCATTGATACCTTTTTAGCAGCTGTTGTCAGAGCCAGGACCTTCGCTTGGAAGACGCTACTGTAGTCTGGAAGCCTAAGCGACAGATTCAGAATAGAAGCATTTGATGTCAAAAAATGTGTTAGACAAGGCGATCCGCTGTCATGTGATTTCTTCAACATCATTCTTGAAA
The DNA here is from genome assembly GCA_920937365.1 of Sphaerophoria rueppellii. NCBI lineage: Eukaryota > Metazoa > Arthropoda > Insecta > Diptera > Syrphidae > Sphaerophoria > Sphaerophoria rueppellii. Next base: position 39,054,955 of record CAKKXW010000002.1, read on the forward strand.
AGATTGTGCAAAGCTCTAACGTCAACACCAGAGGCACAATCTTTCAAAAGTCCGTTCAGCTACTAGGATAAACAGACGACATTGACATAATTGGAAGAACACAGTGATGTCAGTGGAGCGTTCGTGAGTCTTGAGACAAAAGCCAGGAAGGTGGGTCTAGCGGTTAACGAGGGCAAGACCAAGTTAATGCTGTCAACAAGAAAGGACAACCAACATCGACGTCTTATAGCAAACGTCAACATAGACAGATTTAACTTCGAGGTAGTTAAGGACTTTGTCTACCTGAGATCCGCTATCAACTCAGACAACAACACCAACGCTGAAATCAAACGAAGGATCACTCCTGCCAATCGCTGCTTCTTTGGACTTAGAAGGCAATTGAGTAGTAAAGTCCTCTCCCGAGCAACTAAAGTGACACTCTACAAAACCCTCATCATCCCGATCGCCATGTATGGTGCAGAGACATGGACCATGCAACATGTGATGAAAACGGTTTGGGCTGCTTTGAGAGAAAAATTCTTCGAGTAATTTTTGCCCTCTCTGCATAAATGGAGAATGGAGATGAAGATTCAATACGAACTGTACAGCGACACTGACCTAGCTAGAAAAGTTAAGGTCCAACGACTTAAACGGTTGGGACATGTAGAGCGAATGGAAAACAATGCTCCGGCTCGTAGATTCTTCGAATCCAACCCGGAAGGACGTTGCAGAAGAGGAAGATCGCGACTCAGGTGGAGCACACAGTTTGTAGAGGACCTGAACCAACTTGGCGTGTGAAACTGGAGACATCTAGTTAGGGACCGAGCTGGCTGGACACGTTTGTTGGATGAGGCCCTGGTCCGACCTAGGCTGTAGCGCCACCATAAGAAAATAAATAAATATTAACATTGTTACTTACAGATTGTCAATCTGCCCTTGTTGTTGTGCGAGGAAAAAACAAGTACATGAATGAATAACAGATCGTTGTATGCTCTCACATTTGGCTTTTGAGTTTGAAGGTATTTTACATACAAATTTGTATGGGAAAATTCGCCATATTATTCCGTGAAAGGTGAAATAAAAACACGAGTATTCGAACGAGGATTCGAACCCACAACGTTCTGCACAACAGTCAACGCACGTAACCCCTACTCCACGGGCACGAGCTTCTTCAGCATTAAATTTAAAATTTGAATGAAAACTTTTGACATGCTTTTTCTTATGATTCCAGAAACCAATTTGGAAAGTTGTGCTCTTTGAATGAGCAGTCGCCCCTTTACCACACCCGTTCGTAAAGCATATCAGTGCTGTTTGAAAGCATCAATGATTTTAGTATAGCCAAGACTTACTTAGGGAAAAACGAAGAATATGCTGTCTTCCCAACACCGACGGCTCGGAAAGAACGTCACAATAGACGCATACAACTTCGAGGTAGTAAAGGAGTCTGTCTTCCTAGGCTCCGCTATTAACACGGGCAATAACACCAGCGCCGAGATCAGACGAAGAATAACTCTTGCTAATCGCTGGTTCTTTTGGCTAAGAAAGCAATTGAGTGGAAAAGCGCTCTCTCGAGCAACTAAGGTAAAATTGTACAGCACACTCATCGTCCCAATCCTGCTGTATGGTGCAGGAGCATGGACCTTGACAAAATCGGATGAAATTGCCTTAGGCTGTTTCGAGAGGAAAGTTCTTCGGGTCATCTTTGACACCGTGTGCATTGAAGGAGAATGGCGAAGAAGATATAACAGCGAACTTTACGGGTTGTACAACGACATGGACCTAGCCAGAAGGGTCAAGGTCCAGAGACTCAGATGGCTCGGTAATTTACAGCGGATGGACACCAATGCTCCGGCCCGGAAAGCCTTCGACACTATTCCCGAGGGACGTAGGAGGATAGGAAGACCGCGACTCAGGTGGCGCACTCAAGTGGAAGAGGACCTCAATCAAATTGGAGTGCAAAACTGGAGACAGCTAGCTAGGGACAGAGCTGGCTGGTGGAGGCCCAAGTCCTCAACGAACTGTAGCGCCACCTTAAGTAAGTAAGTAAGACTGGTTTATAGATATAATTTAACTTCATAAGCCGTGTTTTATTGGAAATGATATACTCAGCTTAGTAAAATTTTACATGTCAAACAACAACAAACGAAAACTGAGTAAAAACAAGTTAGGAATTTAAGTTAGTAATTTACACAGGATAAGGTTTCGGCAATTCGACACTTGAGTTTTTCATTGTGTTTTTTGTAGGTATAGCTTTTAGCTAGGTTTTGGCATTTGATATAATCAAATGGAGGCGCCATCTTGAGACCAATCTGAAAGCAATTTTTTTTTAATGAGTTAGTTGGTGTGGTGAAAACCCGTTTTCTTCTAAATCTCAAGATGGCGTTTGAAAGGTTTCAATATTTGATGTTCCAGTCAACGAAACTCAGTTTAAAACTGAGTACAACGTTTTATTGGAATTGCGATTACTGAACTAACATAAGTACCCAATAAAACCACTGCTTATCCAAGAAAATTCAATTCTAGTACAATTTCCTCTAAAATAAACATGTAGATTGTACACTGTACAGTCTTCTGAACAAAATATACTTACTTTATACAAACAATTTTGAAATTGCAGCCAACCCTCGTAGTCAACGCAACATTGAACACATCTATCACAATTTCGATCAGGAAGATCATCTAATTAGTAAAGAAATGAAAAAAAAAGAAGAAGAAAGAAACAAAATGCAAGGCAATGGATATATAGAAAATTTAAAAAAATAAATTTTGAAAATTGAAAAAAAAATAATATTTTTTTTTGATTTTTTCAAATGTTTATTTTCGCTTAACTATATACTATGTACCTATAACAACTATTTCCGAGGAAAATTCTTGATGCAAAGCATAAATGTTATGCTTCTTAATGCGTGCAATATTTCCATTGCACTTAATTAACCGAACCTCGCGCGGTGATAAGGCAAGTGTAACCGGAGTTAAATCGGATTGTAACTCCACTGCTGATGTGTTCACCATTTCATTACCTGTGTCCTGTTCCTCATGATCGTCCACGACACCCGAATCATCCAATGAGGATTCTCGATTTATTCCGCCACCTTCGCTGGCATTTGAACTGGCCTGTCGACTGCCAGGTAGTAATTGACCTTTGTAGTCTTTGGGTTTACAAAGAAAATCTAAGATTTTTGCATAATTTAGTTTTACAACATCAATTACCTGAAGGGTATAACATGTTTGGATTCTTGTTTTGTTCATCTTGAAATGAAATACCTCTAGTACGTTGATTTGGAACATTCAACGCTTGTGGCCGATCGGTACTATGACGAGGACTTGGACTCGGACTTGGGGTTACCGATCGACTTTGACTCTAAAAAATACAACAAAAATGTTCAACCTCTGTAAAATTTGGACTCAATGTGTATTTTATACTTGGCCATTTCCATTCTCATTCGGGGCACCATCTTTGCCCTTCTTTTTCCGGCGTGTCTTCTTTTTACTGTATTGCGCCAAAAGTACACCCTTGCGTGAATCGACTTTCTTTTTGTAATTTTTATTCAGTTTTTTAACATTTAATATGGACGGGTCGAAGCTAAAAGTTGAATCTTCACGATGATCCAATAAGTCTTTTTTTCGTTCCTTAAATTAGAGACAGTTAATTTAAAAGAGGAGAAAGTGTTTTTATCGTCCTTACTTCGTTTGTGATTTCGGCTTCTTCCTCGTAACTTAACGCTACTACGGCTAACATCAAATTAATTAAATAAAATGAGCCAAAAAATACAACCACTGTAAAAAATGATACACTCATGGGTCCTGATGTAGCAAGTACCTTTTGATGGATTTTGATTAAAATAAAAAAAGAAAGATATTCAGAAGATTAATTGATCTTACCATGTTGTAGACATTCTCCCAATAATCAAGTGTTATCAACTGAAAAGTCGTTAGCATGGACCACATGAAATTATCGAAATTTGTGTATCCATGATTGGGATTTTCACCCACACAAAGGCACGTGTATCCTGTGAATGAGATGAATATTAGAAGTGCACCAAACTGTTTAATTTGAACACAAACCTGTTGGGCAGTGCCTAGCTCCTGTGAGATTTCCACAGAGCATTGGCAACTCTTCAAGATCGTACAGCCAATTCTCTGTATCATTCACCCAACTGCAAATTTAAAGTGAAATAACATGAAAATTCTGAAAAAGGTACAGAGACTAGCCTGTATGGGAATAACAGGGGTTCAAAGATCCACACTACAAGCTGGGTTGGAAATGATGCTGAATCTCCCGGCAATGAATGAGTTCATAAGGTGCACGGCATCCAAAACTGCAATTCGATTAAAAGAATTGAGTTTTTGGAAGCACAGCTCTTATGGACACGGGTCAATCTTATGACTCGATTCCAGGACTGATGGAGACCACCGATTACATTCCCCCTCTACTAGATTTTGGTAGGAAATTTTCTATTTGCATACCAGAAAAATAGGATTGGGATCCTAATTCACTTATAAGTAAACGGGGTATCCCTTTCTTCACTGACGGTTCAAAAATGGAATCAGGTACAGGTGCTGGAGTGTTTTGCCAATCTCTCAACATCAGAGAGGCGTATAAACTCCCAGCTGATTGTAGTGTCTTTCAGGCCGAGATCTATGTCATTGAAAAAGCAGCAGAAATGGCACATCATAAAAAGCTTAGCTCCTCGGAAATTACTTTTTTTTGTGGACAGCCAGGCTGCTATCAAAGCCTTAGCCAGTAAGACCATAATATCAATAGCAGTTTTAAACTGTAGGAAGGAAGTAAATAGAATCTGCCACACTAACCAGGTTAAGCTCTACTGGGTTCCTGGACACAGCAATATAGAAGGGAACGAAATAGTAGATGAACTAGCCAGGAAAGGATCAGAAGCAGACCATTCAGATAGGGGACCACTCGTTCCGATTGGGGTAATCAAGAGGAAGATAGACTTTAAATCTAAAGATTGCGTAATCTCTAGTTTATGGCCTAACACTAATGAAAGGAACATTAAAATCCTGATAGGTGTACTAATGGGTCATTGCGCCATTAAATTGGCACAATGGCCAACAAGATAGGGACTTTTGCACCCGATTTCTGCAGGAGCTGTCAGGATGAGGAGGAAATAGAAACCATTAAACACCTGCTCTGTGACTGTCCGTACCTCAAAACTAACCAACTCCGTCATATAGGGAACAGGTTTGTTGGGGAACTAGATGATTTAGCACAGGTCTCAATAAGAAACATGAGGAAATTTATAGATAACACAGGCTGGTTCGTTAACGAGCCAGTCTACGTTAATCGGCAACCTTGAAGAGCATCGATGCTATAGCTCTTATTTTTAAAGGGGATCACAATGGACCAGGAGACATGGAATAAATTGCATGTCGAAGAATAGAATAAAATACAGATCTTTGTTGTGTGAATCAAGTAAAAATATTGACCGTCACTTAACCTTGACATCCTGGGAAGTAACATCTATTGTTTTTCTTATATTTCAGAAACAAAAAGTAAGTGTACTGAAAAAAATCATGGTTCAACCATTGAAAAACTCTTGCTGCAAGCTGACGAAGGGGAATTTTAGGTCCAATTCATAAGAAAAAATCGCAGAGTGCAACCTCCTAACCCTTTAATAACTATTTATCTCTTTGAACTCAGGTTTCGTTCAGTAAGTCTCCTGCATACAGAATTTGAATTTATGAACACTTGGCTTTCGGAACGCATAGTTTGCCTAACTTCAATCGAGCTGCGTTATAAATTCGCGAAAAGTTAGATAGTTAGCTTCTTAATTATTTAAAGTTTTGCGGCTACAGTTCGCAAATTGCGATCAATTTGGGGTTACAATAATGCTCCAAAAGAGTCAACTGTAAAGCGATGAATGGAAAAATTTGCTGAAACTGGGTCTGTCACTGATGTAGCGTGCCTTCGACCAGGCCGATTGACCGAAAATATCGCAGCTGTACGTGATGATGTTGCTCAAACTCCATTCACCTCAATTTGACACCGAGCTCAGAAAATTGGTGTTTCCAAATCCACTTTGCAACGAATTTTGACAAGAGATTTGTATCTTCATTCATACAAAGTTCAATTGACTCAGGAACTGAAGCCAACTGACCATGCACAGCGAAGGGAGCTGGTTAATTGGGTATTGGAGGGACAACATGAAAATGCTGATTTTACCGATAAAATCATCTTTATTGACGAGGCCCATTTCCATCTTGATGGCTTCGTCAATAGGCAGAATTGTCACATTTGGGGCGAGGAAAATCATTCACGAGCAGCAAATGCATCTACAACGTGTCACTGTGTGGTGTGGATTTTGGGCTGCAGGAACCATTGCACCTTTTTTATGAAAATGAGTCAGGTCAAGCGCATACAGTCAATATTGCTCGATATCGTGAAATGATAACCAATGTGTTCGTGCCTAGAATTGAAGAAATGAATGTGGAGGGGATGTGGTTTCAACAAGACGGCGCAACATCTCATACAGCCAGAAAAACAATTCAATTCTTGCATCAGTCATTTCCTGGTCGTGTTATTGTGCGTTTTGGAGACCAGAATAGGCCGCCTAGATCGTGCGATTTAACACCATTGGACTTTTTTCTTCGACGTTTTATGAATATGCGAATAAGCCGACGACGACTCAAGTCTTAAAAGAGGAAATTAGACCCTGCATTAATGAAATACCGTAGCATTTATGCAAAACAGTCAGTGAAAATTTCATTACCAGCAAAGCCACGGCGGCCATTAGGCCGATATCTTTTGTTCCATACAAAACCTCATCCTGGCTTCTTTACGATGTAATAAAGAATTTGCGTTTTTTACATATGTCCATCCCAGAAAACGTGATATTTATTGTATTATAAGGTCTACGTCAACAAATTTTGATAGATACAAGGAAGAAGGTCACTGTGGCGTATACGTACTATTTCCGTGTTGAGCAAAGCTGACTACTGTATAAGCTTTATCTTTTTTGTAATTACCTTTTCCATTCTGCACTTGTTAAATTGACCCAGTCGTCTGGAAGATTCTTAACGCATTTATTCCTAAGTTCACCCATATACACCTTTGAAATAAAAAAACAAAACATGAAAATCAATATCCTGCGTTCTTAAATGTATTAGAACAAAACTCACCTGCAGGGCAAATAGTGCAAAAACCATCAAACAAAATATCGTTAGTGTCATTACTTCGGCCAATTGTCGAAATGAATGCAACAACGCATTTATAATAGTTTTAAGGCCTTCAAATAATTAAGCAAACCATTAATCACCTATTAACTAGATAAAAAGAATTGAATTCATACCCGGCATAATGGAAACAGTCTTTAATGCTCTCAGTACACGAAACGTTCTCAAACCGGCTAAATTGCCAACCTCCATACCGATTGTTGCATAGCCGCTAGTTATGACAATAAAATCCAGCCAATTCCATGGATTCCTTAAGTATGTGTATTTGTTAAGTAGGAAGCCTTTAGCAATGATTTTGATGAACATCTCAAGGGAGTATATAGCGAGGAAGATATATCTGTAGATGTTAAATTTAGATACAATGAAATAAATTTTATTTTTGAATTTTTGTTTATACACTAAAAATAAAGTCGAAGAGAGCTTAAGGCAAGCAACATCTAACGACCATTAGTCTTGAACCTGGAAAACTGTGTTAATAGACCGGCTCATCACTTATTGCAGTGTAAGTTGTTAGGCAATTTAAACCAAACGAACACAAGAAATGACAAAATTATACAAATACAAAAAAATACAAAAAAATACATGAATAAACAACAATTAAACAATTAAGAGCGTGCTACACTGGTTTTAAGCATAGTCTTTAATTTATTCTTATTAATATGAAAGTCAATAAGATTCGTATTATAATTCAAAATCCTACTCATCCTTGCCAAGGGCTCATGCATTCCGTTATTGGTACTGGGTCTTGGGACTTTAATAAGATCGATGCTAGCGAAGGTGATTACCTCCTCCCCTATAGTAAAAAAGTATAGCACTAAGAAGGTCTGGTGCATCTGTGACGCCTGATATGAGTTGATGAAGGAAAACTAAATCATTGTTGGTCCTTCTTTAAGACAACGTTTGCATTTGAAGAAGTGATAATCGATCCGCACAAGGAGGAATATTTTGAGGATCATGCCAATACCTTTTAATGCGAAACGAAAAAAATTACATTGCACCGATTCTAATCTGTCAATATGAACGTCATTATAAGGAGTCCAAAATCTGTGAAGCATATTCAAGATGCGGACGAATAAGGCAATTATAAAGAGAAAGCGTGACGATAGGATCAAGAAATTCTTTTGACCAACGCTTAAGGAATCTGTAAAATCAAGATTCGGTGTAAAAAGAACCCCTAGGTCCCACACTTTAAAAACACGAGAAAGAATTTGCTGAGATATACTATAATACTCATAAGTCAAAGTTGTTCGTTTCTTTGAGAATGTCATTGTCTGACATTTCGACGGGATTAGATTTAAACTGTTCTTATTACAGATTAAACCATACAGAAAACCTATTTATATCATTTTGCAGAAGAATGCGATAATTTTTAGATGTAATTTTCTTAAACATCGTCATGTCATATGCAAAAATAAGAATTTTACTGTCACGAACACATAACCGTGCATCATTTATTGATAAGATAAAGAGAAGAGGTCCTAAATGACTACTCTGTGGAACACCAGATTTAGCAGTAAAAGTCATCGAAAACATGTCTCTGAATTTAACCTGATAAGTTCTATCCTCAAGGTAAGAAGAAATCTATGAAACCAGCCCAGGGGGAAAGCCTAATAACTGTAGTTTCAACTTGATAACTGAGTGAGACAGTTGATCAAGAGCTTTTGAAAATTCAGTGTGTACACAATCAGTTTCCAGTCCATGTTCTAAACTGTTCAGACAATTATGCGTAAAGGCAAGAAGGTTTGTGACAGTTGATCTCCTTTGCATAAAGCCATGTTGCTCACTGCATATGATGTTTTTACAGTAAAAGGATAAACTGTCACACACTATTTGTTCAAACAGTTTAGGTATACAAGAAAGTTTAGAAATAGGCCGATAGTCAACAATGTGCGACTTATGTCCCTTTTTAAAAACAAGCGTGATGTAAGCAATCTTCCAGGCACAAGGGAATTTTCCAAGTCGCATAGATAGTTGGAATATTATTTTAAAGAGGTTTAGCTAAAACTGTATTGCATTTTTTTAATAATGTGGGAGGAATACCGTCAAGACCAGAAGAATCGTCTTTTTTCAGAAGGGACAAAAATCTTAGGACTTGATCAATCTCGATCGGGACATTATTAAATGTGACTTGTTTGCTTTTTTTCAAATAGTTGAAAAAATCAACGTCTACATCAACGGGAGTATATATGAAAGATTGACTGAAATTATTGGCAAATGCATCGCAGATTTCAGAAGTAGAGCTCAGAACTACATTATTGTAAAAGAGATGGACTGGGTAAACATCACATTTTCTCTTAGAGTTTACGAAACTCCAAAAAAGCTTAGGGTGTTGTTTCAAGGAATCACCCATAGTAACAATATACTCATTATAAAGATCATATGACAATCTATTAAACTCTTCGAAAAGAGATATATAAACCACTTGGTTCTCTAAAGACATAGATCTAGTGTAATTTTTCCACGTCCTATTTCTCTTATTACGGAGACTTTTTAACACTTTTGTTTGTTTGACTGATTTTTTTCTTAGGTGCAGTTTCGTTTATCCATCTCATGAGTACAGAATAGAAACTAGAGACAGTTTCGTCAATGTTATTGGAAAATGGTAAGTTTTCAATACCATAATTTAATAGACTGTCCGAAAGCTGTTGAAAATTGGCTCTACGAAAGTCGTATTTGTATGAGCAGTCATGGGAATTACTATTTTCTAGTAAGTGACCATTCAAGTCAAGAATAATATCTAAAGCAGGGTGATAACTATTAATATTAGATATTGCAGAAGCCGATTCAACCACCACTGTACAGGCCGCATTAGATGAGAAAACCAAGTCAAGTGACCGATTCAATGAATTTCGAATAGAGCTTTTTGTTGTTAATCCGCTGAGATTATATTATCTAACATATTGCGCTCCACTTGAGAAGAACTTGGGGAAGCTTCTAAATGGGAATCATCCTCAGAAGGAACCCAGTTAATGTTGAGAAGATTTAAATCATTTTCTCATTCTAATAGCCATTGTTAAAGTATAATGTTAACACCTGAGTCTCATGTCTGTTTATTTTTCAGTAGTACATATTCACGAAAGACAACCTTTTGTGTTTCTAATAGCATTCATAAAACAAATTGAAATTTAACTTATAATTAACGTATTCATTGAACCGGAAACATGGAATTAAAATTTTAAATGTGAATAAAACCACTTAATCCCACGTTTCTAGCGAAGCGTACATGCACCTTTACTTCATTCATAACACAACATTCGCTATAATACTTACTCAGCTTCTTCGGATGTTTCTGTTCTGGCTAAAAAAATACAGTTGAAAAGAATTGTAGCCATCACACAGTAATCGAAATATTGATTAGTCGCTATGTACACACATATCCGTCGAGCAGGACTCCATGGATGAAACAGGAAAAGGCTCTTAGTTCCGGTAAATCGATGAATGTAGTTTTTCCGAAATCGCTTTGATACCACGCAAAAGGTCTGCGAAAAAAAGATAAAATAAGAATAATGCCAAACCGAGTGTTAAAATGCAATTAAATTGAACTTAATGACAACGTGAAAAGAATTTCTTTAAATTTTACTGGTTTGTTATTTGTTTTAGCGGTTATTGTGCTTTTTATTGAGGTTGATTGAAATCCAGTGGGTTTGGCGATTTAACAGTTTCGGGTTTTCACAATCAAATTGAATATAGATAAGGAAAGGAGGAAGCCTTAATTCCACGGAATTTTTAATTTAAAGGGTGGATGTAAAAGAATTTTTGGAAAATATTTCAATTTATTTATTGTTTTTTTTTTTTACTTTTTGAGACTTAAACTGTTCATTTGCTTACCCAATCAATGTTACTCTTTAATTTTGAATTTGATTACCTTCATTGATTTTCAGAACACTTTTATAAGATTTAAGAACATTCCGAGTGAGAAGCTTGGACCCATTTAATAAGAAGTAAAGGAAGTGGTCTTATGAAAAAGAATTGAAGCATTTTTCTAAGTAGTATGAGTTTCATAAACACAAACGCATTGCAACAGGGCTGGTCTGCAGTTGAATGGTTAATCTTAGGGGCGCCAAGCGAAAATTGATTGAATCTAGATTTCATTGATTATGCTTCAACTTTTTTTCAATCTCAATTCTTTTTTTTAGGATGCTCGGTTTTTAATGTTTAATTTTTTTATTTTCCAGTACATTTTCTTGATTTTTCAACCGTAATTCATCACGTTTATTACGCCTATTGTAATACAACCAACAAATAAAAACGTTTCGAAATACGATGGAAGAACTATTCAAAACAACCGTGCACACTACGGGAACTCAACGAATTGCAGCGCCTTACAATCACGAACAGAAATAATACACCCCTGAATTCGACTGACAACACAGTCAAAGTTTGATAGCACAGACCCCAAAAATTGACAGCACAAGTCCCAAAAATTGACATCATCAGACATTTTTGTTGCTTCACTCACGTACACTATACATGTAGCTAACACCGCTTCCTATACTTCTTATTCAATGCTTGGACCTAGAACAATCGAACGTGAAAGGGATAACCTAAAAAGACGTGTATATTTATCAAATAGCTGAAGACCGTTTTTATATATTCTTCTTGTAGTTCCACGGCTTATTTAATAAAAATAATTCAATTTATATAAAATTGAATTTTAAAGTAAGCCTTGTAAGTGAAAACAGTTTGAAATCAATTCTTTTTGATATAAAAACAAAGTACTTTAAATAGCCATATCATTCATAATTGCTGATTCATCATAACGATAAGCCCATAACATAAAAGAAAGGAAATTAGGAGCCATGAGTTGTATAATCGAGGGTAAACTCTGAACTGGGGATCAACGATATAAAATGTTTTCATAACAAAGATTTTGTTCAGTCCTATAGTTATAATGATGGCTGAACATTTGTAAACCTTGTGAAATTTTTACACATTTAGGCCGTGTGCGAATTGGGTTAAAAATTGGTTAAAACTTGACGTTTGGTTAAATTTTGACAATTCGCATTAAATAAATTGCGTTAAAAATTAGACTACCTGTGGAGCAGGTTAAAAAATGACAGTAGTGGTTAAAAATTCATCCATTTTTAACCACAATTCATCCAATTCGCACACGGCCTTAGAAGTGAAGAAATCACGTTTTCATCATTTTGCTACTCGCTAGATCCGTGGTTCAGAATTAACTCTCGCTCGTACTATTTGCCAACAAAGACCCAAATTTTCTCTTCTTAAACTAAAAATGTAATTTTCTTATCGCTCTTTTGCATGAGTTTACAGTTTCGCTTTGAAACTGTTTCGGTTGATCCGCAGTTCAGAGTTTACCCTCAATTTCAATGTCTGGCTCTTATCATATCCCTCTTTTTTCTTATAACAAAGCCTTTGTTTTCGCAGATCATTTGAAGTGGAGAAATTCATGTAAATCTAGAAGAAATTAAAATTAACACAAACGAAAATACAATGTTTCTGTTATATTTTTTTTTCTATGTGTCTTTCTCTCTCCCGCTGTGTTGTCAATGTTTTAACTTGACAAGTATTTAGCCCTCATTTGCATTCGTTCGTTACATTCATGTTTATAACTAGGAGAGCAGATGTTTTTTCCTACAAAAAAAATTGTATTGACAAAAAAGGCTAATTAATAAATGCCTTTGCGTTTTGAAAGTACAAGATAATGAATACACAAAAGTGCTTTCTTCTGTAATTTTTATAAAATATTAAAGCGCCTTCACGAACAACGATAAAAGCACTATTCACATGAGCACGACCAACGAACGACGAATGAATGAAGAAAAGTGATTTTAGATACGTTTGAAGCCGTATTTTCTTACAAATTCTCAACAAAACGATAAAAGTATAGTTTATGTTTGATTTGTGATGCATACATTAAATGTTTAATCTCAAATGTTAATAAATTTGAGAAAACAAATTTATTCGTCGCGAAAAGAATTGTAGTTAAAGCACTATTCACATGATCACGACCAACGAATGACGAATGAGTGAAGAAAAGTGATTTTAGATGCGTTTGAAGCCGTATTTCCTAACTAATTCTCAACAAAACGGTAGAAGTATAGTTTATGTTTGATTTGTGATACATAAATTATATTTTTAATCTCAAATGTTAATAAATTTGAGAAAACAAATTTATTCGTCGCGAAAAGAATTGTAGTTGATACGAACTGCCAAACCCTAATCGCGTTCCACATCATCCACACACCCAACGAATAAAATTATCGCGCGCGTATAACCTCAAAAATTATTCTTGCCTTGTGTTTTGGTTGTCCATTCGCGACGAATTAAAGACTCTCATGTGAAAGAAATGTCAAAATCGACGAATTTTTGTTCATTCGTTTGTCGTTGTTCGTGCTCATGTGAATAGTGTTTAATACGAACTGCCAAACGCTATTCGCGTTCCACATCATCCACACTCCCGACGAACAAAATGTTCGCGCGCGTATAACCTCAAAAATCATTCTTGCCTTGTGTTTTGGTTGTTCATTCGCGACGAATTAAACGCTCTCATGTGAAAGAAATGTCAAAATCAACGAATTTTCGTTCATTCGTTGGTCGTTGTTCGTGCTCATGTGAATAGTGCTAAAAGCTTTGTATATTCGTTCCATAGTCTGCTATTACACGATGAAACTAGTTTCATGCAACATCTTCGAATTCTGCTTTGTTATCTTATCCTGTTTCTCGATTGGTATTACACGTTGAAACTAGATGCATGAAACTTATTTGACA
>CAKKXW010000002.1:39088935-39105879 GCA_920937365.1 Sphaerophoria rueppellii
AAATGATTTCCGTTCATCTGTCTTTCGTTCTCAATCACTTGACAAGTTAAGAGTTGCTCCGCAATTCTTTCCAAACTTTTATCAAATAATGAGAGCTAAGGTAAGAAAAAATCATTTTCCTATAAGAAATTAATAAATTTAAATGTTTTCAAGTGAATATCCCAACATTAATTTAATTATCATCACTATTTGTTGGTTTTTGTTTGTATTTTGTACTTCATGTAGAAATTAGTGTACAATTTACAAACACGTGTTTGAACTCTGTTAGAAATGTGAAAATTTTGCAAGTGAATTAAAATGTTTAATAAGTTCTTTTAATATATATATATTTGCAGTGGCGTAAGAAGCGTATGCGTAGGTTGAAGCGTAAACGCAGGAAGATGCGTGCAAGGTCTAAATAAACCCGGCGATCTATCAATTGTAAGTCCTAAAGTCTTAACCCTGTAAGCGCCATTTTTCCAACATCTTTTCTTTCTTTTCAGGAATTCCATTCAACCCGACGACGTACAAAAAAAACTATTTGCTTCTAGTGTTCTTTTAAAATATAATTTTAAAGTACCATGCAAACGATATTCTTAATAAAATTTGAAAGAATCTGAAGTGAAAAAGGAATAAGTCTTGTGTCTTTCATTTTATCGATTTTGTGCGAGGGCGTTGCTCGATGGTGTTTCGTTTTGGAAATTCTACTTCAAGCGAAATCCTGAGAAAATTGTTCAAAGGATTATACTGTCCAAAATTAAAGGTATGGCAGGTTGGGAAAATGCCAACGAAGAACGATGAAACACGTTTTTCTTTGCCAATGTGGACTGGGTTGAGTTTTGCAGGAAGTGACGTCCATTTTGAAACATGCGCATAGTGACAGTGAGCTTTGTATTAATACTTTTGCCGGTTTATTTTTGTGAAATAGCGTGTGAATATTTTTCTACAAAACTATTTAATTCTAAATGATGGAGACAGTGTTCTAATAAGACTGCAAGTTTTTTTCAATACAAATAGTCTGAAAATCGTTCCTTAGAGAACACGTGCCAAAAATGCTAACATTTGTGACGTATGTACGTATGTAAAGCGGCATTTCCTGAAAGAATAGTCCAAATATCTGGAGCTCACTCACTAGGAACAGAATTGTGGTAGTCGGATCCATAAAGGCAAGTTTTAATTCTTAGAAACAAATAGCCCCCATAGAAATAGTTCATGGTTTTCCAATTTTAACCGTAGGCCTTTCAATCCTACTGCGTAGGAAGAAAATTGAAAGGAGTTTCTCGTTCCAAAAAGGTACATTCTTGATCTCGTTATAAAGATTTATAACGGCGGCGTCTCAAAATAACTTATTTTCTTACTTATTCTTTCAATAGAACCTGTTTAAACTTTTTTGCATTAGGTTAGATTGGAGTGTCTGTCTAGATGTTACTGACTAACTTCGACCTCAAGGGTCCATTGTGATACCACTAAAGAAGCTACTCATGTGAGAGTAATTAACTTAAACAAACCATTTTGTACTTTTAATGAAGTTAGAAAGACATTTTGTGTCGATTGTGCCAGTTCACTGGTATTACGAATAAGGGATTACCGAGATAGGTATTCCTTCCATTGGAGAGCGGCGGACATGTACACAGAAGGTGTTGGACTGTTTCCTCTTCCTCCTCGTCGAAGCAGCTTCTACAGAAGTCGTTTGCGGAGACCCCTAGCCCCAAAGCATGACTACCTATGAGGCAGTGTCATGTTATGACTCCAATTGTAGAGCTTAAATTTTGTCTGCTCAGGGAAATCAAGCCTTTTTGACCGTTTCAGGTTTATGATTGGCCATATTTGTTTGGTTGCTAGGCAGGTGGTACCCTGTGACCATCTAGCATTTGTTGATTCTAGAGCATATTGTTTGAGAAGATATTTGCATACAGCAAGTGGTGTTCTTATGTTATGTCCCTGTCTAACAGTAGGCAGAAGTGTTCCGTTTTTGGCGAGCTCATCTGCTTTGCAATTTCCCGGGATGTCTTTGTGGCCCGGCACCCAAATGAGGTGAAGGTTAAACTCTTCCGTCATCTCATTCAGAGATGATCGACAGTCGTGGACTATTTAAGAGTTTGTGGAGACAGACACAAGAGATTTGAGAGCAGCTTGGCTGTTCGAGAAGATACGTGTATCCTTGCAAGTTATAACGTTTTCTTTGAGCCAGGATAGTGCCTCTTTAATCGCCATTACTTCTGCCTGGAACACACTTCATTGATTGGGAAGTCTAAATGATAGACTGAGATTCAGGGGCCTAATTATGGGATTCGCGGCGGATCGTTTTCAATTCGACCTTTCAAATTCGACTCGCTTCGTATTTCCTTATTAACGAATTCGCGGCGAAGCGAAAAAAATTACTCCAATATATCCCAGTGATTTAACACTTTTGGTTTGACTATTTCTTCCAATATTCCAGTTAATTATAATAAACACACCTCCACCTGTGAATCCGCCAATAAAAAGCTGTCGGATTTCAACTTGCCAGCAAATATAATGGCATTTCAAATTTGTCTACGAATTTGTTAATTGGTCGAATTCAAAACGAAGAAAGATCTTGAAGGGATTGAAACTTGGAAGCTATTATCGAATACCATGTTTGGGGTATTCAGATAGATCTGAAGTTATCTAAGATAGTAGTATGTCCAGTGTTGGTGCTGATTCATTGACAGGTGGCTCTTAGCCTAACTTAAGAGTTAGCTGCCACCATTTTAAAGAAAATATCAAGAGGTGTTAGGTTTAGGGCTGCTGTTGGTGTTAAGCGAAGTGCTCCTGTGATGCACATACCTGCTTACCGCTGGACTTTAATAAGTTTATTTAGATTTACCATCTTGTCCAGTGCGGTCCACCAAACGACAACTCCATAAATGGATATCGGTCTGATTATCGAAGTTAATAGCCAGTAGGTGTTTTGGGGAGAAGCCCCTTTTTCACTCTTTGATCAATATCTGCCTTCCAATTTAGTTTTTTGTCTAAAATGAGACCTAAATATTTGGCTTAACGTAATTGAGTTTTGCTAGGAAATCTAGATTGTAAGTTTGTGTCAAAATAATCAGTCATTACTTATGTATACATAGTACCTACTTCGACGGGATGTGCTTTAGATAACTGTTGGAAGCAGCTTTTACACTTGCAAAATTTAATCGATGATCTGCGAGAGTTTCCTTCATTTCGAACTGGACAAAATTTGGGGTTTTGGATTTCGCATTGGAAGTCTTTAACTTTTATTTAAACAACAAATCGAGTCTTTTTCTAAAAAAAAAACGCTTTTTACGGTTCTAATAAATGTAGCTAAATGTAAAACGTGTATCTACACGGACGTTAACGTTCCAATTCCAACTAGTTTTTTTTTATTTTTTTTTTTTATTTTAATTATTGAGATACTAAAATTTAAACTTAACATCAACAGGGAGAATGTCCGTTGGAAACTTTAAAATTGTCTATTTTCGTTATACGTAAATGCTCTCGTTTAAAGCGTTTCGAGGTTAAAAAATATTTGAAATGAAAGCCTCGGAGAATTCACACCTCTGTGAGGGAAAACCTCTTGGTAAGATTGTCCCCAAGTCAGAATTAATCCAGATAGTTTCAGCCATTTTCAAGATAATCCTCGATAGGTGGTACTACGACACAGGAATTTTAATTTTTATCAGCTCAGAATACAAGGGAAAATAATAGATGCAATTGGAATTGCACCCGGGGGTATGTTATGTTTATCGAAACGATCGTAAATTTAAGAACAACAATAGTCATGTCAAAAACTAATTAAGCGAACCGAGATTTATGGTTAAGATTCATATGAAATTTTATTTGCTTTACAGCAAACGACTTACGAATACCTATCAATAATTGTATACCAAAAAGCAGACCTTATACAGGGTGATTCAGGAACGTGGACAACTTGAGCGTGTAGGTTTGAGGTTGGGTTGGAGTGTTTAAAAATTAATTTTCCTATTCGTATGAAGCAATTTATGTTTATAATTTAAAAACAGAACGAAAGAAGAAGTTTTAACTTTAGAAAAAGTCGTCATATATCTACAAAGACGTTGACTTCTATTCTTAAAAACAGAAGGATCAAAATTGTTGGAATCATTTATAGAAAATCGTAATAATTGAGTATGGGAGCTCCCCAAAAGTTCGAAATATTAAGAAGATTCACAAAACTTAAGATTTCAGATTTAGGTTTAACTTTTTTTTAACCAGAATTAATAAATACTAGCTGATCGTGCAGACTTCATACTGCCTCAATCGATAATCGATACCCCTCTACCACACTACCCACTACCCTTTAAACGCTATCCGCTTGTGCTACCCAGTACGTCTACCCTACCCGTATCCGCTACCCCGTTACGACACTACAGAGTGTGGTATTCAGATTCATATTTTTGTTGTTAGGCTAATAAACATATCTCTGTATTTGACAGTAGGTACGACCGAATTTGGGTTCGTAAGCAGTCCTAGAGCCGTGAGTTCTACAGTCTAATCTTTTAAGGAGATTTTCCCATCACGAAGTCTCTATTTTCTATTCTCTATTAATTACAATTAACAAAGATATTGCTAAAATGCAATGTGATTGGCTTGAACCCAACTGAAATAGAGAACTTCATATATCTGAATTTTTCCAAGCTTTACAACTAACATTCTACTTTCGTTATTTCAAATTTCGTTGAAAATTCAACAAATTTTCGTTCTTCCGGTGTGTTTTTTCTGACTTTCTCGTAAGACATTCCCAAAATTTTGTTTTTATTAAGGCTATACCTACAGTGAAAGTTTTATAAGAAATGCATTGAGGATTGAGCGGATTAGGAGTCGATAAAGGATATACAAACATACCAATAATACAACTAAAATTCTATGCAAAAACTTGTTTTAAGTTCTTGAAGTTCCCAATCCAAAATTATTCAATTTTCCCTTTGAAAACCAATGAGTTTTCCGAGTTTTTGATCAATAACTGTCCATGTTTCCATTTAAAAACCGGTTTTTAACCAAACAATTCCAAGCAAAAAAATCTAATTTCCGATATTTGTTTGGTTTTTCCAGTTTTCCCACTCTTCCATGAGGTTTTTCCAATTTTTTTTTCTCAGAAATCATCACTGAATAGCTACAACAGTATCAACCATGAACATTTCACAAATATCTGTTGGGCCATTCACTTCCATTTTTATCTATATAGAGATTATATGTAATGTCAGGCCCGTGCGTCGTCATCAATATATACAGAGTACATGTTGTAAAATTTTGTTTTTCGATCCAAATTGAAAACATGATGGTTAGTTGTGCTTAAATCAAGATACGCTTTTCGTGCTTTTACAAAGGCACAGGAATAGATTACTATTCACTACGCTGAAATCCAGCTGCTTTGCCAACTGGGACTGGCACTCCAAGCATTAAGGTCGCCAGACCAGTAAGAAGCTTTTGTTGAGAACAAGATCTTTGGAGGTTTTTTTTTTTAGTACACCGCTTTAAGGAATCAAAATGGAGGAAGGTTCGAGGTGGATAATTACAACTATTATCTCTTCGGAGACATCAACTTCAGCTTCGTACGTCTCCGGTTGGCGGAAGTCTGAAGACTATCTTCATCTAATGTAGTGATTTATGTAATAAGATAGAAAATACACCGTTCAAATTTTGTTCTGTGAGAAGAGTGATCACCTAGAATTTTTCTTCTTCAGAAATTATGTCCATTTCTGGACTTGCATCTTCATCGTCTGAAAATACTTTCGAACGAATTGTAAGCAAAGTTTCAGGAATGTTCCATCCTCTTGCAACAAGTTTATTTTCTTTCAGAATGAAACATTGAGACCTTGTAGATTTCATATGAACTGCAAATCCGAAAGGGTTAAATAGAGGGTGACTCGACGAAGGACATTTTTTTTAAATGTGATTTTCACAATGTAGTGTCCGTAGCTTAGTGGTTAGGTGCGTTGGCTGCTAAGCAAAACGTCGTGGCTTCGAGTCCTGCTCGTGCCCATAGTTTTTATTTCATCTTTCACAGGCACTGCCTCTTGCGAAGAACTGACAAAACTTCCAAGAGTATCTGTCATGAAAAAGTGCGTCTCAACTTTGCCGTTCGGAATTGGCGTTAAATTGTAGGTCCCCTCAATTCTTCAAACGCACACAGAGAATTGTTGATGAGAGTAAGCCACTTAGGCCTAGGCTCTTCAACAGCTGTCGCGCCATCCTATTTATTTTTTTTTTTATTTTGTTTGATTCTCACAACCGCAATGAAAAGTTCGGGGAAAAATACCTATCTAAAAACGAACTGAGAATTGCTTACATGTATACTTTTCGTTTGTGGCTCGACATCTTAGCAAACATCGCGGACTATTTTTGTGTCTCATGTTGTATATTAATACACAAGTTTACAAGTTTATTTACGTTTTCGCTAAAAATCCGGGATCTCTCAGAAGTCCGGATCCTAGGAGAACTATCCCCCACCCCCCCTGTCGCCGGACCTGTGTAGTATGTTTTACGAAAACATAAACATGATCTTTACTTGAGACTTGAGACACATAACTGTAAGTTTTGGGCTCGTACAAAAATCAATCTTTCAATTTTTATCAGAAATGGCAATCCAATGATATATGTAGATGTCGAATACAGTCCCTGTCTGGCTATTTGCTTGCTTGCAGTCTTAACGAAAGGGTAGGTATAGGTAGACTTCAAATTTGGTTGAAGAAAATTCGTGTTAGAGGTTTTTTGTTTTCACTTTTTTTTTTCAATTCGTGTACGTATATAAAAATGCAAACAAATAAGGTGCATAGAAAGTGCAAGGCAGAGGGAAAGACACTATAGAAAAAAATAGGGTCGTGGCACCAGTTACCGATTACCGAACATTTTACGGACTATAAGGAAAGAACATGTTGCAAAAAATACTTTAACTGAGTTTAGTATTGTAATTTTGTTCATGTTTGATACTCCTTTTTTCCATAAACATTATCCGTAAATAGTAGAAAAA
The DNA here is from genome assembly GCA_920937365.1 of Sphaerophoria rueppellii. Taxonomy (NCBI): domain Eukaryota; kingdom Metazoa; phylum Arthropoda; class Insecta; order Diptera; family Syrphidae; genus Sphaerophoria; species Sphaerophoria rueppellii. Next base: position 39,095,891 of record CAKKXW010000002.1, read on the forward strand.
AGATTATATTGAAAATAAGCATTTTTTCCTATTCTCGAACACCTAATTTTGATTGTTTCCTTATCCCGAACACGGAGTTTCCTATTTTCGAACTCTGGAACCAAAAAGTCGTTAGTGGTTAGAAAACCATTTTAAAACAAACATTTTCGTTCTCATTGATTTTTTTTTAAATCATAGAAGATAATACAACAATATTTAACGAAAATAGAAACTGAGCCCAAAGTTAGTTTGAATGAAAATTTCAAGTTCACTGTTCAAGTTTTAAAATGTCTGTAATCACGCATCAAACGAAAGCTTGCCAAGTGAACTTGAAATTTTCATCCAAACTTACTTTGGGCTCAGTTTCTATTTTCGTTAAATATTGTTGTATTATCTTCTATGATTTAAAATATTCAGTATAACACTCAGTGTTACCGCGGGCTCAAATTTAAATGAGTCCCAGAGATTGAAACAATTAGTCCTTTTGAAAAAAAAGAGTCCCTTCTGTTTCCTTTTAGAGTTCATTTTAATAATACATATAATTATTAACATAGTGTGACACTAATAATAAATAAACATAAACAAAACTATTAAATTCATAAAAAAAAAAACGATGACAAAGAGACAGAGACCATTGGCCAGTTCCGCTTAACAAAAACTCACTGAGATCTCAGAGATTTTTTAGGTGGAACAAAAAATCTCAGCTAAGAATTGAGATTTTTTTCTGAGATTTCTGAGATGAAAATTTTTTGGATTCGATTTCTCACTCAGCTATTTTGACGTGACTGACATATGCACAACAACAATTTGTAACAATTTTATATCAATGAGAACTGTGAATTTTGTTCCACCAAATGATTTTGCCTCAGTCAGTGAGATGTTGTTAGGTGGAACTGGCCTAATAAAAAAATATGAAGTTGCAATTCACAATCATGTGGTTTGGATTTTTTTTTCTGCTTTCATTCAAACAAAGCGCCCTTATGAGCCCAACTAACAAATTAATTTCTATAAGGCCTTAGCGAAGCTATTTCTTGATTTGTATCTTGTCTTATACAAATACGTTTGGCGCAAGTTAAAAGCTATTGATTCTTTAAATCAATGATGACAAGGCCTTATATCAATTTATTTAAGGAAGAAGCAATAGCTTCTCACAAGAATTGCGAATAAGGCCTTAACAACAACTTGATACGCGAAGTGACAGGTTTGAAATTTCGTTTGTTATAATTTGTAAAAGAAGGTCTTATTCGTGTTAAATAATTGCAGACTGTTAATAGTAAGCGAAAAAAGGTCTTATCGGAGCTATTTTTGCTTCGCTTTCACGAGAAAGCAGTATGAGGCCTCCTGACACTTCGGTAAATCAATCTTGTGCAAGCAGTTTGTTTTAATTTGCACCAGGATGTGTTGTATGTGTTATATAATTGCAGACTATTATAAGTAAGAAACAATAGGTCTTAAAAATATAATTCGTCCATGAGTAAGCCTTAAAATAATACTATGAAAGCAAATGCTTCCGAATTTCAGAAATTTTGACCTTATACAAGATAAATTGCTACTTGGGAGTGAATCAAAGAAAATGTTTGAATGCTGAAACAGAGTTCAAGCTACGTTTACACTATGCATTCTTCTCAAAATTAATTTTCATTACAAAATGGAACCAAGTTTTAGAAAATATTAATTAACATTGACTTCAGAGTAAAGATGAGTGATTTTTAATAACTTGGATTTGTAAAAAAATGAGCCAAATCTAAAATTTGTGAGTCCCTGAGTCAAGTTAAAAAAAAATGAGTCCCTTTCGGCACTATAGTGTCCCCGCGGTAGCACTGATAACACTTTTAATAGCTAAGAACGTGGTGTTCTTGTAGTTCTCATTACTTTTGGTTGCTGACTTTTTACACAGTGTTGTTCGCTCATAAGAGAACTTGGCTCTTTTTTTTTCATTTTATGTTTTTGTTCTGATTTCACATCTTTTTGCAAATTGTTTTTTATATAAAAGAGTGAACCTCGAAATACACTAAATGGAAGAGTAAACCTCGAAATACACTAAATCAGCTAGCAACTGGCAAACTTTAACAATGCAATAATTGCTCTGCCAATATATCTATAAATAAATAATAGGTTCTAACCTACCTATTGTTGTTAACTCATACATTTTCTCTTTAACGTTTTCGACCATTTATATAGATAAAATGGGTGGATACCACACCCCTAAATGGAAATGCAATTTTTTCTCATTTTTTGTAATGTCATTCAACCAAAAACATACAAGAATTCAAAATTTCAATCGCGAATTTCAACATCCTACGACCATTTTAAGAAAGTAGTGCTAGAACTTGGCTGATGGCTTTGATAATTATAACCCACTTTGAAAATCTTTAATATAGATAATAGTTGTGACATCAAGTTTCAAGGAAAAAAAATTGTTTAACCCTGGGGCCACACGAGCAAGTTCTGGCTTGCCAGTAGCCTACATATATTAATTGTCAAATCTCTATCGGTGTACTTGGTGTGACGTAGGTGGCACAAGACTTGCTAGTCAACTTGCCAGCAAGTTCATATATTTTTTTTTTTCATTTGAATGATGATGTCAAATTAAATAAATAATAAAATAAAATTTGACTTTCGAAGATGTCGCCAACGAGAAAAGAAATCAAAACACTCGCGTTTTTCTTAAGTTCATGGAGCTGTTTAAAAAGTCCATTTCTTCAACCCAAAATAATTTTGGCTTGTAAATGCTTTCAGCACCACATCCGGATTTTTTGCTCTTTTTGATTTTGTTCCGCTCCACAGAGTAGGTTGTCCGAAGAGCTTTCATTTTTTTCTTGACTTCTTCTGTGGACATGGACATTTCCTTGGCGATTCTCTCATATGCCTTCAACTTCAAATCACTGCGGCGATATGAAGATGAAGACATATTCCACAATAAGTTTTCGCCTTTGAACAGTTCTCAGTTTAAATAAATTTTCCTTTGTTATTTTATTATTAATTTTTTTCAATTTCGTTTTTCACTTGCAATATATTTATTTTTAATTCTTTGATTGACAAAACCTGTCAAATTACTTGCTCGTTTTACTGGCTCGAAAATTCGCAAGCCAGTTGACTGGCCAGTACTAAAAGTTTGAATGTATGAGTAAAATATTTGATTGTATGCCAACTTGCTGGCCAGAACTTGCTCGTGTGGCCGCCAGGTAAATAATAGTTAGGGGCTTGAGATTTTGTTTAAACAAACAAATTTTCAATCACTTATGTCCAATTTCATGAAGCACTTTTAAACATTTAACAGGCTATTAAGCCGTAAAATGAGATTTTTTGGTTCCCCAAGCATTTTTTTAAAAGGAAACAAGTTTTTAAACAATTTTTAAAAGTAAATGCCAATTTTTGGTTCAATCAATTTCAAAAGTGGCATTGAATATTTTAAAAATTGAACATAATGCTTTCTCATTTTTTCATACACAATTTTCATAAAGGATGTCAATTGTGACAAACATTTCCCTGAAATTTCCCATTTTAAGTTGGTAAAACTAAAAAGTTTCAAGGGTCTGATAAATTTATAAAGATATTTGCTATAAGTGGTTTTAGTGTTTGTTTATGAAATTCGGCATTAATTTTGGTAATAGTTTCTTAAGTTTTTTTTTTATAAAATTTTTAGCAAGAATTTTGTATTACCTGGCGGCCACACGAGCAAGTTCTGGCCAGCAAGTTGGCATACAATCAAATATTTTACTCATACATTCAAACTTTTAGTACTGGCCAGTCAACTGGCTTGCGAATTTTCGAGCCAGTAAAACGAGCAAGTAATTTGACAGGTTTTGTCAATCAAAGAATTAAAAATAAATATATTGCAAGTGAAAAACGAAATTGAAAAAAATTAATAATAAAATAACAAAGGAAAATTTATTTAAACTGAGAACTGTTCAAAGGCGAAAACTTATTGTGGAATATGTCTTCATCTTCATATCGCCGCAGTGATTTGAAGTTGAAGGCATATGAGAGAATCGCCAAGGAAATGTCCATGTCCACAGAAGAAGTCAAGAAAAAAATGAAAGCTCTTCGGACAACCTACTCTGTGGAGCGGAACAAAATCAAAAAGAGCAAAAAATCCGGATGTGGTGCTGAAAGCATTTACAAGCCAAAATTATTTTGGGTTGAAGAAATGGACTTTTTAAACAGCTCCATGAACTTAAGAAAAACGCGAGTGTTTTGATTTCTTTTCTCGTTGGCGACATCTTCGAAAGTCAAATTTTATTTTATTATTTATTTAATTTGACATCATCATTCAAATGAAAAAAAAAAAATATATGAACTTGCTGGCAAGTTGACTAGCAAGTCTTGTGTCACCTACGTCACACCAAGTACACCGATAGAGATTTGACAATTAATATATGTAGGCTACTGGCAAGCCAGAACTTGCTCGTGTGGCCCCAGGGTAAATCTCTTTGCAAGAATTTAAGGCAACTGTTCTTTTTTCATGAACTTGACCAAGTTTTCTAATATGACTTATCAATTCTAAGCCATTCATTTATTCAGAGCTCCCTTAAACTCTCCTTCTCCATACATTATCTTGTCTTTGATTTCTTAAAGATTCTGTAACAATGGGATTAACATCGGGCAGTTGAATTAAGTGTCCGTAGCTCAGTGGTTAGGTGGGTTGGCTGCTAAGCAGAACGTCGTGGGTTTGAGTCCTACTTGTGCCCATAGTTTTTATTTTCATCTTTCATGGGCACTGCCTCTTGCAAAGAACTGACAAAACTCTCAAGGGTATCAATCCGTCATGAAAAAGTGCTTCTCAACTTTGCCGTTCGGAATCAGCGTTAAATTGTAGGTCCCCTCAATTCTTCACACGCACCCAGAGAATTGTTGATGAGAGTTAGCCACTTAGGCCTTGGCTCTTCAAGAGCTGTCGCGCCAATCTATTTATTTATCTTAAGTTGAATTAAGGCCATAGAATTTGGCTCGAACCAATGAGTTGATTCTCGATTTGTGTGGTATCAAGATGTTTCTGGCTTTCCAAAAAGGTACAACACGGTGTTGTAAACGAAGCCGTTGATTTTTAATATTTTTTTTTATAAAATAAGTCAATTTTTCAAAAAATTGCCCCTCCCGGCTAAACGGGGAGGATGGGGAGGGGAAATAAACCCCCCCCCTCCTATACGATTTTTTTCTTGTCTCAACTCAAGCTTCACGCTTTAGCTGAGACAAGTACTAGAGTATAGTAGTTTGAAAAAGATATTGCAAAAAATGATAAAGAAAAAATACAATTCATATATGTAGGTCGAAAGGCATTCATTTTAATCATGATACCTTACGTATAGTGTCAAAGCATAAGAAAAATGATAATTACAGTGGAGTGTCTACAAATAATGATGGACGCATAAAATAGTTACACCTACATATTGCTGAAAATATATAATTGTTGTTATAAAAGTTGTATAACTATCCAACAAATTACAAAAAGTTATAACTATAATAACGTTTATGACTAAACTTTTCAGGTGCTGCTCCATCACTGCGAGCAACAACTTTTAGGCCCGGAATACAGTTCTACATTAATCTAAGCAAAGTGTTCATAAAATGATAAATAAAGAATAAACTGTTTTCTGTTCCCAAAAAAAGTGATCTTGGGCTCTCTCAAGGACAGAATGAGAATACCTAACCAACTGAACTGAGAGAATCATGCTCTTTTTTGCTTGAATCAGTTTCGAACGCCTACATTATTACACCATCGATTGATGCAAATTACCTAGTAATTACATTTTTTTTTCATTTTCACAATAGTGTGGCCCTAAGACTATTTGCTTGCATTCTTGTTTCAGTTGAGATCTCTATTCAATAACTCTATTTCGTGTCGAAAGTAAAACTGCTTGCATTAACAAATCTCTATTTGCCGAAATGTCACAGTAAAATCTGTCGGGAGGAATAAAAAAAATACAAAAATGAAGAAAGAAAATAAAAACAATATGTGTCAAATAGACGTTTAGTACATTTGCTGTTTACTACAGCTAATTGTTCGACTTACGTTTAAAAACAAAAAAAAATCTTTCTTGAAACTATTATGCCTGTCAAAATTAAAGTGTTTACTAATTTAATCCAAAAGTGCGATTAGCTTGGGCCTCTTTCAAACGCATGTGAGTGATTTAATAAATTTCTTTAATTTATAATTAATTTTCTTTCCAACTATTGCATGCATACGCAATAAATATTTGAATAGACAAATAGTCTTGTTTCTTATTTTGAAATTTAATTGAAAATTCCTGATTGTGATGTAATGAAAAGTTAAACGTGTGAAAATGTTCTCTTGATGCAATTTCCACCTGATAACGCGGCGTCTTATTTGTGAAAATAGACCATTTATGTAGACCACGTGTAAATGGTCTTCAGTTAATGAAAATGCCTTGGCCTTGGGAAAAATATGTTTAATTTGTATGCATTCGGACGTGTTCTAGTAGGTCAATGACAAGACCGACAATGGCAAGATTAATTGCACATTATTTTGTTTTGTTTTGCTTTTATTATTTGTTTTGCTTAAAGAGGAATTTACAAGACGCTTATGATTTAAAATTGCTGCCGGGTGATAGAAGTGACTAGGTTATAAAGAATTTTTGTTTTTATTATTTATTTTTTAAAAGTCAAATTTGTTTTATTTTAAACGCAAGACAATCCGCAGACTTTTGAAGGATTTATGTTAATGGCTGACTCAGTTAACAGAAAGGAAGCATTGAAAAATGCAACTGGGTGAGCACACAACTTTATTAAGCCAAAAGTATAAAATAATTTTAAGGCTACGCGTACGGTGGTGGTGCGTAAAGGCGATGGGGTACGAGAAACGGTTGCGTGAGAGCGCACTGACTGCGCACAGTGAAGCGATATCTTGTGCGAGATTCCCGCATATGTGTCACCTCACTCACAATCTATCCTGGACCACTTTTTTAAGCGAGTTTTAAGCGAGTTGGGCAAATTGAAGCGAGAATGTTTGTTTTGATTTATTTTGACGTTTAAAAAATAGAAAATGTATTTATTCTGGTGCTCGTGTTGTGTGTTTTGGTGGTAATTACAATTATTATGAATGAGTAGTGTCCGTAGCTTAGTGGTTAGGTGCGTTGGCTGCTAAGCAGAACGTCGTGGGTTCGAATCCTACTCGGGCCCAAAGTTTTTATTTCATCTTTCACGGACACTGCCTCTTGCGAAGAACTGACAAAATTTCCAAGAGTATCATCTGCCATGAAAAAGTGCTTCTCAACTTTGCCGTTCGGAATCGGCGTAAAATTGTAGGTCCCCTCAATTCTTCACACGCACCTAGAGAATTGTTGATGAGAGTAAGCCACTTAGGCCTTGGCTCTTCAAGAGCTCTCGCGCCCCTCAATTTTATTTATATTTTAATTAAATAATGAAAATAATAAATTAATTCTTTCTTAATTCGAAGTTAAGATGTTGATATTCTCCAAATTTTGTTTTGCTCCACTAAATTTGGTGAATTTTTATCGTTTTTCTTCCCCTAAACATTCTGAAAATGTTAGGTGATACTAATCCATTTTCTTTACACTTCTAGCCGCACACAATCGTTTTTACAGTGCGCTCCATATCGCATCTTATAACGCTTCACGCTTCGCTTGTGGCAGAGCTTCTCGTATCGCATCGCTTTCTTGCACCATTTTGAACCGTACGTATATGTTAATGTTATTGTGTTCTGCAGAATGTACAGTACAAATGAACATATTTTCAGTAACATTCGAAATCGGTTCAGATTTTTCGAGAAACAACCGTCAAAACATAGCTAACATGTTTGCTAAACTTTTTTAAATTATTTTATTATATTTAAAAAAAGCAAGTGACAAAACTTAAACTTTGAAGATTCCAGTGATCATTGCACTTAGATTGTACGAGCCAGTAAGAATCGGCCCGGAAAGTCCTTGCACAGTTCGAATATGTATTTATTGAGGTATGCAATATGAAGTTTGGTGTTAAAGTGCGTTTAAGACTAACTTACTAAAAAGTATGGGTTCGAAACCTGCTCGTGTCAAGTGTTTTTATTTCATATATCCTTAGGCCTTTATTCTCCGGAGCTTTAAAGTAGAGCTCTTGATACCCGGGTACCCGGTCCCACCCGGGTACCCGGGTACCCGGGTGCTCGAAACATAACGATCGTATATCCGAGTACCCGGGTACCCGGGTATTTGGAACTCTTACACAATGAAGCTGAAGTTGTTTGAAAAAATGGATGCTTTCATGAAGGATTTGCAGGTTGGGGGTGGATTACTATGATAATGTAGTTTATAAGGATGGTTTTGATTGTTTGTGTGGTTTATTTGTAATTCATAAGAAATGCAATTTGTTGGATGGATTTTCATTTTATTAGTGGTTGAAAAATGAAAAGTTATAAACCGATCTTGGCCGTCGTCGTGGTGATCGTCGTCGTCGTCGTGGTGATCGTCGTGGTGGTGGTCGTCGTCGTGTCGTGTTCGTCGTGGTCGTGGTCGTCGTAGTCGTTAATAAAGAAGGAAACAAAAAGCTGTTGGCAAGTGTTTGTTGATTTTGTTATTGTTGTAATGTACGAAAAAGAAATGCAAGTTGTGTGTGGATAGTGATAATTGAAAGGGATGATTTTATTATGTTGGTTAATCACTGTCCTGCATTTTCCTATATATGGCCTTCGTCAAACAGGTAGTTGGTGCAATTTCCTTTGTTTTGGTGATTCACATAAAAAATATTTGGTTAAAAATATTAGTTGGATTATTGTTTTATTAGGGGTTGAAAATTAAGATAACCGATTTGGTGTGTTTGGTGTGTTGGCGTCGGTTATCTTTTTATGATGGGTTATTGGTCTTTTTCTTAACCACAGGTCAATAAAAATAAGAAAACAATCATTTGGTACGTGTTCGTAAGGACGATATAAATAGTAGTTCCGAGACAGACCTCATTTGCAGGATTGTTAATTTGGGTTTTTGCATGTCATAAAAATTAATTTTTGGGTTTCTCTACATGTCCCGCTTGTAGAAACTAGCGCATTTTCAACAATAACGATGAATGGTAACGCATAATGTACTTGGATGGGATTTTTATTGCTATTTTTGTGTTTTATTTTTTTTTATTTTTTGAGATTTTAAGGAAACAAATAAAAACATTGCCATGATCGTCCAACCTGAATTTTAAAAGATAATTCGAGTACAAAATAGAACAGTCTCCAAGCTACTATTTATTTCGTCCTTACAAACACTTGCCAAATGATTGTTTTTTTTTTTCTTGACCTGTGGTTAAGAAAAAGAGCAATAACCCATCATAAAAAGATAACCGACGACAACACACCAAACACACCAAATCGGTTATCTTAATTTTCAACCCCTAATAAAACAATAATCCAACTAATATTTTCAACCAAATATTTTTTATGAATCACCAAAACAAAGGAAATCGCACCAACTACCTGTTTGACGAAGGCCATACATATAAGAAAATGCAGGACAGAGATTAACCAACATAATAAAATCATCCCTTTCAATTATCACTATCCACACACAACTTGCATTTCTTTTTCAAATCAACAAACACTTGCCAACAGCTTTTTGTTTCCTTCTTTATTAACGACTACGACGACCACGACCACGACGAACACGACACGACGACGACCACCACCACGACGACCACCACCACGACGACCACCACGACGACGACGACGATCACGGATCACGATCGACGACGGCCAAGATCGGTTTATAATTTTCCATTTTTCAACCACTAATAAAATCACAACCCATCTAAAAATGGCATTTTTTATGAATTACAAATAAACAACACAAATAAACCAAAACATCCTTATAAATACATAATCATATTAATCCACCCTCAACATGCAAATCCTTCATAAAAGCATCCATTTGTTTAAAAAATTTCAGTTTAATTATGTAATAGTACCGAGTACCCGGGTACCCGGGTACTCGGATACACGATCGTTATGTTTCGAGTACCCGGGTACCCGGGTATCTGAATACCATGCAAATACCCGGGTACCCGGGTACCCG
>CAKKXW010000002.1:39114807-39154557 GCA_920937365.1 Sphaerophoria rueppellii
CACACACTACTTGCTTAAACAACTTTGGAATACATGAGAGTTTAGAAAACGGCCTCTAGATACAGATATTGTTTTTATCACCTTTTTTATAAACGGGAGTTATAAACGCACTCTTCCATTCTGCAGGAAATTTAAATATCGAAAATATTACGCAAGGGAAGAGCTAAGACTGACCTACATTTTCTAAGAACTACGGGTGGTATTCTGTTGGACCAGAAATAGTCTTCTTTAAGATGAGACATAAATTCTAAGATTTTATAATATTCTATTGTAATACTATTAAAAGACACTTGGGGACAGAAAGATTGACTAAAATTTTTTGCAAAACCGTCACAAATGTCAAAAGTAGTGGTCAAGGTTACATTAGGTTTGTTCGATGTAACCAGCCCCAGGGCGCTCCGATGCTTGTCATACTGTGAACGGAGTTGTCAAAAAACTGAAAAATTTCCCTGGGTTTGGTTTCACATCGAACGCGTAAGTAATGCTCTGTTTTTTTCTCTTTGTTGTATAGCAACAGCTGATTTGAACAGCTCCGAAGTTCTCGCCCCGAAAAAATCTTGGGGTGATTCAGAGCGCTCCCGGTGCGAGCACTGAATACACATCGAACACGGTGGAAATGCAGCGGGGCGAAAAAAGAGCGACATCGAACAGCTCAGTGCGAAATCAGAGCGCCACAGAGCGACCCAGAGCGCACATCGAACAAACCTATTATTATAAGTGAAGTTAATAGGATAACCGTCACGCTTTTTCTTGGAGTTTATAAATTTCCATAAGTTCTTCGGGTCTGATTTTAAAGAAGAAGTTATAAAGTGCGTAAGAAAGTTTCTTAAACTCTTCAAACAAAGAGATATAAATGACTTGATTTTCCACCGTCATATGCTTATTTCTTTTAATGCGAAGATTTTTTAGGTCCTTTGTATACCTGGGCTGGAAAGAGAAATTTGAGGAAATCATCCTTTTAATTGGTACTGCTTCTTTTATGCAATGTAACAAAACTGAATAAAAACTCGAAATGTGTCAATATCGTTAGAGAACGGTTATTGGTCTATAGCAGATTTATTTAAACAATCCAAGAGCTTTTGAAAATCAGCTTTGCCGAAATCACATGCATATACCTATATGAAATAGGTATCTCGAAGACCAAAAGCTTTTTAATGACCGGCAGTACGGCTTTCGTAGCAACAGGTCCACTGGTGATCTGATGGTTTATCTCACCGAACAGTGGAACAAATTTTTACATCGTTTTGGAGGAAGTAAGATTGTTGCACTTGATATTTCAGAGGCATTTGATAAAGTCAGACATCTTGCTCTTTTATCGAAAATGCGTGCTTTCGGTATTAACGAATCACTCCTTTGTTAGATTAGAAACTTTCTTTCGAACCGTTCAATGCAAATTGTATTGGACGGCTTCAAGTCTGAAACTTACAATATAGATGCTGGTGTGCCCCAGGGCTCCGTTTTGTCTCCAACCCTTTTCCTCATTTTCATTAATGATATATTGTCTGTTACTTCTAATCCAATAAATTGTTTCGCTGACGATAGCATACTTAGCTTTTCTTATTCGTTTTCAGACACGCATCCCTCCTCTTCGGATGTGGAACTGGAGCGGCAAAATATGATAAGCTCATTAAAATCTGTAGTAAACGCATTGTAATGGGGATTAAAAAACGCGTAGTAGTTAATGCTCAAAAATCTCATGCTGTAGTTGCCATTGAGCGAGAATACCCCTTGCAACTGTCCATCTGATGACACTTGATCAACAGACGAAATCTCGAGATTCTCGGTAGTGCATCATTGGACCACCTCTTGTCTAGAGCATATATGCGAATATCGCCAAAATAGCTGCAAGATGTTTGGGTTCCTTAAGGCGGTAGCACAATTCAACATCTCTGGGCTGGTGCTCACCTACTTATAAGCTCTTGGATGGAATACAAAAAAAGCTGTAGAATGATTGGTGATAATAGTTCATAACTCATTCACTAATTGGAACACCGTCGTATCGTTTGTGTCTCTCCTTGTTGTTATCGTTAACTTCTACGGTAATTGTCTAGTGAATTGCATTCCACCTTAAACATTCACGTATACCGCGCTTTCAGGAGTGCCACCATTTCTTACCTCGAGCCCAAACTTCGGTCGTACGCTCAAGTATAGAGAATATTCTTTAGCCGTATACGCGAATGTGGAACTCTCTTCCACACTCTGTCTTTCCCGATCATTGCAGTGTTCAGGAATTTAAGACCAATGTACACCGGAACCTCCTATCAAACCCTTCCATCTTTTCTGAAGCACTCGCTGTGTCTATGGCATAATAAGGGTATAAAAACCCCTTGAGTGTGTGCTTATTATAAAAAAAAAAAAAAATGTGAGCAGTCATGGTGAATTACTATTTTTAGTAAATGACCGCTTGTGTCAAGAAAAATGTCAAAGTGGATGGTAGTAATCTTTTGTAATAGTGTATTATTTTACTGAAGTTTTAAAAACCTTAACATCTAAATATTGTTCCAAAATCTTCAGTTGTTCATTTGTACCGTTATTTAATATCTAATAGTTGACTTTGCAGTCTGTTTAGATATTACATCTCCTGATCGTATTTAAAACGAATGCTATAACTGTTATGACCTCCCAATTGGTTATATTGTTCCATCTATGGTTTGTAACGATAGATAAAGTATGTACATTTTACCGGGTTACACTCATCAATTGTAAAGAATCGAAACAGCAAACCATAGAAATCAGCACATATATGAGAAAATTTAGAGCATTTGGTAGGTGATCTGTCTAATTATGTGGATGCTTTCCTGTTACTAAAGTTGCAACGTGCGTCTTTCGCATAAGCAACTGATTTGAAGACATCCTTAATTTTACTAGCCGATTCCGCAAGGGGAAATATTGAACATAGCACATACGAGTTTAAAAAAAAGTGAAATCATGTCAGTAAAATCGATAGCGGATTTTTATTCTTCTTTGTCTGTCAAGTCTGATATTAACTTCCTATATTGCAATAGTACTCCTCCACTCCTCAATCGAAAGGCCTCCTTAAAAACTTCTTCAATTTAAAAAGTTTTTAAAGAGTTAACAAGAACACGTTCAAAAAGAGACAAAATTAATATAAAACTTATTTAAAAAATACGTAACGTAGAAAACAAAAGAAAATATCTTAAACGTTGAAATTTACCGCGTCAAACATCATTAAATTTAAGTGTTTTTTTACTATACACCCGATCTTTAATAAACCATATCACGTCAAGAGAAATAAAAGAATTCCACACACATTTCCCCATCTTTAAGGCATTGCAATTATGCAAAACGACTCGGGCGAATACGTAACACATCGTGAATTCCACACACATTTATTGACATTTTCAGTCGAAGCAGGAATTATATTTCCAATGCGGCTATGCCATCCATCTCAAGTTGCATCCTTGTTTCTATCAACAACCATAGTATGAACTCCATACATAGCCCGGAAGTCTAACAAACAATAACTTAAAAATACAAACAAACTAAAAGACAAAATATACATACATATATATTGTATCCGCATCACTTAAATAGCCTCCTTAGGGGATTTGGGAAGATTTTCATTTTAGTTCAACCGTGCAGGCGAACGAAACATTTGAGACAAAACGAACGAACGTTATCCGGAAACTGCAAAATTATTCATGACACTTGGTTGGCGCTCTGTCCCCCGGATCCGTTGGTCGTCGTGGTATGTATAGCGGCTATAGCAGTTGCATATTTTCCTTTATGCTCTTATATTCGAAAATGGGGTCTATCTGTGGCATGTATGCTCTTATGAGCCTCTGCAAACAATTAAGGTGATGTGTGCGCCATAACCCTTTGGCCGATTTAACAATGTTGCCATGTCAAAATTATTCCCCAGGCCAGCTTTTATCTGGTTGGGAGAACTGTCAGTAGGTTTCGTTTCAAAAAACTTATCAAGGGGAGGCATATTAAAAAAAGAATGTTAGAACCACTTTTTTTTTTATTTTCTTTAAAGCAAACCCGAAAAATTCTCATTTTCCACAACTTTAAAAGGATCCCATCTAAAGGTAGAAATTCGAAAAAAAAGTATTACCTGGCAACTTTTTTGTGCAACATTGCGACGCGGATATGAGAATACGAATACCAAACAAAATCCTGTAGGGACTTACTTGAAATTCGCAATGTAATCGGCTTTGGTTGTGGTATGGAATATGAACAGACATTATAGTCAGGAAACATCGTGCAAAAGGATCTCAAATGGAATTTTGTAAAAACCCTTCTACAGTAAATGTAATAGATGTGCTATACGATTTTGTCTCCTTTTCTTTATTCTTATCTGTATTGTGGAAGATTGGTAAAGAGCGCAGTACAAGCTATATTATTACTTCCATTACCTTGGCCTTACGTTTCTTTAAGGTTTAAGTGATGTAGAGACTTAAGAAAATGTCTTCTGTTTGGCTTCAATAAAAGTGGCACTCAACAGCACCTGAGTTCCTTTATTTTAGTTGATAATAAACGAGGTGAAGGAGTAAAAAGTTTGTCCGGACTCGGGAGACACAATGGAATTAAACAAAATAAGACTGTGTGGAAAGTTGTGTAGGCGGGATGAGTTTTTATATTTTGTGTTAAAAGTTTTAACAAGTAATATCATTTTCAACAAATTCAAACCAAGCCTTTGGTCTATAACTTATATTAAACCAGCCCCAACGGGCGCTCTAAGAAATTCATGATTTACCTAAAACGAGTGCGTTTTGACCTATGAACCAAGTATGTACTTTCTTACTAGAGTTATTATCAATTTTGTTTTCTTACTTGCTTCTTAAAATTAGGTGCTTAGTATTTTAATGAACTTCGTCGGTATCTATATGAAAAACTGATTTACGATCAACCAGCATCTATAAACTCTAGAGAACGAGTTTGCTTATTTTATATTCCTTTTAATAGCTAAACAAATTTCGTCACGAATTTCGAAACTTTAATAGACGTATTTTAATGACCTTCAAAATAAAGGTACCTAAACGTAGCATACTTTCCTGTTGTTCGTATTTATAAATGCCAATCTTGCAAATGCAATTTAAATCTCGAAAATCTGAAGCTTCATTGCGAGCAAAATTGGAATCCGTTTATATAAGTTTTGTTAGTTGGGAGCAACAACCCCTACCTCCGTTAGAATATAAAACTAGAAAGCAGTTCTTCCAAACGCATTATAATTAAGCGCTTTATGCGAAATTGAATCATACTTTCCTTAAAACTGACGGCTTGAAAAAGAATGAAAAAAAAATTCAATACGTAAAAGAATGTGGAATTTAACTTTGGTTTTATGAATCCAAATCGATACCCACCACCTTTTCATCGATTTAAGGCCGCGTATGACAGCATCTACAGAGACGAACTGTATAAAGCTATGTCTAGTTTTGGCATCCCTGCCAAGCTCGTTTGCTTGTGCAAAATGACGGTGGAGAACTCATGCTACTCCATCAAGGTTGGCAACGAGGTTACGGACTTTTTCGACGTCGAAAAAGGATTCAGACAAGGCGATGCACTGTCGTGCGATTTCTTCAACATCGTTCTTGAGAATATAGTGCAGAACTCCACCGTTGACACCAGAGGCACTTTCTTCCAAAAATATATTCAACTTCTCGCGTTCGCCGATGATATTGATATAATGGAAAGAACACTGCGTGAGAATTGAGACAGAACCGTTAAAAATGGGTTTAGCGGTAAATGAGGGAAAAACGAAGTATATGCTGTCTTCGGGGAAGGACACCCAACACCGACAGCTCGGCCAGAACGTAACAATAGACTCATACAACTTCGAGGTAGTAGCGGAGCATGTTTATCTAGGCTCCGCTCACGGGCACTAACACCAGCGCCGAGATCTTTGGGCTGAGAAAGCAATTGATTGGAAAAGCCCTCTCTCGAGCAACTAAGGTAAAATTGTGCAACACACTCATCATCCCAGTCCTGCTGTATGGTGCAGAAGCATGGACCTTGACAAAATCGGATGAAAGTGCCTTTGGCTGTTTTGAGATAGGAAAGTTCTTCGGGTCATCTTTGTCCCCGTGTGCATTGAAGGGGAATGGCGAAGAAGATATAACAGCGAACTTTACGGGTTGTACAACGACATGGACCTAGCCAGAAGGATCAAGGTTCAGAGACTCAGATGGCTCGGTCATTTAGAGCGGATGGACACCAATACTCCGGCCCGGAAAGCCTTTGACACTATTCCTGAGGGACATAGGAGGAGAGGAAGACCGCGACTCAGGTGGCGCAGTGGACGAGGACCCCAATCAACTTGGAGTGCAAAACTGGAGACAGCTAGCTAGGGACCAAATTGGCTGGCAAACAGTGGCTAGGCGGTCACAATAAGCCAAACTTATTGAAATTTCTCTATAATCGCAATGTAATATTTGATCAAAACTGCGATCCCTAATTTGGTTATTGTTTTTGCACCCACTCAGGGAGTTTTTTATTACTACCCTTATCATGTCTGAGTCACAGTGAGTGCTTGAGAAAGAAGTAATGGGCTGGAAAGGTGGTGTCAATGTACATTGGTCTTGAATTCTTGAACATTGCAATGATTGGGAAAGACAGAGTGTGGAAGAGAGTTTCACATTCTTGTAGTACGGCTAAAAAATGATTTTCTATAATTGGGAGTACGTCCGAAGTTGGACTCGAGGGTAGACTGATGGACATTCCTAAAAGTGCGAGTATTACGGGCAAATTGTTTGAGGGAAGAAATGCAACTGGCTATTTCATATTTCACTAGAGCAATTACGAGAAACGAGACGCGACGGTGATCTAACGATGTGAATGAAGCAGTGATGTCTCTATCACCGATCACTCTTAGCGTTCTTTTTTAATTACCATACAAGAGGCGTAGGCATCCAGCCTAGAAATGAGAGTTGTACTCAAGCTTTGGTCTTATAGATAGTAGTCAGAGCAGGCGGGGAGAAGAATTTCTTGCACCATATTAAGAAACCCAAACATCTTTCGGCCAACTCCTCGGAACGAATTAAAAACTTTCCCAACCGTTAAAGTAACAATTGACGTTCTTAATTTGTACTGCAATTCCTTTTTTACATTTTGCCTTAACTATGTCTGAATTAAGACTGATTCTGATATTGACAATTAAATATTATTCTCATGATTACAAGTTCATCAATCATCAACCTGATTCTTATTCCGATTCGTCGGAATATATATCCTTGTCCAAAAATTCATTTGACTTATTTCTCTTCTTTTTATTCTCTTCACTTACGAATGGATTTTTTTGAGTTGTGCACTCTGAAATTATCTAGCAAGTGTCGTAGTAGTCGTTCCAAAATGATCCTTTGGAATTTCTGGATTGTTGGCTTAAAAACCGATAAGAACATTTGCTATTCTCTTTATTTTTCGAAATTCAAATACTAAACTCTTTATTGAAATCGTACGAAGGATGCAAGGAAAGAGAGTAGAGCGCATTCAGAAACCTAGTTTGACGTGTAAAAAGTATTCCATTTCTATTAAGTTTATTTCTTGAAGTAGAATAATCTTCCTATTTCGAAAATTTTCAATTCAATTCTCTTTATTTGGTTGTAAAAGTTATAACAAAATATTGACAACAAACTTAACCTCAAAATAGTTCAAAACCTCAAAAGGCCTCTTCATAATCGCAAGTCTTTAAACCCTCATTTACTTTCAACATAATTCTGTCTATCATCTCAGTTGTCTGTTATTTCAACTTACTTGTGTATAGCTGGCTTTCGAAAAAGTTTTCTCGATTGCTCTCTTCTACCAACATCAACCATAATGAAGCACTCCAACATCCTTTTCAGCTTATCAACTCAATGGCCTTTTATGAAAACAATCACAAGACTTCATATTCATCGGAATCTTTTCAAGTGTTTCCTTGTTCTTTGTCGTCTTGAACATATTTTTTCCGTTCTTTTTTCAAGTAGAATCGAGAGATGTTGATCATATAACCCTTTTCCTGAGAAACATTTATGACCCTTAGATGATAAATATTGGCAAGTACGATTTTATTAAAGATTTTCATCTCGAAGACTTTTATGTAAAAAAAAGGTAACAACCTTCTCCTCGTCCACGTTTTCTAAGAACACAAAAAAAAGCCTAATGGATTGTATTCAGCTTCATACAAAAGGGTTTTGTATTTAATGTGACCTATTTTTAAGCTATTCAGAATCCTTTATTTCAAAAGAGTACCATCATGAACGTTAGTTGTCCTTCCCTTTGAAAAGAAACATATTCTCTTGCTCTAAGTCCCTATGTCAGAGCCTCAATTGGCACAGAGAAAGTTCATCTAAAAGTTGAAGCTCCTTGGATCCATCACCAACCAACTCACCACACCTGTTTTTGTTTTACTTTTTTCACAAAGTTGTTGTTTTTGGTGTTCTTTTTTTTTAGTTCAAAGGGAAGGAGAACTTTTCCCATTTGAGAGTTCTTTGTTTTAAAAACATTTAAATATTTTAACTGAGGACATTTTTAATGAGGAAGCAGAATGTGCAATGTGGTGTGCATCTAAAATGTATACCAACTCCACCTTCCATGTTGATGTGATGTTGCAATCCTGACGCATGTCAGCCCCTCATATCACCCACCCATCATTAATTTAGTCTGTATTTTCCGGGACGGAACAGTTTTGCAATCTGGCTGAGGGACAATAGAGAATCGAGGAAACCGAGTGAAACCTTTTGGCCCGCAAGTCTGACATGATGAAAGTTTGGTTTTTTGGTGAACTTTGTTGGTGCTTGGGTTGGTTTTTTGGACTTTGGACGTGATGACGGTTTTTATTATTTCAAAATGCTAACTGTGCTGTACGAAACACGCTCCTGGAGGCCCTGTCCGAGTATATGAACCATTATGCAACCGAAAGAAAAATAAAACTTCTCGTGTGTGCAGTTTTTCAAAAGAAGGAAAATACTCAAACAAAGCAATGAAATGGGAATTAAAAAATCCAAGAATAGAGGGCAGCCTTTGTGCACTCATATTTTCATTTCTAAAATAGAAGACTGCTCCGTGGTTTAAATTTGTTGGGAATATTATAATTTTACAAAAATATTGCATTAACGTTGCATATGTTTGTTAGGATTCGGGTTTCATTGTTTTAAGTCTTGATGCAGCTTGTTGAATGACAGCATGATTTGCAAAAATCCAAAAAATTGGACGAATGAATAGACTGGAGTGCCTGCATAAGCAGAAGGCGTGAATAGCAATTTGGTCATTAAGTGAACAAAGATAAGCTTTAACCAAAGTTGTAAGGACGCCCATCAAATTCAATAAAATGCTTCATTAAGTGTTACCACGGTTCCTTTTCTTTCGTATTGTCAAGTATAGAAATTCCTTTTTAAGCCATACAATACGAATGTGGAACTATTAACCTCACTATGCCTTGCCACGTCAATACAAAATTTAAGATTCCAGGCCAATGTTAACCACCTTAAGCTTTCTACGTCCTTCCCATGTTTTCCAATAAGGAAGACAATGGAGCTTTTTTTTCAGAAAGTCCTCAGAAATAGCTTAGATTTGGACGATATTTTTTTCAATTTTTTAGTTTTCTAAACTGTTAAAATCAGAAACATTTCATTTGGGTGAAATAATTTTTTATATTGTTTAAACAGTTTTTATATAAAGGGTTATCAACGAGCGGTGTGCTAGGTAGGTGGAGTGTATAAGTTGAATTTAGACACGAAAAAAATCATACAGAAGGGAGCGTCTTTTGTCGCCCTTTTAGCCAGGAGGGGCGATTTTATAAGAAAAAAACGTAAATTTAAAAAAAATATTAAAAACAACGGCTTTTCTCTCCCTAGGGTGAGACATGAGACATTACGCTGATGTTCTAAAGATATAAAAGACTCAACGATGGTATTGTCTGTTCTTTGGATACTGTTCAGAAGACTTAAGTACGTCACTGGCACCAGCCCAGACGTGAGAGTTTTACTCAAGATAAGGACGTATGTAAGTTTTGTAGATGATAGCCAGATCAGAAGGGGAAAAAATATCTTGCATCGTCTTGCTAAACCTAAACATCTTGCGGCATTTTTGGCGATATCGCATATGTACTCATTCCAATAGAGGTTATCAGTGATGCACATACCGAGAATCTCGAGATGTTCGTTCTCACTGATGCAAGTGCTTCAACGATACAAGACAGCATTGGGTTTTGAAAGCATTAAACTCTACGCGATTTTGTATTCCCCATTGTACAATGCTGTGTAAGTCAGAGTTTAATGAGCTTATAATATTTTGCCGTTGCAGTTCCACATCCGAAGGGGAGAGATGTGAGTCTGGAAAAGAATATAAAAGCTAAGCGTGTTATTGTCAGCGAAACAATTTATTGGATTAGAAGTTACAGACAAGAGATCATTGATGAAAATGAGAAAGAGTGTCGGAAACAAAACGGAGCCCTGGGGCACACCAGCATTTATATTGTAGGTTTCAGACTTGAAACCGTCCAATACAACTTGTATTGAACGGTTCGAAAGAAAGTTTTTAATCCAACGAAGGGGTGATTTGTTAATACCGAAAGACCGCATTTTCGATAAAAGAGCAGAATGCCAGACTTTATCAAATGCCTTTTAAATATCAATTGCAACAATCTTACTCTCTCTAAAACGATGTAAAGACTTGTTCCACTGTTCGGTGAGATAAACCATCAGATCACCAGTGGACCTGTTGCTGCGAAAGCCGTACTGTCGGTCATTAAGAAGCTTTCAGTCTTTGAGATATTTCTTGAGCTGATAGCTTATCACCGCTTCCACGACATTTGAAAGAAGGGACGTAAGTGTAATCGGGCGATAATTGGAGGGAGAAGAAGATTCACCTTTTTTTTGGGATTGACTGGACAAATTTTGTTTTCCAACTGCTCGGAACGAGCTCAGGAGAACAGGCAAGGGTTTTGCCAGCGTGGAAGAACACCTCTTCAGAATACTAGCGGGGATACCATCGGACTAGCGGATTATGTATGTTGATATCTCTTACGACTCTCACTACAGCACCATTGCGGAAAAAGAATTGTCCCATGGTATCATTGACGCGCTCAAGCGCTAGAGGAGTCATGACACTCTCTGGCAGCGAAAAGTAGGAGGCTAACTGCCTAGCAAAAAGTTAGCTTTTGCGAGAGAGTCAACAACTGGAAGTGTAATTGTCACACGAGGAAGAAGAAGAATTCTTTTCTTTTTTTTTACAATGTACCAAAAATTCTTACTGCCTTTGGACATTGCAGTAATTTTTACCTTAATATTAAAAAAATAAATAGGATGGCGCGACAGCTCTGAAGAACCAAGGCCTAAGTTGCTTACTCTCATCAACAATTCTCTGGGTGCCTGTGAAGAAATGAGGGGCCTACAATTTAACGCCGATTCTAAACGCAAAGTTGAGAAGCGCTTTTCATGACGCATTGATACTCTTGAAAGTTTTGTCGCTTCTTCGCAAGAGGCGGTGCCCGTGAAAGATGAAATAAAAACTATGGGCATGATTAGGACTCGAACTCACGACGTTCTGCTTAACAGCCAACGCACCTAACCACTAAGCAACAAACACTAATTTTTGATCATGTAAAAATTTGGTGCGACGCATATGGGTATTGCAGGCCTTCCGGTTTTCCCCAGTTGGGTTACCTCTAAAACACGGGACCTTTATGTCTTTTTATCTGATAACCTCTTTGCAGCTTGAATCAAACCATGACTTTTCCTTGGGTTTGATGCTTTTTAACCCTTTTCGGGATAAAAGTTTTCATTCTCAACGTAATCATATAGTAATCATATATTGTTTGCCCGATCCTGAAAAAGGGAGATCCTCTAAACTGCGCCAACTATAGAGGAATAAGTCTACTAAACATCGCCTACAAGATCCTCTCTGCCGTAATATGTGAACGTCTGAAGCCTTTCGTCAACAATCTGATTGGTCCTTATCAATGTGGCTTCAGGCCAGGAAAGTCAACCATCGACCAAATTTTCACGTTGCGGCAGATCCTGGAAAAGACCTATGAACTCCAAATCGATACCCACCACCTTTTCATCGATTTTAAGGCGCGTATGACAGCATCTACAGAGACGAACTGTACAAAGCTATGTCTAGTTTTGGCGTCCCTGCCAAGCTCGTTCGCTTGTGCAAAATGACGATGGAGAACTCACGCTGCTCCATCAAGGTTGGCAACGAGCTCACGGAATCTTTCGACGTCAAAAAAGGATTCAGACAAGGCGATGCACTGTCATGCGATTTCTTTAACATCGTTCTTGAGAAGATAGTGCAGAACTCCAACGTCAACACCAGAGGCACTATCTTCCAAAAATCTGTTCAACTTCTCGCGTACGCCGATGATATTGATATAATGGGAAGAACACAGCGTGATGTCAATGGCGCCTTTGTGAGAATTGAGACAGAAGCGGCAAAAATGGTTTTAGCGGTAAATGAGGGAAAAACGAAGTATATGCTGTCTTCGAGGAAGGACACCCAACACCGACGGCTCGGGCAAAACGTCACAATAGACGCGTATAACTTCGAGGTAGTAGAGGAGTTTGTCTACCTAGGCTCCGCTATAAACACGGGCAATAACACCAGCGCCGAGATCAGACGAAGAATAACTCTTGCTAATCGCTGTTTCTTTGGGCTTAGAAAGCAATTGAATGGAAAAGCCCTCTCTCGAGCAACTAAGGTAAAACTGTACAACACACTCATCATCCCAGTCCTGCTGTATGGTGCAGAAGCATGGACCCTGACAAAATCGGATGAAAGTGCCTTAGGCTGTTTCGAGAGGAAAGTTCTTCGGGTTATCTTTGGCCCCGTGTGCATTGAAGGGGAATGGCGAAGAAGATACAACAGCGAACTTTACGGGTTGTACAACGACATGGACCTAGCCAGAAGGGTCAAGGTCCAGAGACTCAGATGGCTCGGTCATTTAGAGCGAATGGACACCAATGCTCCGGCCCGGAAAGCCTTCGACACTATTCCCGAGGGACGTAGGAGGAGAGGAAGACCGCGACTCAGGTGGCGCACTCAAGTGGAAGAGGACCTCAATCAACTCGGAGTGCAAAACTGGAGACGACTAGCCAAGGATCGAGCTAGCTGGCGGAGCCTGTTGATTGAGGCCCAAGTCCACAACGGACTGTAGCGCCACCTTAAAAAAAAAAAAAAAAAAAAAAAAAACCATATCTGCGCTGGAGTCAACGTCACTATCGAGGAAGCATAGTCATCAGTTAAAAAGTTATAATGTGAACCCAATAATTTTTTTTTTTCTGACAAGAATATTTTTGTTGTTTGTGAAAAATTTGTATGTCTTCGCCACCAAAACATCTATTGCGTAAAATGCCTCCCGGAATTGCCACGATTCCAGAACGACTCAGTTTTCTATAAGGTTCTTATCATATTTATTTGAAAATCACCATTTTGTAAATTATCTTCTTCATATTTTGCTGTCTATATTATTTCAAATAAAATACGTGTTAAGTAAACATTCTATTAGTTATGTTAGTTATTGACTTGATCTTGTTTTTGTTTTTGTTTTTCAAGGTCTGTCGGTGGATATTGATTTTTTTTTTCACACCAGCCAAGATTTCTCAAATCTCAACTCAGGTCATCAGGTGTCTTTGCCTACTCCATTCTTCCAGAAATTTGGTCACTCTTCTGCAAAACACTGAGTGTGTTCCGCTTTTTTTTGTAAAATTATTTAGAAAATTTGTTAAAAAACAATGGCATTGGTAGTTGGTTCTTTCCATACCGACTTACAAAAATCTGATTTGAATCTATTAAAACATTTTTCTTCAAACCACTGAGTAAATATTCTCCTTAATTTATGGAATATAATTTTACCATTTTTGAAAAAAAAAAAATAAACACTGCTTTGAGGAATCCACATTTTCCAATTGAACATTTTTTCTTCTGAAATAATAAAGTTGAGTGTAATGACTTCAAGATTCACTGAATTCATTAAACGAAGAAAAAAGTATGTACTCATCCATTTAAATGGTCGTTATCGTTACCCTTTTAAATGGAGAGCAACACATTCCATTTCCACTTTTTTTAACTCATCAAAAATTGCCCAACAGCCTCGAAAACTCAATTTCACACTCAAATTAACATTATCTACTTTTCTATTATTATTTTTTCCCCCAAAAATTTCACACTGATAAAATGTTCTTCACAAAAATCTTTTTCCATGTTCAATCTTTTCATGAATAGTTATTTGAGTATAATCTTAACACTTGAACAAGAACGAGAACGAGAATTATATACTTTCTCAAATGAAAATGCTCCGGAAAATGTTCTATGAAATCCTTGTTCCGTTGTTGGTCTGTTGATTATTATGAAATAAGCTTCTTGTATAATTGAAACAACCCTTGGGGCTGTAAGACAATTAGTTGGGATCATTTTTGCATCTTAATGTTTTGCCTTGTCGTTCGTATTTGGTCGGTGGTTTTGTTTGGCTGGATGAGGTTTATAATTGTGATTTTGGAAGAGCATTACTTCCACCTAGCAACATGTAAGGCTTATATTTTGTCTGTGCAATAATGGGAAAGGGAAGATTTTGGCTGACATTATTATTTCTTAACAGTTTTTGCCTTTTTCATTTCTCAAGTTTTCCTTCGATCTATCTATTGGGCAAGTATTTTATTGTTAAGAATGCCGAAAAAGAAATGTTTGTCATTCATTCAGAGTACCAGGTTTTGTGTTGTCATCTTCATCTGAGACTCCGGAGACTGCTCTAAAGACAAAACGGCTTAACCGATTTATCGTTTTGCATGTGTTGAATTTTAATTTTGAGAAAAATATTTACTTTGACACTTTAAATTCCTTAGGGATCTTACGAAGAGTTTATCCAGTCAAAATATTAACATATCTATTAATTATTCTATTAGGTGATCCCTTATTTAACATAGACTCAATTAATTAAGAATTATTTAACACTTTTGACTCATCCATTCCTTCTTATTTAGATTATAGCTTGATACATCGTATTTATACAAAAACACAACCTGCGTTTTGCTCAAAATTGGATTCGTCGATTAGATTTGTGGTTGTGTTCATTGGAGCATACAGTCATTCGTCGACTTACTTTTACATAATTAATTCGAAAATTCCAACACATTTGGAATTACCTCCGGTACGAAAATGTCATAATTTCGATGTTAATTTGATTGAACTAATTTCATAGTCTTAAGGATATCCTGCCACCTAACCAACATCCCTCATAATAGTTTAGCTAACGAACGAAAGCATATAGCTTCATCATGATAACATTTCAGTTTACCCACTCTGTAGTAGCAGCCACTCTAATGGTAATTGGAAGTCTTTCCTGCCACAGCCACTTATATTCGACTAGCACAAAGAACATGTATAGAAATTGCATTTGTGGTGTAGGTTGTGAAGTTTTTGAGGATGAATGCATTTGCACCAAACATACAAGCTGAACCCTGAGTTGAAGTCTTGAAGTTGCAGTGAGACTAACACTGAATTTTAGGTGAGATTCTTGTGTAAATTTGTTGTAGGATAATATTGAAAAAACAATCAAATTTAAATCATTTGGTTAACATGTTTATTTCATATTTAAGAAATAGTGTTGCTACTGTCCTTCTACGTCCCTCGGGAATAGTGTCGAAGGCTTTCCGGGCCGGAGCATTGGTGTCCATTCGCTCTAAATGACCGAGCCATCTGAGTCTCTAGACCCTTCTGGCTAGGTCCATGTCGTTGTACAACACGTAAAGTTCGCTGTTGTATCTTCTTCGCCATTTCCCTTCAATGCACACGGGGAACCCGAAGAACTTTCCTCTCAAAACAGCCTAAGGCACTTAAATCCGATTTTGTCAAGGTCCATGCTTCTGAACAATACAGCAAGACTGGGATGATGAGTGGAGAGAGGGCTTTTCCACTCAATTGCTTTCTTAGCCCAAAGAAACAACGATTAGCAAGAGTTATTCTTCGTCTGATCTCGGCGCTGGTGTTATTGCCCGTGTTTATAGCGGAGCCTAGGTAGACAAACTCCTCTTCTACCTCGAAGTTGTATGTGTCTATTGTGACGTTCTGCCCGAGCCGTCGGTGTTGGGTGTCCTTCCTCGAAGACAGCATATACTTCGTTTTTCCCTCATTTACCGCTAAACCCTTTTTTGCCGCTTCTGTCTCAATTCTCACAAAGGCGCCATTGACATCACGCTGTGTTCTTCCCATTATTTTTTTTTTTTTTTTTATAATTTGCACACACTCAAGGGGTTTTTTATGCCCTTATTATGCCAGAGACACAGTGAGTGCTTTAGGAAATATGAAAGGAGTTGGAGAGGAGGTGCCGGTGAACATTGGTCTTAAATTCCTGAACATTGCAATGATTTGGAAAGACAGAGTGTGGAAGGGAGTTCCACATTCGCGTAGTACGGCTAGAGAACGATTCTCTATACTTGAGGGTACGACCGAAGTTGGGCTCAAGGGTGAACTGATGGGCATTCCTGGAGGCGCGGGTATTACGGTTGAATATCTTTAGGGGAGGAATGCAACTGGCTATTTCACTAGAGCAAATACCGTTGAAGTAACGGTAGAATAGGGTGAGGCATGAGACATTACGGCGATGTTCGAGAGATGTAAATGACTCAACGATGGTATGATCACCAATCATCTTGAATGCTCTTTTTTGGATACTGTCCAGAAGACTTAAGTATGTCACTGGAGCACCAGCCCAGACATGGGAGTTATACTCAAGCTTTGGACGTATGTAGGTTTTGTAGATGATAGCCAGATCAGAAGGGGAAAAAAATTTCTTGCACCGTCTTATCATTGGCGTCAATATCATCGGCGTACGCCAGAAGTTGAACAGATTTTTGGAAGATAGTGCCCCTGGTGTTGACGTTGGAGTTCTGCACTATCTTCTCAAGAACGATGTTAAAGAAATCGCATGACAGTGCATCGCCTTGTCTGAATCCTTTTTTGACGTCGAAAGATTCCGTAAGCTCGTTGCCAACCTTGATGGAGCAGCGTGAGTTCTCCATCGTCATTTTGCACAAGCGAACGAGCTTGGCAGGGACGCCAAAACTAGACATAGCTTTGTACAGTTCGTCTCTGTAGATGCTGTCATACGCGGCCTTAAAATCGATGAAAAGGTGGTGGGTATCGATTTGGAGTTCATAGGTCTTTTCCAGGATCTGCCGCAACGTGAAAATTTGGTCGATGGTTGACTTTCCTGGCCTGAAGCCACATTGATAAAGACCAATCAGATTGTTGACGAAGGGCTTCAGACGTTCACATATTACGGCAGAGAGGATCTTGTAGGCGATGTTTAGAAGACTCATTCCTCTATAGTTGGCGCAGTTTAGAGGATCTCCCATTTTCATTGAATTTGATTAATTTTATTGAAAAGCCCATTTCTTTTAAGATTTGAGTACAAAAAAAAAAACAATTTTTTTTCAAGTTTAAGTTTTTCCCAAAATGGCAAACTTATGATTGCATCTACTAAAAAGAAAATAAAAACGAAATTTCACTTTCGAAATTGGAAATTTGGACATCAGACAAATTTGACGCCATTGTGTTGCTACGTGGTAAGGCGTAAGGGTAGAGCAAAAGTGTATATGTGCATCAAAACCTGTTGGTAAGCCTTGTTGTGATACAAAAAATGTATTACGTGCTTACACTTTTCTAAGTTACAAGACCATTTGCATCGAATCGATTTCTATCAATTGTTTTAACAAAAGTTGAAGCAAATAAAAGTTAATGTAACCTAATGAAAAAAAAGAATACTTTTAAATATCCTGAAAAAATATTCCATAAAAAACGCCATCCATTGTTTAAATGTTTCTTATATTGAAATTTTTTTTGCTATCGAATCTAGGCTCGAATACTTTCGGATTCTTTTTAAGCCCCATATAGTTGATCATTTCAGTGTCAGTGTCAGTTGAGTAATCAGACGTGTAAATGCTTTTTTAAATTCCCATCAGTTGTCAGTTCAGTTCTCAGTCAGTCAGTTTCCTAATAATGAACGGACAACTGATCTTCTAAAAGCGGCTTTAGAGAGCGAGTAGTACAGAAACGTCTACTTATCAGGAAACGGTATACTTAATATTCGGATAATAGAGTATTCAGCAGGAAAACGACCACCCAGATCTCCGGATAACGATAGATTAAAGTTGCAAGTAACTAAGTAACTTAGTATTTCTCGTGTAGCAATTTTGTATAGAAAAGTGTGTTACATCTTATGTGCCAGCCAGTAATACCGATGTTACATGGAAATTTGCACGAGTTTTATGATTTTGAAGTATTTGATAAAGTGGGTAGATTTTATAAAAAAAAAAAAACTTGGGTACCTACCTGGTAAATTTTTCAACATTTAGGATCATGAAAATGAAATGAAGACAAATAAAACTGCAAATTTCGATAGCTTTTCTTTTCAATTTTTCCTTACATGGAAACCTGTAAACTTTGAATTTCGGGGAAGTTCCAAGAGTTCAATGTTTGTTCTATCTAAAAAAGGTCTTAAATGCGAATACCATTAATAATGCTAATACTAACCAATAACTCAAGCACAATAGTAGTAGTTCAATGGAATAATCTTAAAGAGGAATCATTCTCAGACCATAAATTGATAGGCTTCTTGATACATAATGAAGTGGGTTCAGGAGAACAAACTGGAATGTATTTTGTAAGGAAGTTGTTCTGAATCACGCTTTAGAAAAAAGCTGTCCCATCAAACATATGGGAAAAGGTAGGAAAAAATCTTCCTAGTGGACCACTGAAATAGGCAACTTAAGAAAAGAAACTAGAAGACTTTTCAATGTTGCCAAAAGAACTAGAAAAGAAACTGATTGGGAACCTTAAAAGACCAGTCAACGTATGTTTAAAGTCGAAACGCAACGATCAAAACGTAGATCATGGATGGCTTTCTGCAGCGAAATAAAAAGTACAAGACCAAAGATTCAGTCACTCTAGGATCTCTAAAAAAACCTACAGGCAGCTGGACTGTAGCGAAACCCTTGAGCTCCTTGTAAATACTCATTTTCCTGGCTGTGTAGCTGATATCCGTAGTCCATAAACAGAGTCTCATACAGAAGCATCGGATATTATAACGGAAGAGAGGATTAAATGGGCCATTAACTTCTTTTCCCCGTACAAATCCCCTGGTCCAGACGGAATCTTTCCTATGATGCTTCAGAAGAGCATAAAAACCTTATCATCCCACACCTAGCTAGCATTTTTTATAATAGCCTTAAATGGGGGTATGGGGGACTTGCGTGCACTGGCATTACGGGGGCAATGAGATCCACTCCAACTGCGACACTGGAAGTTATACTCAATCTAATACCCCTAGACCTCTTTATTCAAGAATCTGCGGTCAAAAGTGCCCTGAGATTTAGTCAAACTTAAGTCTGGAAAAACAGTTCCATAGGGCATGGGTCATAGTACTACAACAGACTATAAAATACCCGATCTTGATTTTTATAAACCATTCCAGGCTGCCATCCCAAGCAGAGAGGAATGAGTAGATAACATACCAACTTCGCCAAAGCCTGTAAATGGCTTGATTAACTGAACACATACATAGGTTTTTCTTATTAGCTTGAG
This sequence comes from Sphaerophoria rueppellii, assembly GCA_920937365.1. NCBI lineage: Eukaryota > Metazoa > Arthropoda > Insecta > Diptera > Syrphidae > Sphaerophoria > Sphaerophoria rueppellii. The sequence goes on from CAKKXW010000002.1 coordinate 39,134,326, forward strand.
TAGTAATACTCATGGATCTGTATTGATCTAAGTGTGACTAACGACATCAACTGTCAGCCCCTTAACCTAACCTAGGTGACAATAGCAAATTAAATTCTTATGATGAAGGGTAAATCACCTGGCCATAAATATCGTTTTTCCTTGAGTTAAATTTTCAATCGAATGAAGTGGTACTTTGGCGTATACTTACCTTTTTTTTCTTAAAATAACAATAATTTAAATTGTAGACTAAATTTATTCAAATATAACGATAAAAAACGAAACCCTTTTCATTTTTGACTGCATGTGCTTAAATTCTTTATTAAATTTGTTGTCTACACTCAAAGTTAGATAACATTTTTATAGTCAAAATTATTTGTGTCTTTATATTCAAACACATGAGTGGCAAAGTTATTTCATTTAAGAGGACATCATCGAGTCAAAGCATACACGAGTCTGGACATAGTTGCTTGTTTTACAATCTGCAGTGTTACCATAAATCGAATATATGCTTTTCTCAACGTTGATTGAAGCTTTCCAAGAAACAAGTGAGAAAACAACAACAGTCTATAACATTTGAATAATCATTTAGCTGACAGTATTTCAATAAAAATATAATTTCAGGATTGTGGGTAGAAGTAGAAGTATAATGTTACTTCCAACATCTGCAACATCTTAAGCTTTTTCGTTTTATGTGACTAACGAAATATTTTTATTTAAAAAAATCTCTGTTTGACGAAAATATTTAACGGAATAATGTTTTTCTTTCCTAATTCAAGAAAAATAACGTTGAACAAATGTTTTTCTCTTCTTATTTGCTTAACGAAAGACTTAAACTTACTTTGTAAAGTAAGTTCTATTCAACACTATTACTCGAATGAAATTCCATTCAGCATAATGCAATTTGCATAGACTTTTTAACAAAACGTTTCCGAAGAATAATTTTTGCTGCTAAAAAATTCAGAGAAATAAGGAAAGTTTTCTTGTCAACACATTTCAATAAGAGTTTAGCTCTCTTGGCAACAGAATAGAGGTTTGAAAACCATAAAATCAAATCATTCAAATCTGACTTCACATTAAGAACTTATTTTACTACAACAGAGGTAAGGAATATCTTTATTCGGGCATTTCCTTATAAAAGCTACAACATGAGCAAACAGACGATAATATCTGAAAATGGTCGTCCATTTAATTGATTGAATTTACTGTGTATTTTCGAAGTGGTTCTATTTTCAAAAAATTGAAAACATTGAAAAAAGTCATGGTATGGTACCACAAATCTTTGTTTTCTATGACATTAAAGGCTTATGACATAAATTTATCTTTTTCTAAACTCCATTAGTTAGTTTTACTGATGTCAGATATCAAGTGACGTTAATAGTCAATGTGTCATGTGGAAGCTAAGCTAAAGCTTATGAGGATTTTGTTTCAATACATACCAACAACAACTGCTAGAAAGCATACACAGGCACACCCTTGTGTAGGTTTTCCATGCATTAACGTATGACCTGGTTGATGGTCTCAATTGCTATGAAAGGTCGATGTAGTTATGAATAAATCCATAAATCAATTTTAAAAATAGTACAATGTTGAGAGTTTCCAATATCTTCATTATATCGGAAATACAAATGTCATAGGTATTTGGTGTATGTATACCCAGGATCATAGATCAAATATTTGTTGTGCTATTCAACGATAAAAGGTTAAAAGTTATACGATATGTCTACAAAATTAAATACATTTTAAATGGAAAATGGAAATTTAAAAAGATTTTATTAAAATTATAAGGATTCATAGCAAACTTAAAAAAGTAATGCCGACACTTTTATACTCCTCAACAGTAGTGAAAGATGATATAAGGATATAATATTTATTTATTTCTTTCGTGCATCGTTGTTCACAGTAGATTTGCACACCACAAAGGAATAATAACAAAATGGAAAATAAAAGAGTGAAACCTACTGTGCGGGTGGGTGATAAATTGTATTTATATGAGCAATATAACGCCAGTCGGGTTAAGTCCACCTCTTTCGTTATTATAGAATTTTGTGTATGTGCGAGGTTTTCTGGAAAATATAAAAATAATATAGCTCGAGGCTATTGTCGGAGTCAAACGACTTTTTCTATTTCAATATTTTTTATGTCCTCTGTTGCACTTTCATATAGAGTTTGAGTGTGAAATGTTCACACGTTGGCAACATGTTCTTTCCATTCAAACTGCTGTATGTGACGGGTTTTTAAAGTTTTTGAAAAGTTTGAAAACTGCTTGTGAAAGTTTTTTTGGTTTTAGCTATTTAATGCCAGAAATATGTCGCGATATGAATTTTAAATGGTTATTATCTTTTTTTTTTTTAAACAAAACTTTTGTTCGTTTTTAAGACAGACAAACCACAGTAGTCAAGCACACGCGGAAGATGGCGTGTGACAGTTTGAAATATTAAATTTGTGCCTTGTCGGATTTTCTATTCCAAGTGTTTTTGAAAGTAAGCGAATGATTGTGATATTTAGCAGACATTTCTATTTGTAACTTTTCTTTGAAGTTTTTCAATTCCTGGAAAGTTTGACAACTTTGTGACACCCCGTGCCTTCAAAACTTTGAGAGAGAAAAGAGATATAGGCTGTTCTAGACAAGGATAGGGACAAGAGCTATTGTCCTACAATAAATATTGGAAATTTAAAAGCAATTTTTGTATTGAACTTCCATTTCAACTCACAACTTAATTAAACTTGATTGTACAAGACGTTTTCTTTCACTCTTATGCCATCACATGTTCACATTTAACGTCCATTGTTAATTACTGCATGTCCTCCTTAAAGCAATCACAATAAATTGTGGTTTAATTACATTCTCGTAGTTTGTAGATGTGTTGTTGTCCTTTGTGGTTCGAAAACACATTATTTCGGACACGTTGATTACGTTTTATGGTTTACAAGTTATTCCAGATACTGAAAACAGTCTTCAACATTATGCATTAAAATAATTGCATACCTGAATTGAGAGACGAAAACTAAAGGTATCAAGGATTTCGATTAACCTTGGAATTAAATTGACCGTAGAAAAACACACAAGACCTAATTGATCCCAATAAGGTGAACAGTTGTTGTGATAGTTCAGTCAGGTATTATGCGTTTGTTTTAGTCTCAAAAGAAGGTCATTGCTCTTAACCTGGTCGTAAAATATAAAATGTTTTTCCTGCTGGAAACGTAATGAAATTACACCAGTATACACAAAAAAATGAAAAAATCTCGATAGTTTTAGTCTAAAACTTTGTGTGGGAACTGCCCTTGAAAACAAAAGAAACTATTAACATGAATTGGTTCAAACCAATAAAAAGGTTAATGTAGAAGGTGCTAGACACACTCTTTTCGAATTCTCTTAAATTAACTTCTTTAAATTATTGATCACAAAATTTCTTACGAATGCAAAGTGTACACAGAAAAATAAAAGTTGTCATATTGACAATCGTCGTTAGTCAACTTGAAATTTTGGGAAATTGTCGTATTAATTAACAAAATACGTAGTCAATACGACAATAGTTAATAGAACAACTTCGGTAGTTAATATAACAATTTGGTAGTCAATTTCGTATTTAACCAAAATGATAATTGAATTTAACAATAACGACACAAACACAACGAAGGAGTGTTCCCACCAAGGCACTCCCACCGAGGGACGGCAGCGAATGAATTTCTTCTTTGGAATCAACGGTGGCGTCTCCAGTTCCAGTTAGGCCGAACTACTTGGTGAACACCTTTACGGGCTACTTCGACTTATTTCAAGCCCAGGCCGTAAAAGGAGCGGTTTTTTCCGGCTCTTGCACTTGGTGTCACATCAAGTGCCTGGTACTCCAGGTTGGGGGTTGTGCGTTGGGTGACTTCCCGACCACGTAGAAAAAAGTTTAGTTGCGAAGCAACAACAGGCCTCGGAAGAGGAGTTTGTCTACCTAGGCTCCGCTATAAACACGGGCAATAACACCAGCGCCGAGATCAAACGAAGAATATCTCTTGCTAATCGCTGTTTCTTTGGGCTTAGAAAGCAATTGAGTGGAAAAGCCCTCTCTCCAGCAACTAAGGTAAAACTGTACAACACACTCATCATCCCAGTCCTGCTGTATGGTGCAGAAGCATGGACCCTGACAAAATCGGATGAAAGTGCCTTAGGCTGTTTCGAGAGGAAAGTTCTTCGGGTTATCTTTGGCCCCGTGTGCATTGAAGGGGAATGGCGAAGAAGATACAACAGCGAACTCTACGGGTTGTACAACGACATGGACCTTGCCAGAAGGGTCAAGGTCCAGAGACTCAGATGGCTCGGTCATTTAGAGCGAATGGACACCAATGCTCCGGCCCGGAAAGCCTTCGACACTATTCCCGAGGGACGTAGGAGGAGAGGAAGACCGCGACTCAGGTGGCGCACTCAAGTGGAAGAGGACCTCAATCAACTTGGAGTGCAAAACTGGAGACGACTAGCTAAGGATCGAGCTAGCTGGCGGAGCCTGTTGATTGAGGCCCAAGTCCACAACGGACTGTAGCGCCACCTTAAGTAAGTAAGTAAGTAAGACACAAACACATTTTCGAAATTTCATATAACAATTGTCAACTTGGTATAGTCAATTGGACAATTTAGTAGTAGATACGTATGGCAGTTTGAAAGTCAATCTGGATAGTGGTGGTATCGACAACACCGGTTGTCATATTGATTACGGCAGTAGTTATTTTACTACCGCGGTTGAAATATTGACTACCAAAATTGACTATAGAATATTGACTACCGGCGTCCAACTGTCTACCGCAGTTGTCATACTGTCATACAACGAAAACCCTGGTTTGACGATGAGGCATACAAAGCGGCGCTGCAAAGAAAGGCACCAGCAGCTCGTGAGCTCTACGAGCAGAAAAAGAGAGAGAAGCATAAATTTCTCAGAAAGAAAAAAAGGGAGCATGAGAAGCGCGCAATCGAAGAGATAGAGGGACGAGGAACGAGGTTCGAAAGTTCAACAAAAAGGTGAAACAAACCTCCAGGGCTTATACACCCCGAACTGAAGCGTGTAGAGACCACCATGGGAACATCGTAATGGAATCGCCGTCAGTGCTGAGGATATGGAAAGACCACTTTTCCGCGCTGTATAATGGCTAGCCATTATATTTGGGTGCGGAAGTCCAACAATTTCAACCACCCGGCCTTGACGAAGCGATATCTGCACCAGCTCATCTGCAAAATTTGGTCGGAGGAAAGCATGCCCGATGAATGGAACCTCAGCATCGTATGCCCGATCCTCAAAAAAGGAGATTCCCTGAACTGCACCAACTACAGAGGTATAAGTCTCCTTAACATCGCCTATAAAATCTTGTCTGCCGTGCTGTGTGAACGTTTGAAGCCCTTCGTCAACCACCTGATAGGTTCTTATCAGTCTGGCTTCAGACCCGGAAAGTTCAACCTACGGCAGATCTTGGAGAAGACCAACCAAGAACTTCAAATCGATACCTACCACCTTTTCATCAATTTCAAGGCCGCGTATGACAGCGTCTATAGAGACCAATTATATAGAGCAATGTCTAATTTTGGCATCCCAGAGAAACTCGTCCGTCTGTGTAAGATGACAATGGAAAACTCACGCTGTTCCATCATGGTCGGAAAAAACCTAACGGACGCTTTTGATGTCAAAAAAGGTTGTAGACAAGGCGATGCGTTGTCATGCGATTTCTTCAACATCATTCTTGAGAAGATTGTGCAAAGCTCCAACGTCAACACCAGAGGCACAATCTTTCAAAAGTCCGTCCAGCTACTAGGATACGCAGACGACATTGACATAATTGGAAGAACACAGCGTGATGTCAGTGGAGCGTTTGTGAGTCTTGAGACGGAGGCCAGGAAGATGGGTCTAGCGGTTAACGAGGCAAGACCAAGTTAATGCTGTCGACAAGAAAGGACTACCAACATCGACGTCTTGGAGCAAACGTCAACATAGACAGATTTAACTTCGAGGTAGTTAAGGACTTTGTCTACCTGGGATCCGCTATCAACTCAGACAACAACACCAGCGTTTAAAACAAACGCAGAATCACACTTGCCAATCGCTGCTTCTTTGGACTTAGAAGGCAATTGAGTAGTAAAGTCCTCTCCCGAGCAACTAAAGTGACACTCTCATCCCGGTCCTAATGTATGTTTCAGAGATATGGACCATGACAACATCTAATAAAAACGCTTTCGTCTGCTTTGAGAGAAAAATTCTTCGAGTGATTTTTTGTCCTGTCTGCGTTAATGGAGAATGGAGATGAAGATTCAACCAAGAACTGTACAAGCTGTAAAGCGACACTGACCTAGTTAGAAAAGTTAAGGTTAATGTTGAGCGTAGATCCTTCGAATCCAACCCGGAAGGACGTCACAGAAGAGGAAGACCGCGACTCAGGTGAAGCACACAGGTGGTAGGGGAAATAAACCAACTTGGCGTGTGAAACTGGAGACAGCTAGCTAGGGATCGAACTGGCTGGAGAAGTTTGTTGGGTGAGGCCCTGGTCCGACCTGAACTGTAGCGTCAACCATAAGTAAGTAAGTAAGTTTTGTCATACTGACTACCGCGGTTATCATATTGAATGTGAATTATTAAAATAGCCAGCAGAGCCATAATTTTTGTACTGACTTCAAAATCAAATTGTAATGTGCTGCGTAAGCTATCCAGCATTTAATTAAATACACAAACATAAGAAAACGTGGTTTTTCTAAAAACCTTCTTATATTCTTAAGTGAATACACGAATCAACATGGTTCATAGTCACACAATAAAAAACCAAAAATGGTTCATATGAATTTATTCATTTTCTATTCATAACAAAATAATGATCCGTCAAATACCAACTGCTACTTAAAAGAATGAAAAAAAACTATTATCATATAATATACTGAACGATAAATTTAACATTTGTTTCCTCTTTGATGTTGACATCTGAGAGAAATGTCTCTAAATGGCAATGTCCTTTGAATCAACTCTTAATGTATGTACATTTATATACAAATTTCCTTCCTTTTTGGGTGCATGGGAGTGTATGTTTGTGTTGTCAGAGAGTGTATCTTCTGCACGAGACAAGCTGCAGGCACATACTCGAACTATAGACAACAGGATATGCTGTTTGAAATGAAACTTCCGTGCGGAGGCATTTTGTCTTGTTTCACGATATAGAAAGTGTTTTTGAACAGGAAGCATGACATTTGAAATATCACCAGAATTTGAAACAAATGTCATTATTTCACTTATACAATGTTTGTTTATTATTTGTTTGCGTTGGATTTCGGATGTTAACAAAATGTACAGTAAGGCATCAACATGCAAATTTTTATGTTTCATTCAATTTGGCAACATAAATTCTGTGCTAGCAATTAATTTCGATATAACTTCTCTTGTAGCATGTTTTCTCAAAACAATTATTATTGACTTTTGCGAAAGTTTCATCAAACACAAATTTCACACACACACAAAAAAAAGAAAACATAACACCAAATTTATTTGAAAGTTCTGGTAGCTATATATCAGCCGGGGGCTGTTGAGCTCTGCTGACTTGTGGTTTCCTCGATTGAAGTTTTCCCCACATTCCTTTAAAGTTGTATTGAATCTTGTGTACCTTCAATGTTCAACTTGAAGAATTTTTGCGTGTCACACGCATATTTATAAAGCAGGAATATATTGTCCTAATTTTTTTGCTTACTCACAGCAGTAAAAAGTGTCGTTGAATAATATTTTTCTGAATGAAAAAGTAAGGTCTTGGTTTTTGTTTGGACTGGATACAAATGGGACATTAAATAAATTGACTTCCACGCACAAGCTTAAGGCTAGCACTGGCCACAAATTGGAAGGGTCAATTCTTAGTTCTCAATATAAGCGACAAGAAAAACGCGCAACAATCATTTTCTATGGCTTAAGGACATTTGTTTGTAGGCCAGAGCCAGATACGAATGACACTTGATATTCCAACATAATATGCCTACTTTGGGCTTAACAAATCACCAGGGCGTTTGTTAGTGGGTATTTTTTTTTCGTGTAGAGGAAATTGATATTGTGACAACAAAAATGTTCCTTTTTTTATAGCTTATTAGAGGCTACTTAAAGGGGTGATGAATCGCTGCTAAGGAGATGTTTAGACACTAAGAATTAGCAATTCGAGATCGTTACAGAAATAGAGAAGGAATTTGTTTATGGGAGCAGATTGGATTTTGATTATAGAAAAACATAGGACACATTCATATAGTTATAAGCTAGTTAATCATATAGGTACCGTACTATTCAACAGATGCGTATCCATTGGGGAAAACAACTCCCTCACTAAGCTTTAGCTTCTGCAAGAGATTAACGATATTTCCCTTAAGGACTCCAAAATTGACATCTAACTGTACATAGCTCAGCTGTATGCTGTTTCAGAGGATCAGAGTCGCTAGGAAAACATTTGTGATGAATTTAACTGGAAAAATTGAATTGAATGAAAAGTGACATGAAATTCAACCGTTTAATAATTCCATCGCATAAATAAACCAATGCAACTCTTAAACCAAAAACTAACCACGACACACGAGGCCAACACAACGTTTAATCCGGATCGCATTGCTAATGGAAGTATCCTATATTAAACACCTAATCCCGGCATGGTCAACGCAAATGGCTTTCGCCATTCGTGACCATATGGTCTTCAAAATACAATATGTACATATTAGCATGTAGCATCCTTGTCTACCGTTTGCCAATATTCCCTTTATTCCGCTTCGCCTACGGTGCGGTGGTGGTGTGGCAATATCGAAATGGTGTTTCCGGGCCAAACTTATTGAACTGCATTTCCTTCATACGCCCTGTACTCTATTTAGTTATTAAAAATTCATGTCAGAAACGGCATGATGATTGCAACACCACCGCATACGGTCATTTATCGTCAAAGAAAAAAAAAAAAAACAAACTTCAATGGTGAAGCAATGGATTGCATCTATTCCCACAGTCCCAATGGAATGTTTAATGTTAACGATGCGATGTGGTTACTACTAGTAAACACGGCCTTGTACGCTATTTGAGAACGAAATAAGCGATTGTTACTGCGCTGTGAGGCGAATAGAATATTGTTATCTTTTTATAAGTAATTCGAATTTGGGTGTGGTAATGGCGTTGTCGAGCTGTTTAAAGTGACGAGAATAGAATAACAAAGTTCATGTCAAATACTGTTACTGGAATAAATTGTTTGTAGGTCAAAAACGAATAAGGAATATTTAAACGTGACCATATGGTCTTCAAAATTGAATTTAATTATTTTAGTTGCTAAGCTAAGATCCGTGAACTCAGTCTGGATACAAAGTTATATACAAAATATTTAAATTCTGAGCCTTTTCAATCTTTTTATAGTTTTGTAGTAGATCGAAAAGTGATTGAGCATGTTTTGACTGCATCGTATAATGAATTCCAGAGAAAATTTAAGTTCTAGAAGAATGTATTAGGCCACACTTTTTCGAAAACGGTTTTTGACGAGAAATTCGGACCACCCGCTCAAACCCAATCGGAACAGTAGTTAAGGTTGCATGTGCGTTTACAGACAGACAGTCCGACGGAATCACCATTCACATGTATTCGAAGGCTTTTACTACTAAATCTCTTGTTCCACAGGGTAGTCATTTAGGACCACTTCTATTTATTTTATCTATGAATGATGCACCGTTATGTGTTCGAAACAGTCAAATTCTTATTTTTGCGGATGATATGAAGATGTTAAGAAAATTACATCTTACAATGATCGCATTCTTCTGCAAAATTATATAAATAGGTTTTCTGTATGGTTTAATCTGTAATAAGAACAGTTTAAATCTAAACCCATAGAAATGTAAGACAATGACATTCTCAAAGAAACGAACAACTTCGACTTATGAGTATTATATATCTCAGCAAATTCTTTCTCGTGCTTTTAAAGCAAGGGAGTAAGGGTTCTTTTTACACCGAATCTAGATTTTACAAAGCACATCAACAACGTTGTTCATTAAGCTTATTCTATGCTGGGGTTTGTTAAGCATTGGTCAAAAGAATTTCTTGATCCTAACGCCACCCTTTCTCTTTATAATTGCCTTGTTCGTCTCCACCTTGAAAATGCTTGACAGATTTTAGACTCCTTATTATGAGGTTCATTATTGGCAGGCTAGAATCGGTGTAACGTAGTTTTACTCGTTTTTCATTAAAAGGCATTCAATGGACTGAGGATCATCCTCAGAATATTCCTTCTTTTGAGGATCTAGTATCACTTCTTCAAATCTAAACATTGTCTCAAAGAAGGACCAACAATGGGTTATAGTTTTCCATTAACAACTTATAACAGGCGTTATAGATGCAAAAGACCTTCTTAGTGCTATACTTTCTTACTATCGATCTAATTAAAGCCCCAAGACATTGGACCAATTACGGCATGCATAAGCCCTTGACAAGGATGAATAGGCTTTTGAATTATAATGCACATCTTTTTGACTTTAATATTAATAAGAATAAATTTTAGACTATGCTTAAAACCAGTGTGGCATGGTCTAAATTTTTGTTGTTGTCTATTCCCATATTGTTTTTTATTTGTTTGTATTTGTATAATTTTGTCATTTCTTGTGTAAATGTTCGTTTGTTTGATTACTTACTAGCAACTAACACTGAACTTAGTGATGAGCCGGTCTGTTTACACAGTTTTCTGGGTAAAAGATGATTTTCTGGTGGTTAGATGATGCTTGCTATAAGCTCTCTTTACACCTTATCTGAAAGTGTGTAAAAGGAAATACCTACTTTTTTCAACTTCTCTATCATCGTAATGTCATATTTGATCATTTTACGTAGGTGCCATATATAATCCTACAGGGCGATTCACGAACGCTGTACTTATTAACTATAGCTTTCCTATGTTCGACTAAAAATTAATTACTTCATTGAATTTTGTAAACAACATTAGTACTTAAAAAAAATAAAAATTGAGTGGCGCCACAGCTCTTCAAGAACCAAGGCTTAAAAACTATGGGCACGAGTAGGACTCGAACCCACGACGTTCTGCGCAGCAGCCAACGCACCTTTTTGTTTTTTTTTTTTTTTGTTTTTTTTTTTTTTTCAAAATTCATTTTTATTCATTTCACTTAAAACTACTTATTACTAGACAAAGGAATTCAAACTAGCTTATTATCTAAAATCTTATATTTAACTTACTGGCCCCAACCGGGCGCTCTAAGGAATTCATGATCGTCTTAACATTAGTGCCTTTCGGCCTATGAACTAATTATTTTTTTAACTTTATTTTGTTTTTGTTAGAAAAATTAAAAAAAAACTAACAATATATCATTTTTTTATTTTGTCCTTAAATGCTACTTAAAATTAGGTCCTTAAAAATAAAACTTAAAATTAACTAAAACTACCTATTCTACCTAACAACTACTTACGAACTAGAACAACCACAGCAGCAAATCTCTATCATTTTTATTTCACTTTTTAGTATTTTTTTTTTTTTCTTTAATTTCGTTTTTTTCATATTTTTTTTTTTTTTGTATTTTATATTTGTTGTCCTTGTCAATGTATGTGCCACCATGCATGCCTACTCTACTTAAACCTAAACCCAAAACCCTTAAACTAAAACAAGTATGTAAGCCGGCCAAGGCTCAAAACCCCACCCCGACTACTCATTATCAAGTGCTGACTGAAGCCACCAGAACTGGTTCTCCTGCTTCACCCTATCAATTCGGTCCCGTTCGGACACAGCCCTACTGAACCGAAGGAGCTCTGCTCCGTCTTGTGCGAGGACGTCTCGACTGTAAAGGAGCCGCCGATCGACGGTTCTTCGCCTGACGTGGTAGATTAGCGGCACCGCCAATCTGTCCTGTATCAGACCGCATCTATCTAAATAGAGGAATGCCTCTGGTGGAATGAAGCCGCTCAAGCGTGCACTATCAAAATATTCGTCGTTCGGATAGAACGCCCCAAAGATCAAATTATTCGTCGAAGTCATAGCTCTTGCAATGTGACCCCGAACAAGTTTTATCACGAAATTGTCAATTCTGTTGATCCGAGCCTCGTTGTATAGAACCTCGTTAGAATAGTAATGTACATAAGAAGATTCCGGTGTCCGATACAAACCGAGACAGCGCCGAAGACACTGCCTCTCGAACACCCGAATCTTCTCCATTTGAGATGGTGCAACGTTGAACCACACTGGACAGCCATAAACGATCATCGGCCGTATGAGGGCCATGTAGCAAATTACCTTCACTCTGGGGTCAAGCCGACTGCTGTAAAACAGCCGTTTCGTCAGAGCGAAGGCTCCTCTGGCCTTAGTCAGAGCAGCATCTATATGTCTGTCGAAATACAGATACTGGTCCAACCAGATACCGAGGTACTTCACTTCACTTTTGCTCGTTAATCGCTGTCCGTGAGGTCCAACGATGACCATCTTGCGCCAATTCTTGCGCGTATCCCTCGTGGCTCCAGCCAACGAGGTCCGGAACAGAATTGTTTCGCATTTCTGGACATTTATTTTCAGTTTCCAGTCATCGCAATATCGCTGAATCTTCTCGAAATCACGTTGCAAGAGAATTCTAATGACTTCGACCTTTGGGGCAGTTCTGTACGCAATCAGGTCGTCGGCATACGCAATTGCCTGGATAAGGCTACCTATCAGATCGCTGGTGTAAATACTGAAGAGGATCGGTGAATTAACCGCTCCCTGTTGAAGACCGTTTTTAATTTCAAAGGTGGTGGTAGAAGTTACATTGCCACTTTTGACAACAAACTTTCTACCGTTGAGCATATCATAAAGCATATACAATAATGGTTTACTGATGCCTAGTCTGGTGAGTTTTAGGTACAAGCCTTCTAACCATACGGTGTCGAAGGCCTTCTCTAAATCCACCAGAACAGCACCCGTGCATTGTTTCTTGGACTTATTCCATTGGATATCAGAAACGAGCTTAGACGCGGCATGAATGGTGTCATGTCCCGCCTTGAACCCGAACTGATTATCCGGAATTATTTTGTTGTCCGCAGCCCACTCACTCAAAGCCCTATTGATTACCTTTTCGTATACCTTGCTGATGCTTGGTAGAAGACTTATCGACCGAAGATTGGACGGATTGGAGTTGTCCTTTCCCTTTTTCGGGAGAGGATGAATCACAGCTGTCTTCCAACGCACTGGATAATATGCATTATTCAGCGCGTTGTTGAACAGAGTGATGTAGATGTCTATTGCCTCAATCGGTAAGTAACTTAGTACAATGTTGGATATACCATCGACACCTGCTGACTTCTTATTCTTCATTGAATCGAAGATTAGCTGGAGTTCTACCTTCGTAACTAACAGAGGACTTCCTTCCGTTTGCTCGGCGATTATAGCGTTTGCCAAAAAGTCGTCATTGAACCGCATAAAACCGCGGTTCTCAGATCGCCACCGCACAATATCGTTCCGAAGGTAGAAGTGATGAAGGAGCCATTAAGCTACGGATACTAGCTTAATTAAATACTATATTAGTACTTAATTACATAAAATTTCGAAAAAAACTTAGCTTAATATTCTCTTTTCTTTTCTTTTTGTCAAAATTTAGAGCTTAAGAATCAATTATTCAAACTTATTTAAGGTGGCGCTACAGTCCGTTGCGGACTTCGGCCTCAACCAGCCAACTCGGTCCCTAGCTAGCTGTCTCCAGTTTCGCACTCCAAGTTGATTGAGGTCCTCTTCCACTTGAGTGCGCTACCTGATTCGCGGTCTTGCTCTCCTCCTACGTCCCTCGAGAATAGTGTCTAAGGCTTTCCGGGCCGGAGCTTTGGTGTCCATCCGCTCTAAATGACCAAGCCATCTGAGTCTCTGGACCTTGACCCTTCTGGCTAAGGCCATGTCGTTGTACAATCCGTAAAGTTCGCTGTTATATCTTCTTCGCCATTCCCCTTCAATGCACACGGGACCAAAGATGACCCGAAGAACTTTCCTCTCGAAATAGCCTAAGGCAATTTCATCCGTTTTTTGTCAAGGTCCATGCTTCTGCACCATACAGCATGATGAGTGTTGTACAATTTTACCTTAGTTGCTCGAGAGAGGGCTTTTCCACTCAATTGCTTTCTTAGCCCAAAGAAACAGCGATTAGCAAGAGTTATTCTTCGTCTGATCTCGGCGCTGGTGTTATTGCCCGTGTTTATAGCGGAGCCTAGGTAGACAAACTCCTCCACTACCTCGAAGTTGTATGCGTCTATTGTGACGTTCTGTCCGAGCCGTCGGTGTTGGGTGTCCTTCCTCGAAGACAGCATATACTTCGTTTTTCCCTCATTTACCGCTAAACCCATTTTTGCCGCTTCTGTCTCAATTATCACAGAGCCGCCATTGACATCACGCAGTGTTCTTCCCATTATATCAATATCATCGGCGTACGCAAGAAGTTGAACATATTTTGGAAGCTATAAACCTCTGGTGCTGACGGTGGAGTTTTGCACTATCTTCTCAAGAACGATGTTAAAGAAATCGCACGACAGTGCATCGCCTTGTCTGAATCCTTTTTTGACGTCCGTAAGCTCGTTGCCAACCTTTATGGAGCAGCGTGAGTTCTCCATCGTCATTTTGCACAAGCGAACGAGCTTGGCAGGTATGCCAAAACTAGAAATTTTTACTTTAAACAATTTAATTTGAAAACAAAATGAATTTATTAGTTATTTTTGTTCTCTACATTTTCAAAAAAAGGTTTAGCGTATTATCCATTAAACCAATTGAAATCAATGTTTACACTAAAGTTTTCTTGTGATTCATAATTCCGGTTTTCGATTTCTAATAAGAGTTCAAAGAAAAGACATGGTATTTGACTTTTTTTTATAAACGAGATTTTCGAACGTTAATCATCAATAAATCCAAAGTATTGACAACTTTTTAAATAGTCAAAAGTCTTGTCGTTGGGATTCTAATTCAATTTAATGATTTTACTGTGTTTGAGCGAAACAAGGGTATTTTTGGTCTTATTCAAACTACAAACTCATTCAACCCCTTTTAAATTTAAATCTTCAAATAACTAAATACATATTGCATTTTTAATTTTGTAATTAATCTATTTTAGATTTTACCCAACTTGTCAAGCAATTGTTCACTAATTTATCTTCTCATCAACAATAGATATCTTTTCCTTACAGTTCGCTCTGTTTTTTTGTTTTTGTTTTTATTTAATTATTTGTGAGGAACAAAGTAATATCAATTAATTCACTTCTGCTCTAGACATTCCAATTAAGAGGAATGTCCATTTTATTACCACCCAAAATATTTGGCAGTGGCAAAAAAGATTTTAATTAAAATTGGTCTTCTTTAAATCACGTCGTTAGACAAATGTCCTTTTTAGAAAATGTCCCACTGGATAATTTATCGCCCAATTGATGTCAAATGCAGTTAATATTATTTGGTCGAGAGTGAAATGCTTTAGAAATTCCATAAGGGATTAGATTTTGAGATGGGTTCTTAAATTCTATTGATTTTGGGTGACACACGGCAATAAAAGCTCTCCGTAAATTATATTCAATTTGAACATGCTTCGAAAGGAGTGATTTTTTTCCGATCGTGGAAATAAATCTTTTTAAGACTGCATCATAAATTTATAGTTGTTTTTCAATGTACATAAATACAAAGCAAATCTGAATGCAATAAGTCTGATTTGCAATTTCAATCAAAAGGCAAAACACAAAAATTACTTCCAGTCCATATTCATTTTGACGTATTTCTTGTTTGTTTTTATATCGTGGGTTGTAAATATGGCCACTTGCAGTTTGCAGAGTTTGAAAGTCCATGCAATAACCGCTCACGGACATGAAAGTGTACAATAGCAAAACTAGGGATTTATATATCAACGCAGTTTAGCATACCTACTAACAAATAAAAAACTTGAACAATAGTAATTATGATCATCTTTCTCCTGGGAAGAGTGATGTATGATGTTGAGCCGCTGCCATATTATTGTTGTGCTCACTACACAGTCAGTGGTAGAGATGCTTTGTTTGCCTGCACGAATATGCAGCTTTCATTTCACGTTCTACTTAAATAAGGAGAATATTTGTTAAAATTAATAACTTTTTCTCCAACTGAAATGGAAGTTAATAGCCCTTGGGATGTGAACGTAATTATTTCGAAACGCATGCGATAACTTATATCCAACCAAGAGAAATACAAATTTGAATGTTCGCTACCAACCTGACTTGAAACGAGTGCAAGAACAAGCGCAGCATGCCAGAAAGTTTGCAGGATAAAAATAATTGTATGGGGAACTAGGGATTGAATAATTTTTAATTAATCATTTTTGGTTTCGGTGCGCACAGCATTGTGAACTATTGCGATGATGGAGAGGACTTATTTCACTTGCACCTGATTGAGGTTAAAATCATATAAAGGATGTTTTTTTTTACGTTAATACTATTTTGTACATATATGTAAACATGTTAATCCACAATGTAGAAACACTATAATCACTTATGTTATGACTGGAGAGGCCATTGGCAAAACATAATTTATTAATACAGTGACAGTGAGATAAACTGTTGGAAATTGTCTCCTGGTCCTGGTGGCTTCAGTTAAGCTGGCGATTTTCGCAGAAAAAGATGAATTTGTGTTTGTTTGGTTCTTTTTATCCTAAAACAAAAGCAGTTGTTTTGTTTCTTTCGGAGCTGTAGTCGTTTTAATGATTCACGCTGATATCTCAAAATTGCTCATCAATCAACTTCTAATGTTGCCGTTTTCTTACCTCCTTTCATGTTTTTCTCGTACAAACTTTTATTTTCGAGGTACAAAAAGACAACAATAAGACGCTGATCAATTTTGGTAGCTATAGTATGCACGGTCAGTCTTTGTTCTTCTAACGAATCAATCTAAGTTCTTTCGACACTATTCAAAGTTTCTGATCTATTTATGGTTTTTTCAGTTTTAATAGAACGGCTAAATGTCACTTACAACAGTTCTACTTTTGATTTAGTATGCCAATCACCTCAAAACTCTTATTATCAATGAACTGAAAACTTAGGTTTTCCATATGGAAGGCTTTGCAAGAGAGCGAGGAGAATAATAGCGGTATTTTTTAAATTGTTCGTTTTGATTTGTCTTCTCAACATCATAAATTCATAAGCAAACAGCAAGCATCATGAAATTTCATATTAACGCTCAAAGTTAAGGAAAAGTGGACAACAAAGCTCAGAAAAATTGTTTGCTTATTCAGTTGAAACGAAGTGTATATATAATAATTCACGAGTTGAACTGTGTTTTTTACTTCAGGGATTTCGTTGACATTTACCTTGTTTTTTTTCGAGGTACAGCAGGTATTATGTTCTTTTAAGAAAGTCTGGTGTGACAGCTCTTATCTTATTATTTACCCATAAAGTACAAAAGACGACAACATGAAGTCAGCGTACACTACGGCGTATACGTACTTTTTTTTCAAAAAGTAAAATTTTGAATACATGAATTTTTTAGTTCCCTTTCGGAATTTCAATCTCTAAGAACGATCATTTAAGAATGATGCGTTGATAACATAAGTCGTGGTTGGGAATGTCACGGTTGATTTCGTGGGTCTTGTCCATTCGCTCGATGTGGCCGAGCCAATGTAGATCTTTTCCATTTGCCATCGTCGCATACGGTGCCGAAAATCCGTCGAAGAATTTTTATTTCGAATGTACCGAGTATCATTTCCCCTTTTTTACTTATCGTCAAACACTCGGCGCCGTAAAGTAGGACTGGTAAAATCAAAGTCTTGTACAGCAGACACTTTCTCTTTCGAGTGAGGAGTTTTGAACCGAGTTGTTTTGCAACACCAACTGTCGTTGGTGGGATTTATGTTTATTAAAAGGTTAACTAAATCGAATTTGTTGCTGCCAATAGTGACGATTTTCCTAGTTGGTGGACTTATGTTCCTTTATTTGTTGATAGCATGTACTTTATTTTGTCCTCATTCAC
This sequence comes from Sphaerophoria rueppellii, assembly GCA_920937365.1. Lineage (NCBI taxonomy): Eukaryota > Metazoa > Arthropoda > Insecta > Diptera > Syrphidae > Sphaerophoria > Sphaerophoria rueppellii. Next base: position 39,152,230 of record CAKKXW010000002.1, read on the forward strand.
CTTAAAACTAACGAGCTTCGCCTATTCTTCAATCGCTATGAAGGCCTCAAGCACAGCTCTCTGGGAATCAACTGATGAAGATGGTGAATGCTAGCATGCACCCGAATCACGACCTGGAAAACAGAGCCTTACTTTATCACTTCTACGTTCGGAACGATATTGTGCAGTGGCGATCTGAGAACCGCGGTTTTATGCGGTTCAATGATCACTTTTTGGTAAATTCCATAATCGCCGAGCAAACGGAAGCAAGTCCTCTGTTAGTAACGAAGGAAGAGCTCCAGCTCATCTTCGATTCAATGAAGAATAAGAACTCAGCAGGTGTCGATAGTATATCCAACATTGTACTAAGAAACTTACCAATTGAAAGGCAATAGACATCTACACCACTCTGTTCAACAACGCGCTGAATAATGCATATTATCCAGTGCGTTGGAAGACAGCTGTGGTTCGTCCTCTCCCTAAAAAGGGAAAGGACTGCCAATAGTGACGATTTGTCCTAGGTGGTGGACAGATGTTCCTTTGTTTGTTGATACTTTATTTTGTCCTCATTCACCTTAAAAACCAACGAGCTTCGCCTGTTCTTCAATCGCTATGAAAGCCTCAAGCACAGCTCTCTGAAAACGACTGATGAAGATAGTAATTTCCGCGCTCACACCTGCCTTGCCCAATATTTGCTCCAGGACTATGTTGAAGAAATCATATGGCAGCGCATTTCCTTGTTTAAACCCTTCGCATGTTTGAAACAACTAGGATGAGCAGTTACCTATTTGCACACTGCACTGCGTATTGTTTAGCGTCATGCTGCACAACTCGATCTTGTTAGGGGGGGCGACCATAAAAATGTTGATTTATTAGAAAAAGAGGTCTTTAAAAGAAAATTAATCGTACAGTTTTTTGAAAAAGACTGAAGATATAAGCCACTTAGGCCTTGGCTTTTCAAGAGCTGTCACGCCACTCTATTTGTATTAATATCTCTAGAACATTTTTGGAGAAGGGAAACACAGTAGGCCCGTTCCACCTAAATTTATCTCACTGGGATCTCAATGTCACTTTGACACCAAAATCATTTGGTGGAACATAATTCTCAGTTATCATTGAAATAAAATGGTTACCCTAAAAATTGTTGTTGTACATAATGTCAGACACGTCCAAATAGCTGTGTCAGAAATCGAATCCAAAATAATTTCCTCTCAGAGATCCCAGAAAAAAATCTCAGTTCTCAGCTAAGATTTTTTGTTCCACTTATAAAAACTCTGAGACCTCTGAGATCTCAGTGATTTGGTGTTAGGTGGAATTGAAGTCGTAAGCAAAATTTTGGTATTTTTAATTTCTCAGAGGAAGTTATTGTAAAGGGTCCGATTTTGTGAATCTACATACAATTATTGCATCAAACTATTTTATCATTATGTCAGCGTGTGTATTAGCGTTACGTTTTTTTTCTACTATTATATCGAGAACTACTCACAGTATTGACATGAAATTAGACTCATTCGATACGGAATATGTTTTGGTTAAGTTTTCAGCGATACCTAAGCAATTTTTAAACTGGCATTAAAAATTTGAAAGTAGTAAAAATTCGTCATTTATGTTTGAAAATTATGATTATCTCGTGAACCCGCTCATGGTGCTGATATCAAATTGGTCTCGTTCGGACTAAAATTACTTAATTGAGAACTGAATAAGTTGTCAGCGAAATCGGCTTAGCGGTTTTTGGTAAGGATTGAAAAAAATCTAACAAAATCTGATAGTATTCATCATTTATTCATGAAAATTATGATGATTTTAGCATAAAATGCAAATAGTTCGAAAAATTTTGTGCATCAATGTTAGAAAATATATTATTTACAATAATTTGTTAAAAGCGATTGAAAATAAGTTAAAGCGGATATATTTTTGTGGTTCTTAGTAAAACAGATTGACTACAGTTTGATTAAGTCGTGTCTACCACAGAAGTCGCACCCATATTTTATAATTTTATTTTCACCAGAATATAATGTTACCACGTGCCATGGTCGTGATGATGATGATTTGTGTTTAAGATTATGTTAAAACTGTATTCTGCTTGTCATATCACCAGATTTTAGGCGATTTAGGGGGGGGGGCGATCGCCCCTATCGCCCCCCCCTCTGAATGCGCCCTTGCAAATGGCCATGTGCCATAAGGTCATATTTCGAAATATGGCCATGTCACTTTTCTAAAGCGTTATTTGGCCATATTTTTAAATGTTCACTATAGAAAATATTATGAATTGCTCGATACGCCATACACATATAAAGTAAATAAAAAATCTATTCTTGTAAATTCATAATGTTTTCTATAGATAAAAGC
>CAKKXW010000002.1:39173991-39189581 GCA_920937365.1 Sphaerophoria rueppellii
GAAAACGCTAGTTCAAACATAACACGAAGCCAAGAACTAAACAAAATTCAATATGACAAGCACCATAAGAAACCACATATTTACAAAGTTGGCGATTATATCGTAGTTAAAAATATAGTTACAACTGCCGGTGTAAACAAAAAACTTTTGCCGAAATTTAAAGGCCCTTATGTTATATCCGAGGTCTTGCCAAATGATAGGTACCGAATTAAAGATCCGGAAAATTTACAAATTTCTCGGATTCGCTATGAAGGTATTTCAAGCCCTGAAAATATGAAACCTTACCTGATGAGCAAATAAAAAAAAAAAAAACAGGAAAATTTGATCTAGGACCGCATTTACTTTTTTGTATAGTCTCTCGTTTTAAAATTATCTTATTTGATTTTATCATCCGAAATGTCATCTCGCACAATCATTTTATTAGAGAATTTATTATACTATTTGAAACGAGTCGATTTAAAGTCAGATATGGCCGAAATGTAGGCAATAATCTATGTAACCGCAGTGTTATTTCCATTATCTATTATCATTGTGCTCTTATTTATTCTTAAATGTACTCTCTATTCCAATTATGTATAAGCAAGCTTTATATGATCGTATGATCAACTTTCATGTTATTTTATAATCTACCGTAATATTATATCGTATATCATGCACATGCAACGAAAGATCTCGATGTAACCTATATTAAGAAAGCTTTGAATAAAGACACTCGTTGTTAGACCTTTGATTGAAAAAGTGCGTTTTATGTTTTGCTCTTCCCTTACAGAACTAGAAAAGTTAACTAGCATTGAAAGAAAAAAAAATCAGACAAGGACGTTTTTTGGCTATTGTGATCGAACTAAGAGTTTGGAATTGAGGATGCTAACAAACACCTTGAAAGTATAACGGCGTGGTTGCAATCAAGGAAGTGTAAGTCACCTACAATTATTACCCTGTGTTGCTCTACGTGGTGTTACGCCGCTGCCAACTAAGACGGCAACCAGGTGACAGTCTTACGAGAGACAGGCTTCAAGCTGGTGAGAGGTTTATTCAAATCTGGAATCTCAAGATTCGAGTAAATGGGCCGATAAGTTCTCTTCCATTTGAGCGAATGTGTTCGTAGATTTCCATACTTAGCTTTATATTAAAAGAAACACATAGTAGGTGATGTTCCTTGTTATCAAAAGCTGTGGTATCCTCAGGGGATCTACTAAGGTAGGAAGAGTTAACCTTAGTTCGGTCCAATAGAAGCCCAAATTTGGACAGGGCTTCTACTTCTCGTGAATTTGACGCTCTGTCTGACTCCATCCAAAGAATTGTATCCCTGTATCCTTGCACTGAAATCGTTATCACGGGCGATTTCAATGTACACAATTCTTCGTGGCTTCTCCACTTGGGCCAGACAATACCCGGAGGAATGTGTGCTGAGATCTTTGCTGAGTTTAACCACCTAACTGCCTAACTCAGCTTGCCACTTGATGGCCAAGCGGAAAAAACTCTTGACTTGTTTCTTACGTGTGACCCTGATAAATACATTATCAGTGTATTAACGCCTCTAGGCAGATCAGACCATAGTATTATTCTGCAAATTTCTCGTGTCAAGCAAATCCATTTACAGAAAGGGCTCCGAAGAGAACTGTGTGGCAATACGAGAAAGCCAACTGGGACGATCTGAACAACTTTTTCCGGATCTTTAACTGGTCTCATGTGACGTAGACTTCAGCGCGGATATGATTACCAATATGATTATCTTGGTCATGAAAACTTTCATCCCGAATAGGGATAAAAGCATCAAACCCAAGGAAAAGACATGGTTTGATTCAAGCTGTAAAGAGATTATCAGGGAAAAAGAAGTAAAGTTCCGGTGTTTTAGAGCCAACCCAACTGAGGAAAACCGGAACAAGTTTAAATAAGCTAAAAAGGCCTGCAATGCCCATATTCGACGGACCAAATTTGTACATGACCAAAAATTAAGGCAAGAAATACTGCAATGTCCCAAAGGCAGTAAGAATTTGTAAAAAATATTCCTCCTCGGTTCCTACGCTCGTTGACAATGACACTCCAGTTATTAGCTCGCTCGCGAAAGCGAAAGTTTTTCGCCAGGCAGTTCGCTGCCACCAACTTTTCGCTGCCAGAGAGTGTCATGACTCCTATAGGTTTCGAGCGCGTCAATGATTCCATGTGACAAATCTTCTTCCGCACTCGTACTGCAGCGAGAGTCTTAAAGGATCTCAACATGCATAAATCCGCTGGTCCGGATGGTATCCCCGCTATTGTTCTGAAGAGGTGTCCTTCCACGCTGGCAAAAACCCTTGCGTAAGCTTTTCCATCTATCCTATTCTTCTGGGCTCGTTCCGAGCAGTTGGATAAAAGCTTTTGTCTGCTAACTCATTCACCACATTGCAACACCGTCGTAACGTTTCGTGTCTCTCTTCGTTTTACCGTTACTTCTTCGGTAATTGCTCTAGTGAAATTCCACCCCTTAAACAATTCAACCGTAATACCCGTGCTTCCAGGTATGCCCATCAATTTACTCTCGATCCCAATTTTGGTCGTAGGCTCAAGTATAGAGAATCGTTCTTTAGCCGCACTACGCGAATATGGAACTCTCTTCTACACTCTGTCTTTCCCGATCATTGCAGTGTTTAGGAATTTAGAACCAATATGCACCTCCTCTCCAATCCCTTCCCTCTTTCCTTAAGCCCTCACTGTGTCTATGGTATCATGAGGGAATAAGAAACCCCTTGCGCTATCAGACTCGGTTGACTAGAGTTCTTCCTGGTGATGACTTTGACTTTCTTCTTTCACGGCTCGGAATTGTATATACCTTTTGGATTTGTGATAAGTTAAAGATGAGCGCGACGTATGCGTGCGTCCCCTAGGGTTTACCTAGTGTATGAGCGGAAAGTTTTTTTTTTTTTAATGCAATTCAAGGACATAATAAAAATATAAGTATATAAACACAAGTAGATTAAGTCATGAAATAAAATTGTCCAATAAACAAAATATAAGTAAATATTCCACATACGCCCCGTAAGCCCAGAAAAAATCAATTAAACCCAAATATTACTGCCATTATATTGCCACGAAGTCGATTGAAACGAAACTACAACTTCACTTACATACACCATTCCAGTTTATGATGCCATTACGCCAAGTCACTCGCATTAAAACCCATTTGATGGTTTTTCTTTTCAAAACTTTCTCGTTTTTCCATCAAACACTAAACATACGACAAAAAGTCATAATTACCTCATAAAAATCACAACATCGTGCACTAAAGTTTGAATTTAATCCTTCTTAGCATTTTTTTTTCTTGGTCGTCAGACCTAACATTTTTTTAACATCATCGCTGTAAGGCAAAATTTTCTCACATTAGCGTGTGCGGTAACTTTTTCTTGGAATACCCACAAAAAGTAACAATCCTCGATTTTCAAACAATGTTTTCATGCACATGGAAATGGAAATGGAAAAGTTTTTATGTCCCAATGGTACTATTGGTCTAACTTTTTGGTTTTAAATTGCCCAAGTACTCCTACACGAACTACTTCAACAACAAAACCCTTCACTATCCTGAAGTGGTTAAAAGTTCTAAAAAATATGAATTCTAAGCAAATATTCACACAGACAATGTGCGTCCTATGTGCATGTCAAACGCCAGCACATATGGAAAATGGAATGAAAACAAAAGCGATTATTCATTTCGCTATGGGGTTCCGGTGGCCGACCACATTGGCCTGACTTGCCGCAGCTGTAACTAGATTTGGTTATTTGATAGCTTTTGGCTATGCGCAGAAATGGCTCAACAACTCACACAAAAAAAAAGAATAAAAGGAAAACAAACCATAAACATGGCAATTACTGCGGTATTACCATATGGCAAGGCATTTCGTCCTGCGCTACTGTTTTCGTTCGATAGCCCAGAGAGTCAAGAAGTCCTCCGGAATGTTAATTCGCGGCTTATAATTGTCTTCGTCACGTCATAGCACAACACTGGCTGGCTATAACCGATAAAAGACATGAGTTCCATTGCAGGAACCAACATTGACATACATACATAATTATACCCAAAGTAATGAACAGTCCTTAAGTGGCACCCAACACACGGTTCACATGATTATGCTTTCGTTTTACCAACTGGGACTTTTGGTACAAACGAGTACATGTACGTTGAACACACCAACTCACGAAATCAGAATCAGATTTAGACCTGTAACAAAGTGCCAGAAAATGGCCTCTTTTTCAGCGGCCGATGGCCATGCAACCACCACCCATTCTCTCGGGTTCACTTTTCGTGGCAAATTTTTAATTTTGACTTTTCACGTAAGGAGAATTTTCGCTTTTGCCAAGGAAACGCTTTCGGTATATAGATGAAAAAAAGGCTCGTTGCTTCTGAACTGTTTTTAATAGTCTAACTTCACACAAAAAGGCTATACACAATAAAATTTTGCGCTACTGGGACAAAAGAAGATAAAATAAGGCGAATGAAGAAACAAATTGACGTTTGACCTTTTCAAGTCTCAACCCTTGGATTTCACGTAGAGCGAAGCCAGGCTGGCGAAAAGGACCCAGGAAATATGCCAAAACTCAAAAGAAAGTAGATTTAACACTTTGGAGCTGTTGAACAGCCCCAGGGGGGCAGGTTGAGGAAGAATTGGTTCTCTTAGCTTTTATAAAGCGGAGAGAAGCAAGCGTATTTCATGGCCATTAATCAAGATGAGTAAATAATTTTTCTTCTCGGATGTTTTCTATATTTTCTGCTCTTTTTTTCTTTTCAGGAGGTCAGCAAAGCTTTTTTCTTCTGGCAGATAAACGAAAAAAAAGAAAAGTAGGCAGCAAAACTCCGGCGCGGCAGCCGGCGTCCGGATCATTGATGTTGTACGGAAAAAATGTCGACGAGGGATAATTTCTTCAAGAGCGTTTCTGAAGTGAATGGAAAAAAAATTGAGTGTTTTTTTTTTAAGTATTCGTATGTCCTCGATTTTCTAACGAATTCTAAAGTCAGCTTTTTTACTTGCTTGTTTTGGCGTTAAACAAGGCAATTTTTCCATCTCTAAAAAAAAGTTAACTTAGAGAAAATGGATTATTTGTATAGGGAAAAGTGAGGTGAATCTTTATCTTAGCAACAGAAAAACGAAAATGATTGAGGTTAAAAGGGTTTATTTTCGGCTTTGTTGTGTGTTTTTTTTTTTTTGAGTTTTTTAAAGGAAACAAATCAAAGATGGGAAGGGGATGGCTTTGATGATTGATTGTTTTTAAGGATATACTGTGCTGAAGAAAAATTGAAATATGGTTCGAACCTCATTTATTTTTTTAAGTGGATTAATTTGCAGAAAAGTAGTCCTTCTTGGGAAAAGCTAATCAAATATATTGAAAAGATATTTCTTAATTGCGTGGAGAACAAGTTTTACGAAGAAATTTTCCAAAAGAAGTTTAATTGAAATTTTCTGTAAATGTTTGTTTTGCCAAGGCCTTACTTAAAAGGGATAATTTCTTCAGGTTTTGAAATTTTTAATGTTTGTTTGTTTGTTTTTTTTTTTTTTTTTTTCATTTAAAAGAACTTCTTTCAATATAATACACTAGCAGATGCCCGCAACTTCGTCCGCCTCTACATCATCCACCGGCCATTGGTGCGTCTTCGACTTGTGCATCTTGTCCGCATGGGAATTTTGTTGGAAAGTTATTTTATAATAGTGGACTCTCTCTAAATCGAAATTGTTCTTAACTCGAAGCATTCATATATGTGTAATGTAGCATTGGTTTAACAGAAGACAGAAGCAAATATAAATGTCCTTTTCGCCCTGAAGTAATGCAAGATTCTTTGATCCCTCTCTACATTAGCTCAGAAACTCCTCAAAGTATTTGTGATCAGCCTGATAGTGAAAGTTCTTTTTGTTTTGTTTGTATTAGTGCTTATGATGTTTTAAATTCAATTAAATCTGTGAAATCTGATGCGATTGGTCCTGATTGTATTCCTCCAAAATACTTAAGGCTTATTTTCCCGCTTATAACTAACTACTTGATTCACATCTTCAACTTTTGTTTATACAGTGGTGAATTTCCAGAGGAGTGGAAAAACTCATACGTTATCCCTGTTCCAAAAAAAGTTAACCCCTCCAAACCCTCAGAGTTTAGGCCAATTAGCATTTTATCTTTTCTAGGAAAGTTACTTGAAAAAATTATGCATGATCAGTTGCAGTTGTATCAAAGCGAAAACTGTCTACTATCAGAATTGCAGTCTGGGTTTCGCAGCTCACATAGCTGTGAGTCTGCCGCTATTAAAGTTACTACTGATATTCGCTTTGCACTTGACTCTGGCAAATTCGGAGTCAAGGTTCTTTTGGATTTTAGTAAAGCATTTGATTGTATTGACCATTCCATTCTTATATCCAAACTAAAATCAACGTTTAACTTTTCAAATTTATCTTTGAAGTTATTGAGCAACTACTTAAAGAATAGAGTGCAGCGAATTAAAACTGAAGTTGGTACCTCGAATTCCTTTGTTACCAATGTTGGAATTCCTCAAGGCTCAGTTCTAGGTCCATTGCTGTTTTCTTTATTCATTAACGATCTTCCGGATTTTATTTCCCACAGCCAGGTTCATTTATATACAGATGATGTTGTTCTTTACATTTTTCGTCCAATAGACCTTATGGAGGATTGCATTACTCGATTAAATGAGGATCTAAGCTCTATATTTAAATGGTCTAATGATAACCACATGACTCTTAATCCATCCAAGTCTTATGCAATGTTATGTGCTAGAGATAGGCTCAACTCTGACGATTTCCCATTGGTCATTCTCAATAACGAAGTCATTTCATATGTAAAAAACGTCACTTATTTGGGTTATAAAATAAGCAGTAAATTGAGTTGTTTTAAAGCGATTTCCGATACGATTATGAAAATTTATTATGGTCTACGTTGTTTAGGATCGTCCTCCGACATTCTGACATGGACATGAAGAAACATCTCATTAAGTCACTGATCATGCCTTATTTTACTTTTAACCCGAGTGTATATCCAGCTTTAGATTGTGTGTGTAAAAGGAAACTAAATGTTGCCTTAAATGACTGCATTCGCCTTGTTTACTCCATACCAAGATACACTAGTGTTTTTCATTTATGTCAGAGTATCTTTGGTATGAATCTCGATGATTACTTGAAATTTCGACTTCTCTTGAGGCTTCACAATATCATCCATCCATGGTAGAGGTCCTAGGTATCTAAGCGCTGTTCTAAGCTTTGCTAACTCACAGAGAGTTTTAAAGTTAATCTTACCCCACTTCTCACACTGCATTTCAGAACGCTCATTTTATGCGTCCGCAATTCGTCAATGGAATTTACTTCCAAATGAATTGCAAAGCACTATCGCTCCTGCAGCTTTTAAAAGAAAACTATTTTTGCACCTTTCAAATCATATTTAACTTATTTTGTTTCTTTTCTGAATAGATTCTAGGATTTTAAAATTCTGTTGCTTTTTTTATTTATATATATACATATTTTAAATCTCAATGTACATAATTTTCTCATTATTTTTGTTGTTGTTTTTTTTTCTTTTGTATTGTGATATATTCGTAAATGTTATAAATTTATTTAAATGCTCTAAAAGATTATTATCTTAATGCGTCAATGTCAACTATTATAGTTGAAATAAACGAAACCAAATGTATAATTTTCCCCGTTTCAGCTACACTCTTCACTGATGCTTTGCTATTATTCGTAACTTATTAGTGTAACGTTGTATAGCTTAAACATTACCTCAATAAATGGACTATTCAATAGAAAAAGAATTGTTCGATTTGATTTAGAAGGTCCTGATCAGAGTATATCTAATAATGAGTAGGGACACTCTCCACGTGGTTCATTTTTGTTTACATTTTTGGATCCCGTAAGGTCTCACATACACGAGAAATACACGGCGATATAAAGTGTTATAGTGAGAAGGAGATAAAACAAAGCAGCAAAAAACTTCTTCATTTCAACCCTCAATTAGTGTGACCACGTTCATTCATATAAAACATTTTAGAAGGGTTGATAATTGAAGTTTAAATCGTAAAATATTACATTTTACGAAGTCATAACAGCTCATAACTCAGTTAAAATATATTCTAGAGTAAAATATTTATATATTGCATTTTATATGGTTTTGTAAGTAAAAAAACAACAATTGCTTGAAATGAAAAATAAAGTGATCTTATAATAGACTAGTGTGGTCACTCTACTCCTTTTCAAATTGTCAGAAAAAAAGAAGCTAGAACACGAATACATACACGACCATTGGCCGCTCCATTAAAAAAGCATTATGGATTTCATGTATCGTACACAAGAAAACGAATGTGTTAGGGTTCGTATTGTTTGTTATGAACTCTTTCTTACTTTCGATAAACCTAATACTTTTGCACTATTCTCTCCTACTGAAAGCACTAATACATACACAGGCCATTGGCCGCCGGAAATGAACCACGTGGAGAGTGTCCCTACTCATTATTAGATATACTCTGGTCCTGATATCAGCCTGTTCAAGCAGACAACAGAAGCCTTCAAAAATGAATATTTTTTTGGAATTTTTTCCACATTTTTCACTGATGCTTCGCTCCTATTGGTCACAGCGTAATATTATTTAGCTTATAGGCTTCTACGATAAACTTCATCATAGATACACCAAATCACACATACAAAGATAATCCTTTACGACGAACAACCTCGTGCTCGCCTTAAATTCTTCATAATAGGTTCGCTGTTGCCAAAAATGTTCGATTTTCTCAATTTCTTCGGTTTCGTTTTTCGCATGTAGGAAGATCTTCGCAAGCAAATGACATTTTTTCTATGAAATTACCACTAGCCCAATGTCTTTCTTCTCTTTTTGACACCACAGACCTAAAAGAATAAACACAACACGTAAAAATTACGAAATGATGTTCGCCAATTCTGTATTCGCCGTGTAGGGAATAATGCAAACGAGCATGTAACGTTGTTGTTAGAGATGAAATAAAGTAAGTAGATGGGTAACAAAGCTGTCAAAATGGATTTGCCTACAAGCTGCGTAGAATATACCAACTATCTTTACAAAGAAATTGTTGAAATGCGACATAATTCCTAAACAAGACTTGGTAGCATATTTACAGCAGCTAGGGAAATGGCTGATAAAATAGACTTACAATCGGTAGTCCCACGCATTATTGCAGACAAAACGCGACAATCAGCGTGTGGTCTGGAAGAATATTTTCGTCAGTCTGTCTATGTGCCTTTTTTGTACCATTTGTTGGTTCAGTTAAATCAGTTCATCGACCATCGTGACTTATTTTCCAAATTCAAAATATTTTGCCAGAAAATGTTGCAAACTTGATGAAGGAGATATGAAAAGAACTATTGAAGTATTCGCTCATGAATGGCCAGATGATATAAGAGGATGTTTGAATGATTTTCTAACTGCGATGAAAATGTGGCGCAGGTACAAATTTTATTTTTATTTATTATGAAGTCTTTATAGTTGTCAAAATTTAATAAATTATTGTTGCAGACATTGCTTGAGTATGTCAAATGAAAAACGGCCCAAGAACTTTATAGACGCCTTAAATGTTTGTGATGCTTCGGTACGACACTGCCAGTATCTATGGCTACAAGTGAGCGGTCTTTCTCATGTCTGCGCAGATTAAAGACTGCGAAGCAAAATTGACGATGTGCGGATGAACGGCTTGATGTTACTTAACATTTTTATAGAAATTGACATCGATCATGGAGATGTATTAAACATTATGGCAAAAGTACCAAGGCGCTTGATTTTACTTTATAAATATTCTATACATCTAACCAAAAATGTATTATCTACATAGATACCTACATATGTGTATATATATAATTTTTATTCATAACATAATCATTATCACCGTCGGACTGGCTAACGCACTTATCCATCTTTACGTTGTTGCAGTAGTTTGTATCCTTTTTGACTTCCTCAATGCTATATGGCTAAGGAACCAGATTGTCAACTTGAAATGGAGAAGAAGTCATTTCTTCTATAAGCTTACATTTAACTAATTAATTTGAGGGCCCTTCTCATTGGTCCAGAATGCTTGCGGGATCGGAGATCCCCGTACCGTACAATTTTGTTTTGCATCAGATCTAGTCTTCTTTTATAGGCCCGTCAACGTTGATTTTCATGTTCTAAAGTTGCATCACAAGCGCAGTGTCCATATTGCGTTGAAGCCGATGATGGTAGGCTTAACTTTTTTGCTGACTTTTCTAGTCAACAGAACCTAGCTATGGTGCCTCGGATAACCACTGCTGTAATAACAAGAGTCATTTTCTGCTTTTCTGATGGGTTATCTTACTTCTACAGACTTAAATCTGTTATGTCCGCTTTATATTTAGCCAAAAGAGTTGATCGCAAACATTGGCAATGTCCCCGTCAAATGTTAAATTCACCTTTATTTACATTTAATAGCATCGATAGGCTTTCAAACGAGAAAAATGTGTATGACGTTTTGATTTAATTTAAAAAATCAGAAACGCTTAATGGAAGACCCTTTAAAATTCCTTTTTACTTACGATATCTTTAGTGCAAATATTATTGTGATAATAATAATATCTTACCGAATATAATAAATGTTAAGAACTCAGAATGTTTCCACTGTCGCTTCACAGTGACATGTACCAAAATTCAATCCTTAAACTGACAAACAATATACCAACAAACACCCACAATAATGTGGCAATAAATATCTGTTTAAATATTCTTTTCTAACCGCAAATTAAAAAAAAAAAAAAAAACAGAAAAACAGACGAACATAATTTAAACATTTGAAAATTCAAGTACCACCCCTTTTGTTTGCAACGTCTTCGTCTCCCTTAACACGCTGCCAGCTGAGCCAAGTTAGGTCCCATTTCCATATTTAATACACAGCCTCAAATTAATAAATAAGGATCACTTTTGTGGGTTGAGTTTTTCTGTGCTGTTGCCTCTTAAAGAAAGCTTTACATTTCTCGAGGTTTTGCACGTTCTGTTGGAAAATAAATTATTACAAACGTTATAACCCAATATTGTTCCGTAAAACAGGCAGTGAAAAAACCTTAATTAGTGTCATTAGCATTCACCAAATGTTTTCCTCACAATATATATATATTTTTTCTGTCTGTTTTTTTGCGAGTATTTTTTCTAAATTCTCGGATTACATGAACTGCTGGCTCTAATTGATTGCATTTGGCAGTGGTAAACTTCAGCTATAAGCCCTAATGAGCATTCCATGTGGAAAGGCGAACCTAATTTATCAGCCAGTAGCAATTTTTCAGCGCAAACACCCACACTGTACTTAGATGACAGTCTATTTGTATATAGATTGAAATATGTCTCTTAGCATGGGTGTGACCTTGTGCATAGGTATTGTGTTGGCTTGTTGCCAACTATTTCAAATTGTGAGTGAAAACTTGGACATAAATTTCATTGAAACTGGTTGCATTTGCAGTCGTCTGTCGACTGCTCCCACAAAAAAAAGTTATATCGAATTGAAAAGACCACTCGATATGGACTAATTTCAATTTTCGTCGTCCTCTTGGTTTCACACTTGGGAAAGGATAGTAATTCAGCTCAGAGAGAAAATAACAAAATTCAATTTAAATCAATTTGTTGTTTGAGTGTGTACTTGAGCAATGTGGACATTTGGATCAATTAAATTGAACAAATAATACTCTTGAATGTGATGGTTTTTAATTTGTTTGTTTTGCTGTTAGAATTGCCTTGTTATCAAGGATTCAAATTTGTAAAAAAAAATAAAACATTTGATACAAGGTGTCTCAAGGACATGAGGTTATGAATGAACCTGCTGATTTTTGACTTCATGTAGATAACACTCTAAGTTTATGATCGGATAGCCCCTCCATTGAAATGGAAATTAGCAATACATTACTTACTTACTTAATTACTTATGGTGGCGCTACAGTCCAGGTCGGACCAGGACCTCACCCAACAAACTTCTCCAGCCAGCTCGGTCCCTGGCTAGCTGTCTCCAGTTTCACACGCCAAATTGGTTCAGGTCCTCTACTACCTGTGTGCTCCACCTGAGTCGTGGTCTTCCTCTTGTGCTACGGCTCCGGGTTGGATTCGGAGACTCTACGAGCTGGAGCATTATTTTCCATTCACTCAACATGACCCAACCATCTAAGTCGTTGGTCCTTTACTTTTTGGCAGTGTCGCTGTACAGCTCGTACAGTTCTTGGTTGAATCTTCGTCTCCATTCTCCATCAATGCAGACAGGACCAAAAATCACTCGAAGAATTTTTCTCTCAAAGCAGCCCAAACCGTTTTCATCACATGTTGCATGGTCCATGTCTCTGCACCATACATGGCGACCGGGATGATGAGGGTTTTGTATAGAGTGTCACTTTAGTTGCTCGGGAGAGGACTTAACTATTCAATTGCCAAAAGTCCAAAGAAGCAGCGATTGGCAAGAGTGATTCTTCGTTTGATTTCAGCGCTGGTGTTGTTGTCTGAGTTGATAGCGGATCCCAGGTAGACAAAGTCCTTAATTACATCGAAGTTAAATTTGTCTATGTTGACGTTTGCTCTAAGACGTCGATGTTGGTTGTACTTTCTTGTCGACAGCATTAACTTGGTCTTGCCCTCGTTAACCGCTAAGCCATCTTCAACGCTCAATATCAGGTCATTGACCAAGGGCTTCAAACGTTCACTTAGCACGGCCGACAAGATCTTAAAGGCGATGTTAAGGAGACTTATACCTCTGTAGTTGGTGCAGTTCAGGGGATCTCCTTTTTTGAGGATCGGGCATTCGATGCTGAGGTTCCATTCATCGGGCATACTTTCCTCCGACCAAATTTTGCAGATGAACTTGTGCATGCTCCTAATCAATCATCTTCAGCTGCTTTGTACAGTTCGGCGGCTAGCCCGTCTGCTTCAGCGGCTTTGATCGACTTAAGTTTAGATATCACTATCTTCACTTCGTCCACGTCGGGTGGGTGGAATTGTTGGCCTTCTGCACCCAAATTAAATGGTTCTGTATTGCTGACGGAGTTTTGCTCGTCGTCGCCATCATACAGTTTGGAAAAGTGGTTCCACTACGATGTTCCCATGATGGGCTTTACAGACTTCAGTTCGGGGTGTATAAGCCCTGGATGTTTGATCGGGATATCCGCATTCGTACCTTGGCTACAACAAGGTAGTGGTCCGAGTCGATGTTGGCACCTCGGAATGTGTGGACATCTTGCATGCTAGAGAAGTGTCGAGAGTCGATTGCAATGTGATCAATCTTATTGATGGGTGATTGGTCAGGAGATTTCCATGTTCCATTGTGGATATCCAGATGTGGGAATCGCGTAATTGCTACCATTACGTCTTTCCCCGCAGTGAAGTCGATTAGCCTAAATCCGTTATCAGAGTTGGTGTCGTGAAGGCTATGTCGTCCGATTATTCCACCAAAGATTTCTTCTCTACCCAGTTTAGCATTAAAATCTCCAAGTACGATTTTAATGTCATAGCTAGGGCATTGGTCATAGGTCTTGTCGAGGAGCTCGTAGAACCTGTATTTGGTGTCTTCATCCTTTTCCTCAGTGGGGCGTGAGCGCAGATGACGCTGATGTTAGTGAATTTAGCCTTGATACGGATTGTAGTGGTGTACTAATTCACTGAGTTCAACTCAGTGAGTTGAAACTCAAGACCTTAAATGGATTAAACGCACAATATTTCAGCGCATCCAAGTTTGATGAATGTCCCTTTTTTTTGAAAAGGACTTGTTGTTTTTCCGTGTAAGATAACCAGAAAAATAAATGTCATTCCGGCAGCGAAATGTATACGTTTTAAAATATCTTCATTTCTCGAAAAAAAATTCCTTATGTTCAAATTGGTTTTGTCATGGAATGGAAAATTGAAAATATTCGCCTGAATATTAAATTTCCACATCAAAGGATTCATCAAATAAAATGACAGCGCAAAGCCATATTTAATCTTAGATTTAATAAAAGTGTTCCTTTTCTTGACATTAAATCAAAAACGACAAAGAAAAAATAGATCCAGGTCCTGTAAATAATGAACCCAATGGCCGATTTAGAAGTAATCTAATATTCTATTTTTTTTTTTAATTAAAGAAGTAAAAGCGCCCATTGATTTAAATGCTTCTCATGCAGAAAAGAATGTCTTGTGCAACCATTATAACCATTTTTCAAGGAGAACATCCTTGTAATTATTTTCCCAGCTTTCCTGTTCGTCATTGTATCGCTTACATTTAAGACCTGAAGGAAGAAACGACATTTTCTTTCGCTATAGTAGGTTAAATATAAAAGGCATACCTAGTATCGAAGGGAAACTTAACCCTTTGTCAACAACAAATTTGCAAAAGTAATCAGTTGTTAGTCCCCTAAGGCAACCTCGTTCCTCGATATGCCCTAGAAAAAGGGTGTAATAGTAATAATAATTCATTATGTTACAATTCCCATCTGATTTAACTGTTCTGCTACACTCACGTTTATTTTTTCCTGATTCAAACCATGACCTAGTAACTTGTTTGTTAGATAGCTGGTGTGGCAAAGGAATTTTCCTTTGACAGACAAGTTTTTTTTCCTGTTTGTATTTAAATGGGCCGTACCCCCCACCCATTAACGCTAGCAACGCACGGAGGTTAGTGCAATAAAATACAACTCAATTTAATACCAAGGACGAAACACATTCTCTAAACGTACTGATGCATTTCTCCAATTCAATTGTTTGTTCTACATTTTATATTTTGCCCTCGACGCGCAGGACACAGACGCTCTGCTGACTGCAAATGTCGTTCCATCTGCTATATGATGATAAACACCAAGTGAGCCCTTTCATTAATATATGTGTAATTGTTTTGTTTTCCAAGTGACTATATACAATGAACGTACACTTACACAAGAGTTAGCAAACATTTAAAGTCCTTGTGATACTACGACTGCACACTTGGTAAATTATTGGTGGCAAAAAGGCTGCACTTCACGGCAATTTAACAGTAGAAGTAACATTTTATCTTCTCTTCCACGTGTTGTTTTATTTGATTGTCATAGGAACACACACCCACACACAAACACATGATTAGTCCTTGAAAAAAAGGCTGTATAGTGAAATGTCAGACAGTCGAACTGATTCTGGTCTACATAACTATTTTTATAAAAGTATACAAAAAAAAAAAACTCCTACACCTACAAGTCCCACTTCCAATTCCAATCGCCTGCCACATTTCTCTCTTTACTACAAAACATTAGCTACTGTTAAAGCTCGTGTAGAGTAATAAAGCTCTGTATTTGAACGACCAAGGATCAACTTCTGACATTTAAGCTAGGCAAAGTGTGAGGGCGCGGGCAGTACGTTCGCTCGGTTGTATGACGATATTTGGAGGTCTGTTTGTATTCGAGGGATAATGGCATTATTATTTCAAATAAAAAAGAACAGATACATATAAGAATGTGGAGTGAAGTATTTTTATTATAGTCTTCAACTAGGAACCAGCAAGTTTATGTCTCGAAATAATGAGATGTGCTCGAAATTGTCATCGATTACAAAACATCATTTCTCTCTTTACACCGTCCGCTAACCTTAACCTTCACCCTGAACATCCACATCCTCAAAAAAAAAAAACA
>CAKKXW010000002.1:39203323-39214579 GCA_920937365.1 Sphaerophoria rueppellii
GATGTGCAGTGCGTACGGTTCTATAAGAACTCCGTGAGACTTATATGGTAACGAATAACGTTGATGTTCACTACCGTCCTCGAATAGTACAAATGAGTTTGTGACAAATACTTAAACTGAGATCAACATTTAAGACACCAGTCTGACAACAGTTCAATTTCATCGAAAATATTCTTTTGAACGAAGTTTATCACAACCCTGGCACCATGCCACTCAGAACATGTCTCAATTGATCTTTTTAACAACAAATTCACAAACAGTGTTATCGGATTATCGATTATCGTAAGTTGTTACGGATGTTCGATTTTGGAAAAGGATCAGAACATGGTATCCGGGGCTTGGCAAATAGTGTGAGAGAAAACATTTTGGCGAAGTAAGACTACAGATAACTGAACGATTCTCTTACCTTTGTATCAATAGTACGCTGGACATCTTTTAATAAAGACTGGTTTGTATTTATAAAGTGAATCATAATTTCGGACAAAATAAGTTCTTCAAAAAGAGCCCGGTTATTGTTGTGTATAGTGTTGCGAAGAACTGACAAAACTTCCAAGAGTATCAATCTGTCATGAAAATGTGCTTTACAAATTTGCCGTTCGGAATCGCCGTTTAGTTGTAGGTCCCCTCAATTCTTCAAACGCACCCAGAAATGATGAGAGAACACCACTCTAGCTCATCAAGGGCTGTCGCGCCACTCTATTTATTCATAAAACTAAATATTTATAATTACTTAAATTGGAAAAAGTAATGTTAAAATAAGAGATATACTTTAAGCAATTCTGATTACACTCTTACTTACAGCTTACACTTAACTCACAAAAAAAAAACTCAATATATAAAAATAATTAGAATTCATTAAGAAAATTAAAATTTGAAAATATACCTCGCAAAAACATGTCATTCCAAAAATTTAAATGCCAAACAAATTCAAACCTTATTCTTGATTCATTGATTTTTTTTTTTTTGAAAATCGTCGGAGCCGTTTCTTTTTAAATTAATTTTTTATATATAACATTTTTCAAAAATGTCTTAAAATTAATTTGGGTATGCAGTTTTCAAGACCATGTAAATATACATATTATACTCTAATTTGGATTTTTAAAATAGATCCGTTTTAGAGATACAGAATTTTGAAAAAAAAAGTTAAAAATATTTTTTAAAAATCCAAAAAAAAATTTGAAATTCTTTTGAAAACAAAATATTATTTGAACAATATATTCGTACTTTCGAAAAAAAAACTTACGCTGATCGGACTTTCAGTTTTCGAGAAAATCTAATAACAAAAAAACGGTTCTATGGGAGGTACCGTTTTGGAGCAATACAAATTTTTTTTTTACATAAAATACATAAATGTTTAAATAAATTAAACTCGAGGAAGTTTAAAAAAAAATCGTAGGAGCCGTTTTGGAGAAAAAAAAAGTTTTGGTTTTTGGCCAAAAAAATCGTGTGGTGGCTACCCTAAATTTTGATCTTAAAACAAAAATAAAAAAATTGGGATATGACTTTTTGCTCAAACCTCTAATTTTCAAATTTGAAGTCAATTGGACCAGTAGTTAAGCCTGTAAATGCCTGTAAGCTTTTCGACAGACAGACAGACAGACGAAATCGCCGGACCCACTTTTTTCGACTTCTCTATCATCGTAATGTCATATCTCATCCTCATCTCAATTTTTTTTTTTACGAATTCAATACTTGCTATATATTCTATATGTCGCAAGTAAAAATAGAAAGACATTATATGTGCGATAAGTAAGTTAATCTAAAAAACGACAAAACATTTAACACGAAGAACTGACAATACTTCCAAGAGTATCATCTGTCATGAAAAAAGTGCTTCTCAATTTTTCCGTTCGAAATTGGCGTTAAATTGTAGGTCCCTTCAATTCTTCACTCCGAGAATTGTTGATAAGTGCAAGACCTTGGCTCTTCAAGACCTTTCGCGCCACTCTTTTTATAATTTACATTTTACGAGCTGGTTTTTAAAATATGTACTCAAATTGTTGTTGTTGTGTCAAAAAACGTGAGTTTCGGTCCTTAAAATTAAGACACGACACCAACTATCGCGTATTCATACAAGACCTTTAAGCAGCCATGGAATGAATTGACCTCCGTATCATTGTAGTTTTACGCGCTTTATAAAAATGTCAAAATCATATTTTATGTACCTACATATTAGCTATTATGTCACATGAAAATCTTGCATCCAAGAGCTACTGTTAGGAACGAGATTTAGTGACCCTGTTTAAGACATGTGTGCACTCAAAATTGTCCGCTGCAACACAAAATCAAATTTGATAAATTTTCCACTTCGCTGATATAAAATTATTATTCCTCCGAAACATGGTCTTTCACTTGTTTATAACTTCACTACAACTGTTTAAGTGGAAAATACCATCAAAGCTATAAAAACTTTTACTGCATTCATTCTACTCTGCACCAGCTAATAAAAAGAGATAATCTCAACTGCTCGTAATAGTTTGATGAACCATTCAAGTTGTGTGTGCAACAAACTTCATTTGCATCAACAAGTTACCGATATTAGCATTGCTATGTTATGTATTGTTTCAGCACGCAGAGTCTAAGAAAAAAAATAAATAACTGCACTCGTATAAAATGCATTTTCGAAAACGACATCAATGCTTAATATGGCATGCAAATGCTTAGTACTTGGTACCCGTCCTCGAAGAGGACTTCAAATGGAAAACATTGATAGAACATTCATTTCTATTTGTCAGCTCGTATTTTCAAATTGATGAAAACTTGCTTTCAGATACTGTTTATTTTCAAAATTTGGTTATAAATTTCAGTTAAAATTTAAATTGTTTTTATTATAGTCACTGATCTCTATAATACACTGGATAGTGTATCCATACAGAAAAAGTGACTCCATTTGAAGATTGTTATAAAGTCGAAAAGGGAAAAATTCGTATAACAGTATAACAAAAATAAACGACAAAGAATCCCTTATCTCTATATTACTGATCTCTGTATCGGTGCAAAGAACAGAGTAGTTTGCTTTCATTTATAGGCATTTTTGTTTTTTAGTTCGGAGCATTATATATAGAGGTTTATATATATTAAGGTTTTTTTTTTCATTTGTATAATTGTATTAATAAATAATATGATAGACCATTATTTATTACAAAACTGCTATAACAACTTGTTTCCTTCACCATTTAAATTATTCCAATTATTTCTATTCATTTTTCAGGCACTGTTCAGATGTAAAAAAGAAGAACGACTTATTTTTTTTGCTTTTTTTTTGTTGGTTAGACGTCAAAAAGTCGAAAAAGGACATTGACTGTCATCTTCAAATGGAGTCAAAAAAACAGTTATACTTTGTAGGTAATACACTATCCAGTGTAATATAGAGATCAGTAATTATAGCCCTGTGTCCAACATTGATTTTAAATGAAATGGCAATTTTATTGCTGTTGGACTGAATGTCAGAACTAGACATAAAATGTTTGATATCTTCTACAAAAATTTACTTTTGCGTTTATTGTTTTTATTTATTTTGTCCATTATTGATTGATTACCGCTATCCAGGAAATGCGACGGGATGGACCGGGCAAAAGGAAAGCAAAAGCTGGGAAAAGAGGAACAGTCGGAAAGCACAGCCTGCACGACACCACTTCCGATAACGGATTCAGGCTGATCGATTTTGCTGCGGGGCGAAATGTTGTGGTAGCAAGCACCTGGTTCCCTCATCTCAACATCCATAAAGGTACATGGAAATCTCCTGATCAATCAATCGTCAACCAGATTGATCACATTGCGACCGACGGAAGGCACTTGTCCAGCATTTTAGATGTTCAAACTTTCCGAGGAGCTAAGATCGACTCGGAACACTACCTCGTCGTAGCCAAGGTAGTGCTACGAATATCCCGACAACGGCCAAAACAAGGAAATGCTGCAACAACATTCGATGTAGGACGGCTACAATCGCAAGAGATCACCAGATTCTTCTCTGATCGAGTGTCAAGTAACCTTTTAAGGAGTCTTATGCCGCCAACATCAAGTATCCAAGACCAGTGGCAACATTGCTAGAAAGTAATTAAAGTAGTGCTGGGTTTCAGACAGCCACCAAAACGAAACCCCTGGTTTGATGAAGAATGCAGGCAGGCCCGTGCAGCCAAGCAGGAGGCATACAAAATGGCGCTGCATAGAAGGACAAGAGCTGCTCGTGAGCTCTACGAGCGAAAGAGGAGAGAGAGGAACACCGGCTTGTTAGAAGAAAAAAGAGAGAGCATGAGAAGCGTAAGATCGAGGATGTTGAGAGAGCCAACAGCAGGAATGAAGTTCGGAGGTTTTATCGAAAGGTTAAACAGCTGGCTCAAGGCTCCTGTTAAAAAAAAATAATAATTTGAATTAATTTTACCATTATCGAAAATATAAGAACGTTTTCTTCCTTAGTATATTTATTTTTTCAATATGTTAGATTTTTTCATCATCTCTTTATGATTTGTTTTGTCTTTTTTCTTGGTCTCAAAATGTTCTATTTTGTCTTGAATTAATAAGGCAATACGAATGTTTTAAGATTCTAAAACCATAGAATAAGACAACAACTCTCATCGAACCGTTGTCAAAATTATTTTATTGATTTTGATTTCCAAATTGTTAGAGCTTAATACAAGTGTCATAAATATTGACAAGGATTCAATAAATTTAACCTTTTCAAACCTTCCTTAGAATTCACTTGGGCGTACGAGTAACTATAGCCAACATTTGTATCCAAGTAAACCTGCTCATTTCTAATCCAATTTAAATAAAACCCTTACACATTGTGCATTAAGGATTTATGGGCAATATGATTGTATTGTTCATTTCCTTGTAACACAGTAAATTAGTGTACCTTCGAAATTAAACTAAAAAAAAACAACCTTCTTCATCCATGGACCTAAGATAACAAAAATTTATTACCAGCAATATAACAGGATGTATACATATTTCTCTTTTTAATGATTATAACACAGGCAGAGCTCTGATCATCGCATCTTTCCAGGATACTAAACAAACACGTTCTCTATATTTCAGAGAAAAACAAAATAAACTTATTAAATTAAGTCTAAGAGGCTTTGCAGACGTCAAAGAAAACCATTCAATTGTAAGCAACCGAGCCGAGAAGCACATACATTAAATTGAAATCATTTGTGCCAAAAGATGAAACGATCTTCTTGTTTTTTTTTCTTCTGCAGCTGTAGACACACACAAAAAATTAGAAAGATACGTGTGGCTGGTGTTTATGCTTTCAATTTGATATTTAATTGTGCTTTATATCCTGATTAAAAGTTTTTTCTTTTCATTTTTTTGTTCATAGAAAAGCTGCTTGTTTATGAATTGACGGATAGAAAGCCCATAATACTCAGCACGCTCCCATCAATCCACAATGAATTATAATATTGTGCGTGTTCTCTTAATTCATAATGGCTGAACGCAAACATAACACCAACATAGTCAAATGGAAAATATATTTCTCCACTCTCGAACATGTTGAAGTATAAGCTTATTAAGCTGGAGATTATGATAATTGTATTCGATGACGGTTCTATGGATATCTGATTTCTGTTCCTAATTCCACACCCGTCAATGGATTCAAGGTTTGGATAGAATTTGAATTTATTTGAAAGTCAAAGTGATTGATCTGCTCACATCAAAGCACAAATCGATAAATCAGACTTTGGTGTATCGTTTGTGTCATTGTTAGAATGAATAAAGTCATAGTCATGCATGGCTTCGTCCTTGAGTTTTCAAGGCGTGGTAGAGATGATCCTTTCTTGAAAAATAAAATGGATTTACGTTCTTAATGGTGTTTGGTGTGAATTGGGCGTAAAGCAAAAGGCAATATAATGGATTACAATTGTAATACTTTACACACATGCCTCTACATATTCTGTTATATCTGTTGTTTCTTTTACATTTTTTGAGTGATTTTAATTGCTATATGTATAGGACAAAACTTTCGGCAACAAAAAAAATATTCTGAAAAAAACATTTTGCTTCCTTTCACCTAGCTAGGTGCCTCCACATTCACAAGACAAGTTGGTTGAAGTAAGAGGCAGTGTTTCTCCATACTACGTAATCATTTGCTTGCAAGACTTTTCAGCCATTTTGTGAATACGAAAATCTTCTACGAAAAATTTCATGAAGTTCGAAAACAGTAAGTATGTAATTTTGTACTTTATAAAAAAAAATTATATATTAATTGTGATGATAAATATGTCAACTCTCAATAACACATTATGGAGCTATGGAAAAACAATTTTCAGAATAATGTTGCTATCGTAGTATCCCCTCAACACCTTGTACCTATCACCCAGAAAAAAAGTCTGTCTTCTGATGTCCTTGCTCGTACTGAAGTCAAAGGCATTTTATTTAAGCCTGTCTGCCTCCAACTAGAAATTTAATAACACGTCACATGTATTGCATGACAGTATTCAATAGGACTAAGGGTTTTCTATAATTCAATTCGATTTAAGAGGTAGTCATTTTAAACACAATGACACGGTGAACAATAGGAAGAAAAAGTTCAATAAAATCGGCAATAAATGTCTTACTTACCCAGAAGCTAAACAGAATGTTCAAAAGAGGCAGGTATATCCCTGAACTTCAAAAGAATTTTGAATGTATAATCAATTTTCACTTTTTGCTTTGTAACTTAAACACGAATAACAAGTGTATCACGGTGTAAGAATTTTGTTTGTTTTGTTTAATCATGGGTTAGGCAAATAGTACAACAAAAAAGTTTAAGAAATGACTTTTAACTAAAAAGGTGCACTGTGGCGTATACGCACTTTTTTGTTTGAACATTACGAATTATTCGGATTATATTAAAGCACATCACTGTATTAAAAAAAAAAAACAAACATTTGTTTTAAGAATAGAGTTTTCTCCTTTTTATTTAAATAAAGAACATCATATCGTGTTTTTTCCAGAAATGTTTTAAGACTAATTAATTTAACTTTTAACTCATATACAATTGAAAAAGTTACGTTATAAATGTCGCTTCAGATTTTTAAATAAGTACTTCTCCTCAGTTATTAAACTTCTTAATAACGAAAATCAATGTAAACAATGTTTTTTAAAGAAGAAAAAGTAATGTTGGATGAGAATTAATTGCAAAAAAAAAAAACAAAATAATAACGCCTTGAGTAACTCGATGAACAGGGTCACTTTGAATTTAAACACCTTAACTTATTTCAGTTGAAACAGAATTATAATACAGAAATCTTCTTTATTTATAAAGATTCAAGGACAAATTATAAATAAAAATACATATAATTATTATGTATGTTGACTCCATGACGAAGATTACAAATTAACTAAAGCTCATTAAAAAAAATGTTTGCTTACATTTCACATAAAAATAAAATGTTTTTTTTTTTTTCTTTTTGTTTCAACCACCCTGCAATTGTTTTTCCAAAGTGAAGTGGCTTGATAGCAGCAAAGTCATTGATAACATAAAGGCAAACAAATTTTATACGGCAAATAAGACTGTGAATTTAATCTTGTCTAATTTAAATCTGTTAAAAATAAACTGAAGCTAATTGCTTTATTTATGTATTTTCCTTGCCGATTTAAATTATTTGATGTTCATATGTAAAAACAGCCAATTCCAGCGGAAATTGTTAATATTCACAACAATTTGCACTTTGTCAAAACTGTTTTGAAGAAATAGTGATCAATTCAAAAGTCAATACTCATTTGAACACCAACTTTTATGCGAATAATTAACTGAAATATATTTTTGTTTTCAATTTAAATTGGTATTTTAAAATTCCATTCATATGTTAAAATGTTGTGGCAGATAATTTAACACTGATTAACTTTTATGGTTTTCGATTCACTTGAAAACTAAACTAACTAAAGTTTGGATTTATGTTAAAATGTGTTTAACATTTTGCTTTCAAATTTATGAGAATAGGCTTTTTTTGTATGAAATCAATGAAAATATAATAATTTGAAATCAAAACGGAATGATGAATAACGAGGAATTTTAATTGGTTCCGAAAATCTCCTGTGAATTTATTTAAGAAGGCTATAAAACAAGAAAAAATAATAAGATGTAAGTAACCACCTTAAAAAATGCAGCTTCGATTGCCTGTTTGTCTGAACATAAAGGATTTTTTTTTTGTTTTTATCACAATCGATTTTAATTATACAAGTTTTTACAGATTTGTAAAAATTATATATATATAATTATACAAGTTTTTACAGATATGTAAATACTTATTTTCTTTCAAAATTTAAAATTCTTCAAAACGCTTTATTAAAAATTTCAAAGTTGAGGAGTTAATGGAAATTACCAACGTTAAGATTGGAATCAAGCTTATAAGATATTTTTTTTTATAACAACTTGCAAGTAATATTATACTAGAATATTATACTATACCCAACCCATATGTCTGATGTCTGAAAAGACGTCAAGTAACTTCTCCGATATGGTATTTCAGCAAAAGTTCTTACAATTTGAATTTCATTTTTCTTTTAGAAAAGCTAAAAAGCAATCATAACCCCAATTCTAACTATATCTGTCAATATTGTGGTTGAGTTGAAATAGCGATTTCTTGAACAAACAGAAAAAAAACTTAAGTCATCAAAGCACTCCTACAAGAAGAGTCCTGTGAAGTAAGCAAAATAATTTTTGAAAATTTAATAAAAGCAATCTGCACGACTGGGTCGTTTGAACTTGCTCGTGTATTCCAAATTATAAATCGGAAAAAAATCTTAAAAAATAAAAACATGCCATTCAAATTCATTAATAAAAATTTAAACTGAAATATGTACGTTAGCAATACATTTTATCTGAAAAAAAAACTGATGTTTTAAGATTTCTTAAAAAATTGTTGATTTTTTAAATTTTCTGTAAGAAAATCCTTGGAGCTGTTATTATTTTTCAGACGTTAAATGAAAAAAAGATTAATCCAGAGAAAATCCAATACTTTTCTATTTTATTGAGTCCTCTTGAAATTCCAATTACACAACAAGTAGTAAAAGAAAGGTTAATGTTTCATAAAATAATTAAACAAAGAGTCCAGATAGGTAAAAATAAAAAACAAATATTTCCTTTTTGCGTCCGATTTTCTGTTTTCGACGTAAAATTAACAACGGCATTGAATGTTTGAAACAAAATTAGTGCTTTATTATATAAGATTTTGAAAGGAATTTGTTCAGAAATGTATTTTTTGTTTTTTTTTTCCAAAATTTTGAGTTTGAAAATTTATTTTTTTAAAATGAAAGAAGAAGTTCTTTGCTTTCCAAAAAAGTATAGCCCGGTGTTGTAAACGAAGCCTTTGATTTTAAATATTTGTTTATACAAAAAAGTGAATGTTTGCCTCTCCCGGCTAAACGGGGGGAATAGGCCCCCTCCCATACAATTTTTTCTTGTCTCAACTCAACCTACACGCTCTAGCTTACCCTGCATATAAAATTTTTCAAAAATTTCTTAAAATTAATATGGATATGCATTATTCAAGATTATGTAAATATACGTTTTATGATGGAATTTTTAATATTGGTCCGTTTTCGAGATACAGAATTTTGAATAAATAAAGTTTAAACATTTTTTTTTTTTAACACAAAAACTTTTGGTTTTCAAAAAGAACTTTGGTTTTTAGCCAAAAAATTGTATATTGACTATTCTAAATATTGATCTTAAGAAACAATAAAAAAAACGCCTCCTGCGAAGTCAATCGGACTAGTGTTTAAGGCTGTAGGTGCATTTTATTTTTTTATTTTTTGGATTTCAAAAAATATTTTTTAACTTTTTTTCAAAATTCTGTATGCTTGAATACTGCATACTCAGGTTAATCTTAGGACATTTTGAAAAAATGTATGAATAAAAACATTAATAAAGAAAAACATATCCAAGGATTTAAAAAAATTAAAGTAACAAAATTAACAATTTCTCAAGAAATCTTATGGCATAACATTTTTTTACGATCCTGTCGTGCACATTTTGTCAATAGTTCTGGCGAATTAAAGCTGAAATTAAAAATGAAAAAAGAGTTTGTTTTGTGCTAACTTCACGCAGCTTGTTGAAAATGAGCTCTGAAGATGTTTTTCAACTTAAAATCTTCCGTTCCTTATGAGTTTTAGAAAGAAGTCTGCATTGACTTAGAGTAAGATTTTGAAAAATCCATAAATGTCAAAATCAAAGAGTTCTGATTACAGTTCCCGGTAGGCAACAAAGAGTTCTAAACATTTTACTAATAACTTTTTTTTTTGAAACTAATCATTAAAGAGTTAAAACTTAACTTTTTTAATGAATGCAACATTTATCCAATTGAACGAACGTTGTTTCGTCAACGAAAAAGAGAGGTTTGGTTTGTAAGCTTTTAATGCCATCTTCTTTCTTTATTTTTTGCATATCTTTGACGAGGGGTTATTTGGATAGTAAAAGAACTTAATAACTCGGTTTTCTGATTTTATAGAGATACCTGGAAGCTTATCAGTACTTAATTTTCTTTTTATATTTTTTCTATAGTTTTCAATTTATTAATTTCTTACCCATTAGATACCTACATACCTACTCTATTGACTCATATTGAAAATTAAAATACAATTTTTTGGGCTGGATATTTTTAATAGTTTAAGAAGTAAGTCAAAGAAGCTTTTTTTAATGTTGATATTTTTCTTCGAAATGCACGGTAATTTCTAATAACTTTTGTTTATATGAATGTTTCAAGAGTTTAAAGTTGAAACCTTCCCTGAATCTCCAAATATATTTCAAGGGGAAAATCGTCGTCATTCTCGAGTTTTATCAAGAACTAGCCGACCCTGCGAACCTCGCCTCGGCACTCTCCAGAGCATGTCCAGAAAAATTATAATGTAATTTGCTTGAATCCAATTAAAATAGAGAACTACATATCTTATTTCCAAGCCTTACAACTTACTTCAATGTTCATTAGAGCATGCAGTAAAATACAAAATTCGTTGAAAAATTCAACAAATTCTCGTTCTTCCGGTGTGTTTTGACTATTTCGCAAAAATCAAAATTCCACACAGCTTTGGATTGTCCTCCTTATGTGTTGACTTTCGTATAAGATTGTCCGAAAAGTTTTTGTTTTTTTTTACTGAGGCTATACCTACAGTGAAAATTTAAGAAGAATGCATTGAGGATTGAGCGGATGAAGAGTCAATACCGGACATACAAACAAACCAATGCACCTTAAACTCCATGCAAAAACTTGATTTAAAGTCTTGAAGTTCTTCGTGCTCTCACAGAGGCTTGCGAGTTCCTACCTAATCAAAAAT
>CAKKXW010000002.1:39215079-39235340 GCA_920937365.1 Sphaerophoria rueppellii
GAGTCAATACCGGACATACAAACAAACCAATGCACCTTAAACTCCATGCAAAAACTTGATTTAAAGTCTTGAAGTTCTTCGTGCTCTCACAGAGGCTTGCGAGTTCCTACCTAATCAAAAATTTGAAAGCTAATGCACCTACAGTTTCATGCAATTTTCTCTTTGAAAACTTTCTATTTTTCCCTTCGAAAACCCATTTTGAAAAAAAAAAAATTCCAAGCCAAAAATCAAATTCCTGACTTTTTTTGATTTTTCCATAAAGGACATTCGCAAAAACAAACATACATACATTTTTATAAAAATATATAGAGATTCATTATAATAGTTCTGGTTTGTGTACTTATTGAAGCGAATTACTCGAATGTACAGAGAATTTCAACAAATAATAAAGACTTATTTTACGGCGTTGTTTTCAACCTGATTTAACTTCAATTCCTTCTGTATTAAAAATGACAAGAATCACAAATTTAAAATTCAATTGCGTCAGAAATGAAGTGATTTTTATTTTGTAAAATAAAACATTATATTCGAAACTATTCCATGTTTGAATTAATAAAACGAGAAACTCAACTCTACTTAAGAACCGCGCACTTGTTACATAAGTACGAAATCTTCTATTAAAAAGATGTCCCGAATTATTTTAAGTAGTCACGTGTTTAGGCATAAAATCTTCAACTCTAAAGATAATAATCTACACCCCAGAGGTATGAAACCTTCATTAAATTAAAGGGTTTATTTACATTAAAGAAAAATAAATGGGAATCCTAAAGAGAATTTCTTAAGGTTGACCAGATGCTAAACCAATCCCAAGAGCACGTTTTGGTTCCTCAATGATTCAGAAAATGTTATATTTTGATTTTTATTGATATAAACTTGTCTTTTTTTGTTCATGTTTAAGAGAGATTCATGAATAAAAAACAAGAAATCTTTTCATAACCCAACCGATTCCCCAAACACCAGACAGGAAAAAATAGTAAAATATATAATCCCAACATATCCTTTCCCGCACTTCTATACAGGAAGTCACCATTCACGATAGTCCATACGAACGTCCGGTACTCATGCATTAGGAATCATTCGCCGATCACCTTGATTCCATTAACCATCCGATTACCTATCACATACCTTCCAGCTATGAGTTTGTTCAGAACCATGATGGAAATAAAATTCAAGCTCCTATTATTTTTTCATATAGAAGGAAAACAAAATTTCAATCACGCACACACACGAATATCTCTTCGTACACGTTTTTGTGTACGAAAACAAAAACTACAAAAAAGAATTTCAATTGAGTAGGTATGAGTGAACAGGATCTAAAAGCAAAGGTGAACAGAAAAACCCACTCAAAAAAAAAAAAAAAAACTTATGATAAACTATTTTCAGCCCCAGCCACATTCCTAAAGTCAAATCCTGCAATACCAGGTATAGGTACTTTTTAGTTAGAAGCACGACCAAAAGCAAATAGAAAATGTGGCACACGGCAGGAAATCGATAACGGATGGTTGTGATGGAGGCGTTGGTTATGGGTGGTGTATAGGTGGCAAAAATTGGAATGCGAACCCATTAAAAATTAATAAAGCTGAAAAAAGCTTTAATGTCCAGCAATTGAAAGGCGACCATCATGGTCTATAAGCTTCGAGTTTCAATGACGATGAAAAAGAAAAAACGGAAGTGTCGGGCGGGACATGACGCTGTTATGGGAACGTAAACAATGACGCGAAACAAGCAACATCATACAGTTAGGGGTT
The DNA here is from genome assembly GCA_920937365.1 of Sphaerophoria rueppellii. Taxonomy (NCBI): domain Eukaryota; kingdom Metazoa; phylum Arthropoda; class Insecta; order Diptera; family Syrphidae; genus Sphaerophoria; species Sphaerophoria rueppellii. The sequence continues at coordinate 39,216,828 of CAKKXW010000002.1, forward strand.
TCGCCGATGGGTAGTGGCCTAGGTAGTGGTTTTGTCACAATTGTCAAGTTCAGCAGTTGAAAACTTTTTCTTCAAAGTAAAGTTGATTCGTGGCTTCCGGTAGGAAATGTAAGAAAAAAATAAGAACATCGTCCACAAAGTGAACTACAAGGACAAAATGAAGAAGGGATATCCTAGTCATATAATTTTGTGGCCCAAAACAGCCACATTTACTATCGCTTGATAGAAAAGTCTTCCGTATGATTATTTTTTATCAGTGAGAGGAAAGTAATCAAAAGGTTTTTTTTTGTCGTTTGTACATGATTTTTTGTCGGTATTTGCTCGCCACAGGAGACATGGCCGAATTTTATGTAACACATACAACCGTATTTTGATGGCCAGCTAACGTGAGTTAAACTTAAAAGATTAGTAGGACACGGAATAGAACGATCCCGGTGACGTCATAACTAGAAGATTTTTCAAATCTGCACAATGCAAGTGTAACGATCAAAAATAAGCTAGGATCTTTGTAGAATAATCCCTTTTACCCGCATATGAGCGAAGAGAATCCTACTATTCAATTAGTTACAACAGTTTTTGTTGTAATTTGGTAAAACAATAGCAATAAGCTTTATTCAGGGCCTTTGTGTTTCCAACTACATACATACTTCAACATGTTTCAGTTCTGAATTATACATGCAACGCCCCTTATTCCATTCAGTCTTTATTTGCAGGTGGAGAATATAAGTTTATATTCGTACAATTTAAATTGCCCTTTTAAAGCATCACGAAAATAGGTGAAGGCTGACATGAGGTTGAAATTTCATTGTTTTATTTTGGTTTCATTCACAATCAATGAAAACCAGAAACCAGCTGAATGCTTCAAAAAGAACCTTTTCTATCCGGGTGATAGTTTTTAATTAGCCTTCAACTACTCGCAAGACTGCAACGCAATGCAGTAGTTATTCTCAAATAAAATAAAATAGTTAACTTCGAATTGGATGCGCTGTTTTCAAATGACCAACTAAAGCGATGATGATACCACAAAGAAACCCTGCTCAATGTGTGAGGATAATCTAACTCAATAAAAAAAAAAATATAAATAAAAACTGTCACGGAGAGAGACAGGGGAATGTGTGAAACGGCACCGGTGGTTATGGTTGTGAGAATTTCCAGTTCGAGAAATAAAACTGAATTGCTAAACACACGCCACATAGCCATACAATTCTGATGAAATTCTGGTTTGCGACTGATTTCGAATTTTCCATTGGAACATTTGTGTTTGGGTATGTAAAATAACTGAACGTGAGAGAAAATTTTCAACTCGATTCCTGACAGTGCGATTGCAAAATAATTATCCAAGCAAATACAAGGGCAAGTTGTCATGGATATTCGTATCTATCTCTTGAACAAGAACCAAGTTTTATCCTTTTCCCGAAAATACCCAAACACCACCATAGTGGTTGTGGCTCAAATGCGAAGATATACGCGTATGTATAGATAGATATACTTGTTGGTTTTGAATGTGAAGAGAAGGATAATGCCAAACGTTGATTATATTGTCGAAACGAACCCAAATTCATACTGTTTTACAAAACCTATACAACAGACTGCGAATCAGTGAGAATAATCAGTAGCTATGGTCTTAATTTCTTATGCTCGAATGTTTTGTGTGAACATGAGGAGAAAATGGCAAGCATGTTGAGTAGCGTGTTGAACAGAATTGTGTTTTAAACGAAAAACGAACAAAAGTCTGTGCTCTCGTTATCGAATGGGGATATTGTTGGGTGTTCAATTTGGTTTATAACTTCCGTTATAGCCACATTTGTTTTGAATTATTGGCATATGACAAGCGTTTCGTAATTTTCATTGTTCCTCGTCTTAAATTATTTTGTAATTACCTCTGTTTTATTAAGTTTATTGTCGATGATTTCAACATCTTCAAGAGTGAGAAGCACGGAAAATCACTTCAAGCACCCCAAGGGTGAGAGGCAAGGGGAACTCACTTCAACAAGCAACCCAAGAGTGAGAGGCACAGTGAACTCACTTCACCAAGCACTCCAAAAGTCAGAGGTACGGGGAACTCACTGCAACAAACTCCCTTAGAGTGAGAGGTACATTACAAAAGGACACAAACCCCTCTATTAAGTGAAACGCAACGTGACAGATATCTTAAGGCAACTTTTTAATAAATCAGCCCATAAAAATCGCTAGAGCTAGGCATACACGGTGAACATGTTGGTGTGATTTGTTGGGGTTGGGCCAGCGTTGCCAACCGCTTTAGCCGAATAAATACCTAAATTAGAAAAAAAAGATACCTTTTTCATTAAAAAAAATGCCTTTCCTTGACTTTTTTTATGTGGGAGTAAAAAAAACATAACAATTCAATTTTTTTTTTTTTTGCTCAGAACTTAGAACTTAAAACTAAAACCTTGAAATCAAATCGAATTCAAATAATCGGCCCAATCGAGGTAACCGTCGGAATGGAATTTTCTTCGATTTCCTCCGAATTCGGAAAAAATTCCGCTCCGACGACGGTTACCTCGATAGGGTCGAATAGAAGAGGATTAACTTAATTTTCTTAAAAAACGTCGAGGCTGGATCAATATGTATAAGTAAATGAACAAACCACAATGAATACCAAAACGGTTTACTTGCATTTTAACATAACTGACTAGAATTGGATACAACAAAACGATAGAGAAGGTATGTTCGGCGACACTGTTCTGGCATAGTTTGAAACAGAAAACTACAGCTTTCTGGTGTTCATTGAGACATTTTCTGTTCCAAACTGTTCTGGTTTGGTGTTCATTTAGTCTGCCTAGAACAGTTTGGAACAGTTTAGGACAGGATTTTCTGTTCCACCTTTTTAGGTGATCCGTAGAACAGAATAGATCAAGTGAGACAAAATTCAACTGTCAAAAAGTTGAGAATTCTAACTTATTCCAAAGTGTTCTGATATTTCTCATGAAGCTGTGCTGTGTTGTCTTTTTTCTCGCTGACCAAAGCTAGAAAGTCTAACATCTGAACTTCCCTGATTAGACGAGACAGATGAAAACCAGAAGAAACTGTTCGGAAAATTCGAAAAACTAGAAGGTGGAAACTCATTTCATGAGGGCGTATTAACATTTTACAATCTTATAAAAAAAGGTTATCAGTAGTTCGAAACTGAAATTAAAAAAAGATGTCTTTTTGCAAAAAAATAAGCCTTAAAGCCTTAGCTGGCAAAATAATGCCTAAAAGGCATGAAAATGCCTAGGTTGGCATCGCTGGGTTGGGCTGAACATTTTTCGTGTATGGGCATGTTGGCCAACAAATCCACGGTTTATGAAATATTTTGTAAACCGTGAACTTACGGCCAACATGTTGGCTGTGTATGGGCAAATTTACAACAAATTTTGAAATTTATCAACACGTTCGTCGTGTATGGCGTTGTATGACAACAATTCGTCATTTGTGTAGTTATTTTCATTGCGTTAACATGTCGCAAGGCAAAAAATTAGATATGCACATCTTGCCTTCACGACAGTTACACGAAAAATGAAGTTTATAAACATGTTGGTCCGTGTATGGCGAAGCGCTGCCCAACAAATCACACCAACATGTTCGCTGATTTATTAAAAAGTTGCCTTACTTACCACTTTTTCTTGTTCGTTTGACATCACTAACCAACGATTCTAAATATACATACGTTTTATGTAGGTACAAAATATTAATTTACATCAATTCATGATTGCAAGGCCAGTAAAAATTATTTCTTAATTTCATCGATACTTAGACTGGGCCAACTGCAACTAACAACCATTTATTTTATACCAACAGAAGTTGTGCTTCATTGTGGTTAAAATAGCATTTTCTTTTTTAAATACTGCCAACTAGCATTGCAATAAAACAATAAACAAAGTGGAATTATTTCCTTAGTTTTCGGTCATAGATTTTATTCGTTCATTTTCATTTTCTTAGTGTCAAAGGAATTAATATAATACTTGGCACTTTCTTCTGTACCAAGCAAATTAAAACCAATTTTTTAAATTAATAATCCTTCTCGTCTATTACAGAAAAAAAAATAACAAAACTAATAGGCAAAGTGTATACTCTACATAGGGTGACGATCATCAATGCACCAGTGGTGCAAAATGCACCACAGCTATACACACCAAACCGGACACTGTATTAGTGTATACCTTTTTCAGTTACTCGATAGACTTAAGTTTGAAAGTGTTTCTCTTTGGTAGCTCACTTGTACGAAATGTTTTATTAATTTACAGTGATAAAAAGTAAAAAAAAACATGAGGTAAGCTTTTTTTTTAATATATGAGTGAAGTTATAAGTTTATATAAAACTAGCTGACCCGCGGGGCGTTGTATCCGCTCTTAAAAAAAAGAAATTTTACCAGATGCTCTTACTTTTGCAAATATCAAATTTGTGAATACTGTTTTCCCAATTACTTCTGGGAACTGGGATGTCATTGTATGTGTCATCATTGTCAGAAATGCAACTGTCATGAGAGTATAAGCCAATTGAAACTAAAAACTGTGTTGTTCCTTAGAATTCAGAGCTTCAGAGCTTTGTTTTATTTTTGTTTGTTCGCAGCATTCAGAAATCGTCGTTCTACATAAAATTTTGGAAGTGGAGGTGTAACCAAATTTGGTATACGTGTATGTGCAGATATACGCGATAATATATCGAAACAAAAAGTCTGGCAGGGTTATTTTTTATCCGGGGCAGTAAATGGTAATTTTTCACACAGAAACGATAAAGTATTGCTCACTGATTTTAAATATCTCGGAGCCAGACGTTAGACTTTCAGCATTGTTCTTGCCAGACGTCCTAAAGGAGTGAAAAATCAGTTTTTGTTGTGCGTTGGTTATTCAGCAGAACGTGGGGTTCGAATCTTATACGTGCTTATAAAATATCAAGAAAATACAAGAAAAAGTGCTTCCCGACTCAGCCGTTAGGAATTGGCGTTAAATTGTAGGTCCTCTCAATCCTTCACACGCACTCACAAGGAAACAAATGCTTCTGACCGTCAGGATTTTTCGGTGGAATCATATGCGCTCGTTGATTATTGGCAATATCCCAATATCCGAATTGTTTGCCTTGTATGGCGTCGCCATTAACATTAACAAAGGCACCTTCACCTCTCCACCCGTTGTTAGTTGCATTATTAGATATATTCTGGACGAAAGAGAAGAAAAAATCGTAACGTCCCATGCAGTTATTAATTTTGGCCGTTCTTCCTGGAAAACGTTCGCAATGTAGGTACTAAAAGTCATAGTCCACTTTAACTTATTTTTACCTATTATATGTATGTATGTATGCTCTTGTTTATTTTCCAAAAATTATAATAAATTCAATTCAATTCACTCGTTGAAAAAACGAATTTGTAATTAAACCAAGTTCTAAGGCACTAGACACCCGAACTCGAGAGTCTAATTTTATCGAAGTTCTTACTATAACAAAGTTCTAAATCGAAGTTTTAACGCGTTAGAACTTGGTGAAGAAGTGACTTAGAACTCAAATGAGTTCTAAAATTTCATAAAACCGAGTTTTAAGGGACCTTTGTCAAGAAATCGGGCGTAAGAGAATTGAGATTTTTATTTTGTTGTTTTTAGATTTTTTACATTCGAGATGTTTGTATTCGAAAAACCGTCATTATCCCCGTGTAGAATAGCTATATGGCAAGTTTTAAATTCTGTCAGTCTGTCCTTAAACGCATCTACAGCCTTAACCACTGGTTCAATTGAATTCAACTTTGGAAATTTTTGGTTTGAGCTAATACTGTACCCTTCAATAAACCGTTTTCTTGTTATAAGATTTTCTCGAAATAGTAGTCCAATCAGCGAACTTATTATTGTCCAAATAATATTAGGTCACAAAAAATTTTGCTTGGATTAAAAAAAAAATGTTTTTAAACTTTTTTTTTCAAAATTCTGTTTCTCTTAAACGAATCAATGTTAAACATCAAAATTCATATGTCATACGTAGATTTACATGTTCTCGGATACTAAAAGCTGGTTTTCTAAGATGTTTAGAACTTAAAAAAAAAAAAAAATTAACACAAAAAATTCGAAAAAATGAATGAAATATTTATTTGAATCGATAGTTTGAACCTTGCAATTTAATGTTTAAAGATAATTCCACGCAAATGTTGACCGCGGCTGCGTCTCAGGTAGCCCATCCGCTGAGTCCAATTTTGGCATACTCTTTCACACATATCGTCTGGTATCTCACGAATGAATGCATGGATGTTGGCATCCAGTGCTTCAATCGAAGCGGGCTTGTCCCTATAGACATTAGCTTTGACATACCCCCACAAAAAATAGTCTAATGGTGTCAAATCGCACGATCTAGGCGACCAATTGACCGGCCCGAAACGTGAAATTAACTGTTCACCAAACTCGCCTCGCAATTGCGCCATTGTTTCGCGTGCTGTGTGGCATGTGGTACCGTCTTGTTAAAACCACATATCATGCAAGTCAAGAACTTCCATTTCGGGCAAAAAACAAAGGCCTAGCTGCTGGGAACGGCGGGCGCCGAATCGACATTTCGCGGTCTTCTGTCACACTAGCTGATACGGCCGCAATATTTTCTTCACTACGTAAACGTGTTGGTGGTTTAATGTCTAACAAAGTAAATTTGGTGCGAAATTTGGTCACAATCTTCCGAATAGACTGCTCAGAAGGTCGAGAATGCCGACCATAAACTGGAAGCAGCGCGCGATGAACATTTCGAACCGAGCACGAATTTTGATAGTAAAATTCAATAATTTGCAAGCGTTGTTCATTTGTAAGATGATCCATGGTTAAATTGCAAACAAAACTGAAGCTGTTTGACAGTGACAAAAGGTACTAAACACACGTCAGCTGTCAAAACCAGTGTTGCCAAAACCAAACCAGTTAAAAAACCACCCGTTACAAACCCAGAAAATTTGAGAAATTTTATAAATTAAAAAAAAAAACATCTCCAAGATGGGAGTAATCCAAAAATCAGCCGCCAATTCCCAAGTACTAGAATTTCACATTGATAATGGGCCAGTAAAAGATATAGGTAAAAATTTGAACAAATAAGAGGATTTTTTTTTATTTACTTGGAGACGATTCAGCGGATGTCTTCAGTTATTTTCGAAAAAAAGCCAACAAGGACCGGCCTATTATACGTATGCATATGCAAGAATAAATTTAGCTGTCAACCCTGATTCGCTGTTCTCAATCTCGTAAGCTTTTCAGCTTAAATCAACTTTGTTGCCAATTATTTTAAAAGTAATGCTGCAAATTGCGTCTCTTTGAGATTTTTTTGCAAAAACGTTGTACGAGTATTAGGAAAACATACACAATTGGAACTCTGACCAGACCATAGCTTATTTAATGACTCAAAGTTCTTTCCTCTTGTTTTCGAAAATAGTTGATTTCATTTGAGTGGTTTGAACGTACCAACACAGATAATAGAATTAAATAGATGTCGCATCCAGCACAACAAAAAAAAAAAAAACAACAAAATAATGATCAATTTTACATTAATTGGTAGACTGGGATGTACTCGTACGGCGATACCGCTTGACCAATTTTCCTAATTTTTGCTTTAAATCAAAGAAGAATATGGGTAGAAGGTTTACAACAAAAAATAAAACATACTTTTCAAATCACAAATGGGTCAAATGTTAAAAAATCAGACTTTTTCCATTACAGCAATATATGAAGACGTTTCTCATGGAGTTGCTGAAGAATTAATCACCATCATCATCATTATCTTTGGCCTGCAAATGAAGTTTTCCCCTTCATCTGCGCCACAACCGGTATCCGGTCTGGTCCGCCTGTAGAGAGTTTTTCGACTCCGACGCCATTCAGTGCCGCACTTTTGGGCGCTGTCTTCTACCATGAACTGAACCACAAAGGTGTGGTGATGTCCAGCCAACACTAGTCTACCGACCTTAATTTTTGTCATGAAGTCTTCTCATGATAATATGTATAGCCTCCTTCCATTCAAAAATAGCCAAAAATCGTATTCTCTCGAAAGCAGGTAAGAGTTCAGAGTGCCTTTGGTTTCGCACCCAAGTCCCGGAACCATGGTAAGACTATCGTCTTAATACAGCAGCAGTTTCGAAGTTATAGCAAGATTTTTAGATATAAAGGGTTCTGTTGGCTTTGAGCAACCGACCGCGTATTTCTCCTCCCATATTGTTGTCGGCTGCTAATACTGAAACAATATACCTAATTGAAGGATCGCTTTGCCTACCCCTGAAGAAATTCTGAGAGCATATAGCAATTTTAAATTTTGCGGGGAGGACAAGGATTTTTTGCCAATTTTCCAAATAAAGAGGCTGGAAAAAATATGATAAAATAAGACCCTCTATGTCGAAAGGGGTTTAACAGTTTCCTGCTAAGCTGCAGCGAGCTCTGGTTACGGGGATTTGATGCAACCATTTTTCTTGGTTTGTGTCCTTCGAGTACTGTCTTCTAGGAATAGCTGAATCAATTTGGTTCAAAATTGGTGGGAAGGTAGCTAGAACCAGGAATCGATTAGGAATACAGGATACTTTTCATTCTTCTAGCTGACTCAGTTAACGTTGTTTTGACATAGGTATTGTGGTTACACCTACGTCTTCGAAAAAAGTAATTTCACTTTCAGAAAACACAATTCAAAGCTGTATTTTATTATTAGCTGACCTAAAAAACGTTGTTTTTCATAAAAATAATAATCTTAGGAAATACTTATCCGATAGGTAGTAAATAGTCTTTTACAGAAAATAACAATATTTAGGAGTAATGTGGGTTGTATTTTATTAAGATAAAACAAATCATATTAATCAAAACAGGTGACACTGAGAAACCAAACAAAAATAATTGTAAGTCAGAGCGCGCGCGAACGGAACCATAACATTTTGGCATTCGGGATTTTTTTTCGATATTTTTGTATTTCGAAAATTTTGTTTTCGAAATTTTTTTGTTCGAGATTTCGGTTTTCGAAATTTTTACATTCGAGATTTTTGTTTTCGAGATATTTACATTCGATATTTCGTGGTAGACCCATTCTATACGTCGCAAGTAAAAAAGTTTATGAAATATTGAAAATTGTGGCGATTCTAAAAGCCACACCAGTGTAATTAACTTTTATTGATAAGCGTCAGATTATTTGATTAACTGATAACTGTCTTTAAAGTTTTAGAGTTTTTGAAAAAGGTAGACATTTTAAGGCCGCATTGGAAAATAATCAAATACTCAGAAATCGACCTTGATTGTGAATAGGGCCCTCTCTCCACCAGATTAACGAACGTTTCCACTTAAATATTTCGTGTGGCAAAAACCATTTGCTTTTCAGATTAAACACAACATTAATCCACTCTCCGAAATGAATTTCCTGAACGGTCCCTCTCTCGACAGCAATAAGCAGTATATACCCTATATACCCTTTTCTTTATATTATATTGGGAACGTAGCAACTAAAACCAATTAAACCCGTTTCTAATTAATTATTCAAGCCACTACTCATTTACCTTGCATTGTTTTGTTAATATTTTATCAGGACGCGACAGTGTTTCGGCATCCCATTGGGGTAATAAGAATATTCCCACTGTTGTGATTAAATCCTTATGTTAAGTTTGACGAAAGAGCCCTCAATGACGGAGGTAGTATAGTATGCTGTCCTTTGCTTGTTCAAAGACAACCGAACAACTCCGACACCTGCTACTTAGAAATTAGACCTCAGAATGAGAAAGCCTTTAGTCGTAAATATCCTGAAGAACATAAATCTCAACCTGCGTTTCGATATATAGTGACGCACGTGTACAATACAGCTCCGATATATGTAAATATATGTAAATTGATTTCTAAAGAAAAAAACAAGGTCAAAGTGGAGTTGCAAGTTTTTGTTTTACTTCTAATTTAAATTCGATCCAATGGAAGGTATGAACGAACAACTTGATAAATTTAAAAAGGAACTCTGGAAAAAATCGAAACAGTATTGAGTACAAAGTAGTGGTTAACATTAACAACTTATACTAAGTGAAACGATTAAACCATTTTTATTAAATTGTTAAAGAAGGCAGGGAGAGGACAAAATAGAAAGGAGGGTAGCACCGGTATTTATATTCTTGTTTTCAAACTTCAATTCGTTTGACATGTATTAAGTGGTTCGAAACAAGGCCGTGCTTTTAGAAAGTATCGTGAAAGTCGCTGCATTTCGACAATGAAGCACACAATCTTAATTGCATTGTCTTTTTTTACTCTTAAAATGGAAAATATTAGAAGCAAGAAACAAAACAACGTTTTTTCAATTAATTAATCACTTAATTAATGAATCAATTAAAAATAAAAAGAACTACAGTTTTCGTTTGTATTTTATGTTTCGCAAGAACATGTCCACAATAAAGTAATTTATTTCTTTTAACAGTAATTTAAATTGACTCAAAATTTTTTTTGAAAGATATGTTTTGATATGAATATACCTAGGATTTTCACTTTTAGTGTTTAGCATTAGATCACACTTTCCCTGATATCTTGGTAAGTACTCCAAATAATGAGAATCATGGAGAACGAAGGTAAGAATAATTCTTCGTTCAATCTCTTCTTGTCTTTTCATTGAAGTTTAGAATGTTCTTAAGCTAGCTGACCCAGCAAACGTTGTTTTGCCATGTAAATTATTTATTTTTAGCGTGTGCGTAGGTGAGAAAAAGGCATAGGACGTGTGAACGTTGACGGAAGGTGTAATTTATAATTTAATTAACACAGACAAATTGGAGGTTTGCAACTTATAATTATTTTCCGTGTGAAAAACATGGTGTGCTCAAATCTAAGTTATAAAAATCATTGCAAATACCAATCTAATGGGGAACTGAATGTGTTAAAATTGCATTCACACATCTTTGGTTACAATAGGGATTTGTGGAGGTAATAAAGCTTCAACCCGGAATGCAAATAAAGCATTGGCACAGACACAAAAAGGATCGATTGCTGTAAATCATGCAGCACAATGTGTTTTTGATCAAGAGTCACTTGAATGCTAAGATTGCACCTTGAGGATTTTAAAGGAAGTCATCAATATTTGCGGATACAAGATTTTTTTTTAGCTATAGTGATGACAAGCTTGGTCGATTATAACACATTCAACTGCTGCAGACCTGTTTAAAATCTCCTATTTTGTAGCGGTACATTAGGAAACTTACATTAACCACAAATGTTTGTGTGAAGTTATTAAACGATGTGCTTGCGACAAAATTTTCTAAGCAGTTAGTGGACATTGGAAATGAAATAATTGCGTTTGATTCCAAAATCCGAATTACACTTTCTAACAATTTTTATTGTGCAATAATGGCTGATATACAAATAAATAACGAGATAAAGATAAATGCACACATTTTGCCTAAAAATCAGTTGAATCAATCAAAAATGAAAACGGTGTAGTAAATTCCCCGGAGTCTTGGAATTCTATCCAAAGATACTGTTGGCGTTATTAAGCGCTGAAAGTAGTTGCGCCAATTTTAATGCTTCGGAACATCGATCAACTTAAACTTTGGAATATTACAAGACTTTCCTTGAAGAACTTAATGGCAAATCTGATTTTAACTACAATTTTGTGTGAAAAATTCCAAGGCAAGGATCTTTTGATTCCTCGAATTCAAATTATTCTACCCGACTTGCCAGTTGCTTTCAAACGTCTTGAGTTTCCTGTATGACTTGCATTCGCTGTAAGAAAATATTAGTTTACGAGTAAAATTAATGCGAATTTTTCACTCTTATTTAAGAGTCAGAATTTCGGTACGTTTTCGATAAAAAAATATTATAAATTCTTAAGAGGTAGTGGATTTAACGGTTTCGCAACCGTTTTTTTTTCTTCTTTCTTTTTGTGAACACAAATTCAAAATGACACAATTATGGACTGTTTTTAGCTCAGCTGAAATCAAAGTGTCCTTGATGTGTGAATTTAAATCAAACCATAATTATAATCCCAATAAACAAAAGTCAATTTTGGATAAATTTGCTGTCCTCTTTGTGAGGGTGTCAAGATTTGGGTTGATTTCTAATACAAACATTATTCATATATGTATATTGCCTCTAGAAGTGGGACAATCACAAGGAACTACTAAATCTGGCCTTTCCTTTTTTTCTATTATGTAATAAGCTCAAGAATAATCTAAAAATAAAGCAAGTTCATTTCTGTTTTCTGATTTTTGCACATTCTTGACCCTGCGTCGTCGTCGCTTCGCTGCTTTCTTTGGTCGTCGATTGATCACATCGTCGTATGAGAGCTGTTCGTCTTCGTTTTCCGTCTGCTTTGTCAGTTCGCCAAAAAAGAGCAGCATTACAAGGTTAACTCAGCAATTCGTGCGTAAAGCTGACCTTTAGCCTTTTTTTTGCATGTTTTTCTTTTATTTCGGCACACACGAATAAATGAATGTATTAGATCCTTTTGCACGGATTATACCTTGATGATGGCCTACAAAGAGGCAAAGAATGATGGTATTGCCATGAGGCAAAAGAAATGACAAAAACAGTGTTATCCTTTGATTCAGGGGGTGATTGGAGGTCACAAAGGAGAATTGGATTTTAGTCCACCTCTGCTCGCTGCGCCCTGCTTACCGGCTGCCGCCTTTGTTCATCGTTTGACGTTATCTAGGAGTCATTCGAGCGTTGCGACTCAGAAGCACATTCGTACCGAATTGTGAATACAAATTGTCCTTTCATCCCAAGCACCAGCCAAGAGAAGGTACTCTTGATGACGATATGATGGCGACAACCGACTGCGCGGAAGCCCTGCGGAGTATATAAAGTGCACAGATTTGCTTTGCCTTGCGTCGAAGCCACACAAACGATCTGGGAGTTCAAGGAATTTTTTCTTTTCGCTTTGCATTAAGTTTTATAATTCCGCACAGTTTTCACGAAAAGGAAATTTTCCTACTGCGTTGCGTCCTTTTTGGTTCAGTTGTTTATCCGATGTGAATGTAACTGGAAAATGTTGTTTTTTTTTCGCTCAATATAGCCAAAAAGACTCGAGGCTCATCTTAGGTCTTCTAACCCAGACTAAGTATACCTCCTTCTGAATCTGAGAAGGTAAGGATTTTGTGTATAATGGAACTCGTTGTTGAAGCTCCTCTACCTTTGAAGCTTTTCAAAGGATGCCAATTTGCTTATATAGGAGCTGTGTTGGAAGTCATTCGCCTTGTCGCGATAAACATCTATGGATGTTGGTTTTGCTGAATTCACCTTTGTGGTATTTTGTCAAGTTGTGTGCTTGTTGTTGGTGTTTCGTAGCATTTTGTGTTGTCCTGATGGAGTAATGTTGCTTTACGAGCATTACGAACTATTTCGTGACCAAAACATGAAACTACCAAGTAGAGTATTTTGTGTTATGATTATGATTAAACTAAGGAGTGTGCACGTTAGAAAGCTGAATTTATGTGTGTGTGTTAAATTTACTTTTATGAAAAATGTTTTCCGGGTTATGACCTGCGATTTGGCATAATTAATGAATGAATTTAGTTGGAGTGCTTATTTGACTCTGTGTGATTTGAAAAATTATTCCATGGTTCTTTTGTGTAGCTTGAAGGCTTTTTTGGGTCGCTCTTACTTTGTTGCTTTGAGGCTGATTGTTGTTGTAGGGAATGTAGGCATTGTGGGACAGAAATATTATGACGGAGAAAGCTGATTACACCACAGTTATTATAAGCGAAAAAAAATTTGAATGTATCGTGTTGATAAAATTAGACTTTCAAAAGTAGACAGTTTACCTACTGACATTTATCCTCGTTAAGGTAAGTTTAAAATGTAAAAGGTTAAGATTTATCTAGATTTTCTAATCCTCCGCTATAAGGGTTGTAAGTATAAGATTTTATTCAAATAGTTTTTTTCGTATTCAGTAGGTAAAAAGTGAGGTTCAGCTTTGACAGTTAATTTTGGAGCTGGTCAACCGAGGAATAAAGTATATAACAAATAAAAAGTTTCAATATGAAAGGACATTCAATATTCAATACCAATGTCTTTAAAAACCCACCCCCATACGATAGCTTTTAAGTTGATGCATTTTCCTACGTCAACACCCAGTATTGCAAGGTGACGTGTAATAACGCCAACTGAAATAAGGCCGACTTGAGGAAATTGTGCTTATTTCACTTTCTCAAAGTGAAATAAGACTGACTTTTTAAGTTTACAGAAAGTGGGTGGAAAATTTTGTTGAGAAATACGGCAGAATTGATCTTATTCCACTCTACGAAAGTAAAACAAGGCCAACTTAAGCTTTTAGTCAAAGATTATTTTTGAAGGCTTCTAACCTAACAGTTGATTTGCTCGGTGTCGTGCAATACCGCCGAGCGAAATATCGCCGAATTTCAAAATTCGGCGTTATTTCTTTTCTTTTCGTTTTGAGCACCGACTTGCTCAAAATAACAGAACATTACAATGCACCGTATTTTGCAATTTTTGGCTTGCTGATGTCTGAGTTAGGAACGTCAAGGTATGATAGAAAACCGATATATCTTTCAACGGTCTTGGAAATTGATTTTTCGTATACAATTTTTAGTTTTCAAAATTTACATACTTAGTAAATCAAATATCGACATTGTCCGGCGTCATTATCTGAGTGACGGAATTCTTAGCGTAATTCTCGCATTTGGCTTTTAGCAATGCCTGATAATTCATTCTTTTCCATGAAAATGTAAGTAAAATTGGTTCAATACATTTCTCTTTGCAAATTAAATTTGAAACAATATTGCAAACTTTTTTTCGGAGGAAGATAGTGAAAAGTTAAACATTTCTTTAAGTAGACCTTATTTCGCTTGGCATTATTACATGGCAAAGTTTTGCCTTTGTAACTTGAGAGTTTGTTCAAATATGACCTTACGTTGATAGAGAAGTCGAAAAAAGAGGGTCGATCTATTTGACTGACTGTTTAAAAAAAAAAAGCTTTAATCAATTAGGCGACTAACCAAATTTGGACGTAAGTTGCTTCAAAGAATTCATTAGTTTTTTTTTTCTTTATTTTAAGTTCAAACTAGATGCAGTTGTATGGGAGCCAGAAAGCAAGAACTTTTTTGCCAGAAAGAAAAAAACTCGAAGCGAAACAAAAAAAATGATATTAAAAAGAATGAGTAGTTCTAAAAATGCTGTGCTTACAAGCTAGGTACCATACGATATTTGATAGACATCTTATTTTCTAGCATTTTTTCTGCCAGTTTCCTACAGACTTATTTATCTATTAAAAGAACAAATCCAAAAAAATATCGCATTTTCTCAAAAACTACATCCGTTGCAAATTAATTGCTTATAGTTGGTTTTCATTTTATTTGTCTTTAATGTATAACTGACGAGAAGTGAAAAAAGTTGAGCGTTTCTTGAGGACACTTGCTCACACGGAGAATATACATATTATGGCAAATCAAGAATTCTGAT
This sequence comes from Sphaerophoria rueppellii, assembly GCA_920937365.1. Lineage (NCBI taxonomy): Eukaryota > Metazoa > Arthropoda > Insecta > Diptera > Syrphidae > Sphaerophoria > Sphaerophoria rueppellii. Next base: position 39,232,187 of record CAKKXW010000002.1, read on the forward strand.
TGGTGAAAGAACTCTCGTGACTAATAAAACTTCCAAAATGCTCTGCCTTCTTCCACTTTAGGGCCACGGGTTTCAAAGCATTTTCACATTCGCCCTTTTTTTATAGCATTCCTTCTTGAAGTCAAAAAGGTTAAAAGTCGATATTGAAATCACATTTACCCATTAAAAAACTTCCTACACTTAATTTGCTCATCACACTTTTCCTTCGTTCCATGCCAAATTACCTTGCCCAACACGACTTAAACTTACCCAGCGATTAAATTTACAACCACAACATGCCAAAATAACAACTCCCTCGCGAACATTACTTCTGGATTTCCTAAACGTTTTACCTAAATGGATAGTTTTGATGACCATTAGCCAACAAAGCACACGGTAAATATTTGAAAATGTTAACTCCGGTTTTTTGTTCTTAAGTCACCTGTTTTCAACCACAAAGCGAACGCGACCTTGTTTTTCTTAGTGTCAAAAAGCAACCCAGTGGGAGTAATACAAAAAAAAAAAAAAAGAACAGCAAATGAATGGCCAACAATAAACTAACAAATGAGCAACATAATAGCTAGAATTCAACTCTTCTACCATATTGTGTTGTCTGTTGCTTAATAAATAATTCTATCAACAAACAAAGTTGTTGTTGTCGCCACACCAATCCCAGAGGCTCAATTTGCCATGTTGTTGTTCGTCCAGCTACCTTAACTTATCTAGCTGGTGGTGGTGGTGACGATGAACAGGGTTAGGGCAGCAACTCAATCACAATAGAAATACCAATAGGAGCAGCCAAATAAAATTTTAGTATATACACACAACACTTCTTGTTTCTTCAGATTGAAGCTGATTTCATATCCTTGATAGTCGTTGTCGGTCGTTTCTTGTCCTTGTCCGTGTCAAATGGTATCGATTAATAAATCAACAGAAGGGTTTAATATCTAAATCAAACGTAAGAAGCCACTAACGTCTCGCTCTTCTGATCCTCCCGTCCGCCCACCTGTCATGTCACTGTAGTGAGCCTTCGTCGTCATCACAGCCTTATTTTGTTCATCGTCCTGTAAGCTAGCTCTGCTTGAAGGCACAAGAATGACGAACAAGGAAATCGATGCGGGCATTTAATCGATTCCAGTGGCTTTACAGTTTGTATCTGGGTATCCAAAGAGCTTATTGTGTTTCCTGATTTCGTTTTACTTTCTTGACTTGTGCTGTCTTTCTAGCATTGATTTTAGTCTTCATTCTATAGAGCAATGGTAGGAAATGTACGGTTAAGATATCATCGCTCAAGTTTTGTTTCATTTATTTTTCTTATAGATACCTATTTGTAATGCATGAGCGTGTGAGTGTATTCACTGAAGGACGACTGAACATGGTAGGGCAAGAGAAGGACTGTATAGGACCTTACTTATTTACAAATAAAAAAATGTTTTGTACATAAATTTCTACGCTGAACAGCCTCACATTAAATAAATAACAACTCTTAAAAAAATCATTCATCTTTTGGAATTTTAGAATATATTCGTTTCGGAAGGACCACAAACAGTTCCAAGTGAGCTCTTGAGGGTAACCCACAGAAGTCGGTTCTAGCAGAGATTGCAGGGTATACAATCTGTTTGTGCCATAGATTCCGTAAGGTAAACTGTGTTGAGCAAAAAATTTTATTTTCATGGAGAGAGTACTTTTACGAAGTGTTACCAGCGTGGATGAAATTATTAGAGGTGAACGAAAAATAATCTTGGACTCTTAAGTCAGTAAGTTAAAGTGTCTACAAAACTCGTTAAAACATAAAAAAACAGAACAGTAATTTTTCATCGAGTGATCGAAGTAGTGAGGGATTTTTTCTTGTCACTTGGGTTTGAGCGGTTATCAGGTATATTGTGATGAGTCCGCCACCCTGAGACCCTTAGAATCCCTTTTGAAGCTGAAAAGAGAAATCTGAATAGAAATTACCGAGTGTGAGATCAGAGATGATATTTGAATTTATTGCCTAGCCTAGCGATACAACCTCTCAAAACTCTTCTGCCTTACTTACTGATTAGGCAAAGCTCCCTTGTGTTATCAATTTTTATACAGGGTGATTCACGAGCGTTGTGCCAAAAAGCTAGAGCGTGTAGGTTGAGTTGAGACAAGAAAAAAATCGTATGGGAGGGGGGGTCTATTCCCCCCCCTTTAGCCGGGAGGGGCAATTTTCTGAAAAATTGATTTATTTTATAAAAAAAAAATATTTAAAATCAGCGGCTTCAGTTACAACACCGTGTTGTACCTTTTTAAAAAGCCAGAAATATCTTCTTTCATTTAAATTTCAAATTAAATTGTTTTAACGAATAGTTTAAAAAATATTAATTTTCAAACTCAAAATTTTCAAAAAAAAAAACAAAAAAATCATTTTTGAACCAAGTTTTTTTCAAAATTTTATGTAATTAAGTACTAATTTTGTTTTCAAAATTCAATGCCAATGTAATGCCATCTTGTAACTGAAGCCGTTGATTTTTAATATTTTTTTTTATAAAATAAGTCAATTTTTCAGAAAATTGCCCCTTCCGGCTAAACGGGGGGTGTAACAGATCGTCCAGTGTGTACCAGTCTGATGTAAACTAGTGTGAACACTCAGTTTGAACAAAATCAAATCTCTTAGCTCTTAGCTGTCATTAAAACTTAAATATGTAAACGCAGCCATTCTTCCTCAAACTTCTGGTATACACACAAATTGCCTCATTTGAATTTTGTCGCCAGAAAGAGGAAGAATAAACTGCGGTAAGATTTACTTTAAATTTCTCATTACATGCATTTATATATATTTTTTCTTAGAAATAAACACACACATCGTTCATTAACATTACATAGGACTTTTTTATTTGAACGAAGTTAAATTTGCTCTTCCTAAGGTGACAACAGGGGGGAATAGACCACCCCCTCCCATACAATTTTTTTCTTGTCTCAACTCAACCTACACGCTCTAGCTTTTTGGCACAACGCTCGTGAATCACCCTGTATATGCTGTCTTCAAAGGATCGAAAAATATTTTATATATGTTTCAAGACCAATTTAATTGTTATCAGGCCATGAGGCGGTTGTTAACTATTTTTCATTAATGTTATTTATGTACTTTTACGATAAGTCAGAGTGTGTTATTCAATGCCCATGGCCCGCCATCCATATAAGGCTAACA
>CAKKXW010000002.1:39249317-39267453 GCA_920937365.1 Sphaerophoria rueppellii
AGTTTACACAGCTTGACTTATGAATGCGTTCATGCAAACCAGAGCGTAAATTTACGCAAATACGTAATCGACAAATTTATCTTATTGCATGAATACCCCTAATAAATGTTCTTCATATTTTTTTCGAAAACTTTCATAAGTATTCTTCTTCTATGCTGCAGATAAATTATCGAAATCGGTCGAGGCGTTCTTCAATTATAAGCATAGTTATTTACACAATTTTCTTGAATGTATTAAAATTTCAAGTTGTGAAGAACATCAACGAACAAATTTAGAATGTTCTCTTGAATTTGAATAAAGGGAAATATTAAAAGATTGTCACGTGAATAAAATTATAATTAGCTTATTTTTTCTTTTAAAGACACTTCTTCTCACACTACAAAAGTTCCAAGGTGCTTTTTCAAAGGTTCAAACCTATAATGTGATCTCAGAGAGTAAAGAAGGTAAAGTCATTATTCAGGGAACGAAATAATGGTCTGGTATTATTAAATTTCATAAACGCACAAATATAAACAGAGTATTAAATAAATATATGTTATTTACTTACAATTAGTATTAAGTTTGGTAAGCAATTAAGTATCCACTATAATATAATAATCCGAATGATATCTTAAAATCTAATTTGATGGATTTTAACAACTATTTTCTTTTCGATATTCACTATTCATACAATGCACTTTTCTACACTTTAATTTGTATTAAGAATTATAAATATTTAAATTTCACTATACATTTATAAAACACAACGATATTATGATGGAACAATTTTAATTTATATTTTTATATGTTTAACTATTTAATTATTTTTTTTTAATATATCTTGTTAAGTAATTCAACTATTATTAATTTTTTTGATTATAATATTTTTAACAAGCTCTTAATCACGTTGTTTTATATTTTTACTATTGTAAGCGGAAGATCGTTAAAGCAGCGAATAAATTTTAAAATTTGTTTAAATATATTTTAATGTTGAACACCTAACCACTATGATAATGTTATTCTTATATTTTTAATTTTAATTACAAAACACTTTATTTATTTAAGCTATTGCACACATCAATTACACGTATTTATGACAGGATAAAATTAAACATTCACAATAAATTTACATTATTTATTTTAACGCCAAGGATAATCGGAAAAAGCGATAAACTCAGAAACAGCAATACAAGGAAGGATGCCTTAGTTTACACAATTCTTTTTTCTTAGTGGCAATTCCATTTACACGACAGGCAAAAACATTTCGCGCATGATGAATAATATCCTTAATATTCTTTTTTTGTATTACTTGGTTGTTGTTAAATGAAAAGAGGTACTGCAACTATCGATACAACTACCAAAGAAAGACGAGATAGTGCAGAAGCTACTGTTGCTATTTCCACACCCACTGTTGCTGGGCCACCTTGCATCCTGTGATATCCTCGGCCAACTACCACCACTAAAACATCGTTTTCGTAGTCCACCGTCACCACGGTGTTGATGCATTTTTATTATTCTCCTCTTTTGCTAGGTCTTGGGTGATTCAGGAGTATTTGTTGGTTTTCTTTTTTAATAAAACGTGATACAGGTAAAGTTGGAGGCTATATGGATGTCCTGAATAGAGACGTACATCTGAACGAGCGACCGACTACGCGATAGTGTTGTTATGGCTGTTGCACAGCGGGCCGGTCACATGGATAACGATGGAGCGAAAGGAAGTCACAAGGAATAAGAAAACAAAATAGGAAGCGAGATGAAATCCTGTTTTAAATATTAATTCGTTTTCCGGGGTGATTGAGCTTTACAAACTGGCACAAAACAGGCAAGCAGATTGGCGAGCTGGCAGGACTCTTTTAGCAAGTGAAAATATCTTTGCGTGGATTTCACATGAGAAGGTTGAGTTATGGTTAAAACGGAATGTGCGATAAGCTAAGCACCACTTCCTGGCTAACACAGACAAACCGACCGACGACGATGTGGTTTTCGACGATAACGCAAACGATAAAAAGCTACTTTTTATTTTAGCAGAAATTTATTCACTCGACTTGACTCGGGGTTAATGTTTCACTTTTGGATATACATAGAGACAGTTTTTAATTATTCAGGGAGCAGAAATTTATGAGCTATGCGGATTGTTGCGCGGCGCGTCCAACTACCGCATTGACCCCACTTTGCAGCTCATGGCACTACCACGATATCGTGTCACTTTATGACCCAAAAACGAACGAAACGCGACAATTCTATGCTACGGCTACGAGCAACCGACGACGATAACAACAACAGCAAACACGACACAACAACTAAACGACTACTATACCGACTATGAAATTGTCGAAATAATTTGCTTTGGAACTCTTGTGACCGATTTAGCCATTGGATACATATATGAATATTGCATGTACACCAATATTTTTTTTACATTTTTTTTAAGAATGAATGAAGTCCTTTTCTCCGTTATGCTTTACCCCAACACACTTAACTCTAGGAATTTTATTATTTTTTTTCTTATTTAATTTAATTTTTTTTTAATCAAATTTTCACCTTTAACTTTTAACTTTTCGAACTACCAACGCTCACTGGCACTTTTGACTTTGGTTTGCAGTATAGAATTAAGAAAGGGAAATTCCACAACATGAACACACTTTGAGAAAATTTTCAAAACTCACTTTCGGATCTCACGAAAAAGAGGGGAAACTATTTGCAGCGCTGGAAGCTGGAAGAATGTCCTACATTATTGTTCATTTATATTTCACCATCACTGTTTGGGAATTTTCCTCGTTACTTTCTTTTTTTTTTTTCAAATTAGCAACAATTATTGGTACACATTTGTTTTCCTTGAATACAAATTGATTTTTTTTTTTTGAATAGTAATATTAATTTATGGAAATTTTTATTCACTCAATATTTGTGTGTATTGGTTTAATTGATGTGTGTGTACACTGTTGCTTGTATGTATTGGTTTCGGAAACTTTGCGCACCTACGGGGACTTCAGCACATCTTAAAGGTTAGTCGGCTACTGAATCCTACTCTGTTAATTGAACAGGATTGACGTAATCCTTTTTCTAGGTAAAAATCGAGAGAAATTCCCCGTGTTTCCCTGTATGTGAGATGAAAAGAAAGGAGTAATCGATGGCAGCGCTTTCTGTTGGGAAATAAATTAAACGAAACGGTTTTTGTTGAGGGTGTTAACTGGAGAAGTCATATTGCGCAGGAGTTTTTTAACGTTATTGACAATGTTCCGAGTCGTGGCGATTGGAAAATAGTGGGAAATTGCAATATTGTTTTGGGAACATGAGACATAAAAAAGTCAAATTTGCAAAGTACATAATGTTGACTTAACATTTTCTATGTTGGGGCTCTAAATTATTTTGTTAAGGGGTTTTGCTAAAAATATCCTATTTGTGTCTGTAAGTATTGAGGGCATTAGAGTACAAACTGAAAATGGAAAAGTAAAAATCAGAAAATTAGAAAATTAATGTTTTGATTAAACTCTTTTACTTTTGCTTTCATACCTCATTAAAAATTCAACTAAAGTTTGTTTCCTTTTTCAAGATTCCAGTTGCAAATTTTGAAATCGTTGCTGATGTCGGCCTTACCGTTTTCAAAATTCTAGTCGTTATAGGATTCAAAAGTCAAAACAAACGATAGTTTTCTTGTCATTAAGGAAATTCGCTCACAAGCGTTACTCAATAACTGAAGTTTTCACAAGTTTTTAAATTTAAACACTATACGTCGTCGTTGTTTAAAATCTCTTTACGCCTTAATGGCGTATGCGCGTTGATTTTTTTATTAAAAACTGAACTTGCGGTTACAGTTTTAAAATTTGATGATATGTAAATCTCGATAAGACTACTTCCACAAATTTAGAATAAAAAATTTAGTTTACAGAAAAAAAAAGTTTATCAAAGGTCATCGGTAGTGTTCTAGCACTACTCCTTTTTTACAGGATCGGACTCAAGAACATTCTTTGCCCCCCATAACTTTTGAAGCCATAGAGTAAGTAGCTTCAAATAAGAATGACTTCATGGAGACAAAGGTCCTGTAATAAAAATAATTTTGTGAAACCACTACTTTCTGAGATATTGAACAGTAAAAATTTCAAAAACCGTAATTGACTGACTGACTGATCATCAAAATTATGAAACAATTCTAACAATATCAGAATATTGAAATTTGGTACAAAGAGAGGTTTTCGGATGTATACAAAGGAAAAAATCGAAAATTTAAATTTTTTCATTCAGGGGGCGTGGTATCCGCCACACTTTCTTAAAATGGTCATAAGATGCTGAATTCTAGATTGTTTAAGTTCATAACACACCCATGAGTAACTTTCTTTAGTGGTTTCACAATGGACCGTTGGGGTCTAAAGGGTTTTTCAATAGGGACGCCATATTTTTTCCGTTCTCTTGATATTTCTCTTTAGTAAGGTTTGCCATTTCATTATGGAAAGGTATACGATCCAACAACGAGTCGAAATTATTAAAATTTACTACCGAAATTCGGAGTCAGTGGTCAACACTTTAAGAGCGAAAAATCATCTTCAGTGATGAGGCTCATTTCTGGCTGGATGGCTTCGTCAATAAGCAAAATATGCGTTATTAGTCAGGCAGCAATCCACATGTGCTTCACGAGGAACCATTAAATAAAAAAATAGAGTGGCGCGACAGCTCTTGAAGAGCCAAGGCCTAAGTGGCTTACTCTCATTCAACAATTCTCTATGTGCGTGTGAAGAATTGAGGGGACCTACTGTTTTACGCCGATTCCGAACGGCAAAGTTGAGAAGCACTTTTTCATGACAGATGATACTCTTGGAAGTTTTGTCAGCTCTTCGCAAGAGGCAGTGTCCGTGAAAGATGAAATAAAACTTTGGGCCTGAGTAGGATTCGAACCCACGACGTTCTGCTTAGCAGCCAACGCACCTAACCACTAAGCTACGGACACTACCACGAGGAACCATTGCATCCCGAAAAAATCACTGTTTGGTGCGGTTTACATGCTGGTGGTGTCATTGGGCCGTACTTCTTCCGTGATGATCAAGACCGGCACGTTTCTGTGAATGGGAATCACTACCGCTCAATGCTAACCGATTATTTTTGGAATAAATTGGATGATATGGACTTGGACGATATGTGGTTTCAACAGGACGGTGCCACATGTCACACCGCGGGCCAAACAATCGAATTATTGAGAACGAAGTTCGATGAGCGTATTATCTCCAGAAATGGACCTGTGAATTGGTCGCCTCGTTCATGCGATTTAACACCGTTAAACTATTTTCTGTGGGGCTACGTCAAATCTATGGTTTATGCCAACAAGCCAGCGACGATTGATGAACTTCGTACGAATATCGAACGTGAAATTGCAGCAGTATCGGCCGATTTATGCTTGAAAACCGTCGAAAGTTGGGTTCAGCGTCTGGACTTCTGCAAGCGTGCCCGTGGTGGGCATGCAAAAGAAATCGAGTTCCATACATAATGGCAAATGTACTTCCACAGGAATAGAGAATTTAATTGATATCCAAAACCTTTTTTGTTTAATTTAAGAAAACTTTTGTGGCGTCCCTATTGAAAAACCCTTTACATTGGTTGGTTGGCAGAGCAATTATATTGTTTAAGCTTGCAAATTGCTAGCTGATTAAGTGTATTTCGAGGTTCACGCCACATTTTGGTGCTTGACTTTTTATACAGTGTTGTTCGCTTATAAGAGAACTTGGCACACACTTTCTTCTTCACATTTTATGTTCTTGTTCTGATAATTAAAATAAGCAGAAATAACTTGATTTGATTCAAAATTTAAGTTAAAAATAATAAATTACTAACACAAAAATATATAAAACATAAAATATTAAGTTGAAAAATATTTCACAGATTTGCACTTGTTGATGAATTCTTAAGCGTTTAATTGTCGATTTTTCCCCTTCAAATTCGAAATTGTTTAAAAAGCAAATCTTTTACAAAAAAAATTACCTACTTAACTCAAAAATGGAACATTTGTAAGAAAAATGTTCTTAAGAATTTTACAAAAAGCAAAGGAAAGAAGAAAGTAACAACGAATAGATCCTTCTTTATTATGCACCAGACAGACAAAATCTTTTCAAACACCCATTTTCTATTCATTTGCAGAGTTGGCTTTTATCCATGATAACAACTCTAACTTCCCAAAATTAAAAAAAAAAAAACAATATTTCATTTTATTGAAAAAAACTTAAAACCATATTATAAAACAAATAAAACGAGTCATTAAAAGTCGATGTTCACCTCAACCCAAAGCAATCGACATTTCAAATGGTTTAAACTTTCCACATCAAAACCCAATCAGATAAATAACCAAAACACAAATTTAACATCATCCCTCCAATCACATTTCATCGCTCAAAAAACCATCCTTATACGAAATATCAAACCTAATGGAACTTAAAAGCTCAGTCAGGCGAGTTATCAAAGAGGCAGATCGAAAACTACAAAAGAAAAAAAAAGCAAACAGCGTTTTTGAAAATTGTAAAACAAACCAAGTCCTTTCAACTTTGTCAGCAAGAAACCGCCGCCGCCAACTTCCAGGAAACGTGATTTAGTTCTTAGATTCCCTCGTTCTTAATTCTAAGTCTCGAAAGTAGGCTAAGAGCGCATGACATTAAACATATTTCGGTTTGATGCAGAAAAGCAGAAATGGGATATTTGTTTTAACATAAGTTTGCAGTATTACAAGCTCTGTTAAGTCTACCAGAAGGACATTTCTTTGGAATCCAGTGATAGTCGTCATGTGGACGCAAAAAATCCCAATGAAACCAAAAGCTCCTGAACAGGCAGGGATATTTCCGTTTTTTCTTACACTACTTCAAGCTAAGTGTGTTACTGGGTTAAAATGAAATTGCGGTGCGTACAGATGTAACTAGTACCTTCTAGGGAAACCGGCTGCTTTCCCTTTCCGAAACAACTATGGTTTTGTTGATGGCTCTCAACGCACACATTAATACAGACAGAGGGTACTGTGAATATGTATTCGGTATGTCCTTTAAGATAGAAATCATGGCTTTAACTGCTGGAAGTAACTCAAAGCGTTTTTTCTTTTTTTTTTTTTTTTTGGTATGGTTGTGTGGGAACTTATTGTTATAGGAATAGAGATTTAATGGTGGCAGCAACGGCGATGTTACCTTCAATAACAAGCTATGGCTTTAATTTTTGCTTTGATCGCAGGACCACTCAAGTAAAATGGCAAAATACTAATTAAAGGAATTTAATTGTGTAAAGTAGAAATAAGATTAGGCTGGGTAATACCTAATTATTGTGAAAATGTGCTATTCCAGTTGTTGTTATTGGTCTATTTATACATAATTCTTATTGCGTTAGGTTAGGAGGTGCTTTGTGGAAATTTTACATAAAACGTTCATTTGGAAAGGGAGGTTTATTTTTTGATTGGTGTTAAGTGATTATTATTTTGACATTTATTTGGTTTTAAGAGTTTTCTTTAAAGTTTTGTAGATAGAAGGTTATTAAAAGATGAGTACGGAAATAAAGAACGAAGTTCGCAACGAGATAATGTTCATAGATATTCAATAAATGCAAGCTAAGAATAAATCAAGTTAGAAGAAATGTATTCAATTATCATTCTTAAAGCTTGAAACGCAGAACAGCTTGATTAAATTAAATTATTGTCAAATGATGCTTTTTAAAAATATTGTTTTCACTTTAAAAAAGAGACAACTGAATCTTCATAACCTGTTTTATAAAAAAAAAAAATATACATGACTGGGTCGCATGAACTTGTTTCTGTAATCCAAAACATAGCTCACAAAAAACATGTCATTAAAGTTCACAAAAAAATTAAAATTGAATTATCCACCTGAAAAACAAATGAAATAAATTGATGCCAAAAATTATTTTCATTGTTGTCGATTTTTGTATTTATTATTGTTCACTTCTTAATTTTTTTTTCTTGAATTTCTAGGGGCGTTTTTTTTTAATAATTTGTCATATTAAAATTATAACATTTTTCAAAAATGTTCTCCAACAAATCTAGGTATTCAATAGGCATTCAACAACATGATTTTTATTATTGATCTGTTTTCAAGACACAGAATTAAGAAAATTAGTTTACAATTTTTTTTTAATGCAAAATATTGCTTTACGTACTCTTAAAAAAAAAAATAACACACGCTGATCGGGCTACTATTTTTCGAGAAGAGCAAAAAACAGAAAAAAGCAAACATATTTTTATAAATTAAAAATGTCACTGCTCCGAAAAAAATCGTTTACACCCTTATTGAATTAAATTGAATTAAAAATCCTCATTATATGATGCGTTATTAGAGACTAGAATCGGTTCAAAGCAATTGTAAACGTTTTGCTTTCAAACGGCTCCAATGGATTGACCCCGATAATATCCCTTCTTATAAAGGATCGACTTTTCCAGCTGCAAAATTTTGGAAAAGGAGAACAAATAATGTTAAGGTTTTCCTTCATCAAATTATTCCTGGTGTCACTGATGCACCAGATACTCTGAGTTCCGTCATCTTTAACTATCAAGATGGAGATTTTATTTTGCGTTCACTTAGTTTGATTAAAAAGTCCCTAAATATAGAACAAATTACGGAATCCACGAGCCACTGACAAGAATGAGTAAGTTCTTGAATACGAATGTTTGTAATTTTTGCTGTAAGTGTTGGAAAATCCGTGATTTATCTTGATAATCAGATGAATGAAATTGTTTTTCAGTTCTTTTATACCAGTTTCTTAGTTAATTTACCAATTAAACATTCATACCCAAAATTTAACTCTCCCTGAGAAGAGATAATTAGGATTTTGACAGTAGGTCAGGTGGACATAAGTATATTTTTAATCCTCTTCAAGGTTGCACAGTGTTTAAAATTATTTAATAACTTTGAAAACCATGCCAAAAATAGCTTAAAAAACGTGTTGGGGTCAAAATTCTGTATGCCCTTAAATTCGGTCTCCAAAATTCTGTAAATGATAAAAGAAAAATTGGGCAGCGGGTCGTTATTCTGTATTCCAAAGTTCTGTGTGACCAAAATTCTGTATCCGAATAAAAAATTCTGTTTGAACATAGTAATTCTGTAATTCTATATTCCATTATTCTGCTTTTCTATTATCTATGCTGTATTTATTTTTAAAAATTCTGCAAGTCCATTATTCTACTTTTAGAAATTCTGAAATTCCGAATCTCTACATTAAAACTCACAATTATAAACAGGTTTTTTAATTGAATGTTGAACAATTTTTATTCAACAAATAAAGAAACAGTATTATTGGAAATTCGCAATTTTTCTGAATTCCCTTTAAAATCACGTTTAACTTACTTAACTTTAGCTGAACGGTTACAATTGGGAACTATACTTCTACAAAGTTCTACAAATCAAAACATTAAAAATCTGTACTCCAAAATTCTGTATAATGATAAAAGAAAATTTGTTTTGAAAATGAAAAAAAGTGCCCACTATTTTTCATTATCAAAACAATTTTTTCTTTTATCATTTACAGAATGTTAGAATACAGAACTTTATACTTACAGAATTTTGAATAGACAGAATTTTAAAATACAGAATTTTGGAATCCAAATTTTAGCACATACAGAATTTTTACCCCAACCCTTTATTTCCTATTAGAAACTCTACATGAGTTGTTGTTCTATTCAAAAACAAAATTTGAGTTAATGTTTTACCACGCACAAGGGAATCGTACTTAACTCTACATATTTTATATAATGTTTTTATATTCAGATTCTATTGTAAATTTCACAAAAACAGTCTGCGATCTTTTTCAGAATTTTCTACATTATTCATCTCCTAAAATTTTCTATTTATAATATTTCATTACTAATATAGTGTAAGCAGGCGTGGATCTAGAATTTTTTTCTGGAGGAAGTCACAGGATAGAAACAAAACCAAAATTTCTTCTATTAGTAAAAAACAAAGGTAGAATAAACTTATGCTGAGACTCGTCCATTTTGTTTTACTTGAAAATTCATTACATTAATATATTGTAATATGTGTACACTTTATATTCCTACCTCTCGATATGTCTGTATGTCAATTTATTGTAATGTGTACACACTTTGTAATTCCGCCTCTTTATATCTCTATACTTAAATGTGTATACACTATTTATCTCTGTCGCTCTAATATTGTCTAATTACTGAATAGTTATGTAGCAAAAGTTTTATCTGTAGTTGTAAGTAATTGTGTATACACTCTTTAGAGTTTCCCCTACACTCTAGTGGATAAGAGGAGAACTTCGTTAAGCATCGAGAAGTTTCAGCGCCTACTAGAACCTAGTAGTTTCTCGAACCTATTTGAGTTATATAAATACCCGCTTGATGTCGAAGTAAAATTAATTGAATGTGAACAGCTATAAAGTAAAGACACTGTGTTTGAAAGTAATAATTGAAAGTGTTGAATAAATAAGTTTGTGAGTGATTTGAATAAAGTGAATTTGTGTTTTATTTGAAAAGTGAATAAGTTTTAATTATCGGACCAAGCCGAATATTACAATATAAATTTAGGTACTCTCAAAACTAAGAAATATCTTAGCCAAAAAATGTTTTTATTATGAATTTTCTTCTGAAACGTTTTCTCGTCTTTTTTCAAATGACTTTCCGCCTTTTATGGTAGCGTGGCTAACTTCACAGTGCAATCAAAACATTGAAAGAACAACAGTACAATGTTGATTTCAGTGTCGTTGGAATCAAGATAATTTTTATTGAATTTTGCAATAAAAAAAGATGGTAATAAAATTAAACCCAGAAAATAAACAGCAAAAGTAAGAAGATAAAACAATTATTCATTTGACGGATGCTTCAATGCTTAATTACCGTACCCGATCGCAGCAAATCAAATAAATTGTAATTGAGGTGATCTTTTTCATAGACACCCCTATCACAGAGTTCCCCGTAGCAAAATTCCGAACGTAGAGCTCCGCTACGAATACGAAAAAATTATAATCATAATACCCGAACGAATTCAAAAGAGGCATTGCCAAATACAAATCAATTATTCTGACTTTCGAAACTTGAAATTCGAAACAAATTAAATTCAACGACGTGTATTCAAAGTAGATTTTAGGATTTTTTGTTTACTAAAGATGAATTTGATGGCATTTTTTTTGTATTCCTGTATTTATTCGGCGCAGTCGCCATTTACCACAACATCAATTTTTTGATCTGCAAGAAACAATTAACTCCAAAAAAAAAAACAGTGAATTGGATGCGATTTGTTGGCATTTCCGGCCCAGCCATTTTAAATACAGCTTATTCTATGAAGGTCCAAAGAATTGTGCTGTAACTTCTCTCTTTCTATGAAACTATTCTATGAACTATTCACACAGTTGTTTATAAAGGAAAATTAAGATGAATATGTGGCTAAATTAGTTTTATTTTTGAATGTCTCCAAAAGATTATCACTTTTACTTTTTCTAAAGTTTTTTCAACATTTTCCATTGGTCGTGTGGATTGGTTCTACAGGTAAAAATTCTGGTTCTAGTATTTTTTTCAGAGTGCAGAAAAGTATGTTAATTGTGGTGATTTGGTTATTTCCCGGTTCTTAAGTTAGCAAAAACTTGGTTTTGTTGGTTTTTTTTCTATTCGGCTTGCAAAATATGGATTTAGATCTATTTTTTCAAATGCGGCCTGTTTGGGGGGGGTCATGACCCCCGTGAATCCCCCCCTTGAATCCGCGCTTGAGTGTAAGTAGTAAACATTTCGATTTATTGTACGATGTATATGATTTGAAATTACACTTTATTTTGCTTTTAGGTATGTCTAACGTAAACATAAAACTTACTTTTTGTTTCTTACAAAGTAAAAGGGTTTATTATTCTTTTTCGCTTTTCTACCTCTTGAGAATTTTTGTTAACCAGCAAAATAATGATTGTCATGATAGTTCAATGTAATTCGATATTTTAAAGCGTAATTTTAAAGTATTCTAAAAGTTAAAAAATCAAAAGAGAACAAACAAATTCATTAATTGTTACAACTTTCAATTTTCCAACTGTGTGTATTTAATTTTTTTTAAAATTTGATGTAATCATGGCTTAAGTGTTTTTTAGTATATATTTCCGTTAAAAAATTACAATAAACTTAACTTCAATCACCTCTAAATATATTTTAGAAAACAGCAAAAACACACTGTTTGAATTATTTAATTCTCGGGCGTGATTTATGTTACTTTAATGTTGAAGAAAGCAAATATTCTTGCTTATATTCCAATACTAGTCCTTTTCTTGGCAATCTACGAAAATAATTATCACACCAATTTAATCAAATTCAATATTAATCAAAAAACAACCAACACTCACTTGTAGCACTCTCATCCCACCCAACCGTCACACCATTACGCTTGTTCTCCGTTTTCAGCCATTCATACAACGGTTCGTAATACTCCATGATGGCCTTGCCACTTAATTTCCTTTCTTTTGTGACCATTTCCATTGCATCTCGCCAATGTTTTGTCGCGCCTAATTTCATAAGATCCCTATAAGAAAATAATGCACACAATTTTCTTTTTCCGTTCAAACTTTATTTTTCCTTACTTGAGTATGTTTCCAGCGGTTTCCTGTTGATAATAATCACAATTGTACAATGGACGTGAAGGATCTCCAGGAACATATTGATTCGTGGCTTTGCAAAGACCTTTATAGATCTGATAGCCAAGAATTTCGGAAATAAGTTTTCTATAGAATAAAATCATATATTTTTGTGTTTTTGTTGAAATAACAAAAAATTGTTACACAGTATTTGGCTTTTTCGGATCTAAGCCTTTGTAGAAAGAGTAGCCTGGATCGAAATTACTTTCGTCACGTTTCTCTGGTGGAGCAAGCCCAGCATATTTGGCACTGATCTTCCAGTATCCGCAATTCAATTCGTCCGGTGGAATACGTGATTCAATAGAATCCACAATAAATTTTTCATTGACCAAAAACATCGGGATCGATACTATAGTATGGACACCCTAGAAAAATTGGTCACATTAAAATCACAACAATTTCCTCAATTAAAACTTATACCAATCGAAACAGTCGATTCATGGAAAGCTCACTATCCAATGTGTAGTTTTCGATAAGACCAACCCTCTCCAAATGTCTTGGACTTCCCGCCGATACAATAGCCGACTCTCCAATAGCATTTCCGAAACCCGGACAAGCATCCCGATCAAGACCAATTGGCAAATGAGATTTATACAAATTGTATTGAAGTTCACTCATATGGCCGTGCATTTGGAGATACTTCTTGAAATCAACTTTCGGACAGTATCGAAGTCCAACATCCGGTGGGAAATAAAAGACAACTGCCTTGCAGTCCTCGCCAGCTTCTTCATCAGGAATCTTACGTGCGTAATACTCCCAGAATTGTCTAAATATAAAGAAAATAATCACTTGAAAGCTGACCAAAAAAGCGTTTAAGCTCACGCAGAAAAATTGTTCATTCCCAGTGACACAAAGAAGTCGGAGGCCAATTCATTGAGCTTTTTAGCGGTGAAAATCTCCTGGTCCATTTTGTGTTTCACATCAGGCAATTTTCTCTCCGGATGTGGAACACTGAATACACTCTTTGACTTCCAAGCTTGCTGCAAGACTTGTTCCATTAAGTTATGTGGAATTGGACTGTCATCGGCCATGATATTTTGGCCATATTTTATTCGCAAAACGTTTCTCATGAACGCATGCATCTCCTTATAGAGTGGCATTATGTCCCACATAGCTCCCTCGAGTTCTTTGAATAAATCATCTTCCTCAAAGTAGAGATACCAAGTCTTCGAAGGTGAAACGTGTCCTATGGGTAAATTGTTCACATAATCTGATTCAACAATAAACAACACTCACCATTGTATGCTGCTGCTTTTCTGAAAAGGTACACAAACTCAATGAATCTGGTTCGAGCTTCAACTCCTATTTCATTTCGCCAGTTGACCCAATAGTAGTTTAAGGCATCGAGAATTTGTATCTTCGAAACGATATCATAAATTTCTGGCATGTACGCCACATTGTGTCTGTTTTCGATCATATTAGGGACATTTTTTGATGTTCCAAGTGCAAGCATCGCCTTGAGAATATGTTGTGATTTTTCATAGTCATCATGCTCGAGGCCGTTTAGTTGTAATTTGCCAAGAATCTTGACTTGTCGCCGGAGAATTTCATTCTTGATGTCGGCCAATGGAATCACACTCAAGTTGTAAGCCAACTCGTTGGTGAATCGTCGATAGCTATTTTGAATTTCGCTTATTTGGGGTACACCGGCGCCAGCGTTGACGTGATTAAATTTTCGTGTTGAAGAGAGAAAAATGTCACGAAGTTTGATGTAATGGTCGTTCATGTGAAGATTGGCTCTTTCAACTAGATCTAGTGCCATGGCCTCATAGTCGATTTTCGGTTTTGACATAGATGTGGAGGAGGTTGAGTTTTGGATTTGAGCTGCGACCAGCGAATATGAACAAAAGATGAGAATAACGAATGAAGCTTGCTTCATCTAAGAATGAAAAATTAAAGAATAAGAAAGTAAATTAAAGCAAAAATAAGCAAGGCCTGCAACCCTGGATCATGTGTTATATTTGGAAAGTTTAAGAATTACTGTGATTTTAAATCTGAACTAAATATATTTAGTCGAAAGTCGCATAAGGAATTAAACAATTTAATTTAATTATAGAGTTGGTGCCATTATGCTGTAGATACAAAGCCCACGAAATAATGAGAATCAAGGAGAACTAAGGTAATATTAGTTCTTGGGCTAAATTTCTCTATCTACACCTTGTATGGGCTGATTAAACAAAACTACAAAACAAATATTAATTAATTATTTTATATTAATTGTTCATTAAGATCTCCAACAACTTCTTTTACCAAAATTAAGTAAACTTATTCGTTCACAGTTCATCTGAAACATTGTAATTGTTCTCTACACTGAGCCGAATCAATTATCAAATTTGAAATAGTTGGAATTGGGCTTCAGAGTGAAGTTACAAAAAAAAGAATAAGTAAATAGAGTGGCGCGACTGTTCTCGAAGAGCCAAGGCCTAAGTGGCGTACTCTCATCAACAATTCTCTGAGTGACAATTAAAAGTCGATAACGGCAGAATTAAGAAGCCCTTTCCTGATAGATTGATACTCTTGGAAGTTTGGTCAGTTCTGCTACCTACCCGTGAAAGATGAAATAAAAACTTTATGCGCACGATTAGGACTCGAATCCACAATGTTCTGCGTAATAACCAACGGACAAAACTAAGCCACGGGCACTTGCTTCAAAGTGAAGTGGGTTTGTATAGAATTCATTTTTTTTTTTTTTTAAATACCGATAACAGTTTTTGCAAAAACACTACACTACCAAACGAATTTCAATTTTTCTCGGCCCGGACAAGAAGAAAGTCTGTAATAACATTTTTAAATAACAAAATATTGATGGAATATCACAAACATTTTTTAACAAGATAAATATACATTATGTGATTCAAAACTTTAGTTTCGTAAACAAATTTGTCACCATTGGCTCTTCCAGCACCGACAGAATTTTCAATTCGAATTTATGTGTAGTTGCTGAAATGAATATTAACATTTTTTAATCTTTGTTGTTAATGTCAAAAGAGCAAAGCAAACTTCGTTTCGCTTCAGCAGCATACTTAAGGGTCCGCCAAACAACATTTTTTTTTGGAAAGTACAATCCTTCCGGTTAATAATGGAAAATAATTTCATTCAAATGGCTGCCATATGGCCTTGCAGTAGCCTACACTATCGGTCCAATTTTTAAGCACATAATCGATTGTGTGCAGCTGTATTTCACCAATGGCTCGACGAGTATTGTCCTTTATAACGTCCATTATCTCTGACTTGTCGCCGTAACATTTATCTTTTACGGCACCCTATAAATAATAGTCCAATGGTGTCAAATGTCAAAAATATTGCCAATATCCTCTTCTTCAATTTTTGTGAACAAAAATTTGTTCAACATGGCCCGATAACGATAGTTATTGACTGCAATGGTCACTCCTGGCTCATTTTCGAAGAAAAATGGCCCCATTATGCCTCTAGACTCAAAATCCGCACCAAACTGTGACTGGTTTTGGGTGTAAAGGCTTTTCAATGTATGCGTGCGGCTGCGGGTTTTATGTGCCCCAAATGCGACAATTTTGCTTTCTTGCATACCCGCCAAGATCAAAATAAGCTTCATCTGAAAAGATGATTTTTTTTTGGCAAAGTTGGTATCTTCTCTAACTTACTTAGCGAAGCGAAAACGCATTGGATGGTCAGTTGGCTTCAACTCCTCAACCGATTGGACTAAGTATGGCGTCATACCAAGGTCTTTATGCAAGATTCGTCTCAATGATGTCTCCGGTTCAATTGCTGAGAACGACGGTGAATTGAAGTTCATGGCAATTCACGCGCACACTTTTTGCCACAGCAGCAATGTTCACGGGTATGCGCACAGTTTTTCGCTTCTCACGCTTGGGCTTATCACTTTTTTCACAAGATAACGAGCATATACGGAGCTACCGGTGCTACTCTTCTTCTAAAATCCGTACGCAATATGCAACATTACCTTGATTTTTAAAGTAATTTCGCAATATTTCCCAGCGTTGTTCAAGCATATAAACAACCATATTCGTTTAGCGGAAGGATAAATCTAATTATCTGTTGAATCAGACCTGAGCTAAGTGTAAGCAGTCACGAAATAAGCACTTGTTAAAAAAAAAAACATTAGATGGCGGACCCCTTAGTACACAGATCAATGAAAAGACATTGGAAACCAAGCTTCTAAAACAGATTCTGCCCACGAGCATCCAAACTCGACCTTTGCTTGACCTGGGCTTAACACGTTTTTTTGCTGGGTTGGACATTTTTATATACACACATTTAAAAGAAAAAAATCACCCCTGTTCTGATTTTCGCTAAACGAAATTGATTTTCGCACAGCTATAAAAACTGTGTTCTAAATTTCGTAAGAATTTTCCTTTAATTTTTGCCAAATATTTCTCTTTTTACATTTTCAAATTTACGATTTCAAATTCGGGCAGCAAAATGGAAACGAATTAAAAAAGAAATAATTTAGAATAAAAGAAATAATTTAGAACGCCTTAAAAACGAAAG
The DNA here is from genome assembly GCA_920937365.1 of Sphaerophoria rueppellii. Classification (NCBI taxonomy): domain Eukaryota; kingdom Metazoa; phylum Arthropoda; class Insecta; order Diptera; family Syrphidae; genus Sphaerophoria; species Sphaerophoria rueppellii. The sequence continues at coordinate 39,266,379 of CAKKXW010000002.1, forward strand.
TATTGCTTTCATAAACGAAAATCAGAACAGGGGTGAATATTCGATTTTTGATGGAAAAAAAAAGAATAGTAGCTAATTTTTCACGTTTTTCACTCGTCGGATCTCTCTTTTAGAAAAAGCATCAACTTCAATCGTATACCTTTATACTAAATCAATTAGCTTACATCGTTTTCCTTGATTCTCAGGCATTTGAGTGACCTAGAAATGTGGTTGCGAAGCTTGTAGCTAAAGCTAAACAATATCTTTAGGCATTTGCAGTATCCCATATATAAAGTTTTCTTGAAATTACTCGGTATTGAGTTGAAGGGTAAGTTTAACGCTTACTGGAAAATTTATTATAATTGCAACTTTCAAGTTTTGTACCGTAGTCAGAAGCATACAAACTGTTTGATATTTTTCCGGACAAGAGCGATGCAATGCAAACAACATACATACAATGTTGTTGGACTTGAAGGGAGTGCGGACAAAACTAACTACGGGATTTTACAATAAGAGCTTACAATTTGGCCAAAAATTAAGAGTATTTTTTTTTGATTACATATTGGTCTTTTTGTTTCATTTACGTGTGTTTATTTGTCATGTTGGCGTTCTGACAACACTTACGCCGCACTCAATGATGAGCCGGTGGTATGTTGGCATTGGAAGACTGAGCCTGCTAACCAACTCAGGTAGTGTACAAAAGTAAAACAATTTTAAGAAAAACTTAGAACGTCACTGATACTGGTGAAACAACGTTTTTTGCTAAAACAGAAAAGATTTTTCATCGTTGTCGTTCCAGTAACAAATCCTATTTTTTTTTTTTTTTTTTTTTTTTTTAAAGCACGCACTCAAGGGTTTCTATGCCCTTTTTATGCCAAAGCACAGTGCGGGCGTTAGGAAAAGTAGGATATAATTTGTTTTTGTGTTATTTAACACTGCAGTTAGGCTGCGTCCGTCAATTCCATTTGTGTGTTTTTTTTGAACAACGATAGCAACTTAGAGGTGCTTCCACCAATGGCTTTTTCCGTCAATTCCTTTATTTGGCTGGAGTTATAGCTATTTCACGGGTGCCAAGCCGATCATCAGACTCCTTTAT
>CAKKXW010000002.1:39283163-39298350 GCA_920937365.1 Sphaerophoria rueppellii
AGCCAATTTTTCAGAAAACTGCCCCTCCTGGCTAAACGGGGGAATAGGCCCCCCTTTCCTATACAATTTTTTTCTTGTCTCAAGCCCACTTACACATATGGCTATGTGGCACAAAGTTTTATTTTAATGTATGGGTGAAGGAGGAGTTAGTAATTGATTAAAATAAAGTTGAATTTAATATAGCCTGGCACACTTTTCGTTAGGCAAGCTATCATATTCATATATGTTTTCAAACTAAATTTCATAAGAAAAAGTTTCAGCCGGTTAACAGTTGGGTGAAGGTCGCCCTTCAGCGGCTCTCCTACTAGTGTAAATAACTATTGTTCAAAGATTGGACATTTGGCTTCTATTTGTCGTTCCAAATTAAATAAAACTGTAAATTATTTTTCTGATTCAGATCATATTGTAGTTAGTGATGACATTAATGTAAAAAATCAACTTGAATATTCTGTTTTTAGTCTCTCCACAAGTATTCGTCTGATGAGTACTCGCTTTTGGTTGAATTGAATGAAACATCCATGAATATGGTTTGCGATACGGGTGCTCCGTGTACATTGATTTTAGCTTCAATATACCTACCGAAATTTAGATAGTAAAAATGAGTTAAGACAATGTAGCGTACCATATGTTAATTATAATGGTGATCGAATTAAAATACTTGGTGAGTTTGATGCTACAATTAAGTACAGAGGTATTCACAAAATTATAACAGTTGTGGTGTCTGATACTTCTAATCCACCTTTGTTAGGACGTTCTTTTTTAAGAAAATTTAATTTTGAACTAACACAAGTTAATTTAATTAATGATGATCAAAAGTATTCGGTTATTATTGACCAGTTAAAAAGTGAATTGAGTGGTGTTTTCGATGATCAGTTGTTAAAATTAAAAATTAAAAAACAAAACAGACGAAGGCAAAACAATTGAAATAAAATTTAAGGAAGATTACAGGAAAAACGAATCATTTACATTACTCTTAATCTACATGAAAACATAGTTAATACAACTAAATGCTTGAAGGGTTTTTTAATGTTCCAATATCTGAAAAATCACCTCGTTTCTGTCAACTACCAATAAAAAACAATTAATACATTTTAATGAGAAACGATAGCTTGCGAAATAACCCGTGCGCCGTGCCACAGGTCCTGTGGTGAAACAATTGTATTGCAAATTAACAGTTATGCGAAAGAATTAATAAGCAAAACAAAAAAGCGAAACAATTTTGGCACAAAACAATAAAAAAGCAAAACAAACAAAATACAAAAAAACATTAGTATAAACAGCTGCATCAGAAAGACATTTCTGTATTGATGGGATACGTTCAGTTTTCTTGCATCATGTGGATACAGACGTAAATACTATTTTTGCAATACTTAACCTTAACTCAGTCTCACGTGTTTTAAAATATTATTTCAATAAAGAATTTGGAGCTTGAACCAAAAACTGAAGTAAGTACAATAATTGCTAGCGAGCGAAGGGAGCAGAACAAATTTTGCCCAAAAGAATTTTTTTATTTTTACACATCCCAAATTGATTCTCTTGTGGTAAACATTTTTTCCGGTCGTTTTGCACGAAATCCAACCAAATTGATTTTGAATGCTCCAGCTCGTCATCATCTTCAGACGAAAGTGAAAAAATTACAAAGGTGCGTGGTTGTTCCTTTTCCAAATTAAAGGAAACTGCAGCAGTGTTGAAAAATGAATTGCTCTGTCAAATTTGTCGGGATTTTCAATAGGGACGCTAAAAAAGTAGACCGATAGGGACAGCAAACGACGCCATATTTTTTCCCGCTCTTTTGACATTTCTCTTCATTTCATCATAGAATGGTATACGATCCAACAATAAGTCGAAATTATTAAAATTTACTATAGAAATTCGGAGTCAGTGGTCAACACTTTAAGAGCGTTACGTACAATTTATGGTAGTCATAATCGTCCTGCCAGATCAACAATTGAGCGTCTAGTGGAAAAATTTGAATCCACAGGCTCAGTACAAAATGTTCCCGTGCCAGTGAGACAAAGAAGTGACCGTAGTGTCGAGAATATTGCTGCCGCTAGCGAATCAATTGCGGAAGACCCAAATCAGTCTCTCACACGTCGTTCTCAAGCGATGGGCATCTCTGTGACGTCGTTGTGGCGAATTTCGCGAAAAGATCTTGGCCTACATCCTTACAAGATCAAATTGACGCGGGAACTGAAGCCGGTTGATCCCCAGAAACGTTGTATGTTCGTGAAATGGGCTGAGCAACAACTTGAAAATGATCCGGATTTTCATCGAAAAATCATCTTCAGCGATGAGGCTCATTTCTGGCTGGATGGCTTCTTCAATAAGCAAAATATGCGTTATTGGTCAGGCAGCAATCCACATGTGCTTCACGAGGCACCATTACATCCCGAAAAAATCACTGTTTGGTGCGGTTTACATGCTGATGGTGTCATTGGGCCGTACTTCTTCCGTGATGATCAAGGCCGGCACGAATACTGTGAATTTCTGTTATATCCAGAAATGGACCTGAGAATTGGCCGTCTCGTTCATGCGATTTAACGCCGTTAGACTATTTTCTGTGGGGCTACGTCAAATCTATGGTTTATGCCAACAAGCCAGCGACGATTGATGAACTTCGTACGAATATCGAACGTGAAATTGGAGCAGTATCGGCCGATTTATGCTTGAAAACCGTCGAAAATTGGGTTCAGCGTCTGGACTTCTGCAAGCGTGCCCGTTGTGGCCATGCAAACGAAATCGAGTTCCATACATTACTCAAATGTACTTCCACAGAAATAAAGAATTTCATTGATATCCAAAACCGTTTTTGTTTTATTTAAGAAAACTTTTGTAGCGTCAGTATTGAAAAACCCTTTAGCAATGTGATACATTTTTTTTGTTTTCTTTTTAAGTTGAACATTTTTTGTTTAAGTGACGCGTACAAATAAATTTATTGATTTTCATAAATACATTTTTTTTCGTTTAGGTCTCTTGTCCGATAGAAGATGAAATAAATTTGAGACTACTGACCCACCATAGTAAATATATAGAGAGGCGCGACAGCTCCGAAGAGGCCTAAGTGGCTTACTCTCTTCAACAATTCTCTGAGTGCGTGTGAAGAATTGAGGGGACCTACAATTTAACGCCGATTCCAAACGGCAAAGTTGAGAAGCACTTTTTCATGATATATTGATACTCTTGGAAGTTTTGTCGGTTCCTTGCAAGAGGCAGGGCCAGTGAGAGATGAAATAAAAACTATGGGCACGAGTAGGACTCGAACCCACGACGACGTTCTGCTTAGCACCACCAAAGTGCCCACATAAATAAGACTTCTGACTTCGGGACGTCATTCTGCATAACTTCAAATCGAAATACTGCATAATTGAGAATTTGGCGTTATTTCGTTTTTAAAAACGAATTCGGCCTTATTTCAGTTGACAATATTTCAAGTCAACAATATAAGCCACTTAGGCCGTGGATTTTCTTGAGCTGTAGTCCCACTTTTACTAAGAAAGACTGAAAAGGATGAGCATGAGCACATTGATGAATTCATTCGGGAATTTTGTGTAAGGAATAATTGTTCCCGGTCTAAGTTCTGTCACGCCCCCTATTGATTTAAAGAATATGTTTCCATTTTCTTTTCTTTTTTTAAACCCAAAAAGGTCGTAGATACACTTTGTTTTATTTTACCTACTAGAATTTTCTCTCAAGTCACATTAACAAAAAAAAAAAATCCCTGAGAACCGAAAAACCAATAAACCTATCTCATAAAAATGTATATGAAGTTCAAGAGAAACACAAACTTTTTGAGAGGCTTTCCGTGTTATCGCGAAAAAAAAGAGAGAAAAAGTTAGCTGGATAAAGGTCGATTCGTTTGGAAGAATTTTACTTTAAAATACATTTCCGAAAGAAAGAACAAGTGGTCACTTAAAATTGGACAGCAAAAAAAGCATTTCGACAGTTTTTGTGCCTATTTTTCAAAACACCAAATAATATGGACAATTGGAAAACTTTTAACGTGCCAAGGAATCCAACTAGAAAAACAATAAAAAAACAATGACTAACTCTCTTTCTACCTTAAAGTGAATGTGTAGCAAATGGGATCAAACTTCAAAGGAAGCTAAATTTGGATTTATGTAGTTGTATTACTTTTCGGAACGAATGAACAATGTGAAAGAAAGAAAAGGGGTTCAAAAACTCATAAACTTCAAACTTCTGAAAAGAATTATGTTTTTCATACAGTGTAATAGTTGGTTCTCGGTTGAGAGTTTATGTGTGCGTTTAAAAGGACAAAGTCACTAAATTTCAAAGGGTTCAAATTCTGTTTGTGTGTCCGTTCCTGAAGCTGAAGGTAAAACAACTTTCAACTACGATAGCAAAAACAAGTTTTTGTGTAATGTTGACAAACAAAGTTTAATTTGGACAAAGTGTTTTCAAATAGTTTTGCCTTTTTCGGTGAAATTTGCGATCAAGCGTAATGAGGTCAGCAGTTTCACTGAAAGCGGGTTAAGAGTTTGATGTCAGTAATGAGAATAACAATTTCAAATCATGTTCTTAACGCCATAAAAACATTTAGGCTTAAAGAAACAAAATTATAAAAGGGCCTGGAATGTTGTCAATTATGAGTTTTAACTTCTGTTGCAAAGTCAAATCAAAGATGACTTTTGATTATAGGAAAGTATATTTTGGGATGAATTATAACAATTTATTGTCAGGAGCAAACATGCCCATTATGGAACACAGTGTTGGTCAAGTAACATAGCAGAACTGTGTTTTGTATTCAGGGAGGCAGATGGGCGGAAGCGATTGACTACATGCGTGTATGTTTCCTCTTTCATAAAAAAGTTATGCCATATTTGATGATAATTTTCTTCAGACAATTTAAAGCTTCTCTAAGCCATTTAAGTTTATTCTGTTAGCCATATAATCAAGTATTATCCATTGAGTACACTTACTAGCCCAATACCAAAATATTTCAACAAGACCACACCAACTATCCTCATCCAATGCAGATACGATAAACCAACCAAATACACTTCAAGGCCAATAACAAATATTGAAAGTCCTAGAATATTCAATTAAAGTTAAATCATTCGAAAAAGTTTAAATTGAATTTCAAGTTTTCCAGAGAATGAGACGACTCTCTTTGTAGTACAAAATGAAACATCATCATATATTCATTTGAATTGTGCAATTTTTCCAAATCGATAGTCAGAGTGTTTCTACAATGAAAGGAAGTGTTCTTTATAGAGAAAAAAAATCTCCCCTGATGTTGGTCGTCGTCGTCGTGTGGGTCGATGTGTACACTTTCATTGGAAGTATCCAACTACAATAATTCTTCTTCGTTTCCATTGTGAACTTCTGTTTAAGAAGTTCCGTTTGCTAATTTTGTTGATTTGGAAAAAAGGAAAAAATGTAAAGAAGTTGGCTTATTGCCAATTTCATATCGGGTTTTTTTTTGCACCAAGGAGTCCCTCTCGATCCTTCTCAATCCAATGATTGTGATTGTTGAGAAATGACAAAATACAATAAACTATAAGGTTTACTTTCCTTTAGTTATCTGAATTTTGTTGTGCATGTTATATTAAATTTAGAGTTACTGGAGACCAATGACTGTGTATGTGGGTTCCATGACATTGTATACAGAATTGTGTGAAAGTGTCCGAAATGGAAAACCATAGAACAGGAGATGTTATATTGATTTTTTCTTTGACTTGTATAATGTAGTTCACTGGTGATACAGAGGGCACAATGGCATTTGGAGAGAAATCTAAGAAGTGTTTTTCTCACAATGTCTTGTTGGACACCTGTTTGAAGCATTGTATTTTCAACTCCTCACAATCATAACCAAGGATTTGGTGTTGTTGCACTCTGGCTGGAGGTGCTGTTTCAAATATACAAAACACAATCTTTCACAATCTGACATTCGAGAGATACGCAGTCAGTCGTTTTGTTGGATTTTCCAATTGCACCACCTCAGGCGTATAGTCATCATGAGTTGTTTTTTTGGTTAATACTAAAAATTAGTTTTGGACCAAACAAAAAAAAAAAAAAAACAAATGTAAAAGAAATGCCCAACTTAATTTCATATTTGAAGCCTATCAATTTTTTTACGAATGCAAAACTTGTCTTTAAATGGAATAGATGGATAGATAGATAGATAAATTCTTTATTTGTTTTTTTTTCACATAAGATTTTACAATATTATTTCCTAAGAATAAGGACATGGCATTGACTGCCGTCTGCCTGAATTGACAATTCATAGGTGATAAAAAAATATAAATTAAAAAGAGAATGTAAAATTATTTAAATAAAAATATTAGAATAATTTGGCCAATTTTTACGTGATTTGAAACACAAAATTACAATTTATAAGAATAATAGAATTTTTTTTTGAAGGGTAGGTTTTACTCAGAGTAAAATTTTAACAATTTTTACGTGATTTGAAACACAAAAGAAAAAACACAATTTTGTATGATTTGCAGCATAAAAGCATGAAAGTGAATGATTCATATAAACAATTTTGAATGATTTGTAACATAAAATGAGATAGTTTAAAAACTACAATAAAAGGCTTAAAATAAATTTAATAAGTGAAACTGTTCCGGTAGTTAAGAGCTTGTCGACAGAATTTAAATACGTTTGGCCAACCTAGTGCTCCATTTAGAATTTCGTAAAATTCTTTCATTGTTAAAACACTTTTCTGAAAGTATAATCGACGAATTTCTTGTAAAATTGGGCAAATAGCTAAAAAGTGGTAGATATCTTCGATTTCTCTTATGTTACACAGATCACATAGCTGCGGCAAATCACTTCGTTGTGCTATAAAATTTAAGTTTAAGATTTCGACTCTGGCTCTAAAAATAGTACTTATCCGGGCAACTGAGTAATCATTCCTGAAGTAGTTCATGTCTGAATTCAATTGATGATTTAGGTTTCTATAAACGTTTCAAGATGTTGAAGAAGTAGCGCTAAAAATGTTTTCTACATACAAATTTTGGTCAAACTTAGCTATAACATCTGCGAACTGCGCTTGCCAATCGTCAACATTCGTTTCCGAAAGGTTAAGGGAAGATTCTGTTGCTATTGCGAGTTGGTTCCAGTCTTTGAAAGGAGATGCATTCGATTGCAACAATTTTTTCAAAATTTTTTTGTGAAGGCACAATTCACATCTTTTCATCACCTGAACAATAAAATCCGCATTAGCCTTAAAATTTTTTATATATATAGGGGTGATGCCTGACTCTACGTAAATGGCATAATTTGGAGTTGAGTTCGGTAAACGAAACAAGCGCTTGAAGAAGTGCCTTTGCAGGCTCTCGAAAGCATCTAGGTTCAAAAAACCAAAAACTTGTGCACCATAGCACAAACATGAATTTATTGTTGCATTAAAGACTTTATATTTGGATACCAGATCAATGTTAGAGTTGGAGAAGAACTTAGGCCACATCAAATTTAGTGCCAACTTGGCTTCTTTATTTTTTACTTTAGCATGTTTAACGAAATTTAAATTGTGGGTAAGAAGAACACCCAAATATTTAAATTCCTGAATTGTTTCGATAACGGTGTTATTAAGCAACCACTTTTCATCAGAGCGTCTTCTTGTTTGCCTTCCTTCAAAAATCATAATTCTTGTTTTTTGTACATTTATTTGCAAACCCTAAGTCTCACAAAATAAGCAAAGTCGGTTAATTTGCATCTGTAGCGAAACTGGATTGTCGGCAAACATAACCAAATCGTCGGCATATAGCAAAACTTTGACAATGCTGTTACCAAAAGAAACTCCACCAGGAAGATGATCACAGATATCATCAATGAAGAGAGAAAACAGTAAAGGGCTCAGAATACAACCTTGCGGCATACCGGCTGTTGTTTCGAAACTATTCGAGAAATCATACCCATCCCATACCCTTGCATTTGATGCGAAAATTAGATTTTCGTACATTAATAAAAACTTGCGAGATACACCTATACAGGACATCTTATAAATTAAAGCCTGTCTGTTGACTTTGTCGATAGCAGCTTTAAAATCAACAAAGCAAGTGTATAGTTTCTTCTTTCGTTCAATAAACTTTCTAGCAAAACTGGAGATAGCAAAAACATGGTCCATTGTAGAAAAACCTGGCCGGAAACCAGCTTGAAAAATACGATTACTACTTTCAATCCATTTAATAAGTCTTTCATTCAGAATGGCTGAAAGAATTTTTCGAATTGTATTTAATACCGAAATGCTTCTATAATTTTCAGGCGCATTAGCATCACCTTTCTTAAAGATTGCAAAAATAACGGATTTCTTGAAACTAGTTGGAGCGGAATACAATATCAACATTTTGTTATTTTGAAAATCGTACAATAATCGGTGTCTAGTCTTAATACATAGCTATAAAATGTATGTTACGTTTTTATCTTATAACTAGCTGACCTATGAATATCTATATTGCAATCAGAGTGTAAAGGTTGGCGTTAAATAATTCAAAATAATATAAAAATTTTATGTAACGAAAAGACGTTTTTTAAATAATATTAAAATTGCAAGTTTTGATGAATATTTCCTAATATATTAATTCAATTCTCAAACAAAATGCAAACTCTTGACAGACGTGACTTTAATTTCAAAACTATTGTTTACTTAAGGTGGCGCTACAGTCCGTTGTGGACTTGGGCCAAATAATTTCAAAACTATTGTTTTTGCTTAAAGTTGTTCAAATCTTGAGAGCTTGGTCACAACAATATCCAAAAATATTCTTCTTTTCTTTTCTTGTGGTCATTTGAATTATCAACAAAAACTGAAAAAACTGTAATTTGCAACTATTTGTTTACACAGTCAATAAAAAACATTATTGTATTCTTATTATTAGGAAAGTTTCTTAGTAACCGTTTATTTAAGTTTAGTTTAAGCATAATTCAAACATTTCGAAGCCAAACGTAAAACACAATGGCCCTATAAACTGATTTCTGTAAGCCCAGTCATCACCTTCTATTTTAAGGTTGTTGATCGTGGTGCCCGTGGGGTTGTGGTTATGGGCGTTGGCTAATACGCAGAACGGATAGGCTCAAATCTTTCTCGTGCCCATAGTTTTTATTTCATCTTTCACGGATTTTGCGTCTTTGTGAAGAACTAACAACACTTCTAAGAGTGAATTTTTGAAAAATGTCCAACCGTTTGAACCTTTCCTGAACTTCCATGAATATTTCAAGCCCAAAGAAGCCTAATCGGTTCAGCCGTTCTCAAGATTAACTGAGACTTAGAAACAGCAAATCATTTTTACATATATAGAGAATGACTGATCATCACCGGCTACTTGGATAAAGGCAAAACGATCACATGGCTGTATTTATACCAGATTTTTGAGCTGATTCGACGCCGAATTGAAGAAAAAACGGCCTCACTTAGCGATGAAGAAGTGCCACCGCGGGGATCTGATTATTCTACGGGTTTGACCACTTTCCACTTCTTCTTATTTTCTCATTTGAAGAAGTCACTCACCGGGCAGAAATTTTAGTCGAATGAGGAGGTCATCGATCCCTGAAGGGCTATTTTATAGATCTCGAGAGAACGGATTTTTCATACCGGTCAAGGAAGTTTTCAGCATCACTGGTTTATAAGCTCCACAGGGTTGAGCTTCTTTAAAACCGGAGGTATGGAATTTTGAACTCGGATACCAAACTATATCGGAAGCTATTAACCAAAAACACGCGGTGCAGCGAACGTTAAGTTTTTTGTTGTTCAAATTCTGAACGTCTGGAATTTCATACCTACCTAGGTTGTAGTTATGGAAGTGCCAACACCTTCCATAGCGGATACGACACTCCTGAAGCTCTATACGTTTCATTAACAATATATTTCGTTCTGGAAGATGCAAATTTTTAATTTTTTTTAGTTTAGGTTTCGTAATAAAAAACATATCAAAATTTTCAATCGAATCGATCAGCTAATTTTATTCTGTTGTAGTGAGGAAAGCATTATTTTTTTAACATTGGCACCCTTTGTGATTTGAAACGTATACATTTTGTTGGTCCTTAAACGTCTACCCTTCTTCGTCTTAAGTTTAAAAAAAAAAGAAAATCGGTCAACCGGTATGGCCGGTTAACGAACGAAATTTTACACTTTGCTCAATGTTTCCGAACCCTTTCATTCCTGTCCACCCGTAAATATTTTAAAAGCCTTTGCTAGGACATTATCTATACATTTAATGCATCGAACACTTTTTTTATTAATTCAAAGAATAAAAAAAAAAAAACTAAGAAAATATTCAAAACCTCATCAAAAATCTCCCAAGAGATAGAGAAATTAACTTTTACAAGAGCCGTAATAAATATTTATCAACTTGAATATATAAATTGATCGGCAGCAGACTGTTGTATCTTTAAGATGCAAAATTTATGCAAAATCTTGAAAAACTAATTTTCCGTCCAACCACTCTGTTGATGTATACAGAGTAGACATAGTTGTTGACATGCTAACTTTGTGGTTGCTTACCTGTGCTTGTTGCTAGCATTGGCCTTTTGACAAGCTCAAACAGTCACCTTAATGTAATTCTCCTCTTTTTCAGCTAACGATAAACTCTTCTAACCCTTGACATATTAAAATGAGCCACTTCTTGATGCTTCTTCATCGTATCTTTGTAAGTAGAAGAATTTGTTGCCGTGTCGTGTCGTCAACAACATCATCCTTATCGTTGTCGTTGTGTCATCGGTCGATGATGTCGTTTATGTCAAATGAACATTTCACTTTATGCGGTTGAGTTCCTGGTATTTGGCCACGTTCCAGACTCCTTTGCTGAAAATAGTTTTGGCCATTTGTTTGTTTGTTTGATTTTTGGAGGCGACCGACGACGTTTTGTGGCTTTTAAAAGCACAAACTTTGCCATGCAACCTTTGAATGATGAGAGGTTAAGGAGGTGGGCAGACGTACTTCAAATGTCTAACCTGTTACTCATTTTTTGTGGCCGTTAGTTTTTATTTTAGCTGTCCAAGAATGAAGGAATTGTTTTTCTATTAAATTGGATAGAAAACAAGGAAAATGGTAGAGTAGTTTCTATTTGCTTTGGGGGCAAATTAGATTTTCAAAAAGGTAAGCACTCAAGCAAATACAGAACATCAACTAAATAAAGCATGCAAATAGGCAATAAATTTGAGTTTAAGTTTCATGGAAACAAGTTGACGGGGAGAAAGATGATTGATGGAAGGAGGCTTTTTGGTAAGTGAAATTTAAATAATTTCGAATGGCACAACATAAGTTGTCATTGTAATGGTATTAACGTAATTTTAGTTCACTCAAGCTGCTTAAGAAATATAATAGCATGATTTTCCCGATTTTTCAATGTTCTATCACACTCAACAGTAGTGTCCGTGGCTTATTGGTTAGGTGCGTTGGCTGTATATATTTTTTCCCGCTCTCTTGACATTTCTCTTAAGTAAGGTTTGCCATTTCATCATGGAAAGGTATACGATCCAACAACGAGTCGAAATTATTAAAATTTACTACCGAAATTCGGAGTCAGTGGTCAACACTTTAAGAGCGCTACGTACAATTTATGGTCGTCATAATCGTCCTGCCAGATCAACAATTGAGCGTCTAGTGGAAAAATTTGAATCCCACAGGCTCAGTACAAAATGTTCCCGTGCCAGTGAGACAAAGAAGTGCCCGTAGTGTCGCTAGCACATCAATTGCGGAAGACCCAAATCAGTCTCTCACAAGTCGTTCTCAAGCGTTGGGCATCTCTGTGACGTCGTTGTGGCGAATTTCGCGAAAAGATTTTGGCATACATCCTTACAAGATCAAATTGACGCAAGAACAGAAGCCGCTTGATCACCAGAAGCGTCGTATGTTCGTGAATTGGGCTGAGCAACAACTTGAAAATGATCCGGATTTTCATCGAAAAATCATCTTCAGCGATGAGGCTCATTTCTGGCTGGATGGCTTCGTCAATAAGCAAAATATGCGTTATTGGTCAGCAGCAATCCACATTTGCTTCACGAGGCACCATTACATCCCGCAAAAATCACTGCTAACCGATTATTTTTGGAATGAATTGGAATGGACTTGGACGATATGTGGTTTCAACAGGACGGTGCCACATGTCACACAGCGGGCCAAACAATCGAATTATTGAGAACGAAGTTCGATGAGAGCATTATCTCCAGAAATGGACCTGTGAATTGGTCGCCTCGTTCATGCGATTTAACGCCCTTAGACTATTTCCTGGGGGGCTACGTCAAATTTATGGTTTATGCCAACAAGCCAGCGACGATTGATGAACTTCGTACGAATATCGAACGTAAAATTGCAGCAGTATCGACCGATTTATGCTTGAAAACCGTCGAAAATTTGGTTCAGCATCTGGACTTCTGCAAGCGTGCCCGTGGTGACCATGCAAAATCCATTCATAATGACATCAAATGTACTTCCACAGGAATAAAGAATTTCATTGATATCTAAAACCGTTTTTGTTTTATTTAAGAAAACTTTTGTAGCGTCCTTATTGAAAAACCCTTTATTTAAACTCAATTTTTTTTGATAATTGAAAATGAAATGAATTGTCGAATGGATAATATTTCAATAAACTTTTTAATGTTTATGCTTTAAGTTGTTAGCCTACTTTTGACGAACTATTGAAACCTTGAGGATGCCGCATTGCGGACAGCAAGTAAATGTTCCAAAGTGTCTATGGCCGCTTTAAAATTTGAACTTTATGACAGCAAGGATATGAATATGCAAGAGGGAACTAAAATTAAATTCAAGAATAGCATGTCAAAGTATCTTTAGTGAAAAGTGTTTGTGTTGTGAATCCTCCGCGCTAAAGGTACTACATTCAAGAAGCAAGACAATGGGCAAATTAATATCAATACGGTCTTAAAAAAGGGGATGGGTTCAAAAATTTTGAATGTTTAAAAGTGTTGATAAAAGAAACAATAAAATACTATAATTGATAAAAAAGATGATTAAAAATATTATTTGTCAAAAAAATGAGTTATTATTTCTGAGGGAGGCAATTCCCGTCCGAAAAATTAATCCGAGTCTTATACATAAAAAAATAACATTATGCCATTAGCCCTTGTGATTGTTGTAATGACTCATTACAAGTTTCCGCTATACGTCAATTCTTACAATTCATAAAGAATTAATCACATGATGTGCTTCGTGCTATAAAAAGACTCCCAGTTTCCCTTGCCAACCGATCACCGACAAGTTAATATCATTTGCCGATTGACCTCAGTCAGTCAAGTAAATATCAGTCTCCGCCTGTTCACTGACCAGTAAATACACATCATAAAACAAATACGAGTTATCAACCTCACTGAGTCAGAACCGCATTGACACTGAGTCAGAAACAAACTGGGTTCATCGGCGATTTACCGGTTGCGTTCGTGATTTACCGGTTTCGTCTGTGATTCAACGGATTGTCCGTGATTTACCGAATTCGTTTGTGATTTACCAGATCCGGCCGTGATTAACCAATTAGTCTGCGATCACTTACCGGAGACTTCTGTCATTTACAGGATTCGTCCATGATATTCTGCTAACCGGAAAAAGACTTCCCCCAGTGATAAGGGGTCTTGTCACACATTTTAATTCCTCAGCCAGAATTCGTTCTGTTGATTGATTGAATTCGTCCGTGATTTATAGGATTCGTCCGTGATTCACCGGATTCGTCCATGATTTACCGGATTTGTCCACAATTTACCAATTTGGTAAATACCGGGGAGCTTGCCTCATCCTCAGAACAAAAGTACCTAGCGGTATTTATGCTCTTTCGTTAAAAACTACTTACTAACGACATGTTATTTGAGGAATTCTTAGCTTTGCTGCAAAGTACGCGTCACACGTGTTTCATCTTTGTGTTTAAACAGCGAGTGATGAAAAAAGTCTTGCAGCAGAAGATAAAATTGTAAGCTATACAAAAACACAAATTACCCTACACATGTCAAGGGAAAATCATAGCAATGATTGTAATTCAATAAAAACGTTTAAATGTAAGTAAATTTATTATTTAATTTACAACTCGTGCTGAATCATATTTTTTTTTTCCACACGAAAATAGGCCATGATAGTTCACATAAATATCTTCTATATTCAGCCATTCTCTAAATAAGACTCTGCAAAGTATTGTACATGCACACATATGTATAAAGCTAGATAGCGACATTCATTAACCTGTGCCAGACATTCGTTGTTTCACGTTCTAAATGAAATTGGATGCAGACCTCATTTCCTTTAACCAATTAAAAAGTTTTCTATTACATTCGGGAACATAATCCTTAAGAAAGTTGTACCTACACAGGCTCATAGTTGGAGTGTCACATGCTCCACTATTCCGTTTTTCATCTGCTTCTAGGGGTATTAGGTACATAGGAGTACTTTCTGAAGTTGCCGTATCCTTTCGATTTGTTTAATCAAAATATATGTCAACATAACAAAATTGCGGAACACCTAGACGTTGAGGGTCTTTTTAACATAGCCAAGGAACTCTTCTCAAACAAAAATAAAACAGAAATAACAGAAGACGCAGGCGGCAAGCTTCGGAGCTTTCCTTAATTAATTTCTTGTTCGTTTTTACTTGATATCAAGGAAATGAAATAAAATGAATGCTATTGACTGGAGTGCAAATTAAGATTTAAGAAAGGAAAAACAAAGAGACACTTATAACATTACACGGGTGCATAAACATAACGTGTTGTAATCTCGGTCACTACCTAAGCTTGCAATGTATTAACTTATTCGCATCACAAAAAGAAATAAAAAAAAAGAAGAAATTAGATATTTTGTCGGTCGTTGGTAAACGTGTTGTTGTTCTCATTCAAAGAACTTCTGGAGATCTATTACTTAAACTAGCATTTCCCCACTGTATGGAGGATATCAACATAACAGCCTAGCTGATATGTATGATATTTGCCAAAGGCTGTTTATGTTGAAGAAGTTCTAAGTAGTCTTACGATCAAATTCATTATCTAGAGGTCTTCAAGAAACTTACTCTTGTTGTTGTGCAAATGGTTGCTGGCTGTTTTATAGATTAAAGAAGAAAAAAAAATAAAGAAAAACACTACGCTTATTCAATTATGTAACGTTCGAATCCATCACTGGCTCTAATGTTGTGCAATACAAATACGTGGGCACATTACAATATTCACAGAGAAACAAAAAGGAAAGAATTTAGAATTAAACGTGAGGTCAGTTATCGTAAGTAAAATAAAGTAAAGGAAC
>CAKKXW010000002.1:39308888-39319235 GCA_920937365.1 Sphaerophoria rueppellii
TCTTCTTATTTGGGATTTGAGACGGTTCCCAACCACCAAACCAATTGCATAAAACAAACATCAACGCAAACCAAACGAAATCAATTTGCTCAATAAATGCACAAACAAAAATAGGTACAGTATGAACTCGAACAACGCAACGACGACGACGCGTCGCGACGATTACTACTTATCATGCATTTGCGATAAATGTTGATTTTCCTAGCCTTTTGTTCATTCAATTAAAATACATTACTATAAGTATAACCCAATAAAAACAACAATATTTGTTATTTCCTCATGTTACATTAATCCAGTTTCTGCATGACACATTTTATATTCATATTTTCAAAGAAAAAAGAATTAGCATGCTTCCTCTGCTCTTACACCAAGTTTAAGCACACACACATTTTTTCCTCGTAATGAAAGGCAGCAGGCTAATAACAAATGAGTTCCACAACAAAAAATGAAATTCCTAAATTAATTTAATTTTCTACAGCAGCAACTCAACAAAAAAAAGTCACGTTACGCCATTTCATTAAAAACACAAGGAAAAGTATGCGCCATAGGCTTAGCTAACGAGCAGAAGAGCAGTGCGTCAACCAATTAGAAATCGTCAATAGTTAAGAAAAGCTTTACAATAAAAATTTGAATTTCAAAAAAGCTTCCATCCACATTATATTCCACAAGCTTTTTCTAAGGTGGTGAGATTAGCTATAAGGTGGTGAGACTAGCTACTCGAAACTGCTATAAATAATATTGAGGTCAATTGTCCGGAGGTCAGTTGTACCCGACCCAGGTATTTGTATTCACTTATCTCAAACATAAACCCTTGATATGTGCCACAATCCACAAAAATTACAGTGAGTGTAGTGTAGGTATGACGTATGAACACAAACATTTATGTATTTAAAATTTTCCAAATATTCAAATGAAGTAATTTTTTGGTATCCAATATTATAATTTTAAAATAGAGTTTATGTGCATTTGTTGAAGTGTACCGATTATTTAATACCTGTATACAGGGTGATTCACGAGCGTTGTGCCAAAAAGCTAGAGCGTATAAGTTGAGTTGAGACAAGAAAAATATCGTCTGGGAGGGGACAGGTCTTTGCCCTCGTTTAGCCAGTAGGAGCAATTTTCTGAAAAAAAAATATACTTATTTTCTAAAAAAAATATTAAAAAACAACGGCTTCGTTAACAACACCGTGGTATATCTTTTTGCAAAGCCAAGATATTCTTCTTTCATGTTGGTTTTAAATGTAATTGTTTTGAGGAATAGTTTTTAAAAAATAAATGTTCAAACTCAAAATTTTGAAAACTTAAAAACAAAAAAAAAATATTTTTAAAGCAATTTTTTCAAACTTTTATACATATAATTAAGTACTTATTTTGTCTTAACATTCAATGCCGTTGTTAATTTTGAATCGAAAACTGAAAACCGAACGCAAAAATGATTTTCCGTTTTTGAGAAATTATAAAAAAGAAAACAAAACCATTTTTTTCTAAGAAAATCTTTGTTTTTTTTTATCTTTACTTATCTGGACATTTAGTTTGATTTATTTATGATTTGTTTTGTAATTGAAATCTTATGAGGACTAAATAAAGTGGAAAAGTATTAGATTTTCCCTGGATTAATCATTTTGTTCATTGATAACGTCTGAAAACTAACCTGCAATTTTTTCTTATTATGCATGGGGGCCGTCGCGCCTGCCGCCGGCGAACTGTTCCACGTGCTAGGGGCTAAAAAATAATTAAACCGCAATTTTTCCTTATTGAAAAAAAAAATTAGCAACCTAAAGGTAAATAATATCTTTCAGCGTAAAGTGTTTCGTCTTCCCGATCTCGACCATTAGCTAAACCGTAGCAGAAGTGCATACCCACTAACTCATCAATTTAAAAAATTTCTAAAACCATTAATTAAAACAATAAAATTTATATACAAAGTGAAAGCCTACGTTTTTGGCTTTGCAGAGAGGTATAACACGGTGTTGTAGATGAAGCCGTTGATTTTTAATATTTTTTCTTACAAAATAAGTCAATTTTTCAGAAAACTGTCCCTCCCGACTTAACGGGAAGAACAGGCCCCCTTTCCCATAATTTGTTTTTCTTTTCTCAAGCCTACCAAAAAGCTATGGCTATTTGACACAACGTTTTATTTTAACATAAAGGTGAAATAGGAGTTAGTCATTGATTAAAAAATTAAGTTAAATTTAATATAGCCTGGCATACTTTTCGATATAGACAATAGCTTGCCTATAGTCATATTTGTCTTGTTCATATTTGTTTACAAATTAAATTGGATAAAAAAAAGGTTTCATGTGGTTAACAGATCGGTGAAGATCGGTCTTCAGCGGCTCTTAGACTATTAAGACTACTTGTAAAACAAAAGGAAAACAAATGAAATTAAATGAAGTTCAATAACTAAAACTAAAAAAAACAAAAAACAAAAAAGTAAACAATTTGAAAAAAAACCATATGAAATTCAATTCTATGGGCAGAATTCACAAATAAAATAATTGGTATCTGCGCTAGAGCAATCTTCATGATAGGGGGAAGGCGAGAGAATCGAACCACTTTTTTTTTAATTCTTTCATAATAAAATCCCTATTAATTTCAGCCAGATGTTGGATACATTTTTGTAAAGCTTGATTTATCTACTTCAAATTAGCCTCATAAACTTACTGTACATGCAAGTAATTTTTGACAAATGCTAAATGAGTGGGAACAGATTTTTGGTTCGTCAATTCTCCCGTTTAGTCGGGAGACTTGACCACCCGCTTGGGAAGACTTGATCCTTATTTTATTGGATTTAGGTTTAAACTATTTTTCTCACACCACAATGCAAAACTATTAATGTCATCTTGTAGAACAATGTGGTCATTACTAGAGCAAATGTTTTTGTAAATCTTCATATCATCTGTGAAGATGAGAATTTTGCTATTACGTACACATTACGGGGCATCATTTATAGCTAAATTAAAAAGGAGAGGTCCTAGATGGCTACCCTGAGGAACTCCCGAATTAGCAAAAAATGACTTAGAGATAGAATGCCTGAATTTTACTTGGTAAGACCTATTCTCGACATAAGAGGATATCCAAGTGGTGAAAAATGGGGGGGAAGCCATAAGCATTTGGTTTGATATTTATAAAGGCGTGAGAGTTTTGGTCAAAGGCTTTCGAAAAATCTGTATAGACGCAATCGATTTCCTGACCAAAGTGCTAATACATTGATTTATAAAAAAAATAAGATTTGTGACAGTAGAACGTTTCTACATGAAACCATGCTGTTGGTGACAGATGATGTTCCTCCTGTTATTCCTGTTCAAACACCTTAGGAATGCAGGAGAGCTTAGATATTGGTCTATAATTGGTGATGTTGGCCTTATCTCCCTTCTTATAGACTGGCATAGTATAAGCGTTTTTCCATATTGATGGAAATTTTCCTAATTTTAAAGACAATTAGAAAATATAACGGAGGGGAGTAGCTAACATAGACTTACATTTTTTTTTTTTAAACAACAGGTGGACCACTCGAAAAATCATCTTTCAGAAGAGAAAGAATGTTTATAATGTCATCAGTCTCTACTGAGATGTTGTTAAACAATAATTGTGGACAGCCACTTAAATACTGAAAAAAATCTTTATCCACAAAGGCGGGGGAATCGATAAAAGATTTGCTGAAAATATTTGCAAATTCTTCACAAATTTCAGAAGTTAAGTTGAGGGCTACATTATTGGTACATGCTAAGAAATAAAACAGTCCAACTTTTATAAAGACGCGTTTAGAATTGCAACCTTTTTTGTTATTGTTAAAGATGGTGTTAAGGAGTTTTTCTGGTGCAGATATGAGTAACGTATGAATTTTCAACTACCTTCAAACCCCAGTCTTCTGGATCCATTTTATTACGAAGCCGCACTTGAACTTGATAATTTACCCGGAATAGATGTTGTTGAGCAGCAGAAGAGGTTGGGGGAACACAAGCTAATTGCACATGTTCATTATAAGTTTTTTGCAAAAAAATAAGTATCGGAGTTTATCCAAGCAAGTAACATTTTTTTAAGCTCCGTTTATATAAAGAAGACAGCGAATTCCATTAGTGATTATAATTTCTGAAATAGAGTTACTATCTGTAAAAACTACAAAACAATTAATTGAATTTTGTTTCTCGAACAGTTTCAGTTGGTTGTCTTGAAAATGCTGATGTTGTATCGCAGCAAGTTATTGCGTGTAGAAAAAGTAGGTATTTGATTTTGGCATTTTGGAAAAGCACACATACTTTTTGAGGAATATATTTCCGATTGCTGTCGAATCTTTTCTTTCTGTTGGAGTTCGAGCAGGTAGTAATACTAATAAATCGACATCTTCACCAACAACAATACCTTGTTATATTTGTTGATTTGAATTGTTCTATTGCTGTTTCAATGATCCAAAACATCAGCTTGTTTTACAGGAATATCCTCAGCAGCAAATTTTTCTTTTAACATTTAAATAAATCGAAACTTGTTGTTGGTATCTATTTGCAAGAAATTTCTGTTTGCTTGAGGGAGCTGTCATACATTCATCAAAAATTACATCAGAAGATGGAGATTATGTTGATGCTCCACGTCGTTGTTCTGCTTTAGTATTTTATTACAATCGGTGTAAGGTGTAACCATCTAATACCACAGTCACTCTACGGCCAAAATGTCTTCGTACTTACATACTTAACATATTTGCTTAAAATATTATAAAATGTTTCTTAGTGGTTCCAATGCGAATAATTTTTTTTTTCAGTTTTTTGAACCGCTGTATCGCGGAAATTGCAATACTTATGAAAAAAGTGTATGCACATTTTTTGTAGAGAATCGGATGATCTACAATTTTGTTTGAAATATTTTTGCTGTAACACCCACCGTTTAGCTGAAAAACGCGAAAAACTTATTCTACAAACTTTGATCATCACTTAAATTTTTTACATAAGGGGGATTTATGGGAGCTCTTCACAATTCACACTTATAATAGTATTCTGAACGTTCATACCAATTTTTAGCTCTATGGGAATTTTCGTAACCTTACTTTTATTAAAAGGACTAATTTGGCTGGACTAACATAGAAATTATGGGGTTACACTTTTTTCTAAAATAAATATTCTTTTTATATATAAAATCCCTGCCTGCTTCGGCCTACAACGGTTCGGAAATTAGAGATTGGCAGGATGAAGAATACGGCAATCGATGGATAGGCAGAAATGAACAATATTCTTAGAAAAATCATGCCTGTATCTGCTAATCTGATGAATAATCTATTCGTTTTTCAATTGTTTTACATAATTTTTCTTAGTTAATTTACCCATTAAATTTAGCTCCCTGGGAAGAGGTAAGGTAAGTAGGACTTTGATAGCAAGCCAGGTATAGGCATAAGTATGCTTTTAAACCTCTTCAGGATAAATTTTCTTAAAACTAACAATTATTGGGATATAATAAAGTACTGCAATAAAAATATTGACAAAAAAAATCTAAATTCGATGTTCTAAGCTGTTTTAGATTTTCCCAAGTATTATAAAATGTATGGGTTTTTGTTTATCAATGAGATTTTATTTGCTAATAAGGTAAAAATAAGAAAACTTTATGTTCTTTACGCATTATTTGAAAAAAAAAAAATATCTTAAAGTCAACACTTTGCTCGGGCAAGAAAAATTGAACACCACTTAAATACAAAGTTAGGCTTTTTTTATCGTCAAAAAGTGATGAAAAAGTAACTTTGTCTTAGAACGGTTTTAGAAGGATTATTTTCTAAGAATATGACCAAGAATCACATCCCAAAATATATGGCAGACAAATTACAGGATACCCTGTATAGTTAGTTGACCATGAGGAAAAACAGACATTTCTCGTCTTATTTATTTTTCAGGGAATTCAAGTCGAACAGGAAACTAAAGACGTATGCCATTGACTTCTTCACGGCTAGTCTTGTAGTACTGAAAAGTTTAAGTTGATCGATGTCCCGAAACATAGTAATGCTCATACCATCATAGTTAAAAAATGTGGAGCAGCCCTGGTACATAAATGCATAAATGCAAAAAAATCAAAAACTCCGTCTCGTTGTAAAATTTACTACATCGTTTTCATTTGTAATTGTGTCAAACCACTCAAACGACTTGTGGGTAAAAAATTATGCATTTATTTGTCTAGTCTGTTTCATCGATTTTAGAAAAACTTTAGTCTGTACCAACCATTATTGCACTTCAACTCAATGCTTCAATGCTTGGGAAGATATCTTGAATTAACTCATTCCGTGGATTTGCATTACAATAAAAATTGTTTGGAAGTGAAATTCGGCCTTCAGAATCAAGTGAAATTATTTCATTTCCAATGTCCAATAGTGTCCGTGGCTTAGTGGTTAGGTGCGTTGGCTGCTAAGCAGAAGATCGTAGGTGCGAGACCTACTCGTGCCCAAAGTTTTTGATTTCATCTTTCTCGATTGCCTTTTGCGACAAAACTTCCAAGAGAATCATCTGTCATGAAAAAGTGCTTCTCAACTTAGCCGTTCGGAATCGGCGTTGTATTGTAGGTGCCCTAAATTCTTCACACGCACCCAGAGAATTATTGATGAGAGTAAGCCACTTAGGCCTTGGCTCTTCAAGATCTGTTGCGCCACTCTCTCTTTAATGTCCAATAAATGGCCAATGCAAGTTTCCTGAAATAGAAGTGTTTAAACGACTCCATTCGTTTGTAGCAGTTGACCGTGGTATAATCGACAAAGTTTGTCCTCAGTAACAAAAATATTCAGAGCTCCAAATTCTTCAAGTTGCGGTTAAAGGCTTCAAGTAAATTTTTGTGCGCCATTGTGCTCTTAACCCACAGAAATATTCGGCCATTACCAACTTTTTTGGAATATTGTAATGTCAGTTTTTTGTCTTATAATGTACTCACAACTCCAGAAGAACAAAGAGCAAACTCTTTTTTTAATTTCAGATCACACCTGCGAAAATATTCTGAATCCAATGCAATTTTATTATTGTCCTTAACGTAGTGTTGTTGTTGAGCAACCAATTCAATTGTGGCAATGCTTTATTCGCAAAACGGTTTTTTCGTTAGCAACTGGCACATTTCAATTTGAAAGCATTCAATTCCCCGTCAGATTGGCATTTGCAATGACTATTGACTCAAAGCTAAATAATGTCTGTTTGTGGCTTAAATTTGAGCACACCATGTTTTTCATTCAGACAATAATTATGCGTGAATACCTCCATTTCGTTAATGTTGATTAAATTTTATTAATGACACATTCAATCAACATTCAAAGCGTTATAAATAAAAAGCAGCAGTATAATTAACAAATACGTACCCACTAAAAATAAATAAGATATACGTACATATTTCCATACTCTAGAAATTTCATATATCAAAACAACGTTTGCCGGGTCAGCTAGTTTAAATATAATTTCCTAGGTTCACTGACATTTTGTTTGTCGAAGAAAAATTATATTTGTCAAATATTTTTTTTCTTCAATGACATTTTTTTTTATTTTTTTATTGATAAAAAAAAATACATAGGTATTTGGCAAAATTTTCAAACTAAATTGAGAGTTCGTATATTGATCAGTTTTTTTTTTTTGTAGTGCGTAATACAAAATTGTTAACATTTTTTAATAACTGAACCATTTGTGATTTGAAAAGTTTACATTTTATTTTTGCCAAACCTTCTTCCCTAAAACCTCTTGCATTTAGAGAAAGAATTAGGAAAATCGGTCAACCAGTGTGCCCGGTTAGTGAACGAACACAAAAATTAGGCTGTTCTTTTATATATATAATAAATAGATATAAATAAAATGCGAACTTCCAATTTTTACTCTTAAACTATCAATAGTGTAAACAAAACCGTTCCTATTCCTATGCAGGCAATACATTTTAATTTTTATTTCACTAGCATAAGCCTCTATTATCATTCTTATCCTATATTTTGAATTTATTACCAACCGAAAGCAAAACCCTTCATTCAGTTCGCAATATTCAAGAAACTAGTTCCGGAAACTCCCTTTTCTGCACTCTAATAACAGAGCAGTAACAATTCGTTCAGTTCGAAGCTCTTCCTGAATTATTCACTTGCTTCAACGATTATTACCCAAACTTAACTTGCCATTTGTTGGGATTGAGTCAAACGCTCCAGTCAGTCCTAGGTACATACAACATTTGTTTTATCAAATTCTCTTCAAAACTGACAAATACACATTTTTGTATTCACATCATCGCCTCGTCATCGAGTTTGCAGTTCACCGACAATGAGGACGACTTCCAGGAGTGAGCCATCCCTAATAACAATTTTAATAAAACATTCAGCGAGGACTTATCTTAAAAAAAAAAAAACAAACTCCTTACTTTAGCAACTTTTTTGTATGGAAAATTTAAATACGTCATAAACCACTCTGTAAAAGCTTCTGCCTTAAGTCCTATCGCGTTTAGGTAGGTTTGCAAGGCACTGTGGCACCTCTTCTATCGGGATATTAAAAAGCGTACAAAAAAATTACCCAAATACCGACTGGCACAGTAATCCTTAATCCGCCGCTGCTCAGGATCGTTCGTCGGGAATTCTGTTTTGGCTCTTGAAGACGACTTTGTAATGATGAGCACTCGGAATGTTGATTATACGAACACAACAGCATCAGCGTGTTCATTAAGCTCCAGCAAGCGCTACATTGTACACCAATGTTTGGATTGCTTACTTGCCAGTATAGCTCCTAAATACGAACGTTTAGGACTCATCTCCAAGTGGCAAAACCCGGAACTCCAGCGCGTGTTGGTTGGTGATTAAAAATATTCTCAACTCGAATGAAAATAAAGTACTAGCTACAATGAATATTCTTGATGTCAGCATTTGGAAATTTTTTTGTTCGCGACCCTGCAAATTGCGGGTGGAAAGTGGAATGAACTCCTTGACATTGTCCTGAGTGTATCTATAGGCCAATGCACCCCTTCCAAAAAGTAATTTTTGTGTGTGTTCTTATAAGGTTAGCCTAATGGAAATCAGAATAAGTTAGAAGGGGGTGCTGAGAAAGACGATGACTACGACCGACGACGACGATGCTACTGCTACAGCATTTTACATGAAAAGCTCAATGAGCTGAATCCTCTGTGAGAGAGGAAAAGACAATTTAAGCCTTTTCCGGGCGAAGTAATGTTGGAGATTAGTCAATTTATGGGGCAACGTTCTTATGCACGATTTCACACTGATTCAAATGGCACCAAGAGAGGGAAAGGGTTATGGAAATCGTTTTTGAAAACTGGTTGTTAGCATTGTGGATGTAGGTCGAAGAGGACATTGGTATCAAAATAAAGTTACAGGGACTCTTCTAAAGTGGTTTTGGCCGTTTAGATTCTGATTTGTATATAAAAAAAAAAACATTTGGTAAAGTGAGTGGTCGGTGGTGGGGGTTTTTAAAAAACGAAACATAGAAAATTATTATTTTGCTTGGATAGCATTGAGTGGCTATTTAAAGCAATTGAACAGAAGTGAACCAATTGTTGGAAAACGGCTACTTCTAGTAGTATTGATAGAGTAAAGTTAAAGGGGTGATGCATGCTGATAAGAGTTGGGGTTTGTGTAACATCTGGTCTAAAATAATTTTGATTTTACGATGCTTTCAAACTGAAAAGACCAGGGTGACGATAATTACAGTTGATGTTTTTGTACTTCAGTTTTTTTGTTCCTGTTTATTATTCGATCAAATGAAGCATTTAAGCCCAGAAGCTTGTAGAAGAAAAGAGCTCCAAATTGGAAAAGGGTGATTTTGGTAAGATACAAGAAGAAGTTAAGGCTCGTCTTTTGGGTCAAAACAAGAAACAAATTGTATGAGAGGTTATCTTTTTCTCCGCTGGTATAAAGTTGACGGGTGTTAATACCTTCCTTGGGCTAAGTTCTTTCGATTATGTTGACTTTCTATCTGTCGATGGATTTTTGAAAATATCACATGACACCAGCTGATATTGGAAATTTTCATCGAACAGGTTTTGAGCTTCACACCTTTGACCCGTAGTAGAAGAACATATTATCTGTTAAGTTGGTACAAGTGTAATTTCATGTTTGAATATGATTTCTGACACCACGACTGGCACAGACAAACGTAGTCTAATCTGGAAATTCAGTTTTCTATGACTTTTCTAACAATCATGGTCACATATCGCATATCAGCAACAACGTGGAAAATGTTGCCTGCAAGAGGTAATATGCGGCGGCAGGAGGGCCGACGGACTTCGGACTTTGCCAAATGGAGAACGTCCGTTGTAAAAGGTGCAACAACGACTATACGCTATACACTGGTACTAACAATCTTTTCAGTATCTTTTGACTTAAAGGTCTAATCTGATGCAAACAGACACGGTCAGCAC
>CAKKXW010000002.1:39325345-39336697 GCA_920937365.1 Sphaerophoria rueppellii
TTCAATGCTTGGAAAGACATCTTGAATCAACTCATTCCGTGGATTTGCATTACAATAAAAATTGTTTGGAAGTGAAATTCGGCCTTCAGAATCAAGTGAAATTATTCCATTTCCAATTCCAATTTCCAATAGTGTCCGTGGCTTAGTGGCGTTGGCTGCTAAGCAGAACGTCGTGGGTTCGAGACCTACTCTTGCCCAAAGTTTCTTATTTCATCTTTCTCGGGCATTGCCTTTTGCGAAGAACTGACAAAACTTCCAAGAGTATCATCTGTCATGAAAAAGTGCTTCTCAACTTTGCCGTTCGGAATCTTCGTTGTATTGTAGGTCCCCTCAATTCTTCTTACGCACTTAGAGAATTGTTGATGAGAGTAAGCCACTTAGGCCTTGGCTCTTCAAGTTTTGTCGCGCCGCTCTCTCTTTAATGTCCAATAATTGGCCAATGTAAGTTTCCTGAAATAGAAGTTTTTAAACGACTCCATTCATCTGCAGCAGTTGACCGTGGTATAATCGATGAAGTTTGTCCTCAGAAACAAAAAGATTCAGAGCTCCAAATTCTTCAAGTTGCGGTGAAAGGCTTCAAGTAAATTTTTGTGCGCCATTGTGCTCTCGTCCCACGCAAATATTCGGCAATTGCCAACTTTTTTGAAATATTGTAATGTCAGTTTTATGTCTAATAATGTGCTCACAACTCCAGAAGAAGAAAAAGCCAACTCTTTTTTTAATTTCAGATCATATTGATGCTAAAATTAATGATAACAAAAATGATTTCCGCATTCCATCAGGTGCATCACAAAAATATATACCACCACTCAGACTGATCACACCTTGCATATCTAATGGTGTCCTACACATAGGTACTATTGTTGATCGTTTAACTTCGGCTCAATAGTTTGCGCAAATATTCTTAATCCAATGCAAGTTTATTATTGTCCTTAACTTAGTACTGTCGTCGAGCAACCAATTCAATTGTGGCAATGCTTTATTCGCAAAACGGTTTTTTCGTAAGCAGCTGACACATTTCAATTTGAAAGCATTCAATTCCTCATCAGATTGGCATTTGCAATGACTATTGACTCAAAGCTTAATAATGTCTGTTTGTGGCTTAAACTTGAGCACAATACGTTTTTCATTCAAACAATAACTATACGTGGAATACCTCCAGTTCGTTAGTGTTGATTAAATTTTGTTAATGACACATTCCATCAACATTCAAAACGTTATAAATAACAAATAAAAATATAATCAACAAATACGTACCCACTAAAAATAAATAAGATATACATACATATTTTCATACTCTAGAAATTTCATATATCAAAACAACGTTTGCCGGGTCAGATAGTTCAAATATAATTTCCTAGGTTCACTGACATTTTTTTTTGTCGAAGAAAAATTATATTTGTCAAATATTTTTTTTCTTCACTGACAATTTTTTTTTGATTTTTTTATTGAAAAAAAAAATATTTGACAAAATATTCAAACTAAGTTGAGTGTTCGTATGTTCATCAGTTTTTTTGTAGTGCGAAATACAAAATTTTTAACATTTTTTAACAATTGAACAATTTATGATTTGAAAAGTATACATTTTATTTTTGCTAAACCTTCTACCCTAAAACCTCTTGCATTTAGATAAAAAATTAGGAAAATTGGTCAACCAGTGTGCCCGGTTAACGAACGAACATAAAAATTAGGCTGTTCTTTTATATATATAGATTTTAATAATTTCAATGCGTTGTTGAAGCGTGTATTGTTCCATTTTCATTAATGGCGTAGTTTCTACTTGTCAAATGTCAAAAATGACAGCTTCAAAAGTGACAGCTACCGAAATAACGGGCTACTCAAAATAACACTTTTTATTGGAAAACCCTATATAAATATTTTAAATTGCAGCTTGAACAGCTAACACTTCATTCTTGATATCAAGAAAAAATGCAACATAAAGCTAACGTTTTTAGACAAAGGAAAACAATATAATTGCTGGTGTGCCCCAGGGCTCCGTTTTTTCTCCGATCCTCTTCCTCATTTTCAACAATGATCTCTTGTCTGTAACTTCTAATCCAATTAATTGTTTCGCTGACGATACTACCCTTAGCTTTTCATATTCGTTTCCAGACTCACACCCCTCCTCTTCGGATGTGGAACTGCAACGGCAAAATATGATAAGCTCATTAAACTCTGACCTAAACAGCATTGTACAATGAGGAATTAATAACCGCGTAGAGTTAAATGCTTCGAAAACACAATGCTGTCTTGTATCGTGAAAGCGAGACATACCCCCTTGCCACTGACTATGAGTAGCACTTGTATCAATGAGACCCAACATCTCGAGATTCTCGGTATGTGCATCACTGACATCCTCTTGTGGAGCGAGCACATATGCGATTTCGCCAAAAATGCCGCAAGATGTTTAGGTTAGGCGGTGCAAGAAATTTGTTTCCCGATCTGGCTACCATCTACAAAACACTCATACGCCCAAAGCGTGAGTATAACTCCCATGTCTGGGCTGGTGCTCCAGTGACATACTTAAGTCTTCTGGACAGTATCCAAAAAAGAGCATTAAAGATGATTGGTGATCCTACCATCGTTGAGTCATTTACATCTCTCGAGCATCGCCGTAATGTCTCATGCCTCACCCTATTTTATCGTTACTTCGTATTGGCTCTAAAATAGCCAGTTGCATTCCTCCCCTAAAGATATTCAACCGTAATACCCGCACCTACAGGAATGCCCATCAGTTCACCCTTGAGCCCAACTTCGGTTGTACCCTCAAGTATAGAGAATCGTTCTTTAGCCGTACTACGTGAATGTGGAACTCCCTTCCACACTCTGTCTTTTCAAATCATTGCAATGTTCAGGAATTTAAGACCAATGGTCACCGCCGACACCTCCTCTCCAACCCCTTTCCTATTTCCTAAAGCACTCACTGTGTCTCTGGCATAATAAGGGCATAAAAAAACAAGTTAGTGTGTGCTAACTATAAAAAAAAAAAAATGTTGCAATCTTTCAAATCTACGAAACGTTACTTCAGCCATATCCGTTACCTACGATGCTTGTCCATCTGTAGATTCAAAGGCTAATCACTAATGACGATAACAATTCAACCGATAAATTGTTAACAAAGTAAGTATTCGCCGTAGTCACTACGTTATTTCTTGGAGATAAGGATACGTCTTGATTAATCGGCAGATGCTTCTTAAAAACACGTGCTGTGCAATATAATTTTTAATGAAAATACTTTTGGTTTATGACTTATGTCGTTGTTCATCATTTTCTTCGCCTGACAGCAGTGAATGTATTTACTTAAAAAAAAAAAAAATTGAAATTGAGAACTACAAAATTTTCATTTTTCCACTCAGTAATCTCATCAAAGAAAATTTCAAACATGATTGTACAAAATTAAAAAAGAAATTCTTGGATATCTGGTGACCACATACATGCCGTGCTGAAAGAAACATTTTTAGCCACAAATAATGTCATGCTTTGCTCAGTAGGTTGAAAGACCAATCCATTGCGGTTTGCCTTGCGTATTTTCAAACAATAGCCATTGAGCATAACATGTTCCAGTATTTCTCTTTGTACAACTGCAAAACCACGGTTCTATCGACTCATCAACAATACCAAACCCGACATGAAGAAGCCATCGGCCACATCCAATCATTCCACTGACACGTCCTCAAAAGCATGTTTGGCTGCATGAACCTGCTGCCAGCAAATCAAAATGAACAGCATCCAACTGTGCCAGCAATCATATCTACGGTAGTCACTAGCAGACTATTGTAACTTTGCTTTGTAGAAAACCGATTTGTGGGTAACACTATGAGCAGTTTTCATCCCTATACCCGTACACTTTCAATTATGCAAATTATGGATAATTGCAATTTGATTACCAATCCCATCGGCCGCCGCCGCCGACACACAATCACTGAACATGATCTAATTTGACTCTGTTACGACTGACTCTTGTAATCAGTAGACGGACGCGATTGCAGAGAATTGGTCAGAGAGAACACTACCACAAAACCACCACATGATGGTCTTTGCGGGGTGCCGCTGACACCAACACCAACGCTCTTCTTGGAGGAGGAATCCAAACATTTCCTGGCCTATTGCACGACACGCCAACTCTACTGTTAGCTATACAGCGGCTGCCAGACAAGCCAGCGAGATCAAACGCAAAGGCGCAAAAATTACCCAGCATTATTATTTTCGTAATGTGATATTAATGAAGGTGGAAATAATACATTGCGACTAGGAACGAGAGACTTGTCCATGTGCCAATGTGCTAGTGATGAATGGTTGCAGGTTTTCACTTTTGGGTTAGGTGAATGACAAATTTAATTTAAATCATCGAATAAGAACGTCGTATTTGTTGTGGTCCTAACAGATTTATGCTAAAAGCGTTGTTATTTACATAAAGTAGTGGGACACTTTTTAATTTAATTCTTAAAACCAGATGTGTATTTCTTATGAAAACCAACCTCAAAGCTACGCTGGTTTAAGCTTCATCTGAGGGTTTCATTATGGTTAAACTAGATTCCTCCAATAGGAGAAAGAAATTTTAACTGGCGAAATGCTATCAGGATCCTACAGGCGTACCACTGCGTCACGATGCATGATGACCGTCGTGTACTGATTATGAGTGTTGGCTGATGTCACACAGAATGTATGGATTCGAATACGATTTGTGCCTTTTAACGGTTTTTTTTTTCATCTTTCACGGAATCTGTGTCTTTCAAGGAAGTGACAAAACTTACAAGTGTACTTCAATGAAATATCGTGAAAAGACTGTTAATAACATCCGTTCGGAATTGGCATGAAATTGTAAATCTCTATTTTTAAGTTGATAATTTATTCGTATTTCCATGAACTTAGAAAATAAAGAGCGTAAATGCTTTCGGTTATTAAATAGAAGGTGAGGATCTTTAGTTTGGGAAAGACAGGATAAATGCTGTTTTCCATCTGCTCAGGATGAGATCAGACTATGTGCCAGAGTCGCGGATTGCTTCATCTAAAGCAATGAAAAATAGAGAGATTCGTCAGTCATTCCCCTTGTCGGATTTCTTTGAAGATGTTAACGAATTTGAGTTTGAGGCTGTGTCATGGTAAGTTTGTATAGTAGTGCCGTGAATTCTATCCTGAACTTCTTTGGATCAATCCTTGCTGTGCTGAAGAGAACATCTCTGAAGAATATAAACAGCTGATAATTTGGAGTCGCCGAAGAATTCAAATCGTATAAAAATCGTATTCAAAACTCATGTTCAGAATCCCTAGAATCGCGCGATCGACATGACCAAGAACCGAAGCCTGTAGAGACAATCAAGGGAACGTCGTAGTGGAAGCACAGTCAGTGATATGAAAAACCACTTTTCCGGCGATAACGCTCTTATACAAAATTCTGCCATTCAATGAATAATGAACAAAGCAGCTGGAGATGATGTGGTTAGGAGTATGCATCAGTCCATCTTCAAGATTTAGTCGGAGGAAAGCATGCCCGACAATGGAACCTTAAAATCGTATGCCCGATCCGCAAGAAAGAAGATCCCCTGATCAACACCAATGAGAGAGAAATTAGTCTACTAAACATCGCTTACAAGATCTTGTCTGCCGTGCTGTGTGTGAACGTTTAGACCCCTTCGTCAACAACCTGATAGATTCTTATCAGTGTTGCTCCAGATTTGGAAAGTCCTTCATCAATCAAATATTCACTCTACGGCAAACCTTGGAGAAGACCCAGGAACTTAAAATCGATATGTACATCGTACAACCTTTTCATCAACTTCAAAGCATATACTGCTTTGAAGTTGATGAACAGCGTCTTTACAGACCAACTACATAGTTTTGGCATCTTTGAAAAACTCGTTAGTCTGTGTAAAATGACAATGGAAAACTCACGATGCTCCATCATGGTTGTAAAAAACTTAAGTGATGCATTTTAAGACAAGGTGATGCGCTGGCATGCAACATCATTCTTGAAAAGATTGTACAAAACCCCAACGTCAACACCAGAGGATAATTCTCTGAATTGTCCGTCACGACACCAAAGACGAATTCTACGAGCTGCTTGACAAAACATACGAGCAATGTCCTAGTTATGACATTAAAATTGTCCTCGGCGATTTTAACGCAAAGCTTTGGTGGAACAGTCGGAAAGCACAGCCTGCACGACACCACTTCCCATAACGGATTCAGGCTGATCGATTTTGCTGCGGGGCGAAATGTTGTGGTAGCAAGCACCTGGTTCTCTCATCTCAACATCCATAAAGGTACATCTAGATCTCCTCATCAATTAACCGTCAGCCCGATTGATCACATTGCGATCGACAGAAGGCACTTGTCCAGCATTTTAGATAATCGAACTTTCCGAGGAGCTAACATCGACTCGGACCACTACCTCGTCGTAGCCAAGGTAGTGCTACGAATATCCGGACAACGGCCAAAACAAGGAAATGCTGCAAGAAAATTTGGCGTCGGACGGCTACTATCGCAAGACATCGCCAGATCCTTCTCTGATCGAGTGTCAAGTAAACTCTTAAGGAGTATCGAAGACCAGTGGCAACATTGCCAGAGAGCAGTTAGAGATGCCGCCTCTAATGTGCTGGGTTTCACACAGCCACCAAAACAAAACTCTTAGTTTGACGAAGAATGTAAGCAGGGCCATGCAGCCAAGCAGGAGGCATACAAAGCGGCGCTGCAGAGAAGGACAAAAGCTGCTCGTGAGCTCTAAGAGCAAAAGAGGAGAGAGGAACGCCGACTTCTCAGGAGAAAAAAGAGAGAGCATGAGAAGCGTCAGATCGAGGATGTTGAGAGAGCCAACAGCAGGAATGAAGTTCGGAGGTTTTACCGAAAGGTTAAACAGCTGGCTCAAGGTCATCGAGCAAGAACCGATGCCTGCAGAGATAAACAAGGGAACATCATAGTAGAATCGCAGTCAATGCTGGGGATTTGGAAAGACCACTTCTGTAGATTGTATAACGGTGACGACGAACAAAATACCGCCGTCAGACAGGAGCCTTTCATCGGACACGATTATAGCCAACAATTCAGTGAACCCGACCTAGAAGAAGTGAAAACCGCAATATCACGGCTGAAATCCAACAAAGCCGCTGGAGCATATGGACTAGCTGCTGAGTTGTTCAAAGCAGCAGGCGACGAGCTAGATAGGAGCATGCACCAAATCATCTGTAAGATGTGGTCAGAGGAATGCATGCCCGATGAACGGAACGTCAGCATTGTTTGCCCGATCCTGAAAAAGGAAAATCCTCTAAACTGCGCCTGCAATAGAGGAATAAGTCTACTAAACATCGCCCTCAAGATCCTCTCTGCCGTAATATGTGAACGTCTGAAGCCTTTCGTCAACTATCTGATTGGTCCTTATCAATGTGTCTTCAGGCCAGGAAAGTCAACCATCGACCAAATTTTCACGTTGCGGCAGATCCTGGAAAAGGCCTATGAACTCCAAATCGATACCCACCACCTTTTCATCGATTTTAAGGCCGCGTATGACAGCATCTACAGAGACGAACTGTACAAAGCTATGTCTAGTTTTGACGTCCCTGCCAAGCTCGTTCGCTTGTGCAAAATGACGATACAGAACTCACGCTGCTCCATGAAGGTTGGCTACGAGCTTACGGAATCTTTCGATGTCAAAAACGGATTAAGACAAGGCGATGCACTGTCATGCGATTTCTTTGACATCGTTCTTCTCAAGAACAGTGCAGAACTCCAACGTCAACACCAGACGCACTATCTTCCAAAAATCTGTTCAACTCCTTGCGTTTGTCGATGATATTGATATAATGGGAAGAACACAGCGTGATGTGAATGGCGGCCTTGTGATGAAATGGGTTTAGCTGTAAATGAGGGAAAAACGAAGTATATGCTGTATTCGAGGAAGGACACCCAACACCGACGGCTAGGGCAGAACGTCACAATAGACACATATAACTTCGAGGTAGTAGAGGAGTTTGTCTACCTAGGCTCTGCTATAAACACTGGCAATGACGCCAGCGCCGAGATCGGACGAAGAATAACTCTTGCTAATCGCTGATTCTTTGGGTTAAGAAAGCAATTGAGTGGAAAAGCCCTCTCTCGAGCAACTAAGGTAAAACTGTACAACACACTCATCATCCCAGTCCTGCTGTATGGTGCAGAAGCATGGACCCTGACAAAATCGGATGAAAGTGCCTTAGGCTGTTTCGAGAGGAACGTTCTTCGGGTCATCTTTGGCCCCATGTGCATTGAAGGGGAATGGCGAAGAAGATACAACAGCGAACTTTACTTTACTGTACAACGACATGGACCTAGCCAGAAGGGTCAAGGTCCAGAGACTCAGATGGCTCGGTCATTTAGAGCGAATGGACACCAATGCTCCGGCCCGGAAAGCCTTCGACACTATTCCCGGGACGTAGGAGGAGAGGAAGACCGCGACTCAGGTGGCGCACTTAAGTGGAAGAGGACCTCAATCAGCTTGGAGTGCAAAACTGGAGACGACTAGCTAAGGACCGAGCTAGCTGGCGGAGACTGTTGATTGAGGTCCAAGTCCACAACGGACTGTAGCGCCACCTTAAGTAAGTAAGTAAGTCCGTCACGCAGATGACATTGACATAGTTGAAGAATACAGCGTGATGGCATTGGAGCGTTCGTGAGACTTGAGACGGAGGTTAGGAATATGGGCTTAGCTAGGGCAAGACCAAGTTAGTGCTGTCAACAAGAAAGGACAGCCAACAACGACATATGGAGTCAACGTTCAGTAACCTATGCTCAGACAAAAATTTAAGGGTCATCGACTTAATTGGTTGGGTCATGTAAAGCGAATGGAAAACAATGCTCCGGTCCGTAGAGGTTTCGAATCCAACCCTAAAAGGACTTCGCAGAGGTGAAAGACCCCAACTCAGGTGGAGCAAATAGGTGTGGTAGAGGACCTCAACCAACTTGGCGTGCGAAACTGGAGACAGATAGCTATGGACTGATCTGGCTGGAGACGCTTGTTGGATGAGGCTCTGGTCCGACATGGACTGTAGCGCAACGTCAAGTTAGTAAGTATATGAATCCGATCAACGAATAAAGAAGAATTTCATTATTTTAAATAACTGTAAATAACTGTTTATACTATACATCTTAAACAGCCTCTTGTTATAATACTATCTGACTGTCTGCGTCTGTCGCTATCCGTGTATAACTATAACAAACGAGTGAGTAGCACTCTTTCTTTTTACAAAAAACATTTAAACATTTGTTTTGTGTTTTCTTTTTTTTTAACATTAAGCTGATATGAACAGATACGACTTTGATGTAAGCCATAAAGCCATAACTAAAAATAACTTTTTTTCCGTTCAACGAACGTTACTTAGAAACACGTTCTAAGCCTTAAACTTCCGTTCACAACAACAACATCATCGCATGGGAAATGTTAAGGCTTTCCATTTGTTTCTTCCAAGAAGAAGAAAAATTAATTTATTTTAAAAGTTGAAGAGAAAATAAAAAGATGAATTGCTGTGTCTAGATGTTTATATCTTTAGGAATGTTTGCATTTTTCCTCCTTCTAAGAATTTGGCTGCTTCATAGTCAGCTTATTTTGCACCCACTTTTAGAAATCATAATCTCATGATTCGTTTTTATTACCGTTATTAAATTAAACGCAGAGAAGTGGAACGATTATTCAAATTTAATAAAAGGAAAAGGTTCTAAGAGCCACCCTTCGCACTTTGTTTATTATTTGGTTTTTTGATGGGCAAGCATGGTGTGGTTTTAACATGCCTGTTATCTTGATGCCCTCTGGCTTTCCAACGTACAATTGTTTGATTTCATTTGGAAAAAAATTCACAATGGTTTTTACTTTAGTTAGTGGTCTTTTAATGTAGGATTGCTACGAATTAAATTGTCTCTATTAATAATTGACACAAGTTTGACAAAATTGAACAAAGGAAAAGGAAAATAAATCAATTTAGAATATTATTGCCAAGCTTATTACTTCTATTTTGGTGGCCCACCCTTGGGATGCTTGCAAACCATCATAAACTCTCTGATATTGTTACATTTTTCGTCGTTTTTCCATGCACTAGACGGACAGT
Organism: Sphaerophoria rueppellii; assembly: GCA_920937365.1. Lineage (NCBI taxonomy): Eukaryota > Metazoa > Arthropoda > Insecta > Diptera > Syrphidae > Sphaerophoria > Sphaerophoria rueppellii. Next base: position 39,335,416 of record CAKKXW010000002.1, read on the forward strand.
TGATCAATGTTTCAGTTCTGACACAATGCATAAACACTGAAGCGCATGGTTTGCATTTACCGGGCGGTAGCGGTGGTCGAGCATCATTTTTTCTCATTTCACGCATATCCTTAACTAGATATAGACAAATAAAAACTATCACTCCGTTTCAATACGCATGTTATATGAGACTTACCCTTTTCGGCACATTTCATCATTCCATCTGAAACAACTTGAACAAAATCAGGACAACACTTTAACAATGTTGTCAAATAGGTTTTGGTTTTTGCCTCGTCCACAGCCATTGTTTCAAAATTAACCAGACCAGTTGCATTCATGATACATTCACTATAACACTGTGTTGAAAAAAAAAATTTAAAATATGAAACTTTAAAAAATTGTTCAGGTTATTTACAGCATTTGGCTTATGGTGACGAGGACCATCTTCTTCCTCCTTATAACTCTTGCAAGTCTCTAGAATTTCATTATTCGCAAGTTCTTCATTGGGACAGCAATCCTTTGCTTCCTTAAAATCTGGTCTGTTATTGCAGTCAATTGCAGTAACACTCGCGACCTTAAACAAATAGAAAATATATGAAAACTTTACTTTTAATAATTTCACAACGAAAATCACTAGACAATTGTTTTAATTTGTAGCCTACCAATGCGATGGCAATAAATATATTTAGAACTCCGTAACGATTCATAACTCAAATTATAATTTTTGACAGTTTGGCATTCAAGTGCAAACTGATTTGTTGGCAGATGTAAGCAATGAGCTTTATAGTGACAAAATCCAATTGATGTTTGTTCGAAGGTACAGAACTTATTTACTTACACTTCACTGCGGATGTTTTTTTTTTTTTTAATTTTTAGTAATGTTTTTAATAATGTATTAGACTTATCATTAAATTTTCGCAGCTTATAAAAAAATTAATGGAACACAAAGTGAGAAAAAAACTGTTGATCAATAGATGTGTCATATTTTAATGTCATGCAATTTAGTAAGCTCCAGAACAATAGAAAGTGTTTTTTTATAATTAAAGAAACTAATTCCTAAAACACGAACTAAAAAAGCATAGCTCAAATGTATCAGGTGTTTTAGTTAAATTGCAAAAACCTACATGCTTAACAAAACCAACAAATAATTTAACTGAGCTTCAAGTCACTCGCCGCTATAATTGAACATTTAAAATTCAATTTGTTAAAATTTGGAAAATAAACATTTAAAAATAAATATTTATTTCACTACATTAATTCTTCTACTGACTTGTTTTTTTTTTTTTTTTTAATAATTTGAAGC
>CAKKXW010000002.1:39357605-39378547 GCA_920937365.1 Sphaerophoria rueppellii
TAAAAGAAAACTATTTTTGCACCTATCGAATAATAACTGAAGTTTTCTGTATATACACATTACACATTTTGTTTTTCTTCTTATTCTAACTTCCTATTCTTTTCTTCTCTATTTATCTTTTTAATATTAGCTATAAGCTTATTTTTTTGTAAATGCAATTATTTATCTATGTATAATTCTTAATCTCTTTTTTTCTCTTTTTTTGTTTTGTTTAAATTCAGTTATACTTTAAGTGAACATATTTTCTTCTATTGTGCTCTAAAAGATCTAAATCTTACTGTGTCTTTGTAAAGTTTTTTATGACATGGAGTAAATGAAAATGAAATGAAATGAAATCCTTAACTTTAACTAATGTAGGAAAAGAGCTTGAAAAGACGCTGTTCTGGCTTTAAGAAGGGTTGGATATGCACGTAAAAATTTTGTCTTCCTTTGCTCCGCATCTCTACAATTTCGGCAAAACTGGTTGTACGGAATGGCCTGCACAAATGGTATCAATTCTACTTATGTCTGAGCTAGGCCTGTACAGAAGATCCTTGGTGCACTTATGTTGGTAAGTGGGCCATGTCTGTCTGGAAATAATGCAGTTAATGAGATCAGTTCGTCAGTGGTTTCATTTCCCAGAACATCTCTGTGACCGGGTACTTTCAGGAAGAAAGCAATGCTAGCTTTCCTTATTCTTTCTTCTGTTACTTTTCCAATCTAATTTAGGATCAAGGATTACTCCTATAGGTTTTAAGCTGTGTTGGATAAAGTAAGTGGTTGTCCACTTAATCTATGAATAAATCAGTGTATTTAGTTCTGGTAGTGAATAGCATAACTTCAGACTTGATCGGGTTATGTCCATATCTAGTGGCCCATTTGCTACCCTTTTAAAAAGCTGTTTCCATATTCTTACTGAGTATTGTTGGACAAATTCCTGAGAACATCAGTACCAGATCATCGGCATACGCTACTACCTTAACTCCACTATTATCAAAATTGCTTAGGATTTCGTTAAAGACTAGTAGCCATTGAATGGGAGATAGAACCCCACCTTGGGGTGTTCCTCTTTGGGAAAATCTAGTGAGTTGACTGCTACCCATCGTACCTGACTCTGGTGTGGGACATGAACACAATCCAGTTAGTAGTGTGATCTTCAATTAATAATTTAGACAGTGATTCTTTGATAGCTTCCGTGAGCACATTGTTGAAAGCTCCTTCCACGTCAAGAAACGCGGCGAGAGTGTATTCTGTATATTCAAGAGATCTCTCCACCGTTCGTACTACTTCGTGTAAAGCGGTATCGGTGGATTTGCGTTATCATTGACAGTTGCAGTCCGGAAAGTTGATTTTCATTAAGACTTTCAAGGTTTCTGTAGAATTTAAAGTCCAAGTACCATCTTCTTTCTTCAGGAATATAGGACAAGAGTGGTCTGTTGAGAGGATTTTACAAAGCCTGATTATTTCGTAATGTTGTCAATAGTTTCACAGTAATTTTTCCATGATTCTTTTTTAGCTTTTTTTAACAAATTGTGATCTGAAATTTTCTCTTCACACTTTATTATAATCATAGAATTAATGTAAATTTTCCATAAAATTTTTTATCAACACAGCAATTTCACTGCAAAAGCTCTTTCGCCAAACAATGACAAGCAGAATTAATGTTGCATTTGTATTTGCACCTGTTTCTGCTACTCTCTAAACTCAAAAAAAAAAGACTTAAACGTAGGTGCCTGAACCTTATAAAAAAGCATGCAATTTGCCAACTTCGCTAACGAAGTGTAACATCATTTGCGTAGTGAACTAGAGTGTATAATATTTTCCATGGGTACTTATCCAAATGTCACACACAAAAAAACTTAGGTGTGGCCCCATTAAAAAGGCTTTGAAAGACCCCTGCTTGAATCTCTCATTCAACACTTGCTAAACAACGAGCCTGAGGCGGCTGGATTTTGTTGGATATAAATGCAGTTAGTTGTTCCGCATCATACAACTTGTGCTGCAAAAAAAAAAACAATCGTCGTTGGTCGTTTAGGTTGTTTAATGTGCAGCATTGAGAACAATACAAAAAGTGCAAGTCGAGTTGAAAATTTCAGGTGGAGGGATTAAAAACTAAATGTTGTGACCCGCATATACTACTTTGAAGAGACTGCATAATAGCTCACGCATGGATACTCAAATAATTAATTAAGTGTTTCTTAAATGCGAGACCTCATTCAATTGTATCGAAAACACTCATTTCCGGCATTTCTACTTCCTAAAGCAGATAACAATTATGTTTGACATGTATCCTTTTCGTTTGTTGTCACCCTAATGCAACATATGTGTAACGAATGCCCACTACTCCTTGTTTGAAAATATATGAAACAATAAGTGTAAGAAATGACAGCAAAAGTTTTCCCACTGCCTTGGGCAAATAATGCCTTGAACATATTTTAATAGTCAAAGTTTAAGCCTCGCAAATTTCAATTTTATATATTGAATCAGCTGCACCAATTCATACTTTTAAAACAACAAACGTCAACATATCAACGCTAGCTATAAGAGAAAAAAGTCAGTAGCAACTATTATGCCAATTTTTGTTGAAGCAAAAGTGTCCGCCTGACAATCCAATCAGATTTCAAAGTCAATGTTGAGATGAGGATACTTTTTTGCATATCTTTGCAAAACTTTATAGACAAATATTCATTTTTCTTATTTTTTTTTTTTTTTTTTTTTTATTGTATAAAATTAATTTTTTGTTTTGTCTGGTATCAAAACGAATTCACTTAAGGAAAGAAACACTTTTAAATGCCAAAACTATTTCTGAACAAAGGAAACTCAAGTCTACGTTTACTGTCTGTCTATTCAATCTGTTTGCCACGAAAAAAAAAACTTCTTTATTTTTTCGAAAAAAATTGTTGAACAAACTTTTTCAATTTACAGTACTCGAATGTCGGAGTCCATTTCAATTCATTCCAGAGAATCTTTCGCTAGCCCAATGTTGTACAATGTTTGATGTATGTATAATAGTGCGACTGCGAGTCAATTAAAAGTGGTGATAGTTGTAGGTACAAAATTGCAAAAAAAAAGTAATATTTATACGAAAACAATTTTGTTTAATAAATAAGCAAGGTTTATTTAAGCAAAAATTAATAATTGCCTTCGATTATGAACTGTTACGAAGGCCGGTCTCAGATTTCCTCGACCAATTAACTTCGTCAGGATTGAAATAAGAAAGACAAACTAAGCCGGCAGCTACAAGACAAACTTATGTAAGAAGAAGTGTTTCTGTCAAAATTCGCCACCATCGATCGTTTGCCATCTTGAGACTACTCCCCAAAGGGTTATTCTTATTATTAGATACAGTCCGTAACATTTGAATAGCCTCACACGTGCCTGTTTTTAAGATCAGCAGTTTTTTGTTGCTTTTTGATGTGGACATATGAAATTACTAGCAAAACCCCTGCCCGCTTCGCAGGGCTTCGGCCCACAACGGTTCGGAAATTAGAGATTGGCAGGATGAAGAATACGGTAATCGATGGATAGGCATAAATGAACAATATTCTTAGAAAAATCATGCCGTTATTTACTAATCTGATGAATAATCTATTCGATTTTCAATTCTTTTACATAATTTTTTTAGTTAATTTACCTATTAAACATATCTTCCCCAAATTTAGCTCCCTGAGAAGGTAATTAGGATTTTGACAGCAAGCCAGGTATAGGCATAAGTATGCTTTTAACCCTCTTCAGGATTTCACAATGTTATAAATTTTCTTAAAACTAACAATTATTGGGAAATTTTGAAGTGCTGCAATAAAAATATTGACAAAAAAAAACTTAAATTGGATGTTCTAAGCTGTTTTAGATTTTCCCAAGTAGTATAAAATGTATGGGTTTTTGTTTATCAATGAGATTTTATTTGCTAATTTTTTTGTTCATAAGGTAAAAATAAGAAAACTTTATGTTCTTTACGCATTATTTGAACAAAAAAAATGTATATCTTAAAGTCAACACTTTGCTCGGGCAAGAAAAATTGAACACCACTTAAATACAAAGTTAGCCTTTTTTTTAATCGTCAAAAAGTAATGAAAAAGTAACTTTGTCTTAGAAGAATTATTTTCTAAGAATATGACCAAGAATCACATCGCAAAGTATATGGCAGACAAATTACAGGGTACCCTGTATTGTTGACCATGAGGAAAAACAGAAATTTCTAAATCAAAACCACATATTTTTAAAGATTTACCTTGCGTCTTATTTATTTTTCAAGGAATTCAAGTCGAACAGGAAACTAAAGACGTATGCCATTGACTTCTTCACCGCTAGTCTTGTAGTACTGTAAAGCTTAAGGTGATTGATGTCCCGAAACATAGTAATGCTCGTACCATCAAAGTTAAAAAATGTGGAGGCAGTCCTGGTACATAAATGCATAAATGCAAAAAATTCAAAAACTCCGTCTCGTTTTAAAATTTACTACATCGTTTTCATTTGCAATTGTGTTAAACCACTCACTGACATTTTTTTTTTATTTTTTTTATTGAAAAAAAAAATATTTGACAAAATTTTCAAACTAAAGCTATGATTACACTGTCAACGAAATCGGTCAACGCGTTGACTCTCTGACGTCACAAAAAAATAAATATTTTCTCTGTCATCTCATCGTCAACGTGTACAGTGTCAATGCATAAGGCATTGACTATCACACGATTGACACTATTGGGTCAATTTTGTCCCAAATTATGTTGACGCACAGGTGTGTCAACGTGACTTTTACTTATCAGTGTCAACGCATTGACTCGCAAAACTTTGATGATCACACGGTTTGACACAAAACAAAAAGTCGTAGCCGTCAAGGCAAGTAAGGTTATTTTGAGTAAATAAAATAAATATTGAGTTTATTATTGCAAAACAAAAGAACTATTTTATTCATCGTTTCAAAATATGAGACCAAATCCTGAACATTTTGTTGACTATTTTCGAACGAGTGTAAGATCTTTTGATGAGTTGGCGGTTAAAGTTTCACCAAAAATCAAATTCAAAATCAAATAAAAGGAAACCAGTATCAAAATCATCCATATTTTCCTTTTCAATTTGATAAAAACTTGCGGTAAAAAAACACTGCACAATAGAAATTAATGTACTACAAGACACATATGCGATTTTAGTCGACATCGACTATCGATATCGTTGCGATATCGCAGAAACTTTTGCGACAATTTACCGCAGAAATGTCGCTGCGATATTGCAAGTGTGTGTGCACCAATCTATTCGCATGTGTGCACCGGGCCTAACTGCATCCTCCAAAGCGCTGGTCGCTTTAGGACAGCTAAAATCAACGCTGATATTTCCGATTGTTTGGCCCAGGCGTATGCAATTTTTCTTTTTTGTTGCCCTTTTTTATCTTTGTCTTGGTCAAGTGACTCCTATCTTGGAGTAGCATCGTCTATTTCTTCCATCATAATCTGATAAAAATTTTATCAATTGAAAGGGACTTTATTAAAAAAAGAAAAAAAAACAAAATTTACCCTTAGCCTTAAAATTTCAAATTTGTTTTTCATTTTTTTATTTTTTGAGTTAGGTAAATCAAAAAAATGAGTAGCTACTGACATGTAAAAAAAACCAGGGCTATTTTTTAAAAATACAAATCACTGTCAAACTGAGACGATGACACGGTATTTAATTCTGCCGCGTCAACGCTGGGACACGGTCATTGCGATGAAACGTAGTCTTGAAACTCCGTCAACGCGTCCCAATGACGTTGACAGAGAGATTACACGGTCACCGAAAATAGTCAATGCGTTGACCCAAAAATGGGTGTCAACGTGAGTGTCATCGTACCCGTCAACGCAATGACACCAGTTTTCGTTGACGATCTCACAACGTGCCACTCTTGGGACAGATTGTGACGTCAATTTTACGTCAGAGAGTCAACGCGTTGACCGATTTCGTTGACCGTGTAATCATAGCTTAAATTGAGTGTTCGTATATTGATCAGTTTTTTTTGTAGTACGAAATACAAATTTTTTAACATTTTTTAACAACTGAACCATTTGTGATTTGAAAAGTATACATTTTATTTTTGCTAATCCTTCTACCCTAAAACCGCTTGCATTTAGAGAAAAAATTAGGAAAATCGGTCAACCAGTGTGGCCGGTTAGCGAACGAACACAAAAATTAGGCTGTTCTTTTATATATATAGATATGATGTGTTGAACTATAGAGATTAGTTCTTCAGATTGAGAGATATTTCAAATAATTTTGAATAGCTAACAGAAAATGTCTGAGACTATTTCGTTTGGATGCACTAAAATGTTACTTTTTTTTGTAACATTAGAATAGAATCACTTTGTGTATCTTAGTTAAAATAAAAAGTATTATTTTTGTGCTAATAAAAATGTTTTTCTTTATTTATTAAATTATTTTAATATTTTGTGCAACCTCCCTTATTTTGAATAACATCAAAAATGCGGTCTTTTAATGAATCAAACAATGATTTTAGAAGGTCAAGGGAAATACTGGCCCAGGTCACTTTTATGCCTTCAACAAGCTCTTCTTTGTTCTTGTACTGCTTCCCGCCTTCATACACCTTTCGTGTCAACCAACCCCACACATTTTCAATGATGTTCAAATCTTGTGAGTAGGGTGGCCAGGAAAGTTGTTCTATATTTTGGCCCTGTAACCAAGCTCTAATTATTCCAGCGGTGTGAATTGTCGCGTTGTCTTGCTGGAAAATAATCGGTACCGGTCCAAAAATATCATGAAATTGAGTAAAGCCATTTCCAGTACAGTTTTATAATAAGGTGCAGTCATTCTGCAGTTCACAAAAACCAAATCAATGGTTTCATAATATGATATGGCTCCCCACACCATAACGCCTCCCTCTCGACTGTGGTGACGGTCCAAAAACAGCTTTTCCTTCCTCAAATCATGAAAATAATAATTGTATCCGTCGGGCCAATCAAGGTTGAATTTCTTTTCATCCGAAAATATCATTTTTCTCCAATCGTTTGAGTGACTACTTCCATCAGTATTCCAAGCCATGTGCGATCTTGTAAAATTTCGCCGCTGTTGTTTTCACACTTTGTTAAGTGGTGGTTTTTTTTTTTTCATTTTGTGGCACTTTAAGTGTCCGGCACTCTTATAACTCTACTAATCGTCATTCGGCTCACTTCTACCCCAGCTTGGTACCTGATCTTACTAAGAGAATCGGTTGAATTCGATGCTAACCTTATAATCTTCCGTTTATCACGACTTGAAAGTACAGTTGAGGTACGGCCTTTGTAATTTTTTCCATAAGAAAGAAAAAGATAGTGCAATACACAAATAAATTATAGGGATATATTCAAAACTCAATACGTCGTTTCGACGTAGGTTATCTTTCTTGGGTAACCGGAGGTATGGAATTTTGAACTCGGAGACCAAGCTATATTGGAAGCTACTAACCCCACAAACACTGGATGAAGAGATAGTTAAGTTTTTTGTTGTTCATATTCTGAAAGTCTGGAATTTCATACCTACCTGTTAAGGTTGCAGTTATGGAAGTGCCAAGACCTTCCATATCCGATACGACACTCCACTGGGGTTCCCAAAGTGGCCGAAGTTTTTGAAAGGTGAGGATGCTGTGAGTTGAAGCCGACCATCTACCATCTTGGGGGAATCAATAAAATGGCCGAAGATTCCTGGGTGGGTAAAGGAATCACTGCACTTACACCATCAGCAGTGTCTCTGCCGTGAAGGTAGTCCGTCCGTCAGTTCCTTGTCCGATTTTTCCATTATGTGTTTAGGCCGGATGTATATATTTGTTTGCAGGTGAGGCTAGGTTTCGGGGCAAGATACCAACCCCCTCCCCTCCGGCGAGCTGACGCCGTGCAGCGCAAGTAGGCCACGTCCCCGGTACTTAGCATTCTTTCAGTTTCCTAACCTAGTATCCCATTCCTAGCTTCCTTCCTGTGCGGAGGTAAAATCATGGACCTGGAAATTTAGAAAGAAAACATGTTTCCGAGTACATATTCCCCAGTAAGTGAACGTGCTGACCTACACCTTCAAGTGGTGCCTATGAGAGGTTCTTGTCAATTTATTGGCATGAACCTGCGAGCGTAGGCAGCTTTAGTCTAATGGAATTAACGGATTGAAGCAGGACGTATAATGAAGATTGATGCGATCCTTAAAAGATAATATACCTAAGGATATATTAAATGAGGAAATACGATCAACGAATACCGAATGTGGATAGACGTTAATGAAATTAGACGCAATGTTGGGTATATCCCTTGATTGGCTGGTTCATCCCTTCAATCAATGTGGATATACTTGACAGAGGGTGAGCGGTGTCCCTCATCCACCAGTTGGCTAAAAGCTGCAAAACACAAAAGATCACAAAAATGAAACAATGTTTGTATTTGTATAACGAATGGTTATACAAAACCAAAATGTGACACCAACCCCTCAGCCAGGGGCAATTGGGTACCGCGGGTAGTGAGGATTTGCCAACTCACTAGTGGGATGGACATTCAAGGGGGTTGTGGTTGTCTGAGTTTGGCCTCAGCTGCTATTCGCAAATCACGGCTACGGCTCTTCTTTCGGTTACTGAAAGTTGAGTGCAGTTTCCTTGACCGGACAACGGCTCTTCTTTCGGTGACCGAGGGTTGATAGCAGTTCCGTATGTTGCATGAATAGTAGTCTAGAATCACACCAAGATGAATAAGGGCTGGCACTAATTCAATTGGTACTGATGTGAATCCAGATGCAGGGTACCCGCTTCTTTCTTTAGAAAGTTGAGGTGTGCTTTTGTATGCTGGTGGATCATCAGGGTGAATGTCAACACTTAAAAACGACAACTGTGTGAATGGTCACACGTTAGATAAGGCTTAATTGCTAGGTGCCGACGTTAAATCACTTCATGCTTCCTTCCTGTGCAAAATCTGACTTCTCAAATTTTTCCCAAGGCTCCCCTCCTCTTGCCTCACAACAGAACGATTCACATTTAACTCCTTTTTCTGTGTAATGGTGGGACCACACATCAAAAACTTGACACCTACTTCTACTTATTTTGTATGCGCAGACTTAAGTCGGTTCAATTTTATGGATGATTATATCCAAGTTTGTACAGACAAAAGCCTGAAATTTTGTGCCGTGTGGGCCCAATATAAGAGGTACATAGAATTAAATGAAGTTTCAGTCAAGATAACTGATACTGATAATATTAATACTTTCTCCAACGCGATGCATGTAGGAATTAAATGTTTGGTGATATAAGCATCAGATCGTCAGCGATCCTGTTGCAGGTTACATCGCCATTTTAAGAAGTTTGTTATTTCAGCAAAAATTCAAAACACTTATTTTCATTACATGTTCTTGATCTGATGACGTTTGACGTTTTCTGCTAATTTCTGTATTTTTATGATGACTTTTGACAAAATTATCAATTTTTTGTTTCAATCTGTAGATGACTTTCCCAGCTCAATAAAATATTCACCATTTTCACACTTATTACACACATATCCGGCTGTATTTAACTTTACGATTAGTGTGTGATATTTGCTGTGAAGCAAACAGCAGTCCTTCAGGCATTTAAATCCAACTTCAGTAAGAAAAAACTTATCACACTATTATTTGCACTTAAGAATCCTAACGAACCGATAAAATTCAATTAAGACAGACGGAACTCCACTAAAATTATAAATCTCATGATCCATTCCAAACACGTATTTCCAGCATCGCTACTAAACGCACACCACCCGTACCCTACCATACCCAAATACAACACCAAAAAGTGCCAGAAACGTATAAAACTTTGCGTCTAAAGCGATTAAAACTTTTGCCGTTTGAGCTATAGAAGTCTCAGATTTCAGGCGTTCAAGGATAATCCCATTTGATGGTGTGTACCAAAATACTTCAACCCAGCCACTGAGACGAACTAAGCCACCCTCGAACCACATTCCAACCCTTTTAGAGAAAATCATTGCATTGGCAATGATCTCTAATAATTCTCATCTGGCATTGTTCGAGTTGACTTAACTTTTTTCAAGAAATATTCAACTCCTACGTTCAAGCATACCTTACTTCTGTTTTGGTTATCCTAGTGATGGTTTACCTACCTTACCGTCACATAAATGCGGTCGTGCAAATCATACAAATTGACGAAAAAAAAAAACAGAGAAACCCTTTGTCCTTGATGGCCAAGCAAAGATTTACTTGTTCCGTCTCTAATTCCATTGAGGATAAAGCCTCTGTGGTCGTAGTTGTACTTATTCTTTTTTCTTGGGGCTTTATTCCTCGGATTCATCTATTATTTTGGTCGTTGAGCTATCCCTGAAAAGGACATTGAATGAGTGCTTTATGTAATTTTTTGTTTGTATATCTAAAAACGGCATCTATATGATTCAGATGGGTTGACTCTGTGGAAAGGGAGAGACGAGAAAGACTTTCGCCCGTTTCGGCAGAGCCATTGAACTTGACATCCCTCGGAATTATAATGGAGTGTAATGTCCTCAAGAGAGCAGGAGCAGCACAGGCAGCAGCACCAGCTACCCGAAAGTAGTAGTGGTGTGCAGCAAAATCAGCAACAGGAATTCAAACTCAGACAAAGGATGCTACTGATATCCTTGTTCTGAATGGTTTTGGAATACAAATTCGTTCGCATCACCTCCACAACTGAACGACGACCGACGAACGGCACTCTTCCACGTTTTCTCATCGGTTGCCTCTGCCTGGCTAAGTCGTGTCGTGCTTCCAGAAAGTAATTGCCACAGCTTGTTTTTGCTCTTTAGTCTACTTCGCTTTGCTTTTCTTTGGGTCTGGGTTTCTGCATCGACGACATTTCGTCTGGTAAGTTTGGTTGAAGAAAAAAAAAACGAACTGAGTGTAATAATGAATAGGGAGCCTTCTGTATTCGTGACATTTGAAACAGACACCACCCTCCTTCTGTCATTCAAGAAACAAAAAAGACAAAGGTAGTTGTCCTTGAAAAACGCACTCATTCAATGTAAAGTGGCCATTCTTTTCTGATGACAGTAATTTTCTTTGATTGGCGTGCTTCATCTTATTTATCTAGTTATAGGTTATAGGTAGTCCTTTTCCCCACATAGAGGATGACGACGACCAACCATGCCTACTGTTTTGTCATTCGAGGGGCTTGAGTTTTTTTTTTTTTTTGAATCAGAGAATAACAATGAGCTTTATTGCTCGTAGATTGATTAGGTCTAGTTATATTCTAGAATTCTGTAAATGTAATTTGAAGTTAATGCAAATTGGATGTCTTGTCAAAATAAAAGCCCAAAATTAAGATGATGCTTTGAAGGATTTGACTTTTTATAAGGAAAAAGAAAATTGGTTTAGATTTGATCTACAATATTTGCATCTCACAACCATTGTGAAACTCTGTTGTAATTTAAACTTTATGAAAAACTTTAGTTGCAATAAGAAAACAATAGATATTCTAATTCATCTCTGGAAAACGTTAAAAAAAAACTCTCATTTCCAAAAAGATTAAAATCGAATCTGCATGGTCGAAGAATCACAATGAAGGGATGAATGACACCTTTTACATAGTTTAACTCACCCGAGAGCTTCCTTTGTATAGACAGCATTGCTAAGATCGAGATGGTTGTGATGATTCTTGTATTTTTGCAAGTGAGAGCATAAAAGCGAAGCGAAGAGACGGTTAGTAAGAATGTACCTACTCCATAGATAGCAAACTGTAAATGTTGCAAAGTTCCACTTAAGTGGCTTCGGAGTGCATTAATAGAGCGCATCGTATGGGAAAAGCCAGGCCAACTATGTAGAAGTAAATGCACCGATGCGTGGCTTTTAATCGGCAGATCTTGCGAAAAACTTCAGTTCTTCCTATGCAACAGACCTCACGATAGGAATAAGTATATTATTTCCCTTTTGTTCGAAGACAGTGTGTGATACCAGAGGAAGTGTGCAACCACAGGAGAGAGCTTAGTCAGGTGTGAATACAATTCGATTGTGAATGAAAGGAAGACACATTATTTTGTAAAAACCAGTTCAGTTGAAAGATGAAAAGACACCGTCGAAATCGGTCGAAATGTTATTATATATAAGAGTTTTTCAATAGGGACGCTACAAAAGTAGACCGATAGGGACAGAAAACGACGCTCTCTTGACATTTCTCTTCAGTAAGGTTTGCCATTTCATCATGGAAAGGTATACGATCCAACAACGAGTCGAAATTATTAAAATTTACTACCGAAATTCGGAGTCAGTGGTCAGCACTTTAAGAGCGCTACGTACAATTTATGGTCGTCATAATCGTCCTGCCAAATCAACAATTGAGCGTCTAGTGGAAAAATTTGAATCCACAGGCTCAGTACAAAATGTTCCCGTGCCAGTGAGACAAAGAAGTGCCCGTAGTGTCGAGAATATTGCTGCCGCTAGCGCATCAATTGCGGAAGACCCAAATCAGTCTTTCACACGTCGTTCTCAAGCGATGGGCATCTCTGTGACGTCATTGTGGCGAATTTCGCGAAAAGATCTTGGCCTACCTCCTTACAAGATCAAATTGACGCAAGAACTGAAGCCGCTTGATCACCAGAAGCGTTGTATGTTCGTGAATTGGGCTGAGCAACAACTTGAAAATGATCCGGATTTTGATCGAAAAATCATCTTCAGCGATGAGGCTCATTTCTGGCTGGATGGCTTCGTCAATAAGCAAAACATGCGTTATTGGTCAGGCAGCGATCCACATGTGCTTCACGAGGCACCATTACATCCCGAAAAAATCACTGTTTGGTGCGGTTTACATGCTGGTGGTGTCAGTTGGCCGTACTTCTTCCGTGATGATCAAGACCGGCACGTTACTGTGAATAGGAATCGCTACCGCTCAATGCTAACCGCTTATTTTTGGAATGAATTGGATGATATGGACTTGGACGATATGTGGTTTCAACAGGAGGTGCCACATGTCACACAGCGGGCTAAACAATCGAATTATTGAGAACGAAGTTCGATGAGCGCATTATATCCAGAAAAGGACCTGTGAATTGGCCGCCTCGTTCATGCGATATAACGCCGTTAGACTATTTCCTGTGGAGCTACATCAAATCTATGGTTTATGCCAACAAGCCAGCGACGATTGATGAACTTCGTACGAATATAGAACATGAAATTGCAGCAATTTCGGCCGATTTATGCTTGAAAACCGTCGAAAATTGGGTTCATCGTCTGGACTTCTGCAAGCGTGCCCGTGATGGCCATGCAAAAGAAATCGAGTTCCATACATAATGGAATAAAGAATTTCATTGATATCCAAAACCGTTTTAGTTTTATTTAAGAAAACGTTTGTAGCGTCCTTATTGAAAAACCGTTTATGTACCCTGAAGTTACGTTAAAAGAAATTAATTTAAAGCTGTTATCGAACTGTTAGGTCTCCTTAGGTAGCTGTTGAAATTGAGAGTTTTTGAGTATTTTTAAATATTTTGTTAAACTATATTAATGGCCTAGCTACCAAGTTTCTGTTCCGTATGTGAGAATTGGCTAGACTTACACCTTACACTGTAGTAGTTTCAATGTAACATGTAAGGTTCTTTCAATTATAGGGCCGTGGAAGACTTAAGAGTATTCCGGACTGAAACTGAAAATGCGAATTGTTTGAAGCGCCACCCAGTCTTTGTTACTTACTTACTTACTTATGGTGGCGCTACAGTCCAGGTCAGACCAGGGCCTCACCCAACAAACTTCTCCAGCCAGCTCGGTCCCTGGCTAACTGTCTCCAGTTTCGCACGCCAAGTTGGTTCAGGTCCTCTACCACCAGTGTGCTCCACCGGAGTCTTGGTCTTCCTCTTCTGTGACGTCCTTCCGGGTTGGATTCGAAGACCCAGTCTTTGTTGTTAAAAATATTAAAATTTTCTCTAATAGTTTAGTTACAGTTTAAATGTCGAATTTTATGCTCATTAAGAAATGTTACCAAAAACTCTTTCTATTTTGATGGAATTCACTTTGAAAAAGTGCGATTTTTGGCGATTTTGGTGTTTTTGAGTCCTAACTTCTAAGTCATGTAGTATTTAATTGAAATTGTGCCCAAATAGTTCCTTTAAAACAGTTTTCGTCTACCCATTTACAGCTTAATCATTCCGATAGGAAAACCAATTACTTCACAATGCCATTTGAAAAAACGCTCGGATCACTCTAAAGTAGGATCTGTTGGTTTTGAGCCACCCGTGTATTTCTCGGCGGCTACTACTGACCCACGGTAATTGAAGGATCAAACTTCTTCAAAATTTATTACTCTTAACATTGACTAATGTACTTCTTCTGTACTTGGTTTTTCCTCCGTTTATAAACAGTCCAAGGGGTGGAATCCTGTAAGCTGATTTTTGATAATTGATAGTCATATTCAGGAAAAAAAAAATAAAAGAAAATTGAATGTCAACTATCAGCTATCTGCTTATGCTATTCCACCCAAGGCTTTTCACCTCCTGCATCATGTGGGTGAATGAGGATTCCGCTAATTCTACGATTGCGTCTTCATAAGCCAATAATTGGGTGATCTTGGTGACGATGTCCTGAAAATTTTTTAGAGTCATGAATTGCTTTGGGAGAGAAGGAGGCAGGTCAGTCAATTCTTTCGCAATCAGGATAGCCAATCAAGCTTGAATTGTCGGTTATGGTCATTCAGCATAGTCTTGGTAGTTGTGAGATGACGAATTCTTTCACGGTTTTTTCCCTTTTTGTCCTTACACTAAGCGTGATGTCTGTGACTTCTGCCTAACATTGAGTTGGCCGTATTGATGACATAACTATTGAGGAGCTCTACTTCTCTTCCATTTCTCTTATACGTCCGGCACTCTAGTTTTAGTACATATTCTTTCCTCTTTATTGCTCTCTTCAAAACAAGGTAGCCATCTTCTTTCAAGTCTAAGAGACAAATGCATTGAAACTTCTATTCGCTAATCGCAATCATACTTCGGAGCAATATACCATCCAGATGGTGATCCAAATCGATGTTGGCACATCTATATGAGCATATAGTAATCAAGGTCAGAGGATCATAAGTGTTCTCGATGCAATATTATAGCTTAGATAATGGCACCGGACCTATTGTTGTGTTTAAAGAACGAACCTTGATCAGGTTTTAAGAGATAACGAATTCAAAATGGGTATCTTTTTCGTTATCCGAGGAACGTTTGTCTGATTTTCATGGATTCGCTTCATTTCGTTAATAAGAGTAAATGTAGTAGATGATAGAAGGTTTTATAATTTCATTTTTTGTTGACTTCAAAATCTAGTCAGGGTAATGGCTAAAGGTTTTATGGATAGAAGTAAAAAAAATAGTGTTTTTATCTTCCGGAAGCAATTGCAACTGGCCTAAAAAATGGGTTTATAGTTAGTTTCATTTGTGGTTAAGTTTTAATCAAGTTATTGATACCTTAAAGAGGTAACTAAAAACTGACGTTGGGCTTAGTAAATATGTCGGCCTGATAGATTTCCTTAAATGATGTCAGTACCTATGCATTTGCATTGCATATGCGGTGGTATAATGCCAGGAGCTTATTTGATTTGCCATCACACCATTGTCATTATTGGATCTTTATGCCAACGCACAAGACTTCAATTGAGAGTAATGAATGGCAAATCATTAATGTCACATTTAGTGCAACCACATATTACCATAGTTTTAACTTACAGTTTAGAAACTACTTCCATAGAACGGAGTTTCCTTGTTCAGCAACGACTACACTTCGCGACGACGCGACATTCAGCGGGTGTCAGATGCAATCACTTTTCATCGATTCGACGCCACGTAATTAGCTTAAGTGTAAATTGATAGTTGAAACCTTTTTGGGTGTGAAGATTGAAATAAAGGATAATATTTCCCAAATGCAATATACCTAAGTTTTCCCATATCAAAGCAGTGCGGTTAGTATCTACTTAATAAAACCATGACGCGACGATATGGCATTTTATAATTATAGCAATTTGTGTTTTATTTGAAATTGCGGGAAGTCATTGAATGACTGCTAACAAAGGTATCAATGCAGTGTTTTAATTGAGTTCGGATCATAGAAGTCATAATTTTTGCTGATTGACAGAAATCACAAGCAGAAGCTGTTTTGTTGACTTGTGGCGCCAAAAAATTTGCTTTACTGACAAAGTATTGGCATATTAATTAAATCTTTAGTGGTTTTGTTACTAAGACAGGAGGATTATTTTTCAAAATTGAAAAGGTTGTCACATCACATAATAGCCAGTAATAATGATATGAGAAAAGAAAACTCTAAAAACATATATGTATTTGTAAAGTATGTATACCTATTTGTTATTTTGGCCAGTAGCAAACGTTTTTTCTTAGATCAACTTCCGGTTATTTTTGTTCAGTCTTTCCATTCAACAAATCAAAAAAAAAAAAAAAACGTGTACACAAATCGATATCCCATCAATGGGTTGGGGTCGTAATTCTGTATGGGCCAAAATTCGGATTCCAAAATTCTGTATTCCAAAATTCTGTATTTTAAAATTCTGTATTCCAAAATTCTTTACTCCTAAATACTGTAAATGATAAAAGAAAAATTGTTTTGATAATGAAAAAAATGAAAGAATGAAATACAGATTTTTGATGTTGTCTATGCAGAACCTTGAAGCATAGATTAAAATTCTAACGTAACGGACCTCTCTCCAACTAATTTACACATGGTTTACATGAATCACATGGGTTGGGGTCGAAATTCTGTATGGGCCAAAATTCGGATTCCAAAATTCTGTATTCCAAAATTCTGTATTTTAAAATTCTGTAAATTCAAAATTCTGTATTCTAAAATTCTGTAGTGTCCGTAGCTTAGTGGTTAGGTGCGTTGGCTGCTAAGCAGAACGTCGTGGGTTCGAATCCTACTCAGGCCCAAAGTTTTTATTTCATCTCTCACGGACACTGCCTCTTGCGAAGAGCTGACAAAACTTCCAAGAGTATCATCTGTCATGAAAAAGTGCTTCTCAACTTTGCCGTTCGGAATCGGCGTAAAACAGTAGGTCCCCTCAATTCTTCACACGCACCCAGAGAATTGTTGAATGAGAGTAAGCCACTTAGGCCTTGGCTCTTCAAGAGCTGTCGCGCCACTCTATTTTTTGTATTCTAAAATTCTGTAAATACAAAATTCTGGATTTCAAAATTCTGTATTCCAAAATTCTGTACTCCAAAATTCTGTAAATGATAAAAGAAAAATTGTTTTGATAATGAAAAAAAGTGCGCACTTTTTTTTCATTATCAAAACAAGTTTTCTTTTATCATTTACAGAATTTAGGAGTACAGATTTTTTATGTTTTCTATGCAGAACCTTGAAGCATACATTATAATTCTAACGTTACGGATCTCTTTCCAACTAATTTGCATATGGTTTACATGAATCACATATACCTTTATAACACATTTTGCGTTCGACAGCTTAAATTAAAAAAAATAAATAGAGTGGCGCGACAGCTCTTGAAGAGCCAAGGCCTAAGTGGCTTACTCTCATCAACAGTTCTCTAGGTGCGCGTGTGAAGAATTGAGGGGACCTTGAATTTTACGCCGATTCCAAACGGCCAAGTTGAGAAGCACTATTTCATAACAGATGATACTCTTGGAAGTTTTTCATTCTTCGCAAGAGGTAGTGTCCGTGAAAGATGAAATAAAAACTTTGGGCCCGAGTAGGATTCGAACCCACGATGTTCTGCTAAGCAGCCAACGCACCTAACCAGTAAGCTACGGACACTACAAATTAAATTAAGAGTTATAATTTAATCGTGATAAATTGAATTAAAAAAAGGCAAATATTAAATTATTAAAATCTAATAAAGGAAAGGATAAATTGTGTGTCGATGGTTTTATGTTCTACAAGGAAAGAACAACGAAAAAAATATTTAATTGGGAGTGCGCTAAGCGAATACAAAATAAATGTAAAGCTCGTGTTGTAACAAAATTGATTGATAATGTGAACACTATAACTTAACAATCTTGGAATTAGAGAATTTCTAAAAGCAGAATAATGTATTTGCAAAATTTTGAAAAACAGAATTTTGGAATTACAGAATTTTGGATTTACAGAATTTTGGGTTTACAGAATTTTGAAATACAGAATAATAGAAAAGCAGAATAATGGAATACAGAATTATGTTCATACAGAATTTTTTCTTCAGATACAGAATTTTGTTCATACAGAATTTTGGTATACAGAATAACGACCCGTTCCCGAATCACTTACCTTGATCGACAGATTAAGTTAAGTATTATAAGTTAATGGTAATAAATTGAATTCAGAAAAAATGGCAAATATTAAATTATTAAAATCTAATAAAGGAAAGGATAAATTGTGTGTCGTTGGTTTTATGTTCTTCAACGAAAGAACAACAAAAAAAAAATTATTGGGTGTGCGCTAAGCGAATAAAAATAAATGTTAAGCTCGTGTTGTAACAAAATTGATTGATAATGTGCACACTATATCTAGACAATCGGGTAAAGATTCGCATGAGCCATGTGCAAACGAGTGTGATACTGTAGCCGCAAACAATTCAGTCAAGTCCTCATTTCAAAATAGTGCTTTTAATTCAAGCCAGATTATCCAAGAATCTGTATCTGAAACACCTCATTTTATTAAATTGTTCTGCAGGCAATTAAAAAACCTGTTCATAACTGTGAGTTTTAATGTTGAGATTTGGAATTACAGAATTTCCAAAAGCAGAATAATGGATTTGCAGAATTTTGAAAAAACAAAATTTTGGATTTACAGAATTTTGAAATACAGAATAATAGAAAAGCAGAATAATGAAATTCAGAATTATGTTCATACAGAATTTTTTCTTCACATACAGAATTTTGTTCATACAGAATTTTGGAATACAGAATAACGACCCGTTCCCCCCATCAATCAATTGCAATTTAAAATAAAAAAACAATTTCCTCCTTGCAAGTCAAATGCAAGACTTTCGGCGTTGGAAAATCATTTGTCAACATTTTCTACACTGCACACCCTCACATCTTGTTTGGCAAGATAGAATCAAAGTGGCACGCGTTGACACCTCACACCTATTAGTCTCGTATTTTATTTGTAAGAAAGAGATAAGTCACATTGAGGCAATATCACGCTGGGCAGTTCCCAACTGCAAAAAAAAAATCATTAAAAAAAAAGTCCTTTACCCAACAGTCTATGAATTATATTGAATGACATAAGACACAACACATGGGGTACACTCCTGGTGTACATTACATACACGTGCAAAATTGAACTTACAAGATGACAACTCACTTCGTTCATCATTACTCACGTCGGTCGTCGTCCTGCCTGAATTCTCATACCCACCCACCTAACCGCATATCGTGGAATGTATGGAGGCGATATGAGGTGACAATGTATCTAGCTGTAATAGCCTAACAGGATAAATATGCACTCTCTTATGTCACAAAAATAGTTTTATATTATCTTCAACAAGATCGTGACTGGAATTAATTCCATAGTACAATTTAATTGGTGTGAATAAACGCTTAAGAAACGGTCCCACATCCGCAGTGCATTGCATAAATATCTACTTATTAATGCACTTATGGGAACAAACGTTTGCACTATTTGCCGTTATTTACATAATTTTAAAATTGTTGTTTTCCTTGCCCATTTATCTCTCTACATACACCTTTGTCTTGGCTGAATGCGAAACTGGACAGTTTGGAAATAAGTGCGAATGCAAATGACCGGCAGACACAAATTGCAATCGTTGCTTTGGTATAACTTTTAAAGATTTTTGTTTGAAAATTTAGCTACAGACATTATCCAGCTTGAATTGAATACAAATTGGCAAAATAGAACTGTGTTAATTACATAAATGATTTAAATTCATGAGGGTTATTTTGCTGTCAATGTTTTTGTTATAAGGAAATCTTCGTCTACATTCTCCATTAATCTAGAAAGTACCAAAAATTACTCAAAGCATTTTTGTCTCAAAGAGAATGATGATGAGATCATTCTCTGATCGAGTGTCAAGTAACCTCTTAAGGAGTCCTATGCCGCCAACATCAAGTATCGAAGACCAGTGGCAACATTTCCAGGTTTCACACAGCCACCAAAACGAAACCCCTGCTTTGACGAAGAATGCAGTCAGGCCCATGCAGCCAAGCTGGAGGCATACAAAGCGGCGCTGCATCGAAGGACAAGAGCTGCTCGGGAGCTCTACGAGCAAAAGAGGAGAGAGGAACTCCGGCTTCTCAGGAGGAAAAAGAGAGAGCATGAGAAGCGTCAGATCGAGGATGTTGAGAGAGCCAACAGCAGGAATGAAGTTCGGAGGTTTTACCGAAAGGTTAAACAGTTGGCTCAAGGTCATCGAGCAAGAACCGATGCCTGCAGAGATAAACAAGAGAACATCATAATAGAATCGCAGTCAATACTGGGGATTTTTAAAGACCACTTCTGTAGATTGTATAACGGCGACGAAGAACAAAATACCGCCGTCAGACAGGAGCCTATCATCGGACACGATGATAGCCAACAATTCCGTGAACCCGACCTAGAAGAAGTGAAAACCGCAATATCACGGCTGAAATCCAACAAAGCCGCTGGAGCAGCAGGCGACGAGCTAGATAGGAGCATGCACCAAATCATCTGTAAGAAATGGTCAGAGGAATGC
Source organism: Sphaerophoria rueppellii (assembly GCA_920937365.1). Lineage (NCBI taxonomy): Eukaryota > Metazoa > Arthropoda > Insecta > Diptera > Syrphidae > Sphaerophoria > Sphaerophoria rueppellii. The sequence goes on from CAKKXW010000002.1 coordinate 39,378,174, forward strand.
ATGCCCGATGAATGGAACCTCAGCATTGTTTGCCCGATCCTGAAAAAGGGAGATCCTCTAAACTACGCCAACTATAGAGGAATAAGACTACTTAACATCGCCTACAAGATCCTCTCTGCCGTAATATGTGAACGTCTGAAGCCTTTCGTCAACAATCTGATTGGTCCTTATCAATGTGGCCTCAGGCCAGGAAAGTCAACCATCGACCAAATTTTCACGTTGCGGCTTATCCTGGAAAAGACCTATGAACTCCAAATCGATACCCACCATCTTTTCATCGATTTTAAGGCCGCGTATAACAGCATCTACAGAGACGAACTGTACAAAGCTATGTCTAGTTTTGGCGTCCCTGCCAAGCTCGTTCGCTTGTGCAA
>CAKKXW010000002.1:39386267-39444630 GCA_920937365.1 Sphaerophoria rueppellii
GGCAATGATCTCTAATAATTCTCATCTGGCATTGTTCGAGTTGACTTAACTTTTTTCAAGAAATATTCAACTCTTACTTTCAAGCATACCTTACTTCTGTTTTGGTTATCCTAGTGATGGTCTACCTACCTTACCGTCACATAAATGCGGTCGTGCAAATCATACAAATTGACGAAAAAAAAAACAGAGAAACCCTTTGTCCTTGATGGCCAAGCAAAGATTTACTTGTTCCGTCTCTAATTCCATTGAGGATAAAGCCTCTGTGGTCGTAGTTGTACTTATTCTTTTTTTCTTGGGGCTTTATTCCTCGGATCCATCTATTATTTTGGTCGTTGAGCTATCCCTGAAAAGGACATTGAATGAGTGCTTTATGTAATTTTTTGTTTGTATATCTAAAAACGGCATCTATATGATTCAGATGGGTTGACTCTGTGGAAAGGGAGAGACGAGAAAGACTTTCGCCCGTTTCGGCAGAGCCATTGAACTTGACATCCCTCGGAATTATAATGGAGTGTAATGTCCTCAAGAGAGCAGCACAGGCAGCAGCACCAGCTACCCGAAAGTAGTAGTGGTGTGCAGCAAAATCAGCAACAGGAATTCAAACTCAGACAAAGGATGCTACTGATATCCTTGTTCTGAATGGTTTTGGAATACAAATTCGTTCGCATCACCTCCACAACTGAACGACGACGACGAACGGCACTCTTCCACGTTTTCTCATCGGTTGCCTCCGCCTGGCCAAGTCGTGTCGTGCTTCCAGAAGCTATTGCCACAGCTTGTTTTTGCTCTTTAGTCTACTTTGGTTTGCTTTTCTTTGGGTATGGGTTTCTGCATCGACGACATTTCGTCTGGTAAGTTTGGTTGAAGAAAAAAAAAACGAACTGAGTGTAATAATGAATAGGGAGCCTTCTGTATTCGTGACATTTGAAACAGACACCACCCTCGTTCTGTCATTCAAGGAACAAAAAAGACAAAGGTAGTTGTCCTTGAAAAACGCACTCATTCAATGTAAAGTGGCCATTCTTTTCTGATGACAGTAATTTTCTTTGATTGGCGTGCTTCATCAACGATGCCTGCCGTTTTGTCGTTCGAGAAGCTTGAGTTTTTTTTTTTTTTTGAATCAGAGAATAGCAATGAGCTTTATTGCTCGTAGATTGATTAGGTCTAGTTATATTCTAGAATTCTGTAAATGTAATTTGAAGTCAATGCAAATTGGATGCCTTGCCAAAATTTGACTTTTTATAAGGAAAAAGAAAATTGGTTTAGATTTGATCTACAATATTTGCATCTCACAACCATTGTGAAACTCTGTTGTAATTTAAACTTTATGAAAAACTTTAGTTGCAAAAAGAAAACAATAGATATCCTAATTCATCTCTGGAAAACGTAAAAAAGACTCTCATTTCCAAAAAGATTAAAATCGAATTTGCATGGTCGAAGAATCACAATGAAGCGAGGAATGACACTTTTACATAGTTTAAATCACTCGAGAGCTTCCTTTGTAAGACAGCATTGCTAAGATCGAGATGGTTGTGATGATTCTTGTATTTTTGCAAGTGAAAGCATAAAAGCGAAGCGAAGAGACGGTTAGTAAGAATGTACTTCATAGATATCAACCTGTATACGTTACAAAGTTCCACTTAAGTGGCTTCGGAGTGCATTAATAGAGCGCATCGTATGGGAAAAGCCAGGCCAACTATATGTAGAAATAAATGCACCGATGCGTGGCTTTTTATCGGCAGATCTTGCGAAAAACTTCAGTTCTTCCCATACAACAGACCTTACAATAGCAATAAGTACATTCTTTCCCTTTAGTTCGAAGACAGTGTGTGATACCAGAGGAAGTGTGCAACCACAGGAGAGGGCTTTTAGTCAGGTGTGAATACAATTCGATTGTGAATGAAAGGAAGAAACATTATTTTGCAAAAACCAGCACAACTAGATACATGTTGTTCTATTGAAAGATGAAACGACACCGTCGAAATCGGTCGACACGGTTGTTGTAAGTTTTGCATATGAAGATGTTATCATATATATGTACCCTGAAGTTGAAGTTGAAGAAGAAATTAATTTAACGGCTGTTATCGAACTGTTAAGTCTCCTTAGGTAGCTGTTGAAATTGAGAGTTTTTGAGAATTTTTAATTTTTTTGTTAAACTACATTAATGGCTTAGCAACCAAGTCTCTGTTCCGTATGTGAGAATTGGCTAGACTTGCACCTTAGACTGTAGCAGTTTCAAAGTAACATGTAAGGTTCTTTCAATTATAAGGCCTTGGAAGACTTAAGAGTATTCCGAACTGAAACTGAAAATGCGAATTGTTTGAAGCCACCCAGTCTTTGTTGTTAAAAATATTAAAATTTTCTCCAATAGTTTAGTTACAGTTTAAATGTCGAATTTTATGCTCATTAAGAAATGATAGCAAAAACTCTTTTTATTTTGATGGAATTCACTTTGAAAAAGTTCGGCGATTTTGGTGTTTTTGAGTCCTTACTTCTAAGTAATATAGTAAAAAAAAAAAAAAAAAAAAAAATAGAGTGGCGTGACAGCTCTTGAAGAGCCAAGGCCTAAGTGGCTTACTCTCATCAACAATTCTTTAGAAGCGTGTGAAGAATTGAGGGGATTAACGCCGTTTTCGAACGGCAAAGTTGAGAAGCACTTTTTCATGACAGATGATACTCTTGGAAGTTTTGTCAGTTCCTCGCAAGAGGCAGTGCCCGTGAAAGATGAAATAAAAACTATGGGCCCAGGTAGGACTCGAACCCACGACGTTCTGCTTAGCAGCCAACGCACCTAACCACTAAGCTACGGACACTACAGTAGTAGTAATGTAGTATTTAATTGAAATTGTGTCCCAATTGTTCCTCTAAAACAGTTTTTGTTTACCCATTACCACCTTAATCATTTCGATAGGAAAACCAATTGCTTCACAATGCCATTTGAAAAAACACTCGGATGACTCTTAAGCAGGATCTGTTGGCTTTGAGCTGCCACCCGTGTATTTCTCAATTTTCTATTGGTCGTGTGGATTGGTTCTGCAAGTAAAAATTCTGGTTCTAGTATTTTTTTCAGAGGGCAAAAAGAAAAAGTATGTTAATTGTGGTCATTTGGTTATTTCCCGGTTCTTAAGTGAACAAAAACTTGGTTTGGTTCGTTTGTTTTTATTTTCTATTCGGCTTGCAAAATATCGATTTAGCTCTATTTTTTCAAATGCGGACTGTTTGGGGCGTGGGGGGCATTATCCCCGGTGACCCCCCACCCTTGGATCCGCGCTTAACTACTACTGACCCACGGTAATTGAAGGATCAAACTTCTTCAAAATTTATTACTCTTAACATTGACTGATGTACTTCTTCTGTACTTGGTTTTTCCTCCGTTTATAAACAGTCCAAGGGGTGGAATCCTGTAAGCTGATTTTTGATAATTGTTAGTCATATTCAGGAAAAAAAAAGAATATTGAATGTCAACTATCAGCTATCTGCTTATACAACTCCACCCAAGGCTTTTCACCTCCTGCTTCATGTGGGTGAATAAGGATTCCGCTAATTCTACGATTGCGTCTACATAAGCCAATAATTGGGTGATCTTGGTGACGATCTCTTGAACATTTTTTAGAGTCATGAATTGTTTTCTTCAGAAGAGAAGGAGGCAGGTCAGTCAATTCTTTCGCAGTAAATTAAAAATATTGCCGGTTCGGATAGCAATCAGGATAGCTTGATTGGCTTGAATTTTTGGTTATGGTCATTCAGCATAGTCTTGTGAGTTGTGAGATGACGAATTCTTTCATGGTTTTTTCCTTTTTGTCCTTACACTAAGCGTGATGTCTGCGACTTCTACCTAAAATTGAGTTGGCCGTATAAATGACATAACTATTGATGAGCTCTACTTCTCTTCCATTTCTCTTATAGGTCCGGCACTCTAGTTTTAGTCTTTTAGTACATATTCTTTCCTCTTTATTGCTCTCTTCGAAACAAGGCAGCCATCGTCTTTCAAGTCTAAGAGACAAATGCATTGAAACTTCTATTCGCTAATCGCAATCATACTTCGGAGCAATATACCATCCAGATCATCTCTATGATCCAGATGGTGATCCAAGTCGATGTTGGCACATCTATATGAGCATATAGTATTCAAGGTCAGAGGATCATTAGTGTTCTCGATGCAATATTATAGCTTAGATAATGGCACCGGACCTATTGTTGTGTTTAAAGAACGAACCTTGATCAGGTTTTAAGAGATAACGAATTCAAAATGGGTATCTTTTTCGTTATCCGAGGAACGTTTGTCTGATTTTCTTAGATTCGCTTCATTTCGTTGATAAGAGTAAATATAGTAGAAGATAGAAGGTTTTATAATTTCATTTCTTGCTGACTTCAAAATCTAGTCACGGTAAAGGCTAAAGGTTTTATGGATAGAAGTATATAAAAATAGTGTTTTTTATCTTTAACAATCGCAACTGGCCTAAGAAATGGATTTATAGTTAGTTTCATTTGTGGTTAAGATTTAATCAAGTGATTGATACCTTAAAGAGGTAACTAAAAACTGACGTTGGGTTTAGTAAATATGTCGGCCTGATAGATTTCCTTAAATGATGTCAGTACCTATGCATTTGCGTTGCATATGCGGTGGTATAATGCCAGGAGCTTATTTGATTTGCCATCACACCATTGTCATTACTGGATTGTTATGCCAACGCACAACACTTCAATTGAGAGTAATGAATGGCAAATCATTAATGTCTCATTTAGTGCAACGGGCTGAAATTCCACAAGCACAACCGCATATTATCATAGTTTTAACTTACAGTTTAGAAACTACTTGCATAGAATGGAGTTTCCTTGTTCAGCGACGACTACACTTCGCGACGACGCGACGTTCAGCGGGTGTCAGATGCAATCACTTTTCATCGATTCGACGCCACGTAATTAGCTTAAGAGTTAATTGATAGTTGAAACCCTTTTGGGTGTGAAGATTGAAATAAAGGATAGTATTTCCCAAATGCAATATAGCTTAGTTTTCCCATATCAAAGCAGTGCGGTTAGTATCTACTTAATAAAACCATGAAGCGACGATATGGCATTTTATAATTATAGCAATTTGTGTTTTATTTGAAGTTGCGGGAAGTCAATGAATGACTGCTAACAAAGGTATCAATGCACTGTTTTAATTGGGTTCGGTTCATGGAAGTCATAATTTTGGCTGATTGACAGAAATCACAAACAGAAGCTGTTTTACTAACTTGTGGCGACAAAAAATTTGCTTTACTGACAAAGTATTGGCATATTAATTAAATCTTTAGTGGTTTTGTTACTAAGACAGGAGGATTATTTTTCAAAATCGAAAAGATTGTCACATCACATAAAAGCCAGTAATAATTTGGTAAAACACGAACAAAGTTTCCTGTAAACAAGTATTTTGAACAGAAGAAATTTGGAATGCACTTCTGGAACTGCAAGGTCTTACTAAAAATCAGATGTGACAATGACAGATGGGTAGGACGATAAGGAAGAGAAATTAGAGGTGGACAGCACAGATATGAGAAAAGAAAACTCTAAAAAAATATGTATTTGTATAGTTATTTTGGCCAGTAGCAAACGCCTCATCAGCCTCATCTGCGCTCACGCCCCCACTGCGGAAAAGGATGAAGACACTAAAGACAGGTTCTAAGAGCTCCTCGACAAGACCTATGAGCAATGCCCTAGCTATGACATTAAAATCGTCCTTCGAGATTTTTATGCTAAGCTGGGTAGAGAAGAAATCTTTGGTGGAATAATCGGACGACATAGCCTACACGACACTACCTCCGATAACGGATTTAGGCTAATCGACTTCGTTGCTGGGCGAGACATAATGGTAGCAAGTACGCGATTCCCACATCTCGATATCCACCAGGAAATCTCCTGATCAATCAACCGTCAACCAGATTGATCACATTGCGATCGACGCACATTCCGAGGTGCCAACATCGACTCGGACCACTACCTTGTTCTAGCCAAGGTACGAATGCGGATATCCCGATCAAGGCCAACACTCGAAAATGTAAGGAGGAAATTCGACGTCAAGCAGCTACAATCACAAGAGATTGCTAGATCCTTTTCCGATCGTGTCTCCGAAAATCTCCTCAGAAGTCCTTTGCTGCCAGCACAAAATAAAGAGAACCAGTGGCAACACTGCAAAGCAAAAAAGACAGCATTAGAAGCACGCGATCGATGTCACAACAGGAACGAGGTTCGAAAGTTCTACAAAAAGGTGAAACAAACCTCCAGGGTTTATCGTATATACACACTGAACTGAAGCCTGTAGAGACCATCATGGGAACATCGCAGTAGAACCGCAGTCAGTGCTGAGGATATGGAAAGACCACTTTTCCAAGCTGTATAATGGCGATGACGACCAAAACTCCGTCAGCAATACAGAACCATTCAATTTGGGTGCAGAAAGCCAACAAATCCGACCACCCGACATGGACGAAGTGAAGATAGCGATATCTAAACTAAAGTCGAACAAAGCCGCTGGAGTAGACGGGCCAGCCGCCAAACTGTACAAAGCAGCCGGATATGATTTGGTTAGGAGCATGCACCAGCTCATCTGCAAAATTTGGTAGGAGTAGGAATGCATGCCCGATGAATGGAACCTCAGCATCGTATGCCCGATCCTCATAAAAGGAGATCCCCTGAACTGCACCAACTACAGAGGTATAAGTCTCCTTAAGATTGCCTATAAGATCTTGTCTGCCGTGCTGTGTGAACGTTTGAAGCACTTCGTCAACAACCTGGTAGGTCCTTATCAGTGTGGCTTCAGTCCCGGAAAGTCCACCATCGATCAAATATTCACCCTAAGGCAGATCCTGCAGAAGACCCAGGAACTTCAAATCGATACCTACTACCTTTTCATCGATTTCAAGGCCGCGTATGACAGCGTCTATAGAGACCAACTATATAGAGCAATGTCTAGTGTTGGCATCCCAGAAAAACTCATCCGTCTGTGTAAGATGACAATGGAAAATTCACGCTGTTCCATCATGGTCGAAAAAAACCTAACGGACGCTTTTGATGTCAAAAAAGGTTTTAGACAAGGCGATGCGTTGTCATGCGATTTCTTCAACATCATTCTTGAAAAGATTGTGCAAAGCACCAATGTCAACACCAGAGGCACAATCTTTCAAAAGTCCATCCAGCTACTAGGAAACGCAGACGACATTGACATAATGGGAAGAACACAGCGTAATGTCAGTGGAGCGTTTGTGAGCCTTGACGGAAGCCAGGAAGATGGGTCTAGCGGTTAACGAGGACAAGAATAAGTTAATGCTGTCCACAAGAAAGGACAACCATTATCGACGTCTTGGAGCAAACGTCAACATAGACAGATTTAACTTCGAGGTAGTTAAGGACTTTGTCTACCTGGGATCCGCTATCAACTCAGACAAAAACACCAGCGCTGAAATCAAACGAAGAACCACTCTTGCCAATCGCTGCTTCTTTGGACTAAGAAGGCAATTGAGTAGTAAAGTTATCTCTCGAGCAACTAGTGACACTCTACAAAACCCTCATCATCCCGGTCCTCATTAATGGTGCAGCGATATGGACTATGACAACATCTGATGAAAACGCTTTATGCTGCTTTGAAAGAAAAATTCTTCGAGTGATTTTTGGTCCTGTGTGCATTAATGGAATATGGAGATGAAGATTCAACCAAGAACTGTACGGACTGTACAGCGACACTGACCTAGCCAGAAAAGTTAAGGTCCAATGACTTAGATGGTTGGGTTTTTGAGCGAATGGAAAATAATGCTCCGGCTCGTAGAGTCTTCGAATCCAATCCGGAAGGACGTCGTAGAAGAGGAAGACCGCGACTACGGTGGAGCACACAGTTGGAAGAGGACCTGGACCAACTTGACCTGCGAAACTGGAGACAGTTAGCCAGGGATCGAGCTGGCTGGAGAAGTTTGTTGGGTGAGGCCCTGGTCCGACCTGGACTGTCACCTTAAGTAAGTAAGTAAGTAAGCAAACGTTTATGTTTCCATCAACTTTCGGTTATTTTTTTCAGTCTTTCCATTCAACAAATCGAACAAAAAAGTAACAAAAAACAAAAAACAAAACGTGTACACGAATCAATATCCCATAAATCAATTGCAATTTAAAATAAAAAATCAATTTCCTCCTTGCAAGTCAAATGCAAGACTTTCGACGTTGGAAAATCATTTGTCAACATTTTCCACACTGCACACCCTCACATCTTGTTTGGCAAGATACAATCAAAGTGGCACGCGTTGACACCTCACACCTATTAGTCTCGTATTTTATTTGAAAGAAAGAGATAAGTCACATTGAGGCAATATCACGCTGCGCAGTTCCCAACTGAAAAAAAAAATCATTTGAAAAAAAAGTCCTTTACCCAACCCCAACAGTCCATGAATTATATTGAATGACATAAGACACAACACATGGGGTACACTCCTGGTGTACATTACATACACGTGCAAAATTGAACTTACAAGATGAAAACTCACTTCGTTCATCATTACTCACTTCGTCCTGCCTGAATTCTCATACCCACCCACCATGCGGTTAGGTGGAATGTATGGAGGCGATATTAGGTGACAATGTATCTAGCTGTAATAGCCTAACAGGATAAATATGCACTCTCTTATGTCACAAAAATAGTTTTATATTATCTTCAACAAGATCGTGACTGGAATTAATTCCATAGTACAATTTAATTGGTGTGAATAAACGCTTAAGAAACGGTCCCACATCCGCAGTGCATTGCATAAATATCTACTTATTAATGTACTTATGGGAACAAACGTTTGCACTATTTGCCGTTATTTACATAATTTTAAAATTGTTGTTTTCCTTGCCCGTTTATCTTTCTACATACACCTTTGTCTTGGCTGAATGCGAAACTGGACAGTTTGGAAATAAGTGCAAATGCAAATGACCGGCAGACACAAATTGCAATCGTTGCAACTTTTAAAGATTTTTGTTTGAAAATTTAGCTACAGACATTATCCAGCTTGAATTGAATACAAATTGGCAAAATAGAACTGTGTTAATTACATAAATGATTTAAATTCATGAGGGTTATTTTGCTGTCAATATTTTTGTTATAAGGAAATCTTCGTCTACATTCTCCATTAATCTAGAAAGTACCAAAAATTACTCGAAGCATTTTTGTCTCAAAGAGAATGATGATGAGATCATTCTCTGATCGAGTGTCAAGTAACCTCTTAAGGAGTCCTATGCCGCCAACATCAAGTATCGAAGACCAGTGGCAACATTTCCAGAGAGCAGTTAGAGATGCCGCCTCTAATGTGCTGGGTTTCACACAGCCACCAAAACAAAACCCTTAGTTTGACGAAAAATGTAAGCAGGGCCATGCAGCCAAGCAGGAGGCATACAAAGCGGCGCTGCATAGAAGGACAAGAGCTGTTCGTGAGCTCAACGAGCAAAAGAGGAGAGAGGAACGCCGGCTTCTCAGGAGAAAAAAGAGAGAGCATGAGAAGCGTCAGATCGAGGATGTTGAGAGAGCCAACAGCAGGAATGAAGTTCGGAGGTTTTACCGAAAGGTTAAACAGTTGGCTCAAGGTCATCGAGCAAGAACCGATGCCTGCAAAGATAAACAAGGGAACATCATAATAGAATCGCAGTCAATGCTGGGGATTTTTAAAGACCACTTCTGTAGATTGTATAACGGCGACGACGAACAAAATACCGCCGTCAGATTGGAGCCTATCATCGGACACGATGATAGCCAACAATTCCGTGAACCCGACCTAGAAGAAGTGAAAACCGCAATATCACGGCAGAAATCCAACAAAGCCGCTGGAGCAAATGGACTATCTACTGAGTTGTTCAAAGCAGCAGGCGATGAGCTAGATAGGAGCATGCACCAAATCATCTGTAAGATATGGTCAGAGGAATGCATGCCCAATGAATGGAACCTCAGCATTGTTTGCCCGATCCTGAAAAAGGGAGATCCTCTAAACTGCGCTAACTAGAGAGGAATAAGTCTACTTAACATCGCCTACAAGATCCTCTCTGCCGTAATATGTGAACGTCTGAAGCCTTTCGTCAACAATCTGATTGGTCCTTATCAATGTGGCTTCAGGCCAGGAAAGTCAACCATCGACCAAATTTTCACGTTGCGGCTCCAAATCGATGACGATGGAGAACTCACGTTGCTCCATAAATGTTGGTAACTGCACTGTCATGCGATTTCTTTAACATCGCTCTTGAGAAGATAGTGCAGAACTCCAACGTCAACACCAGAGGCACTATCTTCCAAAAATCTGTTCAACTTCTCACGTACGCCGATGATATTGATATAATGGGAAGAACACGGCGTGATGTCAATGGCGCCTTTTTGAGAATTGAGACGGAAGCGGCAAAAATGGGTTTAGCAGTAAATGGGGGAAAAACGAAGTATATGCTGTCTTTGAGGAAGGACACCCAACACCGACGGCTCGGGCAGAACGTCACATTAGACGCGTATAACTTCGAGGTAGTAGAGGAGTTTGTCTACCTAGGCTCCGCTATAAACACGGGCAATAACACCAGCGCCGAGATCAGACGAAGAATACCTCTTGCTAATCGCTGTTTCTTAGGGCTAAGAAATCAATTGAGTGGAAAAGCCCTCTCTCGAGCAACTAAGTTAAAACTGTACAATACACTTATCATCCCAGTCCTGCTGTATGGTGCAGAAGCATGGACCCTGACAAAATCGGATGAAAGTGCCTAAGGCAAGTTCTTCGGGTCATCTTTGGCCCCGTGTGCATTGAAGGGGAATGGCGAAGAAGATACAGCATCGAACTTTACGGGTTGTACAACGACATGGAGCTAGCCAGAAGGGTCAAGGTCCAGAAACTCAGATGACTCGGTCATTTAGAGCGAATGGACACCAGTGCTCCGGCCCGGAAAGCCTTCGACACTATTCCCGAGGGACGTAGGAGGAGAGGAAGACCGCGACTCAGGTGGCGCACTCAAGTGGAAGAGGACCTCAATCAACTTGGAGTGCAAAACTGGAGTCAACTAGCTAAGGACCGAGCTAGCTGGCGGAGACTGTTGATTGAGGCCCAAGTCCACAACGGACTGTAGCGCCACCTTAAGTAAGTAAGTAATATTTTTGTCTCAAAGCAGCCCAAAGCGTTTTCATCGGATGTTGTCATGGTCCATGTTTCTGCACCATACATGAGGACTGGGATGATTAGGGTTTTGTAGAGTGCCACTTTAGTTGCTCGGGAGAGGAACTTGCTACTCAATTGCCTTCTAAGTTCAAAGAAGCAGCGATTGGCAAGAGTAATTCTTCGTTTGATTTCAGCGCAGCGCTGGTGCTGTTGTCTGAGTTAATAGCGGATCCTAGGTAGATAAAGTCCTCAACTACCTCTAAGTAAAATCTGTCTATGTTGACGTTTGCTCCAAGACGTCGATGTTCGTAGTCTTTTCTTGTCAACATCATTAACCTTGTCTTGCCTTGGTTAACCGCCAGACCCATCTTCCTGGCTTCCGTCTCAAGACACACAAACGTGTGTTCTTTCAAATATGTCAATGTCATCTGCGTATCCTTGTAGCTGGACGGAGTTTTGAAATATTGTGCCTCTGGTGTTGACGTTGGAGCTTTGCACAATCTTTTCAAGAATGATGTTCAAGAAATCGCATGACAACGCCTCGCCTAGTCTAAAACCTTTTTTGACATCAAATGCGTCCGTAAGGTTTTTCCGATCATGATGGAATAGCGTAAATTTTCCATTGTCATTTTACACAGACGGATGAGTTTTTCTGGGAAGCCAAAACTAGACATTGCTCTATATAGTTGGTCTCTATAGACGCTGTCATACGCGGCCTTGAAATCGATGAAAATGTGGTAGGTATCGATTTGAAGTTCCTGGGTCTTCTGCAGGATCTGCCCTAGGGTGAACATTTGATCGATGGTGGACCACTCTGTTAAGGACCTAGCAGGTTGTTGACTAAGGGCCTTAAACGTTCACACAGCACTGCAGACAAGATCTTATAGGCGATGTTAACTACCTCTGTAGTTGGTGCAGTTCAGGGGATCTCCTTTTTTTAAGGATCGGGCATACGATGCTGAAGTTCCATTCATCGGGCATGCTTTCCTCCTACCAAATTTTGCAGATGAGCTGGTGCATGCTCCTAACCAAATAATATCTAGCTGCTTTGTACAGTTCGGCGGCTAGCCCGTCTTGTTCGACTTAAGTTTAGATATCGCTATCTTCACTTCGTCCATGTCGGGTGGGTGGAATTGTTGGCCTTCTGCACCCAAATTGAATGGTTCTGTATTGCTGAAGGAGTTTTGCTCATCATCGCCATAATGCAGCTAGGAAATGTGATCTTTCCATATCCTCAGCACTGACTGCAGCTCCAATACGATGTTCCCATGATGGTTTCTACAGGCTTCAATCCGGGGTGTATAAGCCCTGGAGGCTTAATTCACCGTTTTGTAGAATTTTCGAACCTCATTCTTGATGTTGAGCGAATGGAAAATAATGCTCCGGCTCTAAGAGTCTTCCAATCCAACCCGGAAGGATGTCGCAGAAGAGGACGTCGTACTTTCAAAAACAAAAAATACACTGATAGAACTTTTATTTTTCGAGAGAATCTGGTATCAAAAAAACGGTTCTATGGGAGGTACCGTTTTTGAGCAATACAAAAATATTTTGTTTACCTAAAAAATTAATGTTAAAAAGAAAAAATATTCAACGAAGTTTAAAAAAAAAATTGTAATAGCCATTTCTGAGAAAATTTAAACTTTTGGTTTTTGGCCATAAAAATCGTGTGGTGACTAACATAAATTTTGATCTTAAAAAAAAATCGAAGAAAAAGGCCCACGCGAATTTGCTCAAACCTATAATTTTCAAGTTTGAAGTCAATCGGACCAGTGGTTAAGGCTGTAGTATCGTTTTCAGACAGACATGACGGACGGAATCGCCGGACCCACTTTTTTCGACTTCGCAAACATCGTATAATGTCATATTTGATCAATATCCCAACTTTCTTTTAACGAATCCAAAACTTGCAAATATATTCTAGGTACATGTCGCAAGTAAAAATATAAAAACAGTTTGCCACAATGACCATCCTTTATGTCAGCATTACAATGGATTTTTTCTTAAATCTCTTCATTCAAATGGAAATCAGTTGAGCAAATCTCTTGAGCAGTTCTATCCTACATCATATTTAGGAAAGAAAATGAAATAAATAAATTAAGAACAAAGAAGCAACCTCATCGTTAAGTGCTTACTGCTTATGCTAACACGATGCTCGGGCACATTAGCGTCCCTAATGGTGTGAGAATTGCTTCCATTTAATGGAACTACAACTCTTCACGGCACAGCAGAAGACAGCATTGTCGATGAATGACCGAACGGCAAACATTCTATTCCCTCTTTCATTATGAAGCCCTTTTGTGATAAAATCGAATCTACTCAATCCACTCCCGCTGCAAAGAAGCACAGAGAAGATGTAACTAACGATTGTAGTATATCATACTGATGCTCCGCCTTAATCGAAGTTCTATCTTCCGATATCTAAGAGATTGTTTATTATTAGGCGATAGATACAAAGTGGTTAATTGATTTCGTGGGAATTTGATGAGCATGTATTTTTGGAACTGCGTGCCAGTCAGCCAGCAGTTCCTCGTCGTGGCATTTAATATTTATTTTTGTCGTTTCTCCCCCACTGAATGTTTGTTTGTTTACTAAATGTTTTTGTTGCATTATGCTCGTGTTTTTGTTTATGTTTCATGTGGGTATAGGTTCTGAACGCGTCGATTGATGCAGTATCTTTTTAGGGGTCAAACACCGCTTTATTGACATGGAAACAGACTTGTCTAATATACAGACAAAAAAAATTATACCTATCACGATGTTTATATGGAAAAAGACAGGGGTGTTTATAAATTGACGACACCACGCCCCCGTGTGATGAGACAAATAACATTAATTCTCTGTTTTCATTCTTCACACTGAACTTGTCTGGCTCCTCGGAATCCCTGGTGTAAATATCAGGGTCACGGTCATTAATAAGTCTGTTCAATGAGTCTGTGCTGGACTGTATTGGGCAGAAAAGTACAACATTTTCCTGTGCAATGACACTTTTTCTGTGCATGAGTGTATTAGAACAGTCTAGTCTGCTGTTTAATGACTTTTTCTAGAACAGTTTAGCGTAGGTTGGCGTAAAAAAGAACAGGATTTTCTGTACTTGCTTTTGAGGAAGTGTAACCTGGAACAGAACCATGACAACTGTCAAATTGTTGTAGTTTTTTTGTCTTTGTTTTGTTTTTTGTTTTGATAACCTCAAATTAATTGAGTTAAAATATTCATAAAAGATTTTTTGATTTTGCTGATAAAATAGTAAGTATTTATTTGTTTGATATTTTTAAAGATGTAATTCCTTAAATAAATTCCATTTTCAAACATGTGTAGAAGAAAACAAAATGCGGGAAATTAATTTGGTTATGGATGAAAAGTCGATGATCGTCCAGTGTTCACCCAACACCAGATCAAACATCGAAAGAGGTAAATGGGAAATATTTGGCAATGCATAAATAGATTCAACAGCACATTTAAGTAAAAGAAGAGGTTGCACCTACCACCAGTCGCTCTGACTTTGACGATATTTTGCAGCAGTCAACGTCCGCACAGGCACAGGCTGCTAACATCGATCTAGAAAATTTTGTTGACGAGCACTATCGGCAAAACAAAGCAGTCTGGTTGGATGGCGACTGCAAGCTACTTATCTCCATTTACAAACGATATATTCTGGATTTAGGTAAAAATACTACAAGTTGCTTATCTCCATTTATAAATGCTATATTCCCACTTTAGGTAAAAAAGCTGCTCTCAAAACAAAGAGAAAACTTTGGGGGTGCATCGCCCAGGAATTTTTGTTCCAACAAATATATCTATAAATTTTTTTTGTTCGTCACAAATTCCTTGCAAGCAAATACTAGTCACATTCTTGCGATCTATATAGTCATCTCGTCCACGACTGGGAGGGTCAATTCGGATATGAGTGCCATCAATAACGCCTATGAAATAAACAAGTCAAAACATAATAACAAGCGTTCAAATTAATTTTTACCTATAAGTCCAAACATTCCAGTTTTGGTTTTCATCCAATGTGCGGTCTGAATTTTGTTTCCTTCGGTGGGCCACTTAATGGTGGACTCGGTCAGGTTGCTGATGAAGAACGTTACTCTCCGTATTATAAACGACACCGTTCCCAATGCTTAATTAAGTCTGTCTGCAAGGTCCCGAAATGAGCAGGCCTCATGTCCTGTAAATACAATTTTTTCTTACGAATAAAGATCAGTTCTTACCAGCAAACCAAAGGAAGAGAGCCAAGTGTACTTTGGGAGAGAAAGTTTTCCCAGGTTCTAAATTTAAATAAGTTTCCGATGTCGAAAATTTGTCCACCAATCGTTGAAAGAGATTACTGCTTACACGAAAGTGAGACACAAACTCCTTCTCGGAGTATTTTGGAATTGTTTCTTCCACATAGCGGGTAATACAACACCGCTTGCCTTTAAACATTGCAAATATAATTACTTTTGAAACGATTTCATCTGAAGAATCCGAGGAAGAGTCGGTGGAAAAATCTATTTCTTCGTCGGTATCACTTTGGTTTTCTTCCAACAAAACTCTTAACAAAAGTGAATCCTTTTCCATTTTGTTTGTTGAAAATTATTTATTAAAATGGAATACAACAAAAATATAAACAATTTGTTTAGCACAACAAAGTTTCGATCACAAACTCTACGCAATTTTTGTTTTTGTTTTTAGTTGTCACAGATGACGTTTCGATGACTGTTCTAACTTGTCTGACATTTCTGTGCTGATCTGTTCCGTTCTACACTTTTCTGTACTGTTCTAACCTACACTTTTTCTTATTGAACAGTCTTAATGACAAGGTTCAAGTTGATCTTTGTCTTGGTTCTCGCCTGCATACCAAGTTGTTCTTTTTTTTTTGAACAGCTAATTTCACAATTTGTTGAATAGGGCTGGTTAAGACTTTCTTTTTGTGTTTAGATACTCATTACGTTTGAAATAACTCAGTTCGGAAATGCAGAAGTTGCCACAACCGGGATCTGGTTCAATCCTCGTCTAGCAAGTTTTTTCACCTGTCCTGATTTTTGACCGACACTATATCACCATCCAATTTCCCGCTTTATAATTGTACCTGCACCCAGTGTCTAGGTGCCTGGCTCTCTGCAATCTACCAAGCTAAAAAAAAAACGAAAATAGAAACTGAGCCCACAGTTAGTTTGAATGAAAATTTCAAGTTCACTGTTCAAGTTTTCAGATGTCTGTAATCACGCATCAAACGAACACTTGCCAAGTGAACTTGAAATTTTCATTCAAACTAACTGTGGGCACAGTTTCTATTTTCATTTAATATTGTTGTATTATCTTTTATGATTTAAAAAATTCAGTATAACACTTTTAATTATTAAGAACTTGGCGTTCTCATTACTTTTGGTGGCTGACTTTTTACACAAAACACACTCTTTTTTTACATTTTATGTTTTTGTTCTGATTTCACATCTTTTTGCAAAGTTTTTTTTTTAACGGAATGGCCGAATGGAAGCACGAAAATCGAAATACATCAACAACCCCGGCAGAGCCGCTTGCCAGGGCAATGCAAAAATATGCCGGACCTTACCACGGCGGCGGCGGCGTCCGAAAGAGCTCGTTTATTGCTGGTTTATCGCCTAGCCTATCATTCATCGGCACGTTTTTCGAACAAAGTACGCTCACACCACCACTGAACCTCTAAACTATTATTAATTTGGGTTTCCGAACGTTGTACTATTGAGGAGTCACGAACAATTCAGAGCCCAAACTTAATCTAAGTTGATCTCCATCCTGCGCCAAAAACGCACAATGTAATAATTGCTCTGCCAATATATAAATAAATAATAGGTATGTTAGATGTTGTTAACTCATACATTTTCTCTTTAATGTTTTCGACCATTTCGATAGATAAAATGGGTGGATACCACACCCCTGAATGGAAATACAATTTTTTCTCATTTTTTGTAATGTCATTCAACCAAAAACATACAAAAATTCCAAATTTGAACATCCTGCGACCGTTTTTAGAGAGTGGGCGGAAACCACGCCCCTAAATGAAATTTAAATATGTACTTATATTTTTCTTTTTATTCAACCTAGACGCTATTCAAACCGCGAATTTCAACATCCTTAGACCATTTTAACAAAGTGGGCGGATACCACGCCCCCTGAATGAAAAAATGAAATTTTCGTTTTTTTCCTTTGTATACACCCGAAAACCTCCCATTGTACCAAATTTCAAGATTCTGATATTGTTAGAAGTGCTTCATAATTTTGATGATCAGTCAGTGAGTCAGTGAGTCAGTCGTCAATTACGGTTTTTGAAATTTTTACTGTTCAATATCTCAGGGAGTAGTGGTTCTACAAAATTATTTTTTTTACAGGGCCTTTGTACGCATGAAGTTAATACGTAATTCAAATTTAAGGCTTCTACCTCTATGGGTTAAAAAGCTATGGGGGGTTATATATGTGCTTGAGTTCGATCCTGTTAAAAGGGAGTAGAACTAGAACTTGGCTGGGCACTACCGTGCCCTTTGATTACAAAGAATTCAGTTTTTTTCTGAATTTGGGCTTATTTCCATATAATCAAGACGAAATTGCATTTTTCAAAAAATCATTCGGTTTTATTTCTCTTTTAAGACTGCAATGAAGCCGAAAAACTAGTCTTGAAAATTTGGTCGTATTTCCAAAATTTTATTTGCGCAATTTCTAACTGTTTCGTTTCGTCTTTGAAAAGAAAATAAGGCCTAATTTTAAATTCGTTGGTCGTTATTTCATATCACCAAGTACCAGTCCCCCTTGTCGGAGTCCTTTGCAAATGAGGGAGGCGAAGTATCCGTTTGTTCATAAATCAGCTTTAAAAAAGAGCTTGAAAGTGACGACGAACATTTATGGCAAGCAAATAACCGGTGTCCCTTTAACCAAATTATTGAACCGTAGAAATGATGTCTGCTCCAATTACCATTTGAAAAGACAACAACCGTTCCGATTGCATCAAATGGATATTGCACTTTAGTTTCACCTTTTCATTAGCAACTTCAAACTAATTACAACCTTACGTTAGTTATATTCTTCTTTTTTAATTTTTTTTTTACTGAATTAATTTTTGCATCCATCATTTTTGTGTAATTAGCACACCAGCACTCCGGCAGCCAAACGGGCGGCACCGACCGGGCCGGCAGCATTGGCACAGCATGTTTCTAAGTGCTCATCGTCATCGTTGTCGGCAAACTTTGCCTTTGCATCATATTTGATTGCATCTCAGTTCCGAGTTGACTTCAAGGCTTACAAACATTTGCCCAATCAACAAACAAGTCATTAGTTGCGAGAAATGTTTTCTCGTTCTTCCGCTTCATGCATTCACATTAATGTATTGCGCCATCCATTTCCACAGTTTCCAGAGTTTTGTAGGAATGTCCTGGAATAAAACAATTTTCTCATTTACACCTGCCATAGCGTTTCAGAAGCTACGCTCATCGACTAAGCTGCCAGCAGGGTGCCGAGAAAAATTTAATTAAAGATTCTACCATGGAGTTTGGGACTCCCACTGAGCCCGACAATGCCGTCAGGTCATGGCAGCCGTCTTGTTCTTTTCGATTCACATTTTAAGTTTAGTCACAGAGTTGACGTGTTGACTTTTTTAGCGGCTTTATCAAAGCCATATGTCATATTGCTTCATGCTCTTCCCTGGCACATGCCACGGTCGCGGCAACAGAATCATGTGTTCTGAGAATGAGAAGTGGGCATTCATTAAAAGCAAGACCGGACTGTTTCTCGGGCTTCTTTGTCCAATTTGTAATTAGTGTCCAGCAAGTCTGGTCTAACATGGAAAGGCATGGACCAGTTTTGCTTTTGTTGCTCTCTGTGAACACGATGTTTGCCCTCGCTTAACGGTTTAATATGTCGTAATTTCTTGTTGAAATCCTAGATTTTTCTTCTTTTCTCGTTTTTTTTTTCCTTAATGCTTCTAACACAACCGTGACAAGAACATGGTTTGGGAGGCGCAATAGACGGTATAAACGTCTGTCTGTCTCAATGTGTTCCAAACGCAAGCGAGCAAATGGAATTGTCATGAAGTCTGAGAACTTGTGAGTGGGAAAACGGAAAATCCGAGATGGAACACGAGCAGAATAATATAGTTTTGATTTCCCATAAGGAATAGGACTGCTCTGGTGCATTTAATGCCATTAGGAGGAGTGACAGTACAGGTGAGCTGAACACGAGCAACCGAGGAGCTGGGAATAACTCAAAGAAGTGGAAGGAAGAAGGTTGGGGAATTTATGGTGGCTTGCGTGCAGATTTAGAGTTTCCTTCGGGCACTGCACTGATGTTTTGTTGCTCCTTTTCGGTCGTCCGTATACGTACGAACATATAAGTATTCTGTGTTGTGCTTGGTTCACCTTCTTCGCGTGGAGACATTGAACTTGACTTTCACTTCAACAATAATAATGCTGGATAAAAGTGAACAACAGTGTGTCTGTTCTGCTGCTGGATGAGTTTATGAAGTTTTTTTTTTTCTTATGGTGGGCACACCTAGGGTTCTTTTTCTTATGAAGAGGAGGGTAGGTCTTGCATTGTTATGGATGCCTTAGGAAAGGGTGTGTAGTAAAAAGGCTTCTAGTCACAAGAAATTTAATGCCCGAATGCTTAGTGTTGAAGTTGGTCCTACAGTTAAACTAATGGAGATGGGTAATGACAATTTGACGTCAGACTAAATTAAGTCGACAGAAGACAGAGAACATTCCACTCTTGGATTGATGAAAGCTAAAAGCTATATTTAATTTGAAGAATTGAAATAAAATGAGGAGAGTCTGGATAAATGGAGCCAAAGATGAAAGACAAATGGGTGCATGTTGCAACGTTGTTTGGACAAAGGGGAAGAGAAATTATTAATTTACCATTCGCGTTCAGAATGTCACGGGTTCATAACAAAATCAAAACGCATATAATAAGGCGTTGGAAGATAGCTGTGGACCATCCGCTCCCGAAAAAAAAGGAAAGGATGATCCAGTCCGTCAAATCTCTGCTTGTAAGGACCTCTACCGATCATCACCAAAGTAGTTGAAAAGATCAGTAGGGCTTGAACCAAATGAACAGCGGAAACCTAGATTGGGTTTAAGTCGGGACATGACATCGTTTATACCGCATCATTTTTCAATGTAGCCATACAATCGTGTATGCCAACGATCAAATTTCGTAGGGAATTGTATTCGTTAGGCATGGTCTTCGGCGCTATCTCCGTTTGTATGGAACAACTTTTTGCCATAGGTATAACTATTCTAACAGGCCCTTGGATCGAATAAGTTGAAAATTTGACAGTAACCCTTATTCGAGGTCACATTGCTAGAGCTCTGAGTTCTTCAAAGTAAGTACGAGTATTACTTTTAAAGACTGGTTGAGCAACATAAAAGTAACATGGGGTAACTGTAACTCCGTAATCGCCAGATCCTTCTCTGATCGAGTGTCAAGTTACCTCTTAAGGAGTCCTATGCCACCAACATCAAGTATCGAGATTCAGTGGCAACATTGCCAGAAAGCAGTTAGAGATGTTTCCCCTGGTTTGACGAAGAATGTAGGCATACAATGCGGCGCTGCATATAAGAACAACAGCTGTTCGTTTGCTCTTCGAGCATAAGAAGAAATAGGAACGTCAGTTTTTCAAGAGAAAAAAGAGAGAGCATGAGAAGCGTCAATCGTCAGATCGAGGATATTGAGAGAACCAACAACAAAAATAAAGTTCGGAGGTTTTGCCGGAAGGTAAAACAGCTGGCTCAAGGTCATTGAGCTAAACCGATGCGATGCCTGCAAAGATGAGCAAGGGAACATCATAGTAGAATTGCAAGAGATGCTATGGATTTGGAAGTACCACATTTGTAAGCAGGCGATGATCTAAATAAAACCTGTAGTAATATTTCCAGAGTTCCAGAAGTTCAAGAAAAAAGACTATTTTATATGTGAACAGCTTAAAGAATTTAATTAGAGTGAAAATAAAAAGTTTTCTACAAACAATATGATACACAAAAGTTACTTAGATATGAATTGATTAGAATAGGAAAGTATTTAAGAACAAAGTATTTCAACAGCCCCACTTAATCGATACATATCATTAATAAAATACTAAATCAAACAATAATTATAAATTAAACAATCAAAAAACAAAGTTACATAATTAAAAACAAGAATACCTAATAGATTTAAAATGTATCTAGGATAAACCCATACTTTTTGTACAAAATAGGTGTTTCTCGTTGCCAACGGGCTTCGTCAAATTATCTGCAATCATTTTGTTGGTATTTAAATAAGTTACTTTGATGTCTCCTCTGTCTAATCGCTCACGAATAAAATGATGACGAATGTCAATATGTTTGGTTCTTAGACTATATACATTTGATTCTTCGCCATATTGATAGCACTCTGATTATCACAGTGAATTTGGATCGGATCTTCATAGTTTTCCAGTAATTCTCTCAAAAGCTGTTGAATCCAAACTGCTTCTTGGTTGGCCGCAGAAAAAGCCATATATTCAGCTTCAGCACTAGAGAGTGCCACGGTTGGCTGCTTTTTGCTTGCCCATGAGACCGCACAGTCTTCGAATTTGAGATATATCCTGTGATGGATTTGCGATGATCTGCATCTGAGACCCAATCAGCATCGTTTTTGCGAAGCTTCAAACTGTCTACATCGGATTTCTTAAATGTTAGCTTGTAATCTTTCGTCTTCTTCAGATAGCGAAAAATTCTTTTCACACCATTCCAATGTGGACGTCCAGGGTTATTATTAAATCTGCTAAGATTTCCAATGGAGTAAGTTAAGTCAGGTCGTGTACATTGAGATAAATATAGGATGCATCCGATTGCCTCTTGATAAGGGACATTGCTCATATCATCTTCTTCATCCTTAGTCTTCGCTAACATATTTTTGGTAAATTTTGTATTCGGATCAATAAGTGAATCAACGGGATTGCAATCTGTCATTCCAAATCTGTCAAGAATTTGTTCAATATACTTTGTTTGGTCCAAGGAAATCATTCCAGTTTTCTGATCTCTGGTAATTTGCATTCCAATGCAGCTCCAAGCCATACCAAGATCTTTTATAGGTACTAAAGTTTTTTTGAAGATTTGCTTTGAGTTGATTTGTCCATGCATTATTATTTGAAAAAATCAGTAAGTCATCGACATAGACAGCTACGTAGACCATACTCTTCTTTTCGCGTCTAAAATATATGCATGCATCTGCTTTCGAGCGAGTGTATCCAGAATCGATCAAAATATTGTTCAATTTTACATTCCATTGACGACTTGCTTGCTTTAGTCTATAAATGGCCTTTTTGAGTAAACACACTTTTCCACTCCCATCATCGTAACCTTCTGGCTGTCGCATATAAACGCTTTCCTGGACATCACCTTGCAAAACAGCTGTAATTGTATCCATTTGGTCGATAATAAGATTGAATTTTGAAGCAAGGGCCATCAACTGACTACTGGTGACAAGGTTTCTTCATAGTCAAATCCAGGACGTTGACTACAACCTTTGGCTACCAGTCTTGCCTTGTAACGAGCAATTTTTCCATTTGAATCTGTTTTTACCTTAAAAACCCATTTACAATTTATGGCCTTCCTGTCGTTTGGTAACTCTACCAAATCCCAAGTTCGGTTATCCATTAAAGATCGATATTCATCGTCCATAGCATTTTCCCATTGAATAGAACTTGAACCACCTAAAGCTTCTTTAACAGTTGATGGCTCATCAAAGCTACTTCGTGCCAGATACGATGTGCAATCAGAAAATTGTTTCTTTTCTCGTAGCCTAGATGATCTTCTTAATTGGGGTTCTTCGTATTCTTCATCAGTATATGACTGAGTATCTTCAAAGGTAGTATCACAATCAGAACTTTCTTCATGCGGACTAACTTCATGCTTAACCACTAGATCATCGTTGATAGAAGTCTCTTTCCCATCTTCAATGTTCTGATCATCAGTAGCGGTAGTATAACTTCCTTTTTCTTCATCAAGATCAAAACTAACAGGTAGAACGTTTGCATTGTCACTTATCTCAGAAGAATTATCTTTTTCAATAAAAATGACATCTCGACTAGTAATAACTCTGTTGCGTGATGAATCATAGACACGATATCCTTTGGTGCCTTCACTGTATCCAATAAAAATTAGCTCTTCAGATTTTGCATCAAATTTTTTTCGCTTGACATCAGGAATATGCACCATGACACGGGATCCAAAGATACGTAAATGACTCAAATTTGGTTTTGAACCGGTCCAAACTTCAACAGGAGATTTATTGCTTAAGACCCTAGACACAGAATGATTCTTCAAATATGCTGCCGTTAACATAGCTTCAGCCCAAAACTTCTTATGCAAATCTGCATCTTCTAACATGCATCTTGAACGTTCAGTCAAAGTCCTAAGTGTTCGCTCTGAGAGCCCATTTTGTTGAGGCGTATATGGTGTTGATGTCTTTCTTGCAATGCCACATGCTCTAAGCAACTTGTCGAAATGTTGATTGCAAAATTCGGTACCGTTGTCTGATCTAAACTTCTTAATTTGTTTTCCAATTTGCTTCTCAACGAACGCTTTAAACTCACAGAACTTTGAAACCGTTTCATCTTTTGACTTCAGAATATAAACGAATGTTCTTCGACTAAAATGATCAACTAGCACGAGTGCATATGTAGCTCCACCAATAGAAATATTTTCCATCGGTCCTGCTAAGTCTGCATGAATAGTTTCCAAAAGTTCAGAAGCTCTTGAATCGGATTTCTTGAAAGGAAATCTTGACTGATTTCCTTTTAAACAAATGACACAGACATCTTCGCCCTTATCTTCAATGAACGACATACCATCAACTGCACCAGACATCATTTTCCTCAAATATTGATAATTCAAATGTCCTAACCGACGGTGCCAGGTTCCAAAACTTTCAGAACAAGCAGATGCAATATACCCAAACTGTTTAAAATTCTTCAATTTATACAAACCGTCAGTCAATAAAGCTATTGCCAATATATTATTTTGATGGTCTTTAATTTCACAACGGTCTGGAAAAAATTCAACCTGGTGTCCTCGTTTTGTAATTTGACTTACGGACAAAAGATTTGCAGCTAAGTCCGAAATGCACAGAAAATTCTCGACATCAATCATCCTTGGTTGACCATGAACATCAGAAACTAATTTGACAGTACCACATGCTTCAACATTCATTTTTGTATTATTTGCTGCGGTAAGTTCAGTTATCTATTACTGGCTTTCTTGCATTGCAAACCCAACTCTGATTCAAAGTCAAATGTTGCGTTGCACCGGAATCGATATACCAGTCTTCACGGTTGAAATTTCCGGTTAAGAATACAGAACTAAAATACGCACCTGAATTTTTCTTAGCACTATTATGCTTCGATTTCTTCAAAGGACATTCAGGAGATTTTGACCGATTTTGTTACAACTATAGCATCGTATTTCCTTCTTTTTAAAATTCGTTTTCTTATTTCCACTGAAGAATGCACCATTGTCACTTGTAGAAGGGATCTCTTGTAACAATTTTGTTTTCACTGCATCGCTGGAGAGCTTTGTGTCAACATTATCTAAAGCCATCACCATTGGTGTGAACTTTTCTGATAACCCACACAGCAAAAAAATAGCAAGCCATTCATCATCGACTTTAAAACCTATTGCATTCAATCTCTGAGCCAATTTGATTATTGTAGAAACATAATTTTCCATTGAGCTACAGTTTTCAAGTTTGGTTCCGGATAACTGTTGAACCAATGTTATGCGGCGCGCACGACCTTTGTCTTCAAACGCGGACTCCTACTTTCCCCAAACTTCCTGAGCTGTTGATCCATCTTCAATGTGTACATAGTTGCTTGGATCAACGCTTAAAATTATTGCTGCTCTTGCCTTCGTTAATTTTGCTTCATTTTCTTCTGTCCCAAGAACTGATTTCCATAAATCGTTAAACTCCTAATAAGTCTTCATGGCAAATTTCCATGTTACGTAATTTTCTCGTCCTTGAAGACGCTGAATCGATCCAAAAAATTGTGTTTCGGACATTTCTAAATTTATTCTTGAAAACCAGACAGAAAAAAATCGTTTAAAATTATTCTAGAAAATTTTCTGGGCCCATAACCTGTAGTAATATTTCCAGAGGTCCAGAAGTTCAAGAAAAAAGACTATTTTATATGTGAACAGCTTAAGGAATTTAATTAGAGTGAAAATAAAAAGTTTTCTACAAACAATATGATATACAAAAGTTACTTAGATATAAATTGATTAGAATAGGAAAGTATTTAAGAACAAAGTATTTCAACAAAACCTCACCATTGTTTGCGCGATCCAGAAGAAGGGAGATTCTCTCAACTGTGCCAACTACAGAGAAGTTAGCCTACTTAACATCTCTTTTGAGATCCTCTTGATCCTTATAAATATGGCTTCAGGCGCAGGAAAATAAAACACAGACCATATTTTCACTTTGCGGCAAAAACTGGAAATAATCAATGAACTCCAAATCGACACCCATCATCTTTTTATTGATTTTAAGACCGCGTTTGTCAGAGACAAACTGTATAAAGCTATGTCTAGTTTTGGCATCAATGCCAAGCTATAGTTGGCTTGTGCAAAATGACGATCGAGAACTCACGCAACGTCATCAGGGTTGGAAACGATCTTACGGAATCTTTCGATGTCAAAAAAGAATTCAGACATGAACTGTCATTCAATTTCCTTAACATCGTGCTTGAAAATAAAATGTGGAATTCCACCGTCAATACGAGACGCACTGTTTTCCAAAAGTCTGTTTGATTTAACGCGACGCCGATGATATTGACATAATGGGACGAACATAATATAGCGTTATGTCAATGGCGTCTTTGTGAGAATGGAGACCGAAGCCGCAAAAATGGGTTTCGCGGTAAATGAGGGCAAAAGGAAGCATATATGCTATCACCAACGGATCGGACAGAACGTCATACTACTTCTTGGTAGTAAAGGAGTTTGTCTACCTAGGCATCGCTATTAACACGAGCAATAACACCAGCGCCGAGATCAGACGAAGAATAACTCTTGCTTATCACTGTTTCTTTGGGGTAAGAATGCAATTGGGACGCAAAGCTCTCTCTCGATCAACTAATGTAAAAGTATACAATAGCCCTAACATCCCAGCCCTGCTCTATTGTGCAGAAGCATTATGGACCCTGACAAAATCGGATGAATGTGCCTTACGCTGTTTCTAGGGGATATTTCTTCGGGCTATTGATGTCCCCGTTTGCATTGATTGGGAATCTTTCGGATTGTACAACAACACGGATCTATCCAGAAGTGTCAAGAACCATATAGAACGGATGGACAACAATACTCCGGTCCGGAAAGCATTCGACACCATTTCCGAGGTACGAAAAAGTAGAGGAAAACCGCGATTCAGTGCAAAACTGTAGCGCTAGCTTTTCATCAAACTATAATTTATTTTACCAATAACCAGTATCATTTCATTCCGGAGTTTGAAGACACAGGTTTTAAGACAACACCGAAATCTCACTCAGCACAAATGTATACCTGATGCGCCTATTTATTTCCATTCGAAATCGAATTCACTTGAATTATCATTTTATCGTCCGCTGTCACTTAAATAAATCAATTTCCTTGTCATCATGAATAATTCTTGCCTGATTTTCGTTCCATGTTACAATCTCCTGTCTAGTTTTCACTCTTTTTTCCTATTAAAGCTTAAAGTTATAACTGTTCCTCAAATCTAAGCAGAAAGATACATCAGATACCTCTTCCTAACTCTATACCACAGGTAGAGGATCCGCGTGTACCTAAATGAAGTTGCTGAAGAAAAAAATCATTGATAGTTTTTCCATCCATAATAAAGACTTTAACATGCCAAACACGCTACTCAAGACATGAGATGATGTTTGTTCGCTTTATTTGATGAAGTGGAATCTATTCAAAATCCAGTCTTCCACAAAAAAAAACAAGCTTGCTTGCATTCTCCTATCAATGCGCAGACTCAATAGTTGCATGTGAGAGAACTTTCAATTTGACTTGAAACGATGAAACAAGACCAAAAGAGTCACGTTTTGTTTCTCTTTAGGTCTGAAGTGTCAGCTTGTGCTGCAGTTAATTGTCGATTTATAAACTCTCGTCTCGAACGTGACCTCTGCTAGGTAAACAACGGCAAAAATGCATATTTCACTTTGACAGGTTCGATACACCTACATCCATACATGGCAAGACCACAATGTCGTTTCGAAATGTCAACTGTCATCGGGAACACCTGTCAATGTTTTGTTTGATGTCATTCTCTGTGGTTTATCAAACCCCATTATGTAACTTCCATGCAAAATGATTGCGTTTAGAGTCACTTCACCACACATATTCATAAAAATAGACATAGAAGCTTCAGCTCCACCAACGCCCATCTATTAGTTGTTGTTATAAGTACAACCAAGGGACCGACAATATGCGGGACTGTAAATGTAAAATATATTCGCTGACACAATAGCGATAACGTCGATCAAAGTTTTACACATATCCTTTTCGACATTCTGTCTTTTGGTTTTCATGTTTCTGGTGCTTTCGGGACATTTGTATGAATTTGAAAAAGGATGAAAGAAGACTGATGTGACAATGAATGCCCATAAAGCCCACCCTTATCTGGTCTATACCAGAGGGTGGACATGAAATGAATGGCTATGGCTATTGCTCTTCCTCTTCGTTGCTACAGTTTTAGACACTCTAAGTATCTATAACTATCAACTATAATGACGAAAATGGCAATGTCAAGGCTCAAGGGTGAATTGCGATATGTAGCTATGTGGTATGGTTGGCGAGAATAGTGTTTTTGTGCACTTTGTGGCTTGGCTATTTAATCAAACAGAAGGACAGAAGTGATGGGTGAGAACTGTAGACATTGATGGAAAACCAGCACATGCAACTGTCAAGAGAATCGTAGTTTCGCTTTATTTTAGTTTTTAAGTTCTGTTTTTTTGACAGAAAATAGTTTGACAGATGGATTCGATGATAGATCGCATCTTTTCGCATGAGGATATGCTCTATTGCAATGTCATTCCTCCCGAAAATTGTCTGTCTCTGACATGCAAGCCCTTTGGCAAAATGTCCTGAACCCTTTTTACGTGCAATTTGGCAAGCAAGAACATTCTGGCAATGACAGTTGTTGTTGGAAGACGCTAGACGGTGTAATCGATGGTAATTACTCATTTAATCGAGAGCAGCTGTTGTTGCTTAGAGCAGTGTTGTCCTTGGTGAAGTTGGTGTTTGTGGTTTTGTTGTTGCAAGGAAGGAATTCTGTTTTTGACAACACACTGCTACGTGATGCCGTTTAATGGTGATACCTTCGGTACGTGTGCGTTAAATTATCTTGCAACAGACTTATTCAAGGATTAACGATGGGCTCTTATGGTGTGCTAACACCAACACTGGTAGCGACATTTGTCATTGAGTTGTTAAGTTTTGTTTTTTTTTTTTGTAGGAAGATGAGAAATGTGTAATTTCAAAGACTTGATCGGGTAACAGTTGTGAGGATTTTCCAATTAAAGGACACCAAGTGTGGAAAGGATTAAGCTGTCATTATAAATTTAGATATGCGAAAGACAATAAATAGTAAGGTGACAATTAAATGCTTGGCTGGGTTCAACGAGAAGGGGACGCAACCTCTTGTTCCTTCTGCCGAACAGTATCAAGAAACACAAATATTAGTCGATTGTTAATTAACTGTCATCTGTGGGGTGGAATAAAGGAAGTATCAACACAAAACAAAAAAGAATACAAAAAATGAAAGTGCGTGCTTTACTTTAAAAAAAATTGTAGATACCCAAATTTGTCAGGAAAAAACATTTAGAATTTCATTTTCCAAACAAAAGATCCCAACGTTAATTTGAATTGTCTTCCACTCCACTCGAAGAAAAAATTAAGTTACCTACCTACTCAATATATCAAGCTAAAAGGTGTTTAACTTAAAGAGGTTACACAACATTGATAACAGTCCTATTGGACTTGGGCCTTAATCAACAGTCTCCGCCAGCTAGCTCGGTCCTTAGCTAGTCGTCTCCAGTTTTGCACTCCAAGTTGATTGAGGTCCTCTTCCACTTGAGTGCGCCACCTGAGTCGCGGTCTTCCTCTCCTCCTTCGTCCCTCGGGAATAGTGTCGAAGGCTTTCCGGGCCGGAGCGTTGGTGTCCAATCGCTCTAAATGACCGAGCCATCTGAGTCTCTGGACCTTGACCCTTCTGGTTAGGTCCATGTCGTTGTACAACCCGTAAAGTTCGCTGTTGAATCTTCTTCGCCCTTTCATCCGATTTTGTCAGGGTCCATGCTTCCTCACCATACAGCAGGACTGGGATGATAAGTATATTGTACAGTCTTACCTTAGTTGCTCGAGAGAGGGTTTTTCCACTCAAATACTTTCTTAGCCCAAAGAAACAGCGATTAGCAAGAGATAGTCTTCGTCTGATCTCGGCGCTGCTGTTATTGCCCGTGTTTATAGCGGAGCCTAGGTAGACAAACTCCTCTACTACCTCGAAGTTGTATGTGTCTATTGTGATGTTCTGCCCGAGCCGTCGGTGTTGGGTGTCCTTCCTCATACAGCATATATTTCGTTTTTCCCTCATTTACCGCTAAACCCATTTTTGCCGTATCTGTCTCAATTCTCACAAAGGCGCCATTGACATCACACTGTGTTCTTCCCATTATATCAATATCATCGGCGTACGCGAGAAGTTGAACAGATTTTTGGAAGATAGTGCCTCTGGTGTTGACGGTGGAGTTCTGCACTATCTTCTCAAGAACGATGTTAAAGAAATCCCATGACAGTGCATCGCCTTGTCTGAATACTTTCCTGACGTCGAAAGATTCTGTGAGCTCGTTGCCAACCTTGATGGAGCAGCGTGAGTTCTCCATCGTCATTTTGCACAAGCGAACGAGCTTGGCAGGGACGCCAAAACTAGACATAGCTTTGTACAGTTCGTCTCTGTAGATGCTGTTATACGCGGCCTTAAAATCGATGAGAAGGTGGTGGGTATCGATTTGGAGTTCATAGGTCTTTTCCAGGTTCTGCCGCAACGTGAAAATTTGGTCGATTGTTGACTTTCCTGGCCTGAAGCCACACAGATAAGGACCAATCAGATTGTTGACGAAAGGTTTCAGACGTTCACATATTACGGCAGAGAGGATCTTGTAGGCGATGTTTAGTAGACTTATTCCTCTATAGTTGGCGCAGTTTAGAGGATCTCCCTTTTTCATGATCGGGCAAACAATGCTGAGGTTCCATTCATCGGGCATGCATTCCTCTGACCATATCTTACAGATGATTTGGTGCAGGCTCCTATCTAGCTCGTCGCCTGCTGCTTTGAACAACTTAGCAGCTAGTCCATCTGTTCAAACGGCTTTGTTGGATTTCAGCCGTGATATTGCGGTTTTCACTTCTTCTAGGTCGGGTTCACGGAATTGTTGGCTATCATCGTGTCCAATGATAGGCTCCTGTCTGACGGTGGTATTTTGTTCGTCGTCGCCGTTATACAATCTACAGAAGTGGTCTTTCCAAATCCCCAGCATTGACTACGATTCTACGATGATGTTCCCTTGTTTATCCTTGCAGGCATCGGTTCTTGCTTGATGACCTAGAGCCAGCTGTTTAACCTTTCGATAAAACCTCCGAACTTCATTCCTGCTATTGGCTCTCTCAATATTCTCGATCTGACGCTTCTCATGCTCTCTCTTTTTTCTCCTGAGAAGCCGGCGTCCCTCTCTCCTCTTTTGCTCGTAGAGCTCACGAGCAGCTCTTGTCCTTCTATGCAGCGCCGCTTTGTATGCCTCCTGCTTGGCTGCATGGGGCTGCCTGCATTCTTCGTCAAACCAGGGGTTTCGTTTTGGTGGCTGTGTGAAACCCAGCACATTAGAGGCGGCATCTCTAACTGCTCTCTGGCAATGTTGCCACTGGTCTTCGATACTTGATGTTGGCGGCATAGGACTCCTTAAGAGGTTACTTGACACTCGATCAGAGAAGGATCTGGCGATCTCTTGCGATTGTAGCCGTCCGACGTCGAATTTGCTTGCAGCATTTCCTTGTTTTGGCCGTTGTCGGGATATTCGTAGCACTACCTTGGCTACGACGAGGTAGTGGTCCGAGTCGATGTTAGCTCCTCGGAAAGTTCGAACATCTAAAATGCTGGACAAGTGCCTTCCGTCGATCGCAATGTGATCAATCTGGTTGACGTTTAGTTGATCAAGAGATCTCCATGTACCTTTATGGATGTTGAGATGAGGGAACCAGGTGCTTGCTACCACAACATTTCGCCCCGCAGCAAAATCGATCAGCCTGAATCCGTTAACGGATGTGGTGTCGTGCAGGCTGTGCTTTCCGACCGTTCCACCAAAG
Source organism: Sphaerophoria rueppellii (assembly GCA_920937365.1). Classification (NCBI taxonomy): domain Eukaryota; kingdom Metazoa; phylum Arthropoda; class Insecta; order Diptera; family Syrphidae; genus Sphaerophoria; species Sphaerophoria rueppellii. Next base: position 39,417,757 of record CAKKXW010000002.1, read on the forward strand.
ATGTCCTCTTTTCCCAGCTTTGCGTTAAAATCGCCGAGGACGATTTTAATGTCATAACTAGGACATTGCTCGTATGTTTTGTCGAGGAGCTCGTAGAACTCGTCTTTGGTGTCGTCCTTTTTCTCTTCTGTGGGGGCATGCGCACATATTAGGCTGATGTTGCCGAATTTAGCCTTAATTCGGATTGTTGTGATGCGTTCGCTCACGCATTTTAAGCTCAAGACTTTTTGCTTGAGTCTGCTTCCCACGACGAATCCGCAACCAAAGAGTCGCTGTCGTTGCTCTCGGTAACAATTACCATAGTAGATGTCGCAGTTTCTCATCCTCCTTTTGCCCGGTCCATCCCATCGCATTTCCTGGATAGCGGTTGAGGGTCTCCGCTAACTGTTTGGCAGCACGCGGTCTGTTAAGGGACCTAACATTCCACGTGCATATCCGAAAATCGTTGTCCTTTGTACATTTGCTTGGGTCGTCATCAGTGTATTCGTCCGTTTCCGAGGCCTGTTGTTGCTTCGCAACTAAGTTATTTTCTACGTGGACGAAAGGTCACCCCAACGCACAACCCCCAACCTGGAGTACCAGGCACTTGATGCGACTCCAAGTTCAAAAGCCGGAAAAACCGCTCCTTTTACGGTCGAAGTAGCCCGTAAAGGTGTTCACCAAGTAGTTCGGCCTAACTGGAACTGAAGACGCCACCGTTGATTCCAAAGAAGAAATTCATTCGCTGCCGGTCCCTCGGTGGGAGTGACTTGGTGGGAACTCTCCTTCGTTGTGGGGTAATTGGTAGTAACAGCTTGCTCCGCTTCGACCTGTCGACCATGGGAGGCCCTTCTGCGAAATCAAGTTTCGCGATCGCATAGCTCTAAGCTTCATAGTAGTAATTACCGTAAGCCGCTCCGCCACGTCAAGGCTTACCTCGTGGAGGGGATAACTGAGTCCATCAGCTATAAAAAAGGTATAAGTTCCCAAGGAAAGGATCGCCTTAAAAAGCTTATAACTTTTAATATTTTCTTAACATGTTTCCATCTCAAATTTCCAAATTAAATTCGAATTACAAAAACCGATACCAATCCCATCAAAACCTTCACATTACTAGTGTATGTATCTCACTTAACAATAAATCTCCTTGATGTCTGGTCTCGTCCTTATAGCCACGCAACAATGCCGAAGAAAAGAAAAATTGCATTTTGCATATTAGAGCAACAAACCCTTACTGTAGAAAATCGAAATAACTTTCCAACAAAAGCATTGCTCCTCTATATCGTCGATCCTCTCCAACAAAGGACCAAGAAAATAATAAACATCATGTTGTCGTCTTCATGTCTGGCATAAACCTACAGAATAATGTTGCCATACATAAACATCCCTCTATCTAATGTTTATATTTTAACAAAGTCAAATGAACTTTAAACTTTGTGGGACGCTTGAAGTCATTGATATGTTCTTTTGTTCGTGTGTGAGTGTGGCTCCTCACAAGGAGTCTTGTTTGTTTATTTGGGTTTTTCGGAAGCCACAGACCACCTCAACTTTATCTCTTTTGATATTAAACAAAGATTTTCTGATGGTAATAAATTGGGAAATCAAAAGAGAGGAGAAGTTTGCAAAGTTTTCAAGTCTGAAGGCTTAAAGAAGGTAGCAGATAGTTGAAACTTGGGATATGCTTTGTTTTTAGTTTGAGGTCAAAAGTGGAAATGTATACAACGGTTGTGGACAGTTTTTTTTTTTACAGAATAAGGAATTAAAAAAAAAGGGCACATATTGGGTAACCTCTTGGACGCAATTTAAGACCCTTACTAGATGCATTTTCGCTTTTTATAGTGAATCAAAAAATTATTGCCTAATCTAAATTGACATCAAGTGAAATAACAAGTTCTGGCGCCACTTTATATTTCGGTTCACCAAATCACTGTTGATTCTTCCGGTCAGGAGTCATCATTGATGGCACAAAAAAAGACCCAAGAGAAGACAATCAAATCAAGCAACAAATTGATTAAGCGCTGTTTCAGTCCACTGTTTGGCGTCGCGTTGCTCGTCCACAATCTGTCCATTTCCAGTGCAAGCAATATAACAAAAGTATACGCAAATAAAGCACATGAATTAATTGAACCGAACCAGTTACCCAGTCTTATTATTTGTATGGTCAGAATGCTGGCTCAGTGAGTACAAAAGACTCAGCTATGCAAATAAAGTTCTTGATTCAATGAGGAGGAGGTGCTGCTGCCTCATCACCATCGAGCGCAAGTGGCAGACATTTAAAGCAATTATTCAAATTGCCTTCCGTCTGTACCGTTGATTAAGTTCGTCCAATCTGAATGAATGTGGATGCATTAGTGTTGTTGGAATATGACAATTTTCGACACAAATAAAATTTTATTTTCTGCAAATAGACTGGCCGCGGCAAGCGACTTGGCGATGAATTATGTCTCACATTTGACCTGAAAGTAGTGTGCTGGCCTCTGCTCACTTGTGCCTATTTAATTTCGAAATCATATTTCAATATCAAAATTCCTGAAGATGAAGAAATCGGAGACAAATCAAGATTTTAGATTCTCTTCCGTTATATTGCTTATTGATTGCTTATTAATTGGAGGAAGCGTTACTGTCCGGGCCACCTCCAATTTAACTTGAATATGTCTCATCACTTTAGCACCCTCTATTTTAAATCTATAAACTTTTATTCCTGCTCAACACGCAAAACTTTTTTACGACGAACTGTATGTATTGCTTTCACTTTCAAAAATAAACAATTTTTTCATCGGTCGTCCAGGTTTGTTATATAGATCGAAACTACTCTAGGAGTTCTTGTCTTTGTTTTTGGAATTTTTTGTTCCGAAATTGCCCTTCAACACAGTACTTTTTATGTTTTATTGTTTCCCGATTCCTGAGCACTTCCTGGAATGTTTTCTGGTTAAAAGTCTTAGAAATTCGTTCAGAAATTCATTTTTTGAAAGCAGATAAGTAATTCATTGTTGAAATACTTACTTACTTACTTTTGGTGGCGCTACAGTCCATGTCGGACTAGGGCATCATCCAACAAACGTCTCCAGCCAGCTCAGTCCATAGGTAGCTGTCTCCAGTTTCGCACGCTAAGTTGGTTCAGGTCCTCTACCACCTGTGTACTCCACCTAAGTCACGGTCTACCTCTTCTGCGACGCACGTTCTTCCGGGTGGGATTCGAAGACTCTACGAGCCGGAGCATTGTTTTCCATTGGCTCTACATGTCCTAACCATCTAAGTCATTGGACCTTAACTTTTCTGGCTAAGTCAGCCTTGCTGTACAGCACATACAGTTCCTTGTGGAATCTTCGTCTCCATTCTCAATTTATGCAAACAGGACCAAAAATCACACGAAGAATTTTTCCCTCAAAGCAGCCCAAAGCGTTTTCATCGGATGTTGTCATGGTCCATGTATCTGCACCATACATGAGGACTGGGATGATTAGGGTTTTGTAGAGCGTCACTTTAGTTGCTCGGGAGAGGATTTTACTACTCAATTGCCTTGTAAGTATACAGATTCAGTGATTGTCAAGAGTGATTCTTCGTTTGATTTCAACGCTGGTGTTGTTGTATGAGTTAATAACGGATCCTAGGTAGACAAAGTTCTTAAGTTCCTCGAAGTTAAATCTGTCGATGTTGGTTGTCATTTCTTGTCGACAGCATTAACTTAGTCTTGCCATCGTTAACCGCTAGACCATCTTCCTTGCTTCCGTCTCAAGACTCACGAACACTCCACTGACATCACGCTGTGTTTTTCCAATTATGTCAATGGTCACCTGCGTATGTTAGTACCTGGACGGACTTTTGAAAGATTGTGCCTCTGGTGTTGACGTTGGAGCTTTGCACAATCCTTTCAATAATTATGTTGAAGAAATCGCATGACAACGCATCGCCTTGTCTAAACCCTTTTTTGACATCAAAAGCGTCCGTTAGGTTTTTTTCCGACCATGATGGAACAGCGTGTGTTTTCCATTGTCATCTTACATAGACGAACGAGTTTTCTGGTATGCCAAAACTAGACAAGGTCGAGTGGATGGAATTGTTGGCCTGTTGCACCCTAATTGAATGGTTCTATATTGCTGGCGGAGTTTTGAACGTCATCGCTATTATACAGCTTGGAAAAGTGATCTTTCCATAGCCTGTGGTTCCATTACGATGTTCCCATGATGGTCTCTACAGGTTTCGGTTCGGGGTGTATAAGCACTGGAGGTTTGTTCTACCTTTTTGTAAAATTTTCGAACCTCGTTCCTGTTGTGACATCCCTCTATCTCCTCGATCGCGTGCTTCTCATGCTCTCTTTTGTTCTTTCTGAGAAGTTTGTGCTCCTCTATCCTTTTCTGCTCGTAGAGCTCACGAGCTGCTCGTGTCCTCTCTTGCAGCGCCGCTTTGTATGCCTCTTGTTTAGCTGCATGTGCTCGCCGGCATTCATCGTCAAACCAGGGGTTTCGTTGTGGTGGCCTTGTAAACCCTAGCACTTCAGAGGCGGCATCTCTGATGGCTACTTGGCAGTGTTGCCACTGGTCCTCTATATTCTGTGCTGGCAGCAAAGGACTTCTGAGGAGATTTTCGGAGACACGATCGGAAAAGGATCTAGCAATCTCTTGCGATTGTAGCCGTTTGACGTCGAATTTCCTCCTAGCATTTTAGCGTGTTGGCCTTGATCGGGATATCCGCATTCGTACCTTGGCTACAACAAGGTATTGGTCCGAGTCGATGTTGGCACCTCGGAATGTGCGGACATCTTGCATGCTAGAGAAGTGTCGTGCGTCGATCGCAATGTGATCAATCTGGTTGACGGTTGATTGGTCAGGAGATTTGCATGTTCCCTTGTGGATATCGAGGTGTGGGACTCGCGTTCTTTCTACCATTACGTCTCGCACCGCAGCGAAGTCGATTAGCCTAAATCCGTTATCGGAGGTGGTGTCGTGTAGGCTATGTCGTCCGATTATTCCAAAGATTTCTTCCCTACCCAGCTTAGCATTAAAATCCTCAAGGACAATTTTAAGGTCATTGCTCATTATTCTTATCGAGGAGCTCGTAGAATCTGTCTTTGGTGTCTTCATCCTTTTCCTCAGTGGGGGCGTGAGCGCAGATGAGGCTTATGTTTTTGAATTTAGACTAGATGTGGATTGTCGTGATGCGCTCATTCACTAAGTTGAAACTCAAGACCTTCCTCCTGAGTCGAGTCCCAACTACAAATCCAAATAGATGCTGATTGTGTTCCCAGTAGCAGTCGCCATAGTAGATATCACAGTTGTTCATTTTACGTAGGCCCGGACCATTCCATCGTATTTCTAGAATGGCAGTTATATCTGCTTTATAGAAGTCAAGCGCTTCCGCTAGTTGTTCGGCTGCACTTGGTCTGGGACCTAAGGTTCCTAGTTGAAAACCGAAATTCGTTGTCCTTAAATCTTTTGTGTGGGTCGTCATAATTAATTCCGTCCATAACCGAGACTCCTTGGTGGTTCGGAACTATAGTTTTTTTATGTGGCCGGGCAGTCACCCGGTATTTTGCTTTACTCAAAGACGAGGACCTCTCCAAACCACTCTTCATAGGCCTGGGCTGCGATTATGGCCCCATAAGGTGTTTACTTAGTAGTTCATTCTTACTGGAACAGTAGACGCGAGCGTTGATTCCGCATCTTGGCCATCTTGGGAGTTCTTCCGCTGCTGCCTGTTGAAAAGGAGACATGTCTAAGTGGGTGCATATCTCCCCCATCTCTCTTAAAAACAACGATTTGTGATTAAAAATGTGTTTCTCAAGCTCATCGAGCTGTTCTAAATTAGCATAACATTTAAAGATTGCCCGATTCTTCTTTAATGAGTTTAAGCCAATCAAGCCTAAATTATTTTTCATTGTCAATTTCCTTGTCCCTGTTTTTGTTGGGTGATCTCTTTTCGGTTTCCTTTTAGCAAGTTTCGATTTCCGAAATTCGATCTCAGATTCCCCGATTTTTGTCTCTGTGGACGATTGACATTTTTCGGATCACGGATCTACATCAGATGACAACAAATTGAGAAAAGCAGAAATTCTTAGGGCAAAAATAAAGTAAAAAAGTATCGGCCTCAGAACCCATTCAAGTTCCGGTTTCCCCCTTCAAAGAAAATACCTTCTACTGTTAAATTAACTCCACTTTCGACAAAACTGAATGTTTTCAAAAGTTTGGGAAAGTTTCTTCGGTTTATTTTACTTTTTAAAATAAAAGTGACTTAATGTTGAGATCACATTTACTGTTTCTTTACAAAAAAAAAAAAAAAAAACAAATGCTGAGAAATCAAAATGACTTTTAACAACTTTTGTCTTAAGTATTTGGCATTATTTTTAAGGCTTAGGCCTCGTCAAAAAAACGTTAAAGCCAAGGAAAGTTTCTTGCTCATAAAATTTCAAATCCGCACCTATGTTCCGTACCCTAACACTAAAAGCGTGAAAATGAAAACCTTTACCCTTCAAAATATCTACGATTTCCCAGAAATCACCAGTTCTGAATAAAAGGACTTAGCATTTTTTTTCTATGTTCGGTTGAAAAGAGGAAGAAGACATCTGCCAACTTTATGAGCAACTAAAAAAAAAGTCCCCAAAATCTCTGAACTGCCTTTCAAATTATTATGATTTCACCAGGTAAATTTGTATGATTGGACCTTTTGAATTTCCTCCTCACTAAACCCAATAAAGCACCCAAAATCGTCATCGCATTTTCATTGAAGAAAAAGAAGACAAAAAAAAAAATCATCCAAGCTATAACAAAAAAAAAAAAAGAACTACCAACAAAAGACCAACCCAACTATCTTCCTTCCATAACATTCCCATAAAACCATTCCATCCGTCATATAAGTGGGGAGTATGGTATTGTCGTTGTTGAGATAAAAAAAAGAATCGTCGTTCGTAGGGATGGATGTATCCTTTTTTATAGCAACCATTCAAACTCCAAACTGTCTATAGATATAGCTGTAGCTATCCTTCCCTCCAGCAAAGTAGGTACTTTCACTTTCATCCCACTTGCAAGCCCAATTCACCCAAACCAAACATATCGCCACCATCGTTGACTTGAACTCTTTCCCATTGAAAATGATATACAAGCAAGCACAAAGTACAATATAAGGAATATAACGAGGAAGAGATAACAATAACGGTATGAGGACGAGGTATTGGGGTGGTGCGGCAGAGTAAGGAACCTTTAAAGAGGTGTCCTTTTTGCAACAGAAAAATACCCAACTCGGCTTGATTTTGACAGCTCTGTTAAGCTGTCTCTTTGTTGTCTGCTGTTAAACAGTTCATTCTGTAAAAATTCATTCATTTATTTTTATTCATTCACCCCACAAAAGTCGAAAAAGAGCCAAAGAGCACAAATTGTGGGCTTCTCTTTGAGGAAATTTGTTTTCGATTGAAACGAATTGAATGGGAGAGACACTTCAACCAACTCAGCTGTTTATCTGCTGTTGTTGGAGTTGGATATTATTTGCTCCCATTCGAGCACCGTTCGAATTCATTCATTAGTTTGGTTTTAGTATGAAAACGTGAGCCGTCGATTGAAGACGGGGTTATTGTTTCGGAGTCTTGTGTGTCGTCTTGATCGTCAAATCGGTTTATTTTTCACCATCATCAGATTTCTTTTTGTCGGTCGAAAGAACTTGCTTTTCAGTGTTTTGGTTTTGTTTTTTTGTTTCTTCCGCTTTTGTTTACTTTTTTTCCGAGTGCCGCAGCTCGGAGCAGCAGCAAAAAAGAAAAAACAGAAATATACGGTTGAAATTCTGTCTGTCGGACATCCGGTCGCGTGCAAGAGCCTGAATCCAGGTGGGAGATCGTTGAGTGATTGTTTTTTTTTGTTATTCCAATGGATTACCAGTGTTTTATTTGTTCTCAAAAAATGTGGGTTGTTGTTGGTGTTTTGTGCTAAACTGAATGCAAAAATATACGAAAAAATCCCCAATTTAAATTAGTGAAGAAGTGAATACAATTCGGGGTGCATTTTTTCTAGATATACAAGAGAGTGGTTTATTCAAAAGTTGAAGTTAACTGTCAGCATCACGTGTTTACATTCTTGCTTCTAGCATTTTAAGCTTCTGTAGCGGTAGCAGTTCCGCATGAAAGACGTCATCAAGTTAACAAGAGCGAGACGGTGCCGTCTTTATCAGCTTCGACTTCAATAGTTTGTTTATGTGAGTAATATTGACTGTTGTTTTTATTTTAATGAGAAATTGTATGTGTGTCTATTTAAAGGGGTAAATTGAGTTATTTTTATCAATTCAAGTGTTGTTGGGCGCCACTACTGGAAGCGATATGTTTATTTTTGGGTTTTAAGAACCTTTGGTATCATGTGGCTGTGTTTATTTAACCGCCTGAGGAGGACCTGTTTTACTTATTATTATTATTATTTTTTTTTTGTCTGAAAGCACCTTCTGAATTGTCAGCTTTTTTTATTCCATGTTGACCGTGAAGAAGAGGTATTTCATTTCGGTGGTGATTCACATTCAAACTGTCAAACTGAATTCAATAACAATAAATATTGGCGATGAAATGGACAGATAAATAAATTCTAATAGAATGACAGGTCAGCTAGGGTTAGTGGCAGTTGATGACTTACGAAGCAGAGGTTAATTTTGACAAATGGCCTTTCAAAGGGTTGCCAAAGAGTTGTAGGAAGAAGACTTTTTTTGTTTTTTAAATGTGCGTGCGGGTTTTTTATGTGTTTCATTTTTATGTGAATGTTTTCAAGATTTATTTGTTGGTCAAAGTCGTGTTTGAATTTAAATTTATTACCTCAGTGACAGAAGAAGAATGGAAGATGGTTTTTTGTAGATTAAAAGGCTTTTTATTGAATTAAAACGTTTTCTGTTCTGGTTTTTTCCTATTTTTTAGTGTTGGGTACGAACTTGGCGAAGATGATTTTTTTTTAATCATCACATTGTTACTTCCTTCTGTGAGATATTTTTGAGCCCCTTTCTTAAATGGAATTATGAAATCCAAAAAATATATTTTGATTGACTGCCTACTCTATTTGCATTTAAACCATAAGACTAAAATCAAATCGAACTTCCATCCCCCCCCCCCAAACACCACCATCTTAGTCGAAAACATTTCCACTGTAAAGGAGCCCCGTAGTCTGAAATTACTAAAAAGCAGAGCCTCTTATCTGTCCATACCGCACTTGCTCTTTTATGCAATATTACATTTTCACAGATAATAGCCGTTTTAATTTTTTTCCTACTCAGGAGCCAGCACCGCAAAATTTCCCTTTGCAAACAACAACAATTTGGATTGCAGTGATAAAAAGCCAGTAAAAATATAACAATTGTGCCGGCGATAGAACTTTCAACTATTGACATGAAGACAGCACTGATGGCGTTAACAAGAATTATTTTGGTACGCGAATCTAATGATCTGAGTTATGAAAGTGTTTAGGTTGAAGTAATTGCTACTTTTTCTTATATTCCGAGACGCAACCCTCAGGTCCATTTTGCAACGTTTTATGCAACGATTGCCATACAAATTGAATTTGGCAGATAAAGTGAGTTTAAGCGTTTTATTCGCACTTAATTACTGTGCTGGCTACTGAGTTGTGAAAAAGAAAACACGGCTAGTATTAGACCACGATTTTTAAGTAAAAAAAGAAGAGGTACACTTACCAAATCGATATTCAATTAATGAAATTATTGTTATTATTTTTATGACATTTTCAAAGAAGAGATTTTCTTTATTACAATGTGAAATATTTTCTTTTCTTTTTTATAAATACTAGCCGACCCCCCGAACCTTGATTGGCCCTGAAGGCGGGCCAAATCAAATGAAAAAAAAAAAAATTAAAAGTTCCCATATCCGGAGTCTTACGAATTTTTGCCGTAAGATTTTCCCAAAATTTGTTTTAACAAGAACCATAACTCGATTTAGCTATGCCTACAGTTAAAATCTTATAAAAATGCGTTGGGCGGCTCAAGAGTCTTTACCGGTCATAAAGACAAATCATCATGCATCCATTTTATTGTTTATACTTATCTTTAGCTTACCTCGTTTTACCACAATTAAGCCCCTTCAGACAAGCTCCAAAATGATTATAAGAGAGATATTTCCAATTTCAAAGGTATTACACCTTTGCACAGTCAAAATCCTAAATGTGATAAGAAAATCATATTTTATGCTCTTTTCTTAAATTTTCCAAGTTTTCGAACATTTTTTTTTTTATTTTTCCGTTTTAAACCAATTCTCTAAGAAAACCACCTAAAATTCCATGCAAACGTTTGATTTTAGTCTCGAAATTTTCTTCGTGCGCTCTCAGAGTTTTCTGAGTTCCCCATCACAAATTTTCCAGTTTTCTACTTGAAAACTAATGCACCTTCAATTGCATGCAATTTTCCATATGAAACCAATGAGTTTTCCGAGTTTTTCATCAAGAACTTTCTATTTTTCCATTCGGAAATTCCCATTTTGAAATTCCAAGCAAAAATCAAATTACCAACCTTTTTTTGGTTTATCCAGTTTTCCCACACGATTGACTTCGGAAGTTGGTTTATTCCTGAAGACCGTGAAGGGCGCAGGATATAAGCGGACAGTTTAATGAAGCAAACAAGTTTTACTGTTTTCTTTTCTTCCAATATTCATTTTTTTTATTCAGTATTCACTTATTACTAAATCTCTTTATATATAAAAATGGATGTGTGTTTGTTTGTATGTCTCTTATAGACTTCGAAATGGCCCAACAGATATTTGTGAAATGGAAAATTTGTGATGGGGAACTGGAAAGCAAGAAAAAGTAAAAAAAATGGAAAAATGGAAAATTTGAAATGCGAAAAAAAAATTGACTAAACAAAATGAAATGCATTAGTTTTGAAATGGTAAAATGGAAAACTCCTGAAAAGCAAGAAAACCCCAAGTCAAATTTTGAATGGATTTTAAACAATGGGAAAATAGAGAATTCATGATGGGAAATGATAAAATGGTAAAATGGATTTTCCTCTTTTTTTTAACTTTTTCTTGCTTTCCAGTTCCCCATCACAAATTTTCCAGTTACCCTTTGAAAAGCAATGAGTTTTCCGAGTTCCTTTCGAAAACCCATTTTCAAATGTTCCAGTTTTCCATTTGAAAACCACTTGCAGTACACTTGGAAAACGGAGCAAATCACATTGCATTTTAGCAATATCTTTGTTAATTGTATAATTATTCGAAAGTTGCTCTGAAGAGTAGCGAGACGAAGTTCGCAGGGTCAGCTAGTCCTTAATATTTACTAGACACAAAAGTTCAAAACTAGCTTATCTAATATCCTATATTTAATTTACTGGCCTCAACCAGTCACTATAATATATTTATTTAGCTTAATAAGTTGTTCATGTTTAGCTTAGAATTAATGCTTTTCGTCCTATGAGCTATTGAGTCCATTGTTTCAGTCACTGTATTAGCACCGGTCCATTGAAAGAATAGCTCGCCAAGACTATGGAGCTCAAATTTCAGGAAGAACAAAGTCCGATTCGGTAGTTTTAAAAGAAATATGGACCAATAATTCCACCAGCCCATAATGTTGTTTTGTAGTGTCCGTAGCTTAGTGGTAAGGTACGTTGGCTGCTTGGTAGAAATTCGTGGGTTTGAGTCCTACTCGTGCCCATAGTTTTTGTTTCATCTTTAACGGGCATTGCCTCTTGAAAAGAACTGACAAAACTTCCAAGAGTATCAATCTGTCATGAAAAGTGCTTCTCAACTTTGCCGATCGGAATCGGCGTTAAATTGTAGGTCCCCGCAATTCTTCACACGCACTCAGAGAATTTTTGATGAAAGTGGGCCACTTAGGCCTTGGCTCTTCAAGTGCTGTCGCGCCAGTGTTTTACAAGCTTTTCAATGACAGTCTTCTTTGTTGTAGGAGCTTCTAAATTGTTTTGCTGACGATAGTACCCTTAGCTTCTCATATTCGTTTCCAGATTCACCTCCCTCCTTCTCCGATGTGGAACTGCAACGGCAAGATATGATAAGCTCATAACATTAACCGTGACTTAAACAACATTGCTCAATGGGGAATTAAAAACCGTGTAGATTTTAATGTCGAAAACTCAATGCTGTCTTGTATCGTTGAAGCCAGATATACTCCCTTGCCACTGTCCATGAGTGATACTTACATCAATGAGAGCAAACATCTCGAGATTCTCATGTGCACCACTGACCACCTCTTGTGGACCGAGCATATACGCGATGTCGCCAAAAATGCCGCAAGATGTTTGAGTTTCTTAAGACGATGCAAGAAATTTGTCTCCCCGTCTGATGTGACTATTATCTATAAAACTTATATCCGTCCAAGGCTTGAGTACAATGCCCACCTTTGCGCTGGTGTTTAGCTACTTACTTAAACGTCTTGAATGGTATACAAAAAAGAGCTGTAAGAATGATTGGTGATAGAGAGATCACTGACGCATTCACTCCTTTAGACCACCGTTGTAACGTAGCGTGTGTCTCCTTGTTCTATCGCTACTTTAACGGTAATTGCTTTAGTGAAATAGCCAGTAACATTCTTTCCCTCAAACAATTCGCCCGTAATACTCGCGCTTCTGGGTATGCTCATCAGTTTACCCTCGAGCCCAACTTCGGACGTACTCTCAAGTAAAGAGAATCATTTTTTAGCCGTACTACGCGAATGTGGAACTCTTTCCCACACTCTGTCTTTCCCAGTCATTACGTTCATTATGTTCAAGAATTTAAGACCAATGTACACCGACACCTCCTTTCCAATCCCTTCTCTTCTTCCTAATGCACTCACTGTGTCTCTGGCATAAAAAGGGTATAGATACAATCCCTTTAGTTTGTGCAAGTTAATAAAAAAAAAAATGGGTTCCGTGAAGTTCCATGCTTGATAAGTGCAATCCTGGTCGAACGACTAACCTTGCAATAGAAGCTTTTTATTTAGCTCACGTGAAACATTAACATTGGGCTCACGCTCAGCTAATTGCTGGCATAGTTGACAAATTATTATAAAACATTGTTAAAGCTTTAAAGTGCTTCACAATTCGATCATCAACCACTTAAGCCCTAAAAACAACAAAACGTTAAAAAATCTAAATCACATCTCAAGATCATTTGAAAGCATAAATGGCTTGAACATATTTACAAAGAAAACAAACACCTAATCATTTTTGCCTTCAAAATTAACATCACCGGAAAATTAATTTAGAGAACAAAAATATGTTTTCACAAGCTTAAAGTACCAACAAACCTGTCTAATGGGTTCAAAAACACAATTCCACTTAAACAAAATTGTATCATGGTTTTTATTTAATCAGATATCCAATTACCGTGCTTATTTATCAAAGATTGCTTACCTGTGCTGTTTGGCCTTTAGAAAAGAAACTAACAAACAAAAACAAACAAACCGCTAGAGGTCTCTCTTGTTGTTCGTTGTTGTCATTGTAATTGTAGTTTTCAATCGTCTCTTCGCGTGTGAACTTCAAATAACGTCATAGAACCCAGCCTCTTTTACCAGATTACCATCAACAAACCAAGTGCTGTGAAGTATTTATCTTCTATGACATTGAATTGTTGCTCATTTCATGCGCTACGATAATTCATTGATGTATAAAGGCGATCTATTGTTGTCGGAGTGGTGGCTTTGGTCACTTTACTGAAACAAATTACCACGATCTAATCGTAGTTGACCATGATGACCGACCCCACAGGCCTTGGACTGAATAGGTATGGTATTCGCAAGGAGGCTCCCTTTAAAGTTTGATTAGTCATTAATTTCTCTATTTTGACACCAATAAGTAGTGCTTGCGTTTCCGATTTCGAATGCACTTCAATCAATTAAAAATCCCTCAAACTAACCCTCAATCGTTCGACAACAACTCATCCGAAGGCAATTAAAGTCACCAAACCATAACTCTTCAAATGCATTGCTCGCTCTAATCAAATCGCATTCGCTCCAGTTAAAAGCATTCAACGATAAACCAAACAATGGCGTCGCCAGTTTTCTAGCTCTCAGACCGTTCTGCAATCGAACCCGACCAACAAAACCATCAGCCAACCAACATATCGAATCAAAACAAATAACTAAAAAACTAGGTCATCGGAGTTCAGCTCGTTTTTTTTTTCAATTCTGATTGTGAGGTTTTTTTTTAAATACTCGTAATACAAAAATCATAACAAAAACAAAAACGAACTATTAGATAACAAATGGAACAAAACCCCCTTCGTGAGCGCCGCCGCCGTTTGTTGATATCAAAATCAAAACATGAAACTCTTTAGAATCAGAACAAAAACATAAACGGAACCCCCGCCACAAATTATTAAGATTGCTGACGTTGTCGCATCGCGTTGCGGTCGAAGCGTAGCGAAGCCATTGTACAGGCGATACAATGTGGTTTGGTTGTAGTGAAGTGACGATGATCTGTCCCGGGAATCACTGTAATCAGTATTGCTTGTTCTTCTTCAGAGATAATGGAAATCTGATAGCAGTCAGTTTTTGTTTCTCTAAGAATCTGGTGTAAATTGATCATCATCGTCATCGTGTATAGTCGTTCGTCATCATAAATTTACTAAAAGGGTATCTTTGGTGAGACTTGAAGCAATCTTCAATGATTTATAACTAGCGCCTCACCAATAATGGCGGGGGAGAAGATTATGTCGGATGGTAGCATGATTCAGTCACTGGGTTATTATTTTTTCAAATTTGTGGGGTAGCTTGCGATGCGTTTTTTTCTTTACAAATTCTTTGTAAACCCTTCGTAGCTTATGAAAGATAAAATGTCAGAATAAAGAGTGTCATTTATTTTAACTCATGAAATGAGCAAGTCGTAAATAATACTTTTTTATAAAGTATTTTGTTTCAAGTACAATTTGGTATCCTTACGTTATCTTATAACATTTCAACACATCATTACTAAAATTTTTGTTGAATTTTTTTTTTTTGATATAAAAATGGCACTGCTTCGAACCCGTTCTCTTCGAAGCACGTAAGTAGTTGATCTTCTTCTTCAAAGATTTTTTTTTACTGACATAACCACTATCTACTTGGTTTTCAATTAATTTAAATGTAGTCCCAGGTTTTTCGTCGCCAGCTCAATCTGGATAGATGAGATTTGTCCAACTTGGTGGTTCCTCCCAAACATGACGATTCAGCCTGCATAAGCTAATAATGAAGGTTACGAAGATGCTCCAGGTTCCCAAGGCAACCAGTTAGTTCATACCTTTGTCGGAGTCAATTGCAAATGTTTACGAATTGAAAACGTTGAAGCATTGGTCATGGTCCTACATTACATATTGTTAGCAGTTATTTGGTATCTGAATTCTCTCATGACTTGACTCATTGGTGTTTTATCCTGCAAACTAGGCATGTGCCTAGGGGCGATGGCAACAAAGGGGTGCGCTGGTTCAGCGAGTTCATACATATGTGGTTGTTAAAGAAGCAAATTTATGAACTCGAATCTCAGTTCCAACTTATGTTAAAATAAAAATCGGTCCTGAGCAATTCCACTCAACTCAACTCGGTTTGCCTATTCGATTTGCAAACTCGGTAATTGATTTAGATTCCTTCTAACTTTTTTAACTGTTTTGGAATTTTGATTTAACTTATAGTAAGAATTAACATTATGGTCGAATTTCATCAGAATTTTGAAAGATCAAAAACCTAATTTTCCTACTCTTTAAGTACAGAGTGTCGGCCGCGAAGGTATATTACTTTGTGTGTTTATAATTTTTGAATAAATGAAAGACAATGGATCTTATACTGATAAATGCTTTATTTATTACATATGGAGTACAATAATACAAGGAAATATCCACTTCGTTAGTCTCATAAATGCGAGGCCTTTTAAGCACATTTTTGATTATATTCTCACACATTTCACGCAGTATTTCATTAATTTAATCTCGAAGATTTTGTTTGAGTTGCTCAAGCGTTTCTGGTTTGTTCGCATAAACCTATAGCTTTTCAGATATCCCTACAAGAAGAAGTCCGGAGTTGTCAAATCAGGCGATCGTGGAGGCCAATCAACATCACCATTTCTTGAAATAACTTGTTGTGGTGTCATGCAAGAGTGTTCGCAGTACCTAATGCCTTTGTTATCCTCCAATGATTCCTCCTGGCCAAAAAACACACCAGACTGTAACTCTTAATGGATGCAAAGGTGACTGTTAACTAATATGAGGGTTTCCCATTGAGGAAAGCATGTCCGATGAATAGAAGCTCAGCATCGTATGCTCGATCCTCAGAAAAGGAGATCCCCTGAACTGCACCAACTACAGAAGTATAAGTCTCCTTAACATCGCCTATAAGATCTTGTCTGCAGTGCTGTGTGAATGTTTGAAGCCCTTCGTCAACAACCTGGTAGGTCCTTATCAGTGTGGCTTCAAACCCGGAAAGTCCACCATGGATCAAATATTCACAATACGGCAGATCTTGGAGAAGAACCAGGAACTCCAAATCGATACCTACCATCATTCCATCGATTTCATCTTGAATGACAGCGTCTGAAGAGACCAACTGTATAGAGCAATGTCTAGTTTTGGCATTCTAGAAAAACTCATCCGTCTGTGTAAGATGACAATGGAAAATTCACGCTGTTCCATCATGGTCGGAAAAAACCTGACGGACCATAATAGGTTATAGACAAGGCGATGCGTTGTCATGCGATTTCTTCAACATCATTCTTGAAAAGATTGTGTAAAGCTCCAATGCCAACACCAGAGGCACAATCTTTCAAAAGTCCGTCCAGCTACTCGGATACGCAGACGACATTGACATAATTGGAAGAACACAGCGTGATGTCAGTGTAGCCTTGAGACGGAGGCCAGGAATGAGGGCAAGACCAAGTTAATGCTGTCGACAAGAAAGGACTACCAACATCGACGTCTTGGAGCAAACGTCAACATAGACAGATTCAACTTTGAGGTAGTTAAGGACTTTGTCTACCTCGGATCAGCTATCAACTCAAACAACAACACCAGCGCTGCAATCAAACGAAAAATCACTCTTGCCAATCGCTGCTTCTTTGGACTTAGAAGGCAATTGAGTAGTAAAGTCCTCTCCCGAGCAACTAAAGTGACACTCTACAAAACCCTCATCACCCCGGTCTTCATGTATGGTGCAGAGACATGGACCATGACAACATCTGATGAAAACGCTTTGTGCTGCTTTGAGAGAAAAATTCTTCGAATAATTGTTGGTCCTGTCTGAATTAATAGAGGTTGGAGACGAAGATTCAACCAAGAGCTGTACGAGCTGTACAGCGACACTGAGCTAGCCAGAAAAGTTAAGGTCCAATGACATAGACGGTTGGGTCACGTTGAGTGAATGGAAAATAATGCTCCGACTCGTAGAGTCTTCAAATCCAACCCGGAAGGACGTCGCAGAAGAGGAAGACCGCAACTCCGGTGGAGCACACAGGTAGTAGAGGACCTGAAGCGTGCGAAACTGGAGACAGCTAGGGACCGAGCTGGCTGGAGAAGTTTGTTGGGTGAGGCCCTGGTCCGACCTGAACTGTAGCGTAGTAGTAAGTAAGTAAGTTTCCCATTGCCCAGAACTGTCTATTCTGTTTACTCATACATATCCATTCAGATGAAAATATGCCTCATTCATTATGCTAGCAATTTTCACAGTAATCGATGACTTATTTTAGTAAAATGTTTTAACGATTAAAACACGTTGGCTTATTGAATATTTTTCTATAATAAATTTGTCACGTGTCTACTTCACGACTGCCAAAAATATGAACTGTCAAGAGTAATGTTTACCCAAATGGTGGCAAAACAAAGTAGTATAGGTTTCTTCCCGGCGGACATCCGGGGAATGCGATTTGGCGAACTGAGTTGCAACTCGGTTTGCGTAAAAACCAACTCGAGTTAACTTGGTTTACAAAATTTACGATTCGGTACATCAATAATTGAAATATTATAAACCGAAATCGTATCACGCAGAAAAAAAAATCGTGTAAAATCAAAAATAATAATAATGATTCAACATTTTTTTGCTATGATTTTGCTCTAATGGCGTTTCGTGTTGATTTAAAATGATTTTCTTGTAAAACAAGCGTAAATTCTTTTCTTTTTGAAAAAACGTGATATCAGCATAATTTGAAAAGATTATCGTATTGATATAACTCGTTGATTCCTGTTGAATGAAAATGACTACCTTTTAAAATAATAAGCATATCCTCTTGAATCATATCGATTTTATAATTGAAATAACACGATGATCCCTGTTAAACCAAAATGATATTCACCTTAAAACAAAATCAGAATTCGAATTGAATCAACATGACTCTCATGTCAAAATAACATGATAGCTCCTTTTAAAATAATTCCTTGTCGTATTAAAACAACTTGAATTTTCCTCGAAAAATCGATATGTTTTCATTTTAAAGTAAAATGATGAGTAATCATAAATATTTAGTGAACAAACATACATACAGAAATAAATAATGCATTTTTTTATGCTATAAATTATTCATTCTTTATTTTATTCTTTAAAAATATATTGAAATACATGAATTTCAAAAATATATTTTTCCATTACAAATTAGAAATATTATTTAATTTATAAATTTTTATTTGATTTCTTAAGCTAAACATGAACTTTTTTAAATACATTTAAAGTTAAAGTTATCCAGCAGCTCGTCCAACTTTGTTTGACTTTGGTCCAACACTGGTACTGATGGCAAATTAAAAATAGTATTTCCTTGATCGTCCCTTTCATACGTTCACTTAACACAAAATCATAACTTTGTACATCCATTACAAATAATCTTTTAAACACTTTACTTCACTTTATTAAAACGAACTCTTCCGAGCGAAAGCTAAAATGCGAATGCCACTGCCACCACACATGCAAGGTGTGGTCGAAAAGATAACGGACCTTTTTGTCTCGTTTGGCAAATCTTAATCAAAAATCAACACGATTTGATGCAGTTAGAACACTACTCCCTCTTACTTCAACACGATTCCTTTTTGTTTTAAAACGATTAATGTTGATTGGCTACTAAATAGTTTTTGAGCTGAGACGCTCAATCAAATAAACTCAAAGAAAAACAAAAATGCTAATGCAACCAGAGAAAAGGTGCTGAAATGATAACGGATCTTTTTCGTCTGTCGGCATATTTCAGCGTATTTCAAATCGACTCCGTTTTATTTCAACACGATTTACTCTTTTTTTAAAACGATTTCATGTTGATTGAATACGAAAGCAACAGTAATTCATCGTTTTGATTTTACATTTTCTGTTTTAATTCGAATGTTAGCACGACTCCGTTTTATTTCAACATGACGAACTTTTTTTTTTAAACGATTTCATGTTCTTTGAATACTAAAGAAACAATAATGTTTCGTGTTGATTTTACATTGGGTTTGTTTTCTGATTTAATCCGATTATTAACACGATTCCCTTTTATTTGAACACGATCACTTTTCTTTAATCTGATTTAAAGTTAATTTTAAACAAAATACTTTAAAATCAACACTTAATTAATAATAGTGAACATTCAAAAAGCATTCTTGTTAAAATAATCACTAAAAATATCAATTTAAAACGAAACCATTTCAAATCTAAATGAAAAAAAAGTTGATTTAGAAACTGTGCACCATTGTAAAAACAATAATTTGCTGTGTTGATTTTACATTGGATTATTTTTTTATGTGTAGGAACTATGGGACGATATCTATCGATCTCATGAATACTTGTTCTCTTTTTCCATGGCCCCATTTCAATGCGTTTTTCTAAGGTGCGGTTTCGGTCAAACTATACTACGAGTTATTTCTAATATAAGGGCGCCGATGAGATGCTTGCCTATGGCACCTTTAACGTTTAATCCGCCACCATCTAAATAAACGGATTGTATATTCGGATGGTATGATATATTTCCCATGCTCATAAATGTCTGCTGAAAAGAAATTGGTTTTTGGCGAATATTCTTTCGGCGTATAGGGCTATGCAATCATGTAAGATAAAGGAGAATTATCTTAAAGGATTTACTCAACAATGTTCTTCCCCTAAAATTGTGCACGCTTTGATGTATTTTCCCTCCTTAGGTTGGTAGAACTTCTGTGCCAGTAGTGGTCCATATTTTCTATTAAGGTCTTCTTTTTGCGATTCACCCTTCGTGGACCATACTAAAAGTGACATAGTGGTCATTGTCGATGTTGATAACCAGGTGAAATTGCCAAATGCAAGGACCACGTTGTGATGTTCCTTGTTATCAAAGGCTCGGGAATTCTTAGGGGATTCAGGGTATAATAAGGTAGGAACAGTAAACCTTAGTTCGGTCCAACAGAAAGAAAAGATTAATGTTTCTCAATTAAAAGATTGGTTTATTTAACTAAGTATTCAATTGTTTTCATGAAAATACTTATGTTTTCGCACAGGTATGTAGTTTTATTTGTGATATCAGCCTAGGTTGACAAGGAGTTCTTCCTGGCGACAACTTCCTTCCAGGGCTTGGAACTGGTGATGATTTAAAAATGAGCACAAAGTAGAGTGCATCCATCCCTATTGTACCAATGGATTTTCCTCCGGCTTTAAAGGGTGATTTACCAGTGTATTAACAAGGTTTCCCTTGGCTTATCAACATATCTTCCTCTGGTAATTAACGGTCCTGCGACTGGATATCAACAAGGTTTCCTTGGCTCAACAACGGCTAAGAATTGGATTATCAACGGAGTATCCTTTACCAGTGTATCAAAAAGGTTTTCCTTGGCTTATCGGCATACCTTCCTCCAGGACTGAATGATCGGTTTCCGTATTTTAGGGAGCATGCATTGTTATCACTTTTCAACCAAATTTTGTCGTCGACACGGTTCGCTTATTTGTGCACATTTCGTACAAAACGTGAACTTTATTTAATTGAATTGTAAAATTTCGTACAAAACTCTGTCCCATTCGTAATAATGTTTGTAGTAGATGTGAATTATATTTTGTTGGAATAATTTTCGATGAATACTGACTCTCCACCTTTTTTAACGTTGATATCTTTCTGCATCATCTTTAGTACCATCTGCAGACTCGACAGTAGGCCCGCGAAAGTTAATGAAACAGATGTTTGCTTCGCACACAAAGTGTGATAACTTTTTCACGTCATCTTATCTTTTGAAGTGCTGTAATGTCATCTTTCAGTGTAGTGTAGCCAAGATATAGGCTAGCTGCCGAAAAATTCTGGTTCATTATAGCACTACCCAAACCTGCATATAAAAACCTTTCTAAAGATGAAGAATTTGAGAACTAAAAGTAATCAATTATTGTTTATGAATTTTCAACTCTTAAAGAATAATTAAAATTTAAAAGTTGAAAAAATCATTTAAATCTGGATACCAACGAAATCGAATTGAGAAAAGAAATAAAGTTCCTTCCAAAAACTTCTGCAGAAATTCAAAAATAAATTCGTCAGAGTAAAAGGCGTAGGAGGCTAAACTGTAAAAGGGCAAAATTCCATTAAAAAGCCAGCGAACGCGATGTCTTGGCTAATTTAGCAATTTCCCATCAAAACCAAACGACTGTGATGATGATAATGACGACGAGGCTATAAATCCGCACCCCGTATCAAATTGAAAATTCAGCCTTGCAAAGGCAACGTCGCAGTCGTCATCATGAGTCGGCTGCCTGTTCTCTCTCTACCGTATATAGGTATTGCTTATTTAAAGCCAGCAAATGTTTTAACATGCAGCTCCCTCTATCTTCCAACTATGAGTTAGTCTTTTTTGTTGTCTTTCTTTTGCAAGATGACGGCGATGACGCTAAAGATTATGAGATGACGATGAGGAACGTGGTGGTTTGTATCATAAAAAAGCCGCGCACATTTCTTTTCACTTTGATGGAGAAATGCACAAGCACACGGTCTTAAGTCTTGAAAAACTAATTTTCTGCAATGAAAACTATAATTAGACTAGCAGACTGTGTGGAATATAGAACGGCTGACATGATGAGGCCTCGGGTAAGGTGGAAGAAATAAAATGCCGCGTCTAGTATGTGAGAAAAGACATTCGGTTTATGTTTGCCCATCAAAAACCATTCGCCTGCGATCACATTAGCAAGGGTGGATAATGGATATTTACTGCATCAATGTCGGCATCTATTTCTCATCCGCCTTCATCAATCTGGCCGTTGAGGGATATTTAACTTGGTTAATTGAAAGTAGAAGAAGGAAATACAAAAACAGCGTAGAAGCGGCAACAACTTTATGAATCATCATCAACCAACTGGCAAACCGCTTGAATTAAGCTATGCTACAGCTATGCGTCCACCACCACCCAGAAGAGCGTACTTAATTCTTTTTCTGTTTGTTGTTGTTTGGTTTCGATGATCAAAATAGAAGGGACTATTGTTTTGCTTTGGACTTTTGTAAATTTAATTATTTTGCAGTCCTAAAACGAGAGAGTGAGTGAGTGTATCCTCAGGTCGATGATATGACGAAAATAGAAAATTTCAAAAGAAAACTCGTATTAGAATGAGTAATAGGATTTGTTTTAAGTTTTGGCAATGGCGCCCAACGAAAAATACCATTGGGGGGCTGACGGATTTTTTGAATTCATTGAGGATGAGGACATTGTGTTTGTATTATTTTATTAAAAAGGAAAACAGCAGGAGATCAATTTATTATCTTTCAGTCTTTGGGAAAATGTACCTATTTAGCTGTTTGATAAATCAGGCGCCAGTGTGGTTAGATTGTGCCGAGAATAAAGGGATGAAGTTTGGATGATTAATTTCACCCAAGCCGTAATAATTGTGGAACAACGGGGATGAGTAGGCATTGATTTGTTTATAAGGAGGTAAATGAAGACGAAAATGTATTTTAAAGAGACTTCAAGGCTTGAAAAATGATTTTGGCTTCATTCACTTCGTCTGAACTATGTTTAATACATGAAAGGATTTTATGGACTTTCTTTGATGAACAAATTGACGCTACCAAAGCTCCTTGAAGCTATAGATCTGTCCAGAATTTTGCCAAGGTTCATGAATTTAAAAGGACAAACGCGTGTATTGCACCTCAGTCCAATGAACATCTAAGGATCTAGTGCCATGTACGACATAGATATTCGAAAACCGAACATCATCTTACTCGGGGTAAGCGCTTGACCATCTTGAAAAAAGCTTATAACTCCAAATCAAGGAACACTAAAATAAACTTAGAAAACACATTGTGCGGAAGCGCTTAAACTAAAAACTGTCATATCAAATACGCGCACTACTAACGGGAACCGAACCATCACAGCTCACACTTCTCAAGGCTCATGTTAGGAATCGAGGGAACCTTTAATTAAGAAGAAATAGTCAGTGCTGAGGAAATGGAAAATCTACTTCTCCAAGCAATATTAAAGCGATAACGAATTTAATCCCACCAGTAATAAGGACCATTCGATTAAGATGGAATTGTGATGTTTCTTTAACTATTAAATATCGGGAATATCGGTATAAGTGCCCACTCACCAGAAGAGTGCGAAGGAAAAACGGGTTTTTCATTATTGCACAGATCGCTATTTTATAACAATCCCGTAAAATGTTGGAATATCGGGGGAAACTGACACTAGCTAAACACCTCAATAACTCCGATAGCAAGATTCTAATTTTCATTCTGCTTTGGCTCCCACTTAGGTACTAACTCTACCTATTGCAAAAACTGGGTGTGACTTTTCACAAGTAGCACAAAATTACTTATAGAAGGCTTTAAGAAGTATTATAAACTCTTATCCCGCTTCTTTAAGACTTCTTTAAGTACCTTTTAAGTACATAAAAGGCGAAAGTGGGCGGTCCGATAAAATGAATTATTAAGATAATTTGGTTCTTATTGAGGTTTTAACACGGAATTATATACTTCTAAGCGTCTTCTTAAACACTTCTTTTCTTACTCTTAACTCCTTCTTACAAGATTCTCAGACAAAAAAAGAAATTATCAGTGAATTCTGCATCTAGTTTTTGTTTCTCTGATGCTCATCTATTTTAATAGTATTTGTTATGATTTCTTTTTTCTTCTGCAAGCGGTTTAGCTTATTGTTGGCGTATTTTCTCAATTAACAAAGTCCCTCCAATTCTTTAATGCGCCGTCTCGCCTTCACTTTTGCTTGGTTACATAATAACTAGGCCTTCTACCAGTTATTTAAATGCCTTTTAAGCAAGCAAATCAATTTGTATTTACACGAGCACAATTGCGAAAAATTTTCTGTGAACTCTAAGAATGAAATGAAAATGGACTACTGGAAATAGTAATCTTAAAGAAGGATTTAGTGAGCTCTAAACAAACCTTAATAAGAAATACCGATTTAAGAACCTTTTAAGAATTCTTTAAGAAGGAACAGGCAGAACGAATTAAGAATTCAAAGAAATAGACGATTTAAGTAGAAAAAAATACCGAATTAAGAAGTTAAGAAGCGGTGAGACCCATTTAAGAACAAAATAAGAATGAATTAAGAAGTGTGCAACCGAATTAATACCATTTTGTGCTACTTGTGTTATCTCGCAAAGTTCAAAAGTCTATGTTTTACTTCTGATTTGCATTTACTGTATGGATATGGGTTGCGGTGGTGATATTCGGTGTGTTAGAAGAATAAAATTGTTGGCATAATGGTTTTTGGTGACTGTTGTCGAAAGGAGGAGAACATTTAATGAGACCTGTAGGTTTTGCAAAGCCACAAAGATAGAGCCGGTTATAGATTCAAGGTTCAGCAACATTTTTCACTGGATATATAGAACTAACTAACAGGTGTGACCCAGCTCGGATTCTCTCTAAAACCTATCCCATAGGACATTTGTTTATGAAGGTCTCACGCAACCTCAAGTACTCAAGTAAATACGATCGTAACTCAACTACACGAATTAATATTCAAATTAACAACAAGCATTATTACTAAACTAGAACATTTACCTACTCCCGCTTACTTTTTAAAAGTTCCTAACAAATCAGGTATACACTGCGAGCAATAAAATAGTAATGGTTGCTGAAATTTAGTATATATTTGAGTTGGCTAAAATAAAAACGTTTTTTACCATGAACTTGTGAAAGAGTGTTCTTACATAAAAACAAATTGATTTATAAACCATACTCCTCCGAAACGGCTTGAACAATGTTGATCAAATTTTATATGTATACCTGTAAAGGGTGTTAAGGTACACCACAATACATTTATTTTTATTTTTTGGATAGTTTTTTTATTTTATTATTGTGTGGAATTGAAAAATGCATTTAGTCCTAAATTTTCAACCTCCTATCACCGACCCTTATGTACCAAATTTAAAGGGAATGTTCGGGTAATGGTGAAGATGGGTCTGTAGATGGGTCTTAAGTATTTCTTTTTTTTTATAAAATCGACGATGTTGTTCATGCCATATAGCCAGGGTAGCGGTAGTGGTTTAGCGGTCAGCGTGGTAGCGCGGAAACAGGACTGCGGGGAGCAGTGTAGCCTGTAGCAGGTAGTGGGTAGCGGGCACAGGTAGAGTGATAACGGTGTAGTGGGTTAAGGGATAGCATGTAACGGGAAAGTGGGTAACGGGATAGCGGGTAATGAGGTAGCGCGTAGAAATCGTGGATAGCTGGATAGGGGGCTAATATGTAGTGGGATAATGGGCTAGGGGGTAGTGGTTGGGTAGCGGGTAGAAAAGTCTAGGTCTTTTATTTGAGACAGTGCGATTTCTGCCGGGTCAGCTAGTTTGTATACGTAAACATTGGTACTGAGTAGCATGTCAATAATTTTTAATAACGGCTTTACATCGTTGCCAAGCGTGCTGAACTACAGCCGAAAATTCATTATTGATTTTCGGCCTAGCAAACCATAGATACTGCTTTTTTAATATCTGCTCAAAGGTTTTCAATAGGTAGAAATCGGGAGATTTGGCCGGCCAATCCATAAACTCAATTCCACTGGAACGAAACCATTCCTTTACCAACTTGCTCGTATGCTGTTGGTAGTCATCTTGCTGAAATGTCGATTTCAGCGGCATATCCTCCTCAGCAAAGGGAAGAATTTCAACGTAAGTCCATAATTTTCTTAATTTTATGGATTGGACCCACTCCTCTGTAGGAAAAGTAGCCCCAAACTATAACACTAGATCAGCCATGTTTCACTTTCTTTATGGTGTATTTGCCTTGCATACTGACGAGATTCCTTACCACCATACAGAACATTTTTGGACTCATCTGTCCACAAACTATCCCGCCACTTTTCACAGGGCCAAGCCAGATCTTCTCTGACGAACTGAAGGCGATGCACGGGTCATATGAATTTTTTTTCAAAAGCAGAACCTTACGTGGGCTGCGAGAATTCAGTTTGGGCGAATACCACATGTCTGATTCAACTCGTTGCGGATTTTAACAGCTGACATGTTGGTCGATTTTAAGGGCAACGCGTCACTTTTCTTACAGTAGCCGCCGAAAGAATCCTCTTTTTACCCCGTTTTTCTTCTTTTCTTTTGTAAATGATGGCATTACAGATCATCGTGAATGAGCATCCGACTAATTTTTCCACTTCCTTGTAGATTATTCCTTGTTTTATTAAGTTTTGGATCAAAATTCTATTTTCTTCGCTACTATGTTTGCCTCGTCCCACTAAATTACACCAGTAATATTTTTTTTGTTTAATACAAAAAGAAAAATATAAAAATCTAATAAAAACTAACTTTTTATACAATAAATCAAATATTTTGCTTTAAATTAATTTTTAAATAATATTTTTACTTTTTGCTACTCTATTTTATTGCTCGCTTGGATAAGTTCAACAAAGGAATGAAATAAGTGGTAAAAAGTAACTATTAGATTTTGACTACTTTAAATGCATGGCCGGAGATCACACATAAGATCGTTCATTAAATTAAAAATATGTGCACGACTGGGTCGTACGAACTTGCTCCTGCATGCTAAAACTAAATATTTATGATTACTTAAATTGCAAAAGGTAGTGTTAAAATAAGAGATATGCTTTAAGCAATTCTGATTACACTC